>CAVLGL010000082.1:56045235-57245235 GCA_963668995.1 Parnassius mnemosyne
AAAAATCGTTTATGTCCTCATTATTGAGCAAAAAACCTTTCATGCTACAGATTAATAATATGGTATATTTTAATCTGTAGCATTTTAAATAAAATATTTTTCCTAGTTCAATAATATATAACCTCAAAAACATATTTCATAGTTAGTAGATTCTTCGTACTTTTAAAAATATACCGTACTTTAAATTAAATAGATAAATGAAACGATGTACATTTCATCAATTTACGTTATATTAGATTTTACTAGTCCAAGCATGTTAGGAGTGTGGCCATTGTTTTTGGGCATGCTTATGAATTTTTGAGGACAATGCAATAATATAGTACCATAGAGCTCACTTGATCAAGGATCCGCATGCTTGTTCTAGCAATGCCTATCAAGTTCAAAAATATTGAAAATTTTATTTATTATTATTGTATGTAAAACGTGACTTGTTTATATTCCTTTCACATTGTGATCTTTTAAAAATAACTTGATAGTGAAAGAATAAATTTTACAGTTCATGTGAATTTGGAATCAATTTGTTGTGTCTAACCATCTAGCTTCAAGAATTGAAAATGTTTTTACAGTATATTTTATAGGCTTCAATGAATAACTATCTACTTTATATTTATGAACAAGACTTCGGTTGTCTAAAGAATTTGATAAAAAAGTTTTGATTCAAATATATAGCCAATAAGTATACAGGTGAATTTTAAAAATGGGAAAGTAAGGGTAGGTGCGTAAACCGTTTCAACCGTGGACGAAATGTCGCCAACATACGTCGCCAAGTACATCGTCAATTTTACTTTTTAGACATTTATCTGAGTGAGAGTCTCTCTGATTTTTTTTAATTGTGCGTATATCTCGTCCACTTTATTTTGATCCTCAATGTCACTAAGGTCGTGTCTAATCTTTATTATAAGAAGAATCGTAATTCAATGAAGTGCCATTCTTACACTTAAGTAATTAAATGGGTACCTATTATTCATCTGATAAACGTTTATTAGGCAATATTTATAATAATAATAGTTATGTAATGTTTACCTGGAATAACACTCAACTTCTAGAATAAATCTCGGTTTCATATAATCATAACACTTCTTTAATCGCAACACCAACATTAAGAATTCGTCTGTCAGACGACCTAACTGCTATAACACGTAGGTAATGTATATGTGTACCCTCGCATGCAAACTGCGAAATAGTTATAATTAATTATCGATCTAGAAGGTACTTAGTTGAGTTGAACTTTCTCTTTAAATAATCGCCTGTTTAACTTAACTTAATTTTAAATAATTTATACATAACAAACAACGTTCAGATAAATATTTACAATTTAAAAATATTTACAATAAACATTGAGAATAATTTAATTGGTAAAATTGAGGATTTTAAAATGATATTTATTCGTTGTGTTTATTTAAAATCAATCGTGTACCTAATGAAGCAACAGTCAATTAATTTTACCAGAATGAAAAAAGTGAATTTCTAAAATATCCCATGCGTTTTAAGATGAGTCGTATAACATAATTATATTAATATGAACGTAACTTATTTAGGTATTTTCAACATATTACATACTCTTAGGGTTTTCTGCATATTTATACGCAAAAACATGGTTATTAGCCGATAAGATGAGACCAGAGGAATAAAATAAGAACACTCATGCCTGAAAAGTGACTAAATGCACAAAAAGACTTATTATTATAATATTTCTACTGAATGTACGTAAGGAACCCGAAATAGATAATGTAAAGTCCGTCAAAAGAAATGTTCTTTACTTACAGAAATGAGACCGACCAAGCAAAGCTAATTACATCATTATTTACATTTGCAAAAAAACATATACGAGTAAATTTTCGTACAATGATTTCTTATGACTTTCGATGTCATTTAAGTCAACAAGAAAGTTATAATATTTATATTATATGATTCGATTGGCCCTTTACGATGAAGCCCAATCTCGTGCCACTGTTTACAACTTAATGAGCTTAAACGTGGTTGCACAAATCTCACCTATGATCTGCGTGAAGGACAGCCTTCTACGGCGACGACTAAAGATAACATCAGTGTTGTGCGGCGTATGACAGAGACTGACAAAACAGTGACTTATCAGGAGATTTGGACAAGCTTAGGCAACAGTATGAGTCAAGTGCACAAAATCCTCCATGAACATTTAGCGGTCAGGAAGCTTTGTGCCGGGTGGATACCTCATAATTTGACAGGGGCCCAAAAACTCCGTCGTGTTGATTGGTGTCGTGTAATGGTTCAAAGATTTAACGGAGGTGACTCAAATGCTACGTTCGACATACTTTCGGGTGACAAAAGCTGGATTTATTGTTATGATCCTGAAACTAAGAGACAGTCTGCTGTCTGGGTGTTTCCTTCCAAGGAGTTGCCAACTAAAGTGAAGAGAGGTCGAAGCGTAGCAAAAAATATAGTGGCCTCGTTCTTCGGAAGGACAGGTCATTACGCAACAACTGTTTTAGCGGATCGAAAAACAGTTAGGTACTGCAGAGTCGTACACTAAAAATTGTTTGCCACTTGTCGTGAAAAAGTTCGGGAGAAACGACCTCGCAGTAGGATCCTTCTACACCACGACAACGCCTCGTCGCACACCGCCAAGCAAACAATCGACTACTTGGCGACGTCAGACGTGGAATTACTGGTTCACCCGCCCTATAGCCCCGACCTTGCACCTTGCGATTTTTATTTATTCTCGAAAATACAAGAAAACCTTCGAGGAAAACGTTTTATGGATGCCGAGGAAACAGTGGCTGTGTTTCAAAATGCCGTCGAAGAGACCCCTAAGGACGAGTGGGCAAAGTGCTTTTCTCAGTGGTTCAATCGGATGCAGCGATGTATTGATGTAAATGGACATTATTTTGAAAATACATAATAAAACCAATAACTTGCTAATTTATTAAGTTTTTTATTTTCCAAGAACTTTCAGTGTCAGCGTCGTAATACCAGACTTGCTGTGCTGTGTAGAGTCATAGTACGCCTCGAATCGTCGATCGAATTTCGTCGTTATTGCTCCATACTAACGTACACTGTGTAAAAAAATTACAAGACTTGTATCTAGTAACCATACGTCATCCTTTGACCTTGACCTAAATAATTATCATTTTATTCGCAATTCGGACAATTTTCTGCAATGAAAAAAAAATTCAGAACGCGTTACAAAATATCTTCATAGACTTTGTAGAGTCCAGATCTCCAGAGTTCTATCGCAAAATGTAAATTTATATTCCCTCGAGATTGCAAGAATGTATAGTTAATGAGTTACCATCATTAACTATACTTAATAAAGGTGTTCGAATTTTGTTTTGTTTAATACTTTTACTTATGCTGACTGATGATGAAATATGATTATATAATTTTGTCCCCGAAACTAAGCTACATTCGACAGTATGGTGCTTTGAAGATCAGCCAACTAAAGAAATAGAATAGAAAAGAGCAGAATAACTTTTATTCAATATAAATTTATAAATATTTATTATAAGTCCTTTAAGGTTTAACACTGTTTCGGAAAGAACCTCTATAGTGGGAAGAACCACAAGAAACCCAGCGGAAATATAAAAACATTGAGAAACAGCATGGTAGCAATCCCCTCATTCCTAGCGGTTATTATTAATCATAACTCTAGTAATATAATAACATATACTGATCAAATTTTGCTTAATAAAATTTTTAAAGTTTTTGACAGATAAGGTCTGCATATTTTCTGGGACTTTATTGTAAAAGCGTATACATTACCCCATGAAGGAATTACTGACGCTTTGGAGTTAATTAACTGGTATATCTAACTTGTGTTTGTATTTACGGAATGTACATCATTAATTTTAATAAAACTATTTTCAATTATCGCAGTGCGCGAAGCAAAGAGAAACAAACGGTCGCTTCGTTTTTCTCCATGACGGGTTATGTTGGTACTGTGTTGCTAGAGGATCAAGACATAGTTAACTTTTAAGTGGTAAGTGACTAATTTATGCCCCAAAATTTCTACCAGCTTGTAGTGATGAGCAACCAAAGTCAAGAATCCAGTACTTTCTCCGGCAACACAAAAATGCATCGACATTAACGTCTGACAAATCTATTGATTTTTTTATTCTACCTAAGCTTATTCTACGGTCATATTCCTTTGACCGAGGATATCCTGATTTTTACATGTTTACTAAATCAAAAAAAAATGACGCAATAGGTTCACAAGCAAAGAAAGAACTGAAATCTTATAATTTTAAGATTTTTAACGTGAAAGAACCATGCTGCAGCTTTATTAATTGTGTAGTTGTAGCACGAATGGTGCGGCTCGGCCGGGGAAGGACTACGCTCTCACAGAATATCAGCGTAAAATAGCAGCGTAATACTGCTGTGTTTCGTATGGTGATTGGTGAGTGACCGGAGAACCTTTTTACAGGAAAAGAGGCATTCCATCTTAGTCCTCACGGCTGAAAACGCATCTGCATTTTGATTCGATATACGAGGATAGATAAAGATGTCTATGGCCCACAGCAACCACTTATCATCCGGTGGACTGTGTGCTCGCTTGTCACCCTATTTCTATAAAAAGAAATATTTTTGAAGTATCTAAATGAGATTGTTCAGAATTTCATAGAGGGAATTCTAAAATAAGAAAAAAATATCTAGTTGAACTATTTACACACACGACATTTTACGTAGTTCAAAATAAGATAGCTACATATAATAATTATTTATTTTACAAGTTTGTTACCTTTTTTCCATTCCATAGGCACATCAACTGATATGCCATTAACGAAATAGAAAACGATATCAATAAATTAATCTATCCTTCCATAAGTTAGTAAAATCGAATATTTTGGTTAATCCGGTTTTGTATAATACTTATTTTATATCAATGAACGTTAATAGAAGCTTCACCTGACATCTTACAACAAAAACTTCAACAAATAATGCAGAATTTCAGACTATCGTCGCATATTAAAATATATTGTCGAAAAGGTCACTATGAAATCTACTTAAATCCAACCGATATAATTTTTTTTTGTATTATCTTCTTATAGGGCTTTACAGGAAATAGTAACTGTATAACCCCTTGGAAATATTTTATTTATTTATGTTTGTCTAATTGAGACCGGGTTTGCTTCACGGGACAAAAATAGTTTTATTAAAAATAGTGATGTGCATTCTGTAAATACTAGAAACAAGCACAAGTTAGTTTTACCGACTCCAAAGAGTTAACAATTAGTTCAAGGTCCAATGTATATTCTTTTACAACAAAGCCCCAGAAAATATGCAGACCTTATCTATCAAAAAGTGAAAAATATTTAGTGAGAAAAAATTGTTTAGTAAGAGTTATTATACTATTAAATAGTACATAATTGATAATAACCCCTAAGAATGAGGTGATAGCTACCAAGCTACCTCACCTCATTCTCAGTTTCTTTTTCTGTTTAATCCAGATGTTTGAATTTCAAAATATTTTCTATAACTACTTAAAGCTTAATGTAATTGTATATTTAAATATGCATAAATAATGATAAATATAATATTATGTTTGTTCAAAATTACGACATGTAAGAAAAATGAGTTGAACTAAAACTTCTTAGAGCATTGTAGTATGCCTATATATACAATGTATGTGTATTATTAAAGTTGCCACTTGATTGGTTTACTTAAGTTTATATTACTTTTGAAACCTAAGCTTATCTAGATTAGGAAGTTTAATAGTGTTCTTCTTTCTCCGTAAAGTTAGTCCTCTGGCTGCTTGGTGTTACCTTGGATTTTGCTGTCCTTATTTTTAATTCTCATTCTTCTTGGCTTGCCGATTTCTTATCTATACTTTTGTTTCAAGTCCTTCAACTAAAAATTAAGACAATTATTATAGCATTAAATGGGGTTTTTAACTTAATTTTTTTCACAAAATCTAAGATGATACTGTAATGGCTCATTCTTATTATTATTAATAAATAATAATGAAATTCAATAAAGGGACATTTAAAATATCATATATATAATAATTTGAATAATTAACATGCGTTAATAAGCATAAAGTTTAAATATATTAATTTCGAATATTAAGTATTGTTTATGCCCAAATTTGGCCATGTTGAACGCCCTCCAATTGCGTTCGAGCTGTTGCGTCACCCTATAGTATGTAGATGAAAAAACGCCGCCAGGTGGGGCGGCGGTGTGCAGCTGGGAGTCAGTCGCTCGACGCGTGGGCGAAAGGTCGGTGCCCTGCCAGCCACGAGGCGGGGAGACCGTCAGGCCCTCTTACCTAAATTCCCGGCCCGTCGTGGATCTAGATAGCTAGATGAAGTACGTGCTTTTTCGTCACGTAGATATGTGAATTGTGCGATATTTAACTCGTGCGATAGTGCGGAATAGTGTACGCGCATCGAGTAGATATACGGTCTAGGATTCGAGTCGCGCATTCCTAGTTTGAAAGCTTCTCCCGGTTAATTGGCAGGATATCGTTTTGGGTCGTCGCGTTAGTGCCTTTTTGTGTTTTGGTTGCCTAGTTAAATTAATTTGCGTGTCAACGAGGCGTATTTTGAATCTTGTGGGACGTGTTATTCTGTGTCGAATTTATAATTTGTGATAAGTGAATCCGGGACATTGAACTTTGAACTACTATCCGTTGCCGTGTCGGGTATCACGTGTTCAACTCTGCGATGAGTGTGGAATTAGGCGAATTGAAGTTAGTTAAATGTACAATGAAGCTAAGAGACTGAATAGTGACAGTGAAGAAAGAAGTGGTCCGGCGCTGAAGCAGTCTGGAGCGATGCAGTATTTTGGAGCAGCCTGGAACTCGGCCGCTGCTGGTCACCTATGCTTGCCAAGGCCCCACACATTCACACATCACTGTACATAACTCGCTATCTACCATTACACACACTCACAGCCTGCCCAAGCCTTGGAGCGAAGTTAGCTCCTGATACAGGTAAGTACCTTTGCTTTCTAGTTTGCTCCCATATAGTTTATTGTGATAGAACATATTCCACGTGGCTATATTGAGGCCCGACCTGCGTCTGCCCGTCGAAGAAGCTGCTATGGGCCCCAGCCAAGGCGACCTTTGCAAGGGCAGCTGTAGGCCGTAACAAGTATTATAGTACAGTATAAGTATTATAGTACAGTAAAGGCTTAATATTGTCTTTAAAAAAACTTTTAATTTATTAAAACTGTGCTTGAAATATTCAAAATGGAATAAATAGTAGAAGTACAAGACGATTATATTTCAATAATAAAGATAAATAACACCATTAATATAATTGAAAAATGGGTAAAAATTCAATTATAGAATCAAAGTTAATGAGGGTGCTCTTGTATTACTGGAGGTTGTTCATGTAACGATTGCTTATATGAAGGCGTTGTCAGAGATACATACCAATGGCTGTACATATATATGGGGTGGTCGGCTGGCCGACTGTTACTAGTCGTAGACTGGTATACAGTAATCTGTGGTTACTAGTACTGTTACACAATGTATAGTCCTATATTAGGAATATATGATAGTAAGGTCTACTCCATGATGCATAAGTATTATGATAGCAGAGTTATGACTTGAAGTCCCATATGAATAAGACATATAATAGTATTGTCTATGAAATAAAGCAAATATATGGAAGGTCTCAAATACGTAAAAGCATTATATTGGAAGAAATGGCACTTGAAAAGGATTATTAAAGTGGCGTGTAGATTGCTTCACAGCGTCCGAGACTGAAGTAAACTTGGACTCGCTAACCGATGTGTCCTAGACATATCATCTTAGTGCCGGCATCTCTAGTTTCTGTGATGTTAATGCTATTAGCCTATGCGGCTCTGACAGCTTCATCGAACTGAGAGAACTATAAAAAGGGGGGAGAGATTATTTAATTTAGTGCTGCGTTGGGGACGCAACGTTGCACTAAAATCGATAATATCCGGGAGTGGGATAATATTATGTTCAGTGATCACATCATCATCACATCAACATCAAATATTTCATGATGTCATTGAAAACCGCGACATGACATGGATGAGTTGTCTAACCGCCGCCGTCCGAACAAGGGAGCTGACTCCGGCTCTGATAGCTAACTCTTATCGTTTGATGTTCTTGGTGTTGAGAACCGCCCTGAGACGACGGTGTACGGTGTGTATGCGGGGTGGAGGGGTGTGCGGTGTGCCCGTCTGCTGACTCGCTGCGTCCCATCTGTTGTTGTTCTAACTGTGTCTGTGCCACTATTGTGTTATGTGTGACTGGCTGGCGACATTTCGGTCGTCGGCATCTAGCGGAACGGTGGGTTTGATTAGAACGTTACGGGCCTCCGGAGGTAACGTTCGAAGCCGGAGCGTAAGTGGCTGCATTTACCACTAGCGGGTTTGGATGTTAAGTCGGAGTTTCGCTGTTACCACCGAGCTGTAGTTGTTATGCGAATGTATCTATTTTTGGACGACTTGGAGGTCGTCCAAGTATTTAGGGGCCGCGTGCGAAGAAACTACGCTTGCGTAAGACATGATTGGTCTTACGCACGCTTTGTATAGATGGAGCTTGTATCTTAAAGACAGCTTGCTCTTGCTGTTGACTAATGGGTGGAGGAGACTAGTGACGAATTTTGAGCGATTCATTCGCGAAACACATTTGTAATGCGTTTCGCAAATGTCATGCCTTCGTCAAATGTAACGCCTAGACATTTGGCCGTTGGTTGCCAGGGGATCTGGCGGCCATACAGGATGATCATATCTAACGCTCTCTTAGGATTTATGTGGAGATCCTTTGAAACTGTATTGCTACACTTTTCTCTGGATTCAATTCGATTCTTGAGGGAGTGCTATTTGAAGCGAGTACTCTCTATTCGATAGTGGAAGTGGCGACTGGTAAGAAAGGCTCTGATGATGGTGATGATCTAATTAGGCAGGTTGAGTTTATATAGCTTTTAAAGAAAGTCGTCGTCCCCGAATTTGACAAACGCCTTTGCGACTTCGGAGAAGAGGTCATCAGTCATGGTGGTTCTATGACCTCATTGTAGGTTGAACCCTTTCAGAATGTATTCTGTGAGGCGATGTACTTGCAGTGCACGAATGTTCGGGTCTGAAGCCGAACTGCTCGTCTGGAAGATGATTGTTGGTGAAAACGTGTTTACGAAGGAGATTCATTATGAGTCATTCGTAGACTATTCCCAGTGTACTGAGGAGACTAATTGGTCTGTAACTAGAGGCTAAGTTGCGCGGATTGCCTGGTTTTGGGATCCCTATTACGATTGCTTCTTTGCATGTATCCGGGAAGGAGCAGCTGGAAAAAAGAGCGTTGAATATGCCCACTAGGAGGCAAACGAGCGGCGTGGAGAGGTCTGTGTGCTGATTTCTTTTTAAGGTTTTTGATTACTTCTGTGACTTCGTCGGCAGTGCTAGTGGTAGGTGGTAGTGCAGACTTACGCTTGACCTCCACTTCGACCTCTGCAAGGTGAACGGGATCTGTGGGTTCACTAGAGTGACATTGGTTCTCTAAACTGTCCGTGAGGCATTTGGCCTTTTCCGAGTAGTCAAAGGCGAGATCGGGGTTTCTAAGTCTGACTGGTAGCAAATGGGTGGTGTAGCGGGTGTGTCTCAGGCGCGATAACATCGAAGTTTAGTCGCTCCATGAGATCGAACAATGCATTACCATTGGGATTGTTTGTAAGCGAGTTCCAGGAGGAATGCTTACTATTGAGCTTAGGTTAAATAATTCAGCTAAGTTTGATTATGTTTGAGTGGCAATAGATAAGGCAATATGATAGTAAGTGAGAGCTACCTTACATATAGAAACTTATACGAGGACTAGGTTTCAAAAAAGTCTCTTGCACTAATATTACATCTATATCGTGGTTGCGCAGGAAGAGCGCGATCTCGTCTTTTGCATGCCTTAAGCGCAAAGCGCGTAGGTATGTTCAACTAGCGTCTAAAATCAGCATTCCAGCGTTTTGTCACATAAATCGTATCTGACAATCATATTGAACATATGAATGATATAAAAAGCACATTATCAGAAAGATAAATGATTGTTGAACTTATTAATATTTTTTTGAAATCGATTAATTGCTATTTTTACATAAAAAGTGGTTTTAGTGGCTTATGGTGTAGATTTATCAAGTCCGCATAGAGTGGTAAAGACGATAACTTTTGAAAATATCAATTCTTTAACTCAATCAATTTTTTAATATCTTCATCTATCATATGGGAAGCCATGGAATGTAAATGACAGTTTAATTTTATTTTGTTTAGTTATAATAAATTTTTTCGGCGTAGAATCCGGTAATTTTCGGTATTTTAGCAACCTTGTAATAATTTATTTTACTAAATATTCTGCCTCACTCACTCCCTTCTATCATGTGGGAAGCCATGGAATGTAAATGACAGTTTAATTTTATTTTGTTTAGTTACAATTAATTTTTTCAGCGTAGAAAACAGGAAACTTTCGGTGTTTTAGCAGCCTTGTAATAATTTATTTTACTAAATAGACTACCTCACTCACTCACTTCGGCGTCAACCGCCGTTGTTAGTTGATACTGTATCGGTTGTTCACTACGGCCCGAAAATGTCGCTGTATAAATACAATATATTCGAAAAACCAAATTTCATACATACTTGATTATTATAATAATCAAAGATATTTATTACAATATTTTAAAATCACAGAATAAATAAAAGTACTACGTACTAAAAGTAAGTAGGATGAATATAATTAAATATCATCATCATCATCATTACAGCCTTTCACAAGTCCACTGCTAAACATAGGCCTCCCCCAAGGAATGCCACAAAGCACGGTCCCAAGCCACCTGCATCCATCGACTTCCTGCATATCTTACCAGGTCGTCACTACATCTAGTGGGGGGTCGCCCTACATTTCGTCCACCGGTACGAGGCCGCCACTCGAGAGCCTTTTCTGCCCATCGGTTGTCGGTTCTTCGAGCTATATGGTCGGCCCATTCCCACTTCAGCTTACTAATTCTTTGGGCTATGTCGGTCACTCTGGTACTACTGCAGATATCCTCATTTCTGAGTTTATCACGCAGAGAAACTCCGAGCATAGCCCTCTGCATAGCTCGCTGAGCGACCTTGAGCTTCCTCATCCGGCCAGCAGTGAAGGACCAAGTCTCAGTTCCGTATGTCATCACTGGCAACACGCACTGGTTGTACAGTCTCGTTTTTAAGTTTTGAGGTATACCTGACAAGAAGATGTGCTGTAATTTCCCGAACGCTGCCCAACCGAGTTGAATCCGTCGATTGACCTCTCGGTCGAAGTTGGACTTACATAGTCGGACTATTTGTCCCAGGTAAACATACTCGTCAACAACTTCGAGCTTAGTGCTCCCAACAACTACCGGCATAGGTTTGACATGGACATTAAACATGATCTTTGTTTTGTCCATGTTCATCTTAAGACCTATCCGTTGGGAGACACTATTGAGGTCATTGAGCATAGTGCTTAGGTCCTCCAGCGATTCTGCCATAAGGACTATATCGTCGGCAAATTGAAGGTGAGTGATGAATTCGCCACTGATGTTGATACCGTATCCTTTCCAGTCCAGAATCTTGAAAACGTCTTCCAATGCAGCGGTGAAGAGTTTCGGGGATATGACGTCACCCTGTCTTACACCTCTCTGCAATTGGATAGGTTTCGTACTCTGGTTCTATACTCGGATAGCCATCGTAGCCCTACTGTACAAGCACTTCAGCACATTGATTTACCGACAGTCAACTTGGCACCGCTGAAGGGACTGCAGCACCGCCCAAATTTTGACGGAATCAAAGGCTTTCTCATAGTCCACATACGCCAGACATAGTGGCAAATTGTACTCCTCTGAGTTCTGTACAATTTGTCCAAGGGTATATATGTGGTCTATGGTGCTAAAGGCTTTTCGGAAACTGGCTAGTTCGGGAGGCTGGAAGTCATCATGTCTGCGCGCGAGACGATTCGTAATGACTCTCGAAAACAGCACGTAGACGCGGCTCAGAAGGGAAATTGGTCTGTAGTTCTTCAAGAGAGCGTTGTGGCCTTTCTTGAAGAACAAGACCACCGCACTTCTGCTCCACGCCTCCGGTGTAATGCCACCATGGAGGACGGAATTAAAAAGCTTCTGAAGGACTTCAAGTACCGGTTTTCCGCCCGCTTTCAGAAGCTCCGCTGTAATTCCATCCTCGCCTGGGGCCTTGCCGTTTTTAAGGTGCTGGAGAGCCATTCTAATCTCGCACAGACTGGCGTCCGGGATATTATCGGAATAATGTCGGATAAGACTTTCTCTTGGATCGCTACTCACACTTGCGTGTGGCTCCAACGATGACGTGTACAGCTGCCCATAGAACCTCTCAATCTCACTCAAAATCTCAGGTGCCCCGGAAACGATGCTGCCACACTCTGTCTTCAGCTTTGACAGTTGGCTCTTTCTGGCAGACAGATCTCTGGCAAAGACTTTGGAACCTTGGTTCCGCTCGATCGCTTCTTCAATACGAGCTGTATTGAAGTTGCGTAAGTCCCGCCGCATGCATTTGGAGATCTGTCTATGCAGTTGCCTGTATGCTGTCAAATCTGTTGAAGAATGTAGCTTCATCTCCCGTCTAACAGCCATGAGATTATGAGTGTGATCGGAGAGTCTTTGTGTTCTTCTGCAGCGGGTCTTGCAGAACTTAGCTCCGGACAGTTTCCACGAGCTTGTCATTCATATCGTCCACTTCATTGCAATTGCATCTTCTAGGCACTGAAAACGGTTTTGTAACTCGAGCTGAAAGATTTCGGGACTTTGGATTAGAGCACGAGGGGGACGGAGCGTTGACTTCATTAGACGAGACCTCTCCAACTTAACGGTTTTCATCCTCGCGATCACTGAGACATCACTGAACAGTTGTCGTCTGGTCGTCATAATGAAGTCAATCTCATTTTTTGTCGAACCGTCGGGGCTCGACCAGGTCCACTTACTGTGGGGCTGCTTCTGGAAGAAAGAATTCATCATAAAGAGTCCCTCTTTCTCCATGAAGTCGGCCAGCTGCTGGCCCCTTGGGTTCCGTTGCCCTATTCCAAGTTTCCCTACTTTCAGCTCACCATTCTCTCTTGTGCCTAGTTTTGCATTGAAGTCTCTCATTAACACCGTATATTGGGTTTTGGAGGAATGCATGGCTCTAGAGATATCCTCATACATTTCCTCCACCTCCTCATCGTGGTGTGTCAAGGTTGGTGCGTAAACCTGTATGACCTTCAGCGAATACCGTTTGGTGATTCTGAGTATTAAGTTACGCAACCCTCGTCGACACACTCTCAATCTTTACAAAGTTGTTAACGAGAGACTTGTGGACGATAAATCCAACACCTCCTTGGGACAGATGGTCGTCCTACCGGTAATAGAGCAAGTTGCCGGATTCGAGGATTACCGTTTCCTCCCCCTCTCTTCGGACTTCGGATAATCCTATAATATGCCAGCGTAACTTGTCTATCTCTTCTTACAGCTCCACAATCTTCTCGTCAGTTTCCCTTTGTCGCCTTTTACGACACCCACGGGAAGATATGGGGTAGTGGATATTCTTAACCGCCACTACACGGTTATAATTAAGTATATCGATAATTAAATACGTCTTGGACATTATGGAGTGACGTGAATGATGATATGATGATCATATGATCATATGAGTATTATACGTGGTGCATTTTTTGGATTTTACAATTTGACATAGAATTATTGGAAATTGGAAGTATAATAATAAGGTTGTTAGGGAAAGCTTGTGTATTTAAACTATTTTAAAAATTTTACGTGACCCTTATTTACGTTGTATTTGTATGGTCACTTAGTTGTTTTATGTGGCTCTTGGAAAAATGAATATTGACGAGAGCAATAGAGAGCTGATGGTAGTGTCTTTTAAGCTAAAGAACCCCGTACACGAAGACAGGGCTCAAGAAAGGTTAAGAACATTTAATCGTCCCTATTCGACTTGTATCAGGGTTACATCAGTTAATTCCTTATTAATCAATCCCTTACGGCTTGAAAAGGCTTAAAAAAGTGTGGGAGAGGCACAAGGCGTGTGTGAAGCCGTGAGCAGTGAGCGCCAACCAACCACCGCACTCCTCCCGAAAGGAAGGTTAAGTTGGGAACTGGATCGTAGTCCACAGCAAAATAAGCATTGGCTTATTTTGCTGTGGACTACTGGCGTTTACTGTAGACTCTTTTACTGTCATACCAGACTTGTCTGGTACGCCAGAAGAGGACGCGATTGGTAGTGCGTAAGCACAAACATCGACCAAAGTCGCGCATGTCAATGTGTGTAAACGTCATACAGAATGCGATCAAATCCAGCCAAAGTGATATACGTCACACGGATTAGGCAATAATAGACACACTGGCCATAAAAAGCCTTCCATGAGCGCCATCACCGGCCAGACCACAGTTCCTGCATGCGTCGTCGATGCGTCGAATCAGGCGCAGTACGCCTGCATTGCCATCACAAGACGCAATATCGCAAGTAGCAGTAAGCATCATTGCAACTATCATACGGATGGCGCCCTTTCACAATACATCCACGTGATACCTATCGACTTTGGTAACAAAATCGGTACTGTTGTTAACTAAAAATACCACCAACGTATCATAGTAGCATGCTACTAAGACGTCAGTAGCCAAAACTCCACGTATTGCACAAAAATATGGAGTTGAGTATGCTTGCTGCACTTAAAATTACTACCAAACTCATTCATCCTAATCAGATCTGTCCTATCTGAAGATCGATGTAGTCGATGTATCATTACGCTATGCGCTAAGACGCCACCCACAAACGGTAGGAATGTGCGGTGTCCACGGGCACGTCGTATTGCTACAATAAACCCGCTTACCATCGGCACTAAGAGAGTGAGTGAGTTCAGAGAGTGCAGTCCGTTCATTCTGCGCTTGGGTTCTGTAGACTTCGGACGTGTCGTTCGAGTTCACTCCCGGCATCCTACTCTCAAAATTAAAATTAATATTAATTTTCCTTATACACCGTCTTACTTGGTACTCTGTGATTGGTTGCTTCCTTGGTGTTATCACTGTGGTGCGCGAAGCACGCTGTCTCAGGTGACACGATGTTGTTGTGAAGTGAATCGGACGCTTGTTGTCGTGCTAATAGTGTTTGGTCCTCCTTCCTGGTTTCCTGGTACTAGTATCGGCAACCTTAAGTAGAGTGAAACACACCCGCCGCCTCAGAGGCGGTCATCGTTTTTAATTATTGTGTTGTTTGTTGCATTAGGCAACAGCTAGGTACACACTCTAGCGTACCAACGCGCTAGGTGTTTGTTTAGGGCCAACACCTTCCCCAATACCAAGCTCCCCCGCCGACAGGGTGGGGGGGGGGGATTTTTGGTATATATATATATGTGCTTGTGTTATCACTTTTGAGGTAATAACAAAGCTTCAAGAGGTTCGAGGGGTTAAAGTAATCACAAAAACAGTGAGAAAGACTCTTGTCACATGCCATCGAAAAGCTCGTGTTAATATGCTTTAGAAGGATTGAAGTGTGATGACGTCAGAGAGAGAGGTACGCTCAGTGAAATATAATCATTTCGATCAATTGCTTATCTACTCTATGTGACATAATACCTTAGTCCCAATAGTGTATACATAATTTATTATTTTATTTTGCATGGCTGATGGAATGGAAATGTAATTTAAGATTGTTTGTTAGCGTTTTGGAGTGTTCTGTTGGCATGTTGATTGATTAAAATAAATAAATACGTTTTAAAAGAGGCATAAGAATCAGTTTTGGTATGGTGAGGTATTTGTATGTATGACCTATTCTCAATGATGCGGAGCCCCGCACGTGAATACGTGAGTACGTAAGTACGGAACTCCGCGTTATTGAAAATAGGTCACTAACAGCAGCACGATATGGAACTGAAATTTTAGAAGAAATTGTAGTCCCATTTGCCCTTTTTATAGGAGATAGATTTGTTTTTAGGCATGATAATGTACGCGCCCATACTGTGGCCGTAGTTGTCAAATACCTTCTAGACCTTGAAATCCATGTGATGGAGTAGCTAGCGCGCTCGCCATACTAAAATCCCACAGAACATGTATGGAATAAGCTTGTAAAAAATAGAATAAAAATTCTGACCCTGCTAATTTGAGAGATCTTAAATACGCATTACAGTAAGAATGGAACGCAAACTATCAAAATTTGATTGATAACTTGATTAGGAGTATGCTAAGGAGACTGGAATCAGTTCAGGAGGCAACACTAATTATAGCCCACGTTATAGCCTTCCTTAAGCCTTTATGAAAATAATTAATAAAATATTAGTTACAAAAATTTTCTTTTTTCTTAAATTGCTTATATTTTGTGTAATCGTTTGATTTCTTTTTTTGACATAACGTGTTAACCCATGACTATGTCACAGATCCATATGTCATACTCACTAGTTGTGCAATCTTGTTTTTAATTTCTGAGGGATACATCACAAGAAGATGTGTCGTAATCCCAAGAACACTAGCCAGCCGAGTTGAATCCGTCGATTGACCTTTTGGTATATGATGTATTTACCTAGTCGGAAAATATGTCCTAAATATGATAAACGTATCTAAAATTATGTTTATGTGTATCTAGGACGAAATTTCTCCAAGACAAATAAACCTGTTAGGCTGTCACCCAACATATCGTTACTAATTAAACCTACGAGATAAAGTATTTTTTTATTTATATATACTGTCACAAGAAAGATATATTCATTAAGCGGAATGAGCAACTTTTGGTTACAGAAACAAAAATGTTGGTACAGAATAGCATGTCCGCACTCGTGAACTCTTTTAGAAAAGTTTGAGTAGTTGCAGTTTAGTTTAGTTTTGTTTACGACGGGCTGTTTTCCGCAACTCCACGTCTAATCATGTATTTTGCGTGTGGGCAGGAATAATGTAATAATTCGAGCCATGAGATCTCCCCGAAGAAGTTCAACAGTCCTTTGATGTTGCATGCAACTTCGGGAAGTGATTCTGGCGTGCCGAGATATTTAGCCCTGTATATAGTGTTCTTATAGAGCCAACGATTATTTCTCAATCTAGTGCAACATGTATAGATAACATTTTTACAAATGTGAAGCCGTTGCATAAATGTATAATTCAAAAATTAAATTCTGATCACTTTGGACAAGTAGTTTCGTTACCTTATGTTCACAAAAACCAAGTAGATGAGAAAGTTGTGTCTGTTCCAGTAAATGCACGTCGCTTGAAGAAATTTAGAAGTAACATAGTGAAAAAACTTCCATCACTTTCATACCAAAATGATCCTAATTTTTTGTATGGAACATTATTTAAGCTTATTTGCAATGAATTTATAATACTTTTACTTTTAAAACATTCTCCATTAACAGTCGGAAGTCATTCAATGAATGGGCGACAGTAGGAGTCCATAAGAGCAAGCATAGGTTATATGATCTTTACCATGAAAGGTCATATAATCATAGCGTCGAATTTAAGGAATATGTAAAGAAATATAAAAAAATATTTAAAAGAGTGTGCTCCATAGCCAAGTCTTTGCATTTGAGCAACAAAATTAAGACGGCTTCCAATAAAATTAAAATGACATGGAGTATAACTAATAGCGAAACTGGTAAGATCAACTCTCGCAATTCAAATTACCAGTTAAGTGTTAACAACAAATTAAATAAATCACATCGGGACGTTGCAATGGTTTTTGAGAAATATTTTACTGATATTCCGATCTTGACCACTAAGTCACTGAATTCTTCTCCTGCCGTCGCCGAATCATTACTTAATCAAAATGTAAATGCGTGTACAAAGAATTTTACATTTCATAAAGTGTCATTAAAAGATATTGTAAAATATTTTAAAACTATTGATGTTAAGAAAACTGCGGATCTGTGGGGGATTTCCGATCAACTCTCGCAATTCAAATTACCAGTTAAGTGTAAACAACAAATTAACTAAATCACATCAGGACGTTGCAATGGTTTTTGAGAAATATTTTACTGATATTCCGATCTTGACCAGTAAGTCACTGAATTCTTCTCTTGCCATCGCCGAATTATTACTTAAACAAAATATAAATGCGTGTACAAAGAATTTTACATTTCATAAAGTGTCATCAAAAGATATTGTAAAATATTTTAAAACTATTGATGTTAAGAAAACTGCGGATCTGTGGGGGATTTCCGTTAAAGTTATTGCGTCTATAATAAATACAATCGCGCCTCATTTAGCTATTATTTTTAATACTAGTATCGAATCTGGTGTGTTTCCTGATTTAATGAAGCATAGTAAAGTAATACATTTATTTTAATCTGGTAGTACATTAGACCCCGCCAATTTTAGACCTATTTCTGTACTACCAACACTTAATAAGATTTTTGAAAAAATTGTTCTTGATCAAATGTTAAATTTTTTTAATATAAATAATTTACTTCATAAAAATCAATTTGGTTTCACAAGGGGTCCCTCGACAACTGATGCCGGTGTTGAGCTGATTAAATATATCTTTAATGCATGAGAGAATTCACAGGATGCTTTGGGTATATTTTGTGACCTATCCAAGGCCTTCGATTGTGTTCACCATAAAACATTAATCAGGAAACTTCACCACTACGGTATAAGAAGTGATGCTCTTAAATTAATTATTTCATATTTAAGTAAGAGAACGCAAAAACTTGTCATTAACAATATGAGCTCTTCCGGATCGATGGTACAAATGGGCGTGCCTCAAGGCTCAATTCTCGGCCCCTTTCTGTTTCTTGTATACATTAATGACTTACCTTACATTGTAGGCGATAACCATGATATAGTATTATTTGCAGATGACACTTCTTTAATTTTCAAATTAAGTCGACAATTACTTAAATATGACGAAGTAAATAATGCTATACCTAAATTAGTAAATTGGTTCAATGTTAATAATTTGCATTTAAATGGCACTAAAACGAAATGTATGAAATTCATGACTCCAAATGTCAAACAATTAAATACTAATGTAATTTTAAATGGGGAGAAACTGAGTCTTGTAGATACCACCATTTTTCTTGAAATCACACTAGACGCGAAGCTTCAATGGAGCCTCCGTATATCAAAACCAGCAAGCAGACTTAGTTCTGCAGCATATGCTGTAAAAAAGATTAGAAGTCTAACTAGTGTTGAAACAGCTAGACTAGTTTACTTTAGCTATTTCCATAGCATAATGTCGTATGGTATTTTGCTATGGGGACACGCAGCTGACACTGAAATTATATTTGTTTTACAGAAGAGGGCCATAAGAGAAATTTATGATTTAAAGCCTAAAGAGTCGCTTCGACAAAAATTTAAGGAAATTAATATATTAACTTTGGCCTCTCAATACATTTATAAAAATGTAATGTATGTACACAAAAATAAAAGTAGTTTTACAAAAATAAGTGATATTCATTCTGTAAATACTAGGGACAGACACAAGCTGAATAGCAATAGTACCAGTTACTCGACTCCATCGAGTCAGTAATTCATTCTTGGGGCGATGTATACGCTTTTAAAACAAAATTCCAGAAAATATACAAAGTTTGACCTGCTCAAAGTTCAAAACCTTTATTAAACTAAGTTTGTATAAAACGGGTTATTATAATATTAAGGAATTTATGGATGATAATAACCCCTGGAAATGAGGTGATCGCTACCAAGCTATTTCTAATTTGTTGTGTTGTTAATTTGTGTAACATCATGATTGTAACCTGTTATTTAAAAAAAAAGTCCCGCTAGGTTTCATGCTGGTTCTTCCCAGGACAGAGGTTTTTTCCGAACCAGTGTTAATCAAACAAAAGAGTGACTTTCAATAAGTATTATTTATAATCTATATTGAATAAAAAAGTTTCTGTTTCTGTTTCTGTTTCCGGGCATTTCAGCTACACGTCGGCCCCCGTTTCTTCCTCCCCCATACAGGCACTGCACATAAGACTATCTGTAACACCTATGGTAAATAAAAGTTTGTTAAAGGTGCCGTGTCCTGTAATAGCACTTGTTACTGCGGCTTGTTCAGTCCTATTAGAACTTTGGTTAAACGACTGTTTATTTCAGGCAGGGCCTCCCTAGCTTGTCTACAGTCAGTCTAGATTTTTCCAAAGCTGAGCGTGTTGATTAGTGAAGTATCTACGTACCAGTGAACGAACGTTACCAAAGGGGATTGCATTGCTGGTGTTGTTAGGAACTGCTTCTATCGGTTAAAAATCTTGTACAGGATACGTGAATATCTAAGTATCGAACTACGTAAGAGCTTATCTGATGCACATGTATTCTCAAAACTTAATTATGCTGACACTGTATATGGGCCATGTCTGCTGGCGCACACCGCACACTCCTTATTCAACGAGTCCAAAACGTTTGTGCAAGGTTCTGTTTTGATGTGCCACCAAGAGGTCATGTAAGCCCATTCCTTAATGATAATAACATCCTTAAAATGGCCGCAAGATGCAAACTCCACTTTGCTTGTGCTCTTTTTGGTGTTTTGAAAAAAAAATCAAAAATATCTGTACTCTAAACTAGACTGGTGTCGTGAACATAATAATTTTTCACATGGTAGAGACATGCTGCAGCTATATTACTGGTATAGTTGTAGCACGAATGGGTCGGCTCGATCGGGGAAGAACTACGCTCTCACAGAATACCAGCGTAAAATAGCAGCTTAATGCTGCTGTGTTTCGTATGGTGAGTGTAGAGAACCGGAGACCCTTTTTACTGGAAAAGAGGTATTCCATCTTAGTCCTCACGGGTGACAACGCATCTGAATTTTGATTCGTAATCGACGTCTATGGGCCACAGCAACCACTTATACCATACCATCAGGTGGACTGTGTGCTCGTTTGTCACCCTTATCCTATAAAAAAAAGTATCTGACACGTGTTTCCTCTCGCATATTAAGTGTCCCTGGACATACTCGTAGTTTGGCTGCCTTCAGAGGTAGTTACAAATATACAGCCACCCACTGCTGGAATAATATACCTCCACCACTACGTAATTTAAAGACAATAGGGAATTTTAAAATACACTTAAGAAATTTTTATTAAACGAACAGAAGGGAAGTATAAATGTTTGAACATGCTTTATTTAAGAATTACCTTTATAGTATTTCTAATCATAAATTTAAATTATACCTTTAATGATAATTTACGGATTACTAAGTATTTATTACCCTCTATATATATATATATATATATATATATATATATATATATATATATATATGTTTTTATGTATGTGTATATACACGTATGTATATAATCGTATATTTATCATAAACATTTTAGTAAAACGTAGGGACTCTGCATTCTACCGTCTACGACACATCTCGCATGAGGTATAGAATACAGATTTAAAAAAATACTCGCTCGTATAAAGTTGACCGTCGGAACTTATTCTGGGCTGGCTGAAAATCAGCGCTGCAAGCTCGCGGCATATGCTGAGACGGTCCCTTCCACCACTTCATCATAGCACTTTATTTTTATTTTTATTTAATGTGCGTTTGCATATACATATAATGGCCGCACTTCTTTTGTTTATTCTAATTTTGGTTTGTTTGTTTGTTTATAAGTCAAGTGTTTTATTTTTAATTGTAATTTGTCATGTGTGTAGAAGATATAAGTGTTGGAATAAATGTCTTTATGTCTTTATGTTTATGTATGTTTGGTTCCGGCCCTATAGTGACCAGAGCTGATCCTCTTCTGGTCAGTTCGTCTGCTGCATCGTTGCCTCTGGATCCACTGTGTCCCTTTGTCCATTGTAGTCACATTGTTGTTTCTACATACTTAATTTAATCGTTGATGGCATTCATATATTAGTTCCGAGTTCATCACATTGCAACTCAGAGCTTGTAGTACCGCCCTACTGTCGGTCAGTATTCTCATGGAGAAGTCATTAACCTTCCTAGCATCTATTGCTATGGCCTCTTAGATGATGCCCATATATTCCGCCTGAAAGACTGTGTTATAGGTCTCCAGGGGTGTGCATATGTGGATATTGAGATATTCAGAGAAAGTTCCAGATCTTACACCTTCATTTTTTTAGAACCATCAGTGAAAACTGTAAGCTCATTTGGGCTTAGTCCTTCCGGCTAGCTGGTTTCATTTAATTGTATCTTGTACTTCTTATCGAATACAAATTGTTAAGGGATCTTATCGTACTTTGCTTGTAAGATAGGAATTTTTGAGTGAATTCTATCAATTATGCCTGTATGTGGAACACTATTCTTACTCCAAAGATTTAAGGTCTTGAGTCTGATAACAGCTAAAGTCATTCTTGTTGTATATGTTTATGAAGCGGTGCTAGCTCCAGCATCGCTTCTAAGACTGATGTTGGCATAGTCCTTATGCAGCCTGTGGCAGCCATACATGCCAGTCGCTGGTAGCGCTGAAGCTTCTTTATAGTGGTGGCTTTATTTGTCTTGGTCCACTATACCAGAGCGCCGTATGTGATCATGAGCCGAATTATAGTTTTGTACAGCCAAAGTATGATTTTTGGCGTCATACCCCATCTTTTGCCAATCATGTTTCTACATTGCCAGAAAGTTATACTAGCTTTGTTTATTTTGTTTTCTATGTGTTTATTCCAGTTATGTTTGCTGTCCTAGGTAAGATCTAAATATTTTACCTCAGAGTATAGCTGGAATTCTGCGCTGAAAAGACTTGGGAGATGATAGTTATTCAGAATTCATTTTTGTGTGAACATTACTAGAACCGTTTTATTTGGATTGACGGTTAAGTCGTATTCGCTGCACCATCTTTCCACTATACGGAGATCCGTTTGGGTTAGGTCGCAGAATATGCTTGCTGTCTTTATTGTCAGGTCATCAGCATAAACTATTGTGTAGAAGTGATTGGCATTTAATTTGCTGATGAATTCATTAATGACCATATTCCACAGGAGAGGTGAAAGAACCTCACCCTGTGGGCAGCCTTTATTAATCTGGATTGTTTGAGATTCAACAGCAATTTTTATTGTTCGTGTACTGAGCATGTTTACTATCCAATCAATCAGTGCCGGTTCAAGTTTGTGTCTACTGAGTTCACCTTTAATGCTGGAGAAGTTCGTTCTGTCGAAAGCGCCTTCTATATCTATGAAGTAACCTAGACATATTTCTTTGTTTTGGATGGTCTCTTCAATATTTGTTATTACCCGGTGAAGTACCGATTCTGTGTATTTTCCCAGACTAGTACTACTACTACTAATATTAAGCGTGTTGGTTGTCGTGTAGCGGTAAGTTCATTAGCGCCGAGCCCTTCAATTCCCTTTCACACATCCTCTCCATCGTTTTTAGGAGAAAGGATGTGACGCTGATGGGTCTGTAGGATTTAGGGTCTGTGGAGTTGCTCTTACCTGGTTTTCGTATGAATGTGACTTTCACTTCCCTCCATCCCCTAGGAACATATTTAAGAGCCAGACAGGCTCTTATTATGGCAACAAGTCTGACTATTAGGGCTTTACTACATGTCGTGTAAGGAAGGTACTTTCCCTGAAATATAAACAAAATCGTTAAGCCTTTATTTAAGAATGGAGAGGCTACCGACATGAATAATTATCGTTCAATCACTTTAATACCAGTCTTATCTAAAATATTTGAAAAGGTAATGATGAACAGATTTTACGACTACGTTACAGATGAAAATATTATTAAACATGAGCAATCTAGGTTTAGAAAGAATAGTAACACGACACTAGCATGCTTTAATTTAAGAAAATATATTACGGATGCCACTAATGAAAAGGCACCGGTAAGTGCGATCTTTCTTGATATGACTAAAGCTTTCGATTTCGTAGACTATAAATTATTAGTAAACAAGCTTGAAAAATACGGAAGCCGGGGAAAAGCACATGACTGGTTGGAGAGTTATCTCACTGGATGTGAACAGAATTTTCAAAAGGGCAATAAAATTATAAGTAAATCTCAGTTGCAAAATAATAAATACGGTGTCCCATAGGGAAGTATGTTAGGTCCCTTTTTATTTCTAATATATATGAATGATCTTTCAAACGTCACTGACCACGAAACTGTTCTGTTTGCAGATGATACTACTGTAATTATTAAGTGTAAGGATAGAAAAAAACTATGAAAATGAAATATCTATTACACTCGACAAAATCTTTAGATGGCTCAAAAGTAACAATTTAAAAATAAACTTAAATAAAACCAAGATGATACTATTTAGGGATTTTAGAACTCCACCTATTGGACTTAACATCTGTTATGGTAGTACAAAAATTGGAGAAGTCAACTGTACTATTTTTTTAGGATTAATGGTTGATAGACACTGTGACTGAAAGACTCATACAGAGTACGTATGTGATAAAATGGAGAGATTTGTTTATGCTATAAAACAGCTGCGTTTGACAGTGTTTAATGAAGCGGCACTGAACGCTTACCACGGCTATGTCTCCTTAGTGCTTTCATATGGTTTCTTGTTGTCGGGCAACTCGGTTGAGGTTGGCAAGGCCTTTCATGATCAAAAGAAGTGTGTAAGGGCCATTTGTGGCGCTTGGTCTTTAGATAGTTGCAAACCTTTATTTCACAAATTTCACTTACTGCCTCTAATTTGTATGTACATACGGCAACTTTGTGTTTTTGTCAAGCAGTATACACAATATTTCACCATTAACTGAAGTTTAGTCAGTAGAAGTGCCATGCCAAGAAATAAATTTAAGCTCTATCTGCCTCTATGCAAGCTTGATAAATATAAAAGAGATGTATTTATAAATGCTATTAGAGTTTACAATAAATTTCTTAGCACTGCTAAAGACCTTCCTTTCGTAATTTTTAAAAGGAAACTCACAGAATGGCTGGCAAATAAATGTAAAACGAATATATGAATTATAAAGAAATGTAAAATAATGGTGAATTATAGAAAAACTTATTTTATTAACATTTAATTTTTTTTATATTTTTTTTTAGATACCATTCATTTATATATAATCAATTACCTAATTAATTCAATTTTTGACATGTATTTCTTGTAATTTAAAAACTTGATGCAAATATATTTTTAAATAATTACATAATTATTTTTCATAAATATTTTACCTCATTAAATTATAAGAATAATATTTTTTTGTATATTGTAAAGACATGGCATGCCATTATCATGGTAGAGTGTAAGGTCTCATTAATAAATAAGTAATTTGAATATGAATGGCCCTATTTAGGGCTTTTCTTATCTTCTTACGTTTTCTATCTAGTTCTTTACCCTACCACGGTTGCTTTACCTCAGCATGATTTCTGGACATGATTCATGGTATCTGTCCATCGTGGCTTTAGTAACAGCTACTGCCTGTTCTTCTAGGAGCTACTGATCTGCTATAGTATTTGTCCCCTTAAAACCCGTGAACGAAGACGTCAGCCTATTATGGTATTTTGTTTTTACATCTTTCAGGGATTTCTCCGTGGTGGTTTAGCGAGGATATCGACCTATAGTGCGAAGCAGATCTACCTATGATCTGAGCATGAGGCCTCTTTCGACACATGCCATCCCGTAATTAGTTTAGCTGCTCCTTCTATTGCAAGTGTGAGTGTTCATTCGGTTTTTCTATTTCCCAGAGGGGAAGAAGCACGTTGGAGTCCGTCCCGATCACAACCTCTAGTCTGATTCTCTCGCAGAAATTCACCAGCCTGACGAGGTCATGAGGGAGAGGAGTGTCTTCCTCCGGCATGTAGACCAAGGCGACGACTAATCTTCCCTCCTGTGTATATTTTATTACCACGTCATACATGTCTCTGGAATAGAAACCTGTTAATGGTTGTGCACAGAGCTATCTGTAGTAGTGTAAATATACGCTCGAGGCTTTTCGTATTCAGAGATGTTGAATAGCTTACCTTTTATTTTTAAGGATTAAGGCTACAGTCATGGCCATTGACCCTCCAACCACTTGCGTAATTGAGCCAACGCAGTTTCGCTGTGATGGAGGTTGGCCTGCACTAGGCTAGTTTTGGACGAAGGGCACGCCATCATTGATCATGTCCTCCCCGTACCCGCCCAAAAATAAGCCTGCCAGCAGATCTGGGGTTTTATCGTCAGCTGCCGAGTCGGAAGTGGTTGGCAAAATGCAGTGCAGTCCTCTTCGTCACTCAGTGAACTGTCGCAGAGCCCGATCTCTACTGGGAGCTTCGGCTCAGTTGTGGCCGCTTTTTCAGTAGACTTGGCATCCAATGATTCCGCTGTACCGGTAAGCATGGCCACGGTATCCATGACTTCCGAGTTGTTTTCTGCCTCTTTGCTTGGTGGAGTATCAAAGAATTTACCTCCATGACCCTGGAATTTTACGTATACTGCCCCACATACACATGCGAGAACGCATACGGCTTTCATCAGGATCGGGATATGATCCGCCGGCACCAAAACAACGTGGAACCACCCGTACGTCTGCTAATCTGCCTTGAGTAGCCGCCATTCACTGAAGTTAACCCAGCGGTTCTGGTACGCCAGCACACGAACAATGTCGCGTGAATCTTTCCAGACTCCCTGGGCATCAGGGATAAGGATACTACATTTGACTAATTGTGGTGTCTACGACTTTTTCTTTATGATCGGCGAAGTATTGGATTTAAGGTCGAGGGTAGCAATTTCCGCCTCAACCCATCCAGAGCCTTCTCATCGTCGCACCATAGCTTCAGGACACCCTCCGTGTTGCCTCTAAAAACTGGGCCCGACGCATCAAGGTCCTGGCTACTCCAAGTCTCGCTTATTATCTTCCTCTATATTGCCACAAAAATGTCGTCAGCTCTTCCCTTCGTTATCTAATCTGAACGCGCCACGCCCAAATCTGCTTTAGCACCGGAAGCGTAGCTTGTTCTTGCAGCCTTTGGTGGTTGCACCTCGGCGAGGTGGACTCTTCCAGCATCCATTTGGCTGCTCTTTCCTTCTTCCCAGGACGCTTGGCCGCTCGCTTCTTCCTGGCGGATATCTTAGAGCCGGTCCCCGCGGCCGCGTCTTGCGCTTGGGCTGTTTTTTATACTTCCCGATTTCAGGGCGGCTACTGGTTCCAGCCCCAAGCACCTCAGTCGAACTAGCTGGTCCAGCCTCCTTGGTTTTAGTTTTAGAAGCAAACAGCGCATCGCGTTCACTTCGGCATTTTTCCTACTATTAGTAGTTGCAGTTATTACATAATGTCTTTTTTCTTCGGAGTAAAACTCTCATTTATGAGTCTCTCATTCACGAGTGTAGTTCTTCTCACGTTTACCGTGAATAGAATTTCATTAATGAAATTTTGAAGTACGCCGAACGTAAAAAAAATATCAGCTAACAAAGACATTTAAGTTAGTATAACTATATATTTAAATCTCTTTGTCAGCTAATGATATGAATCAAATATCATAAAGAAACATTTTACCGTAAATTAATAGAAGACTTTCATTAATTATTTAGTTTTTTAGTTATTCTGTCGAAACTACAACTTGTAACTTTATTACAAGGTAATTTTACTTTCATAAGGATACATTATAAGACACGCCTGATAAAAAAATGCTAAGTGTTTAAGTACGATATGATTACGTACGATATTAATTCAATTTTGTAAAACTCTCTTATTCACGAAGCATATATCTATGTCAAATATCTATCGCTCACGTCCAATAGTCTTCAAAATTTAAAAAAAAAACCTGTGGCAAACAGACAGTGACAGTGACAAACAGACATAGAGAATTGAGGTGACTTAAAAAGTGATCTAATTTTGCTAATCGAATAAAACTATTTTTACAGATTTTATCGCGTTTAGTTTATTTACTTTTAATCATCGATATTTTGGTCACGGGGAGAGAGATGTTAGATGTTTGACGTCCCGATGTCATAGTTAGCCCGGCTACCTTCAGTTTTTGTCCGATTTTTTGTCCGATCTCCGCAGAACGAGCATAAAGTGTCTTGAAATATTGCTGTGGTTTGGATTTAATTTTGTTAATTATAGAATCCCAAGCAGATACAATTTTGCTAATTTTGGCACGGAACAGCATCAATGATATATCTAACTTGAAACCCACACGAGCGAGGCCGTATAAATAGTTATATCTATGTCTGATGCATTATTAAAACTTCTCGACAAATTTTTACTTTTGGCAATATTTAAAATTAAAAAGAAATCTGATGTATCCCTGTTATGCCAAGTAAGCAAGAATATTTAGGTTATTTTTCTTTCAACCCATTTTAGCTGTTTACCCTCTCAGAAAAACAAACTACGCTCAACTCACTCTTGATAACGAAGTGAAACAATGGCACCGCAAATTTATAAATAGAAGTTTTTTTTTTATCACTGCATTTCAATTAAGTAGGATTCAGAATGAGAAAAGTAGCAAAGTTACGACTTCAAAAATTCTCTGAGTGATGATGAAAAATAAAAACTTAATACTTAAAACCGACATATGGTTTCAGAAGTAAGCTAAGTGATCACGATAAATCCTCCTATCAAGTAAACTGGTGATATCTACTGGTGATTACGAGTGTAAACATTAACAATATAAAATAATAATGTGTAGTAGAATCCACCATCCCGTATCATCCAATGAGTATCGTAAGAGGCAAGAGAGTGAAATGAAACCAGGATCAGGGCAGAGCAGCATTTCCTAGTAATAATTAGCAAATATGGCATACATTTAGTCTGGAGCAACGATTCTAAAAACTGCGTTCAGCTCTCGTGGCTCCGCCTGGCTTGATTGGCATGGTAACTATGGTAACGGCTGAGCAGGCGTTTCCTGTATGTAATCACTCTAAGGAATTACGTCTGCCACATTTTTCAAATATTTTACAAACGCAACTTGAAAAATGACGATAAGATCCTGGAACTGATAGAAGAGATAGAAAAGTTGCGCTAAGGTATTATTAAAATGCATATGCGGACGGCTTCCGTACCACAATGAAGGTCGCTTCTCTTCTCATACGTATGCGCGACTGCGGCAATATCGTTCTGAAGGCGATTGCAGCTAGGACTGACTGTAGTGTACTGAAACACTAGTTATGTGTTGTGTATGGAAATGTAGAATAGCGAGAATTTTAAGAAACATATTCTTTATTGATTATATATCTTAAATATACTAGCATAGCTTTAAGTTCTCTACTTGGTAAGTAGAGAACTTAAAGCTATGTTAGTATACGGATACTTGCCGAATATACTGAACATACAACAAAAAAGAAATGTTCGATATAAAAAAAAATATTATATGTTTATATGAGCTCCAAAGACAGGAGGAAGGACGGTAATACTAAAATCCAGCAACTAATTCTATCGCCTGAAGATAACAATCTATCTTTTCGGTAAGAGGAGTCGGATTTTTTGTCCATAAAGCTCTCATTTATAATTTGGTAATGATCGGGAATGTGTCAACAAGTGTTGTATACCTTATGTTTGGATTTACCTGTAGTCCCCACACGACACATTTTAGTAATGTTTTATAGTTAGTCTAATTATTAAACTCCTAGACATTCGACATGTCTATTGACTGATACCTAGAACATTACAACTCTGCACGCTCCATCAATGCATGCACACTGTTACGACTACGGATAAAGAGTAGAAGTAAAAGAAAATTATATAAAAAATTAATAAAATAAAAGAACTTTCATAACTGTCATACTTAATGTTCAAATTCGACTAATCTACGGTCAAACGACAGATCGAACTCGGAGTGGCAGCGTTCGGGAGATTACGACACATCTCGTCACGTATTCCTCAAAACTTGAACGCAAGAGTGTACAACCAATGCGTATTGCCACATTAACATACGGATGTGTGCCGTGTTGCTTCACTGCTTAAACTCGCTCACAGAGCGGATCAGAAAGCTGAAGTGGCAACTCGAGGAAGAAGCGAAGTGTGGGGTGGCTGCCACTAGTAAAACATTCATGAAATCAATAGATGCGGGAGGCTCGAGGATCGTGATTTGTGATAGCTTGAGAGATAACTATATTCACCAGACTTGTGAAAGGTTGTGGTGATGATGATGATAATGATAATGAAAACAAATATTTGAAGGTAAGCTTGAGAAAATTATTTGTTTACTAATAATATCATATTTTAAAAGGTATGTTGTAATTAGGCATGATTATACGAATATATACCATATAACTACACTTACTAATGAATATATACCATATTACATCAACAACAACACGTTGCTTGTACTGCTAAGATTACAATTTGTATTTTGATCCGCCTGTTGTTAAGTTCATGAGACAATGTTTTTAACATTCCCCATTCTGTCTTTTTATAAATAAAATGTAGTAAAATAATGAACTATGCAAGTTATTATCTTTAACTTTATAATTAATTTAATATCTTAAATTTGTATACTTAGATTGTTTTATTCATTAAAAATCATTATTTTATAAGTATTTCATTAGTTATAAATATTTTCCCGTGTACAAAATGTTAGAACCACATTATGTATACAATCGCTTTTATGCTGCTATACATTTGACTGTAGCTGTCACATTTGTCATACTCATGAATGGGTACTTTTTGTAGAGATTGGTCTGCTCAGGATCACTATGCACTGATGAGCTCCAAACTTTTAAGATCTTTTTTGAGTACATTATAGAACAAGCTTCAGTAACCGTTGAGCTTGTTACTGTTTTCTCTTATATATATTATGCTATTGTATTATTAACCTTTAAACGAAGGAAGAAAAAGACACCTGCTAATTTTATTTCTTCATTTCTTCACTGGTCAGAGGAAGCTCGTTTCTAAACTCGTTTAAAAAATGACATTTGACAAACGAAGTTTTTTTTTAATTTGGGGAGGGGGCAAACTAGCATCCGGCGACCTGATGGTAAGTGACTACATCCGCCCACGAACAACTGCAACACCATGGGAAATGCAAATGCGTTGCCGGCCTTTTAAAAAGGAGTAGGCTCTTTTCTTGAAGGTCCCTAAGTCGTATCGGTCCGGAAAAATCGCTGGTGGTAATCGATTCCACAAGGAAGTTGTGCGAGGAAGAAAACTTCTTCTAAATCGCACAGTGATGGACCGCCAATGATCCAGGTGGTATGGATGGTGTCACGAGTTTTGTCGCGATGTGAGATGGTGAAATTGAGCGTCTGGAATTAGTCCGAACAGTTCCTCGCAGCACTCCCCGTGGTAGATGCGAAGTTGCAAATGGTGTGCCGGCATGATATACTGTCCCGCTCTGCTGAGCATGCCAAGCTTTTAGAGACCAATTTGGTCTTCTCTTCCAAATGAGGATTAAAGGAGGATTAAACTGGACTAGATTTAGTAGCCCCCAATCCGAAACTCTGTTCAGCAAAGACTCCACTTCAGACACAAGCTTGTTGCGATTCTCGGCGACGTTTTCCCGAGAAATATTAGCACGACCGGTGTATAAAGCACCACCAGTGCTGTCATCTGTATAGCAATGAATGTTACTGGTTTGCAACATATCATTGATATGCAGAAGAAACAACGTTAGTAATAGCACGCAGCCTTGTGGAACACCAGCGTTAATGGGCTTGTGATCGGAGCATGCACCGTCTACTACGACCTTGATGCTCCAATCTGCAAGAAAACTGGTGATCCAATTGCACAAATTCTAGGGAAGCCCATAGGAAGGAAGCTTCGAAAGAAGCGCTTTGTGCCAAACCTGATCGAAAGCCTTCGCTATGTCCAAACTAACGGCCAACGCCTCCCCCTTGGACTCCACTGCCTCCGCCCATCTATGAGTTAGGTAACCTAGAAGATCACCAGCCGAGCGACCTCAACGGAAACCGCACTAGCGGTCACTAATCAGCTGCCCCTGTCATCGAGAGTCGAGTTGGAAGCAAAAAGAGTGCCTAGCAGATCGGCTTTCTCCTTTGCGTCATAGGGCGGTGAGTCATCCACGAGTCATCCACCCTGTGCATAGATGGTAGGGATGGCTGACAGGAGTTCCTTTGGAAAGCCTTGGCGAGAGACTAGAATGCACGTATTCCCGAAGGAAGACTAATTAGTTTCTCGTCGATTTTGACGATGTGCTCTGACTTTGCCTTGACAATGACACTTTTGAAGGAACTGGATACGGAAATATACTTCTTTTTAAGAGCGCTGGTGTTAATATCCCGGGATGTTGTGCGTCAGCCCCGGCCTGGTAGCACTCCTGCTTATAGCATGATGCAGTTTTACAGGAGCAACCAAACCATGGTTGAGTTTTGCCTCCAATAGACACCACAGATGAAGGAATTAACAATTCCGTTACCTGAAGTACCACACCAAGAGCAAAGCCCAAGGGTAAGATCCAAAAAAGGACCGCATCCCGTCCCAATTGGCCGACCTATAGTGCCAAACATGGCGGCAAGCTGCAGATCGCAACTGCAATGGGAGCGTGAGTGGCAACGTACTCCGGATCAGACAATGGTCCGAAGAGCCAAGAGCCATCGACGGAGATCTGATATCCGTCCGGTTGAGAGGTCAGCAGAAGGTCCAACAGGGAAGGTACATGATCCTCCACATCTGGGATCTGCGTAGGCGAAGTAACCAGTTGTGTTAGGTCATATGCCAAGGCAAAGTCATAAACTATTATTTATGACTTTGCCTTGGCATATGGTCTGACACAACTTTTATTTTCTTACGTCTAAAAATACCTTTCATTTCATTATGCTCAAACTTAATTCTGAGCCTTAATACCTGACAAAATAATTTGGATTATCTATGGTAGAGAATATTATATAAATTTCTAAACGAAACTAAACTATTAATTAAGATGCGTAATTATGAATGTTAAGTATTGGTATGCATGCAGGTAGAAATTGTAACAATTAGCCAGACGATGAAAAGTGGAATGAGTTTTAAAGTATCGTTACTTTGTGAACGTTCGGTCACAGGGGTGAACTTGTAAATAATTAAAGAAATATTTACTAAGGAGTTCTATTTAGGATGACCTATGGAATCAAGACACGGTCGTCTACTGCAAGACATATTGTCGAGTAGCAGAACTAGGAGAGTCAAGATCCTTCTAGAAATTTCGGGACCGATATGTACTAGAACATTCTAGATGTCGCTACAGTAGAAGGTTCTGGAAACTGTCTGAGGCCCTATATAATGCCGGTATAGACCACAACCGAGTCAATATTGAATTGGCGATATAAGAGAATACTTCAAAGCGAAACAACTGTGAACTTAAGTGATGAGTAGTACAATTGTGTTTTATTATTAGTGTGGTTCTAGATTGTAATTAGTGTTGTATAATTAAAGTGTCAATTTTGGTAATTCAATCGGCGGTTTTTTATTATCTCGAACCCCAAGCTTGTAACAATATTATGAAGATGATGATGATAACTCTTTTCAATTCAATTGTCTTGATTACATGCTCCTTACTCACATTAGATTAAAGTTGGTTAAAAATTAACTCGCGTACATCTGCTCGATAAATTTATACGATACGAGCGTATATTCGATATCGAGCGGATTTACGCGAGGTAATTTTTTGCCAACTTTAACATAATGGATTTCCGCAAAGTAACGCCTGAGTCTATTAATTTACTTAAATTAGAGTTCTAAGCAAGGCAAAAGCTGTTCAATGTATGAACCGTGTTTTAGTAAATGTGCATATAAAACAGAAATTAGACACACGGATGTGCAATAAAATATCATTCTTTAAATTTTTTTTTTACTATTTATACACCTACGACGAATTTACGCCACTTCGTAGGTGGACTTGTAGAGAATGCCTAAAGGCACTAAGTCCGTTCTTTGTATTCTTTTGTAACAGGGAATGTAATAAAGAAAAATAAAATAAGTAAATCTTATCTGTGTTAAAACTTTATCACTGGACAATAAGTATTAAAGTAGGTACTTAGGACTTCAAAATAACGGTTATATTGCAGAAGTTAAGATTACTTTGATGCTATAATAGAAACGCAACTTTCTTTTGTTAGCCTGATATTCAAGCTACAAAGCTTTCATAATAGGTTGAAAATTGAAAAGTTAATTTTGCATCACCCGAGCAAACTGTAATCTGAACAGATGGTTTGAGTAAACAAATCGCAGGTGTATTTCTTAATTAAATCTGAGACGTTCCAGAATTTTAAATCATCAAAGACGTAATACCACTACACTTTAAGAGCACAGGCCTACACTCTAATAAAAGGCTATCTTAAGTCAAAGATGAAATAAAGTCACCTACCTGCTAGATTGTTAGTAATACTCACTATTATGTATACTATAAGGTGCAAATTTTTCTATAGTATTTTTATTTATATTTTAGTCCACCTGATGGTAAGTGGATTATGTGGCCCATAGACATCTACATCTATCCTCAGTAAAGAATCAAAATATAGATGCGTTGTCACCCCTGAGGACTAAGATGGTATGCCTCGTTTTCAGTAAAGGGATCTCCGGTTCTAGACTACACTCGCCATACGAAACACAGCAGAATCAAGATGCTATTTATGGAACAGAAAAGTTCCATTGTGTTTATCCAACGTTTATTATGACAAAATTCACAGATCCCAAAATATCGATGTTATCGAAATTCTGAAATCGCCGGCGCGAAGTCGAGGCGGATTGCCAATAATTTCGTCAATAAACTAGTTATCTTAAAATAAATTTTATTCCGCATTTAAAAATACAATTCTCGTGGTCGAATACGGGTTATAAAATATAAACTGTAATAATTTATTTAGAAAAATACATACACGCAAGCGCATTTTTGGAAAGACCTTTTTCTATCGTGCATAAATTCTCATGGATACCTTTTAATGCAGGGGCAATGGAACGGTTATGTCGGATTCTTAATAACAAAAACACCACAGTGGTCAACATCAACGTATACGAGGAGTCCCAGCATCTCCGTTCGGAACACAATCGGGGCCCCTGTCTCACTTTGCTTTGTTCAAAGTATATCCCGGAGTCAGTCAAACCCAGGATTTAAAAATACTAATTATCATAATGAGTTATATTATTAGTAGAGTATGTTGCATAATATGCACCTATATGACTGCCACGTTGGTCGAGTGGTCGTAAACGCGAATGCTGATCATGAGGTCCCGAGTTCAAATCCCGAGTCGAGAAAAAAAATTGCTATTGAGTATTTACGTCAAGAAATTCTCAGTAGCAGTCCTGAGTCAGTAAGTTGGCGACATTTTATCGCCTGTTCCTCAAAAAACACGTAACTCCGTTGGTTCTGCGCCTGATCTCTCTCCGGTCGCGTCGGTTTGCCATCCTATTGGACTATCAGAGCGCACCCATGTTGACACCTATGCGCATACGGGGTTATATAATTTATGTTGTAAACATATTCTTGATATTGTATACTGTCTGCGGGATATTCATTATTCACTTACATATTCTTAATAAATCCTCTGTCCGAAAACACGCAGTATATTATAAAATTTAAGACATTTAAATTTTTATTTTGTATTTAATGGAAAAGTATGTTAAAAGATTGTGTACAACAAAATTATATAACAAAAAAATACAATTAGTAGAAAGGGTCGTAGCCGGCTACAAGTAGACACGAGTAGAAGCTGTGGCCACCTTCAGAACTGCAAACTTGAAATTACATTTTAATAGTAAACATTGACATCAGCAGGCTATCTTTGAACTAGCAGAAGACAGTTTCCTCTATAGAGCTCTGTGAATGTTCTCGAAACAAAATAAACAAGACAAGTTGCATTCGTATGTACTTTCTCGTTAATTATTCTCAGTAGAAGCTAAAGGCCAACTGGCAAACCGTTTGATTCGAACATGCAGATTATATTTTGAGCCCAACTATGTAAAACAAAAATAAAGTAGTAGAAATTTAAACATTTTCTTTGATACAAATGTCTACAGGCGTATGCCGTATGGGTCGAAACTGATCCATTTATCAAATGATACGTCTTCTAATGGACTACAAAAAGATAGTTTACTCGAGAACCTTTCTTAACCATCGATTCTCGGTTCTACGAGCAATATGGCCGGACCATTGCTTCTTCAGCTTACTAATCCGCATGACTACGTTAGTTACTCTTGTTTTGCTGCGGATATCCTCGTTATGGATTTTATCCGTAGTGAAATTCCGAGCATCGCAAGCTGAGTGACTGAGTAAAAAGATAGTTTTAGTATTATACAATAAAATATAAAATACCTACAACTGTAATGCTTAAATACCTAAATATATACATATGTATACAATATGTATATATTTAGGTAATATAAAACAAATATTATATTTAATAAATAAAAATATAAATAACAATTACAGTACGTGAGTTTACTATGGTTATCCGGTTAATGTGGTCACTTTCTTATAACTCAAAAACTACATTCTTCTCTGCATAGATGGCTCTGTGATACGATAGTTCTTCATCGGTCAATCAAATAATAAAGGGTCAAAAGGGTGCTGCTTTATCGATGCCTTTTTGTCAGTCAATATTATAGTAAATATTTTTGCCAATTTTTGTATTGATTTTTCAAAGCGTTCCTAATTATTTCCAAAACTTATTTGCTAATTTTTTTTCTTAATATATTAGTCGTAATAACAACTTTGAGTTTTTGTCTATGTCCTCCTCCTAGTTTTTGTTATATAGGGCGGCAAATATTAATTTGACCATATTACCCTCACGCACCTTAAATATAAAAGATGAAAACAAGCAATAAGAAAAGATGTATGTAACACAGTGTTCATATCGATTATAATTAATTGAATATTGACTGTAGTTACTTTTCAGAAGTCCAATATATTAAAGTTGTTTAAAATGAATTAGCTAAAATCCGCATAAAAATAATAATGATGTACTCTTACCCTTCACGCAATTGGGGGAGCGCGGGAGGTGATCTTCAAACTAGGGGGTAAAACACATCATTGTTATTTTTTATCTTATTCATTACGTTAACTCTCCAAATATTTAGAAAAAATTTTTGACTTTATATTTAAATGAACCAGTTGAATCTAGATTTCATACGACTACAACGATAGTTTATAATCAGTGGTGATATGTCGTTCCGGCATAGAATAGCGAAAATCTTCACGAAATGAACCTAACAATGATGTGTCTTAGACATATAATACTACTAGCTGGCCAGGCAGATGTTGTTCTGCCCTTTCCAACGACCCTTCCTATAAAAATACTTAATTCGCAATAAAAAATTTTGAGGGTCATTTATTGGGATAAAAACTATCCTATCTCTCAAGTTGGACCAAAATGCACACAGTGTGCAAAATTTCATTGAAATCAGTTCATTAGTTTAGGAGTCCATCGCGGACAAACAACGTGACACCTAATTTTTATATATAAAGATAATACATACACAATAGAACGGGGAAGTGGGCGGTGCCCGTGTAGCCACTAACATGTCAATTTACATCTATAAATGTGAACACGTCTCTTTTGAAGTCACAGTCGTTACCCAATTTTATGTTAAGCGTGGCTGGTTGCAATTTATTTAAAACATGCCGATTTGTGCAATAACTCTACTGGAAAAAGAGCCGGATGTGGAATTGGAATAAAAGTGGTATATCCTTTCACTTAATTCACAGGCCCACTGAAAACCAGCGCTGTAGTCTCGTATCGACTGCGGCATTAAGCTGAGTGCGGTCTGTTTGCCGTGTACGCCACACACACTTGTGTGCGTAAAATGTGTGATGTGTTTAATTTTTTTTTATTTTTTGTATTCTTCTTTTTTTATTTTTTTTTTTCTTTTTACTATCTATGTATTTTTTATGTTTATGGTTTAAATGTACATGTGGCGTATTTGAGCAATAAATGTTTTCTTTCTTTCTTTCTTTCTTTCTTTCACCAGTAAGTCGAAACTGTTTATATTTTGTGAATATTAGAATCAAAAATAAAGAAATTTTGATGTGTAAAAACAAATGTACTATAACAAAATTTTACAAATACTGGTCGCATTTAAAACTATACTTGGTATAATCACAGAATCAATAATAGTACAAGAACAGAAGGCTCACTCTCTTATAACAAACTTACAAGTTTAAAGCTAGTTACAACGTCTCTAATGTTCATAATACTTTGCACGCCTCGGAAGTGACCTTCGTAAAATTAGCCTACGTCGAAACAAAAAATAATACGGCGCGCGTACTAAACCAAAATGCACCTGACGTCCGCGTGCGAGTGCCTGTATCCCTTTTTCCTTTGTTAATACCGCTTCCACTGTGGGGTTAAGTGTTGTGAGAAAACAAATTGAATCCTTTGATATTAGTTGATATATAGTAAATCGAAGTGTTGTGCTACTGATGTACTGTGTACTATTTCTTTTTTTTATTTTGTTAAATAACGTTACCTCCACACTAGCATTTTTCCTGTATCATGGAGGCAGTAAACAAACATAAATTGCACAAGGACAAGCATTTAGACCCGGAACAATTATTTGTAGGCCATACAAATACTTTTTCCGTGCGACATTCGAACCTGCAGCTCCAGCCTTGAAACTCATTGCTAAGCCACTGCGCCTCGGAGCCATCAATTTGCTAATAATAAAAACTTTATTGTTCAATATCAGTTTGTAGATCATTTTGTGAAGCGAGTTTGTGAAACAAGATCGTTGTACAATAAAACAATATGTATACGTACTCGTCGAGTGCGCTCAACCAAAAACATCGCTGCTGTTGCTCAGAGTGTCTATGAACAACCATCAACATCAACTCGTCGTCGTTCTCAAGAATTGAACATTTCACGCACTTGTTTGAGAACAATTCTGCATAAAGGTCTAGGTATGAATGCGTACAAAGTTCTATTAGTGCAGAAGCTGAAGCCGCATAACCATCCGATGCGTTCTCACTTTGCTCAATGGGGCGAAGACCGCTTGATCGAAGATGAGCATTTTTACTGAATAATCATCTTTTCATATGAATATTATACGTGGTAGAGCCATGCTGCAGCTATATTATGGTTGTAGCACGAATGGGTCGGCTCGACCGGGGAAGGACCACGCTCTCACAGAATACCAGCGTCAAATAGCAGCTTATAGCTGCTGTGTTTCGTATGGTGAGTGTGGAGAACCGGAGACCCTTTTTACTGGAAACGAGGCATTCCATCTAAGTCCTCACGGGTGACAACGCATCTGCATTTTCATTCGTAATCGAAGATAGATGTAGGTGTCTATGGGCCACAGCAACCACTAACCATCAGGTGGACTGTGTGCTCGTTTGTCACCCTTCTTCTATAAAAATTAAAAAAAAATTCATATGAATATTTTAATAAGCAAAGTTGTCGTATCTGGGACTCAGAAAACCCACATATCATCGTGGAGAAACCAATGCATCCACAAGGGGTGACTGTTTGGTGCGGATTTTGGTCTGACGGCATTATTGGGCCATTTTCTTCGAAAATGAGCAAGGAAACGCCGTTACAGTGAATGGCGATCGCTATCGCGCCATGCTAAGCGATTTTAAGTTTCCAAAAGGAAAGAGGATGACATAGACGACATTTGGTTTCTACAGGGATAATTGTTAAAATTAAAATTACCTACCGTTTCAATAATAATTATAAATAATTATTTTTAAAAAGGTAGGTAGATTATTGCATTTTTGTAATATTGAAACGTTAAGTGAAAAGTCATCAGTGGGTGTACCTATAGTGCACTAGGTGCCAGTCGTACACTATTTTAAACGTATACTATTAAAATTTTCACCACTTTTAGCTTATTTGGTAGCTTTGGCAGATTTATTATAATTAATATTAAGTAGGTAGGATGTCATATACATCAGTTCATAATGACTTATTTCAAATCAACATATTTTTTATAAAATTAAAGTAATCAATGAACTTAAATAAAGTTCACATTGTGATAAGTGGCTAATGCAATTTATGATCCAATGCAACTATTATCAAATAAAGTAGGCTACAGATGTATTGCATTGATCACTGGGAACTAAGATGAAATGGTCCTTGGACACAGCATGCATTGCTATTTGGCAGCAGAAATAGGATAGAGCAGTCTTAGACAGAAAAGAAGTCCTACCACTTAGATTTAATAAACATGAGTATGATAATGACTTTTCTAAATCTGTTTAGAATGTTTATATAATAATAAAATAAATTGGTCTTGTTTTTATAAAAAAAAAGTTAATATATAGTTATTTTGGTTACTTCATAAAACCCTCTTACTTCTAATAAATATTGCATTTTATTTTTTATATTAGTAAGAAATTTTATTAAATAATGTAAATAAAAATATAATAGTTACAGTACAAAGATCAATAAATACATAATAAGTTACAATAAAAAGATCAGTAAATATATAAGACAGTTATAATAATAATATTTTTATGATTTCAGACAATACTCATTTATGCAGGAAAATAGTTCTGAGGTGCCGTTGTCAGCTGCCAAAGCTTAACAACTACATACAATTTTTAGTTTTTATGTAGTTACATACAATTTTTACCAATATCGAACAAATCCTGGGAAGTATAATGATAATATTTCATTTATAGAGCAAAATGCTTTTATTTAGGCCGTAATGATTGTGTTTCAGGTAAGGATGCGAGGCACAGCACATTTCAAGTCAATATGAAGCTATGTAATATAAAAACTTAAGTGCGGTAGAGATCTGTTTAGATTATAATTTTTTAATATTGTATATATTAATAAATTATTAAATTTGTAAACAAAATTTTTGTAAAGTAAAAATTAACAACTAATAAAAAATATGAAATTTCATCACTGTTTTATTTTTATTTCCCTCATTTTATATTCAATTTTTTTAAATAAATTTGCAATTAGTTGAGAAATAAGCTTATTAGGGACGTCCTTTACCTGATTTCATCATCATCATCATTACAGTCTTTCACAAGTCCACTGCTGAACAGAGGCCTCCCCCAAGGAATGCTACAAAGCACGGTCCTGAGCCACCTGCATCCATCGACGTCCTGCATGTATTACCAGGTCGTCACTCCATCTAGTGGGGGGACGCCCTACACTTCGTCCGCCGGTACGAGGCTGCCACTCAAGAACCTTTCTTCCCCATCGGTTGTCGGTTCTTCGAGCTATATGGCCGGCCCACTGCCACTTCAGCTTGCTAATCCGTTGGGCTATGTCGGTTACTCTGGTTCTACTGCGGATATCCTCATTTTTAAGTTTATCACGCAGAGAGAAACTCCGAGAATAGCCCTCTCCAAAGCTTGCTGAGCGACCTTGAGCTTCCTCATATGGCCAGCAGTGAAGGACCACGTCTCAGATCCGTAAATAAGTCATCACTGGCAACACGCACTGATTGTACAATTTCGTTTTAAGGTTTTGAGGTATGTCTGACGAGAAGATGTGTCGTAGTTTCCCGAACGCTGCCCAGCCGATTTGAATCCGTCGATTGACCTCTCGGTTGAAGTTGGACTTACCGTGTCGGACTATTTGTCCCAGATATAGCTGCTTCAAATTAAAAAAAAGAAATGTTATATATCATTTTGCTACAACCAATCAGGATGCAGAAGCTAAGTCGAGTAAGCTTAGTTCGTGGGATGTCCGTCTGATTCGTGTTCTGTGGACTAACTAGTAGTAGATTTGGCTGTGCCTAGACATTGCCGCTGAATTAAAAATGACAACCCATACTTTTAAAGTTACCTATATATGTTTCTTTGATATTATTTATTACTAGCTATTCCGCGCGACTTCACCCGCGTGGTACAAAATTGCACACAAAAAATTCGTAAATAGTTTTATATAAATCACATAATATGCTTTTAAAATGACACAAAGTTTTCCCTTCTTGTATTAATACTAGGGGAATCTGAAAAGTTTCCGAACTCAACGTGAAGATGGCAGCACCAGTCAAAAAAGCTAGTGAATGTAGTTATGCATCTTTTGATAGTTACGCACTAAAATATCAGACATTTTGAATGCGCAGTTGTTATTTAAGAGTCGTTTAAGTAATTCGATGTGAGTGTTTTAGTGAAAATGGAAAAACTTGAGTATTGAGCTGTCATTAATTTTTTTTTGAAAGGCAATATGCCTGCGTATATCAAAGATGAGTTGGACTCTGTGTATCGAGACTCTGACCGTCATTTACCACAGTGAAATTTTGGGCAGCTGAATTTAAACATACGTCCAAAACCTGCAACTACTGACGATAATAGTTCACTAAAGTTCACTAAATGCTGCTAGACTGCCGTCGATTTAAAGTGAGAGAGATAGATGCAGAGGCTATGAAAATGTCCAAAGAATGTGTTTGTCACATATTAAATCAAGATAGGCATAAGAAAGCTGGTCAACGCGTTGGGCCGCGTTTGCTCACGTTAGAGTAAAAACGTGTTCGAATGAACTTTTCCAATGAGTTTTGGCGCCAATTTATTACTGCAGATGAAACTTGGATACACCTTTTACACCTGAAATAAAAATACAGTCAAAACAGTGGACTGCCAAGGGGGAACCAGCTCCAAAAAAAGCAAAAACTATTTTTTCGGCTGGGAAAGTGATGGCGACTAATTGTTTTGATGAGAAAACCGCCGAGTACTATTTGGACGGGTAGAGAAGCTTAATGCTGCTGTGTTTGGTAAGGTGAATGAAGAGAACCGGAGACCTACTTTACTGGAAAACAGGTATTCTATCTTAGTCCTCGCGGCTGAAAACGCATCTGCATTTTAATTCTCAAACAAAGATAGATGTAGATGTCTATAGGACACAGCAAACTCTTACCATCAGGTGGACTGTGTGCTCGTTTGTCACCCTAATTCTATAAAAAATATAGACCAGTGACCATCACTTTTCTAGGGGTAAGTTTTTGTTTAAGGCATTGTTTAGGTGCTGAACAAGGATCCAACTAACTTGCTGAGCGAGCGCTTGCGATTATTAAACAGAATCCATTTTCATCACAGGTAACAATGCGGTTCAAAGTTCCTCAAGGCATGTCTCGACGCGTATTTCATTCATTTCATCATTGAGTTCGTGGGGCACCCATTTATCAAGCTGTTTTACCTTGCCAATTTGACTCAAGTGGACCAATATTATTTTGATGCTAACGTCAAAAGCTGCTGCTAATTCAACCGTAGATTAAGTATCGTCAGTTTCCACAATCGTCTTTAATTCGTCATTGTCGACAAAAGTTTTCGGACGAAAATGGAGTTCATTTTTCAGGTCGAAATTTACAGAAAGGAAATGGGCAAATCAATAACAGGTGGAGCTTTGAAAAATAAATTCCATGTTTTTAAATTAAAATTCATTTGAAATTAGAATTCTTAGTCAAACAAAAATTATATTGATTTGAAATGGCCAGTACTACAGAACGGCAATTTCATAGGTAAATACCTATTATACTTCGTGCTTCGTCCTCTAGATTAGTAACTGGAACTTATTAAATACATGTAGTATTACGTCTAGGATTCACCACTCGCACCATAGTAGAGTATCTAAAACAAAATTAAAAATTTTAAAAAGTTACCTAGTTTGAAGAGCACCTCCCGCCCTCTCTCAATTGCGTGCACTATCACCGTCACCACTAATCCCAGCACCACTACTCCCAACATCACTATCACTACACACTAGGTAAAACACACTACTGACGACAATACGACACGTGTTTCGCCTCGACACGAGGCATTTAATATAATAGATTTCAACAAAGTAACGCCTGATTCTATTGAGAATCTAAAAATTAAAAACCTCTCCTTTCCCGTTCTTCCCATAACCCCACTCCCGCGGACCACCTATATACTCCGCTCTCGACATGTCATTTACAGTTTAGTGCTTCACCACTCAACACCTCCCTCTATTTTTAAATTGTGTTCAATTTTGTTTGATATAGAGTTTTGCTATTAGTGAAATGTATTGATTTGCTAATATTATGCCGAAAAGTAAATGATACTTAAATCAAGAAATAAAGAAACTAAAGTACAAATTACAGCGTGTCTGAAGGCGCAAAGATAGAATATCAAGCAAGCATCCGAGTGATTGGCCGCTGGACTTGGTTCAACTGGAAGGTTAGATATAAATTAATGAAATAAAATAAGTTCGATCTTTTCAAAGGAGGTGCAACATAATACGAAGAGAGATTGGCCAAGTTCTGTTCATGGGAACCGTAACATATGGTGTTTTTTATAAAGTAAGGATCGTTCTTTTCAAAGGAACTAAACACACACCTATCACATAATATCCGATAATGTATAATGAATGAATAATAAGAATGAAGTAAGTTTCGTTCATTTTGAAGAAACTGAACACACACATCTATACAAATAAATAAAATTAAGTGTCTGTTTGTGATGTCAAAATTACAGCTTTTTACTAAATGCATATGAAGGTATATACGGTACTAATAACAAAAATAAAATTTTAAAATTTTTGTCTGTCTGTCTGTCCGTCTGTCTGTCTGTTTGTTCTGGCTAATCTCCGAAACGGCTGGACCGATTTTGATGGGATTTTCACTGGCAGATAGCTGATGTCACAAGGAGTAACTTGGACTATTATTTTTGAAAAAGAATTAGGGTTCCGTGCAAAAAAATTAAAACTCCAAATAACACGCGGGCGAAGTCGCGGGGAACAGCTAGTTTCAAATAATATCCGATAATGAAGAATAAAGCAAGGTTCGCTCATTTCGAAGGAACTGAAACACACATTTCAAATAATATCCGATAATAAAGAATAAAGTAAGGTTCATTCATTTCGAAGGAAATGAACACACACCTTTTAAATAATATCCGATAATGAGGAATGAATTCATAATTATTTCAGTTAATTCAGGGAATTGAACACACACATTTCAAATAATATCCGATAATGAAGAATAAAGTAAAGTTAGTTCATTTCGAAGGAACTGAACACACACCTTTCAAATAACATCCGATAATGAGGAATGAATTCATAATTATTTATTTGTTTTCTGTAATAAGATTTTAACTCATTCTGTTTGTAAGAAAAACCGTTTTAGATTAGCTCAATGAGAAATCGCTAACATGAAGGAGCTTAAATGCAAAGAAATTCACACATGAGGCTTAGAAAAAGAGACCATAAAGAGATCTATGCTTAATACTTTATCCTTGTCAAATGCACAAAAATTGGCGCTACAAATATGAATGACAAGATAAACGTACCCGATACTGCTAAAACCAGAAGCCTAAGCCTGGAAGCATGCCTCGACTAGCCATCGGTATCCGTCGAAGGTCTCAGAGCGGGCGCTGAGCCGTACCTACATTACCACCGCCCCATCAACCCTGGTGGGTCCACAATTTCTTCGAGACCATCGCGATATATACGAGTATCTATAGATAAGATAAAGTACGCAGGACACTGATGTTGCTTATAAAACAATAGTCACTTATTATAAATAACCGCATTATACTGTCATGAAATAAGGGTCTATAATCCTAAACTCGTCAGTATTCAACATCAGGAACAACAGCTGTACGTGGTAGAGCCATGCTGCAGCTATATTAATAGAATAGTTGTAGCACGAACAGATCGGTTCGACCGGGAAAGGACCACGCTCTCACAGAATACCAGCGTAGAATAGCAGCTTAATGCTGCTGTGTTTCGTATGGTGAGTGTAGAGAACCGGAGACCCATTTTACTGGAAAAGAGGCATTCTATCTTAGTCCTCACGACTGACAACAACCACTAATTATAAATTCGAAATGTCTATGGGCCGCAGCAACCACTTACTAAACTTAATTAAATATAAAAACATATAATGATTTCTTTATTATTCATAAAGATTTTTTTAAATAAACTTTTATTGTTTTTGTTGATTTTCAAGGTATACTTTTGCATAAAAGGAGAAGGAGACGTCTCTATAAATTCTTGGGCCCAAGTGTCAACAAGATGAAAGTAGGACCATTTGTAAGCATATACGAGTATATAAACAATTCACAGCTGAAAATCTGGCAAGATTTGTCAATCTAGAAGATGAGTTATTAAAGAATAAGTAAAAGTGAGATTATGTATTAAGTACACTGTAACTGGTGATTTTTCACTGTTATTACACTGTAACAGGCTATTTTTCACTATAATTACTTAAAGATATAAAAGCAGGATGAGTATAAAATCACTAAAAAAGCTGTGGTTAATAATGAAACGAAATGGTGAAACGATTAACGAAAGTTAAAACAACAACAATTAAGTGAATTGAATATTAGGGATATCGATCTGAGATCGATTACTTGAATTGTTGTTGTAACAGTTACTTGTTTGAATATTAATATATTGTATTTTTTATTATTATTCTGTAGATAATATGTACGTAATAATTTTTATCTCCCTAGTTAACACAGAAAAATATTCGGAAACAGATATTAAAATGCTCAATTTAATCGAGAATCGATCATTTTGCGCTCGTTTCAAATCGAATCGAAAATCTGTTTTAGTTTGAAGTTTAAACTGTCAAGTTTCAAAATGAGAAGTCCTCTGTTGGAAGATAACGTTCAGAAACGAGATTTTCACTAGTTTATTATTTAAATTTATCGATTTATTGTCGTAAAGAATACACTACAATCGATTTTCTAACGTATTTCTGATTTTATTGTTTTTTCGAATTCTAGGTTGTAAAAAGTGCTACTCTTTCGTATTTTACTTTAGAAAAATATAGCTAATTTTTTAAAGTATAAACCAAATAGTTACCGTCAGGCCCAAAAATCCCATTCTCCTTTATCCTCTTTGTAATATGCCTATACAACAGTACGCTATTAAATGTCTAATTTATAGTACATCTTTGATGGCAAGTAATCTTCGAGTAATCTTACCCTCCCTAAATGGACGTTGAGATTTCCTGTTAATGCTCTCAATATCTACATGTGTTAAATAAGTTCCAGTAACTAACCTAGAGGACGAAGCACGAAGTATAATTAGTGATTAAGCGAACTTACCTTAAGTGAAGTTCAAATTTCAATCACTCCCGCCCGCCCTTCTAGTTTAATACCCAATTATCCAGGAAATATCAAGATTTTTGTGTTCATCTCTAAACTTACTGACATGTCGAGAGCGGAGTCTGTGGGTGGTCGTCCGCGGGAGTGTGTTTATCTCCACTCCTGTGACCCGAGGAAGAAGGGGAACGGAGGGGTTTTTAATTTTTAGATTCTCAACTATAATGCGAGTGATGAATCCTAGACGCGATACTACATGTTGTGTTTTATAATTTCCAGTTACTAATCTCTTCGGACGAGACGCCTCGTATAATTATTATAGAACTTCACTTAAAGTAAGTTCGTTTAATCATTAATTATATAGATTTTCCGCAACATACCATTCTACAAGCAAGCTTATATATTATTTCGTATAAACAACTTCTGAACTCAATGAAGCGGCATTTACGAAAGTAAAATGTAGTTTTACAATATTGGAGTTGGAGGCAACGAGCTGAGAGACATTTTACACAGCCACCTGCCACCACAGTTTAAAAAAGTTTCGTGCATTTTCTTCAACCCAATTCAACAAACTTTGTTTGAAAATTACTACACATCAGGACTCTTAAGTATGTCACACAAGTGAATAAATAGTAAAAGTTTAAAAAAAACTATTCTTTGCACTTGGATTATTGGAAGAGAATAAATTTTTATTTCATTTTATTGGGTTTTCGCCATTTGACAGAAAGGCCTAGAGAGCACCGATACAGCGACGATATGACAAAAAGAACGGAGGGTTTTAAATGTATGTAATTATTTTAGATTTTTATGATATTTGTGTGAAAAACGAGCTAACAGGCCACAGCTAACAGGTTTTAAAATTACACTTGTTCTCTTAGCTTTCTAACTGGAACATCTGTCTAAAAACTGAGTGTTGTTTAGCACTCTATCTTTATGGAGTTCTAGGCAAAAAAAGAAAAAAAAGCTCCAATAAATAATAATTTTAAAGTAGATACATCTTTTTGTGAGAAACTGGATGGTGTCTGTCGCCCTGAGCTAGAATACCAATAGTCATGTTTAAATCACTCGCAATAAAATGAAGTCATAAAATGCTAATCACGTTTTTAGAAGAGATATGCTTGGATCGTGAATGATAAGGTTTTGAATATAAAAAAGCGTCTGTTAAAGGCAGTAACCTTTCAAACACTAATAAATATATATTGCTGTGATTAAAAAAAACATGACAAGCATAAATAAATTTTGTATTGCCTTTTCAGAAATTTTATGTTGTAAGTTTAAACGGAGGAACCAAGATAATTTAAAAAGTGTTTATATATATTTCAGTGTGAGCTAAATGAAAAGTTAATCTTGTTAAAACATAATATAAAATTAGATTTAAATAAAAGGTTAACAATATAAAAAAACTATAATAAAGAAAAACTAAAACTTAAAATTTTAATTATCATACAGTCCTACTCCCCGTGGTATCGTGCCAAGAACGCTGGCTACGTTTCCTCGCTGAATGGCTATAGCCTTTGACCTTTGAGCGAAAAAATATTCAGCCCTCTTATCACCAGCAGTAACGAGCAGTACTTCATCGCACGTTTCAATGTCATTTAAATAAATGTAATAATAAATTAATATTCATTCATTATTTGAAAAGTTGTAAAGCTTTAGCTATTACAGAGTACCGAAATTATATTTAATTTTTAGACCAAATATTTAGAAAACGTAAAGGTAATCAGTTGCGACCAAACTGCTTTTCAACATTTTTTTAAATTTATAAAGTGCTTGATTTAAAATGTTCTTAATGATTTCTTATATTTACACGAACATCAGTGGTAGAGCCACGCGGCAGCTTTTGCTGTCGCACGGATGGGCCGGCTCGAACCGGGGTGGTACCACGACCTCACAGAAAACCAGCGTGAAGTAGAGGTTTACCTCGTTTCGGAGGCCCTTTTTACTGGAAATGAGGAATTCCATCTTAGTCCTCACGGGTGACAACGCATCTATATTTTCATTTTAAGAGAGGATGTATGTAGATGTCTATGGGCCGCAGAAACCACTTACCATCAGGTGGACTGTGTGCTCGTGTGTCACCCATGTCCTATAAAAAAAAACACTACAGATTGAATAAAACTATTTTTTACGGATTTTATAGCGTTTAATTTACTATTTTAATTCCCGATGTTTCGGGTACTTTACAGCAACCCATGGTCACGGGGTAAACGATATTTAAACTGTGAATCGCACCATCATCCATCACAGTTAGCTACAGTGGGTAAATCTTTGTTTCATAGAGCACGTGGGATCTGTGACAGAAAACATCTGGCCGCCGAGCTTCAGCACATCGAGCAAGTATTGCAAGACAACAAGCTTCGGATCCTGCGCCTACGTCACAGTGACCGAGTGAAGCCGACCACAGTCGAGCGTGTGCCTGCTGTACTACCCTATGTCAGAGGATTCACAGACAAGGTTGGCTACATTTTGAAGCGAGCTTCTATTAAAACATACTTCAAGCCACCGAAGAAGATTAGTCAATTTTTACCATCCGTAAGTGCAATATCCCTCTACAAGATGCAGGAGTGTACAAGCTTGATTGCGAATGTGGTCTATCTTACATAGGACAAACAGAAACATCTATTAAAACACGCGTGAAAGAACATATAGCTGACGTGAAACATCGACGCTCTGGGAAGTCTGCAGTCTGTGAACATGTTCAAGATCGTCCCCGCCATTTCATCAGATTTGATAGACCACAAATCCTCGCAAAAGAACACCAATTCCTACCAAGGGTGATTCGCGAGGCTATTGAAATTAATAAACATCCTAATTTTAATAGCGAAGATGGATGGGTGCTGCCATCTGCTTGGGATCCGATAACTAACAAAATTAAGTCCAAACCCAAGGATACCACTACAAGACTTCAAGATACTGTAAGTACATTCTGCGTAAATCGAACCAAAAATTAATATTAACAAACTGAAGGTAGCTGGGCTAACTGTGACATCGGTACGTCAAACATCTCGTCCCCCCCCCCCGTGACCATGGGTTGCTGTAAAGTACCCGAAACGTCGAGAATTAAAATTTTCTTTTTATTGTTATTCGAACATTAAAGAAATAAATAAAAGGACCAGGTGTTTTTTTTTTTCGATGTAAGATCCAAGTAAAGAATTCTATTTTAAAATGCAAATCGTATGAAAGGGGCTTTTCACGAATAAAATTTATTTTTTACGTAAATGAAGGAAGTATTATTCATGAATCTATTGAATATATTAGAGACGTATGAGAAATTATACTTTACATTGTGCTCATTTCAAACGCCAATTTCACCTACTCGCTTGCTAATTGATTTAAAAGGCTTTAATACTAATGGAGGAAAATCCATTCCAAAACGGCTGAACCTACTTCAACACGACTAGTCACGTGTCGTTAACAATATGAGGGTATTGAGTCTAAAGAAAAGAGCCTACTCTTTTTTAAAAGGCCAGCAATGCAAATTCCGGTGGTATTGGACTTATTGTCACTGTAGTCACTTACCATCTAGTGAGCCGCATGCTCGTTTGCCCCTCTTATTAGCTATATATGCTATTTAGCACATTCTCAGAATAGTAGATGCCTAGGCTTGAACTTAAAATGGTGGGGCATATGGTTAGTATTATATTTAAGGATGATCACTGAATAATGTGTGTAAACTTTATAGCAATATAAGTTTCTCAATCGTGTAAGTGAATGTTTTAATTCTTTTAAGTAATAAATGGCTTTAAAGCCGTAAGTCTTCCCTTTTTGATCTAGTGAACTAAAACGCGACTGATGACCCTGAGGTCCCGGGTTTGGATCCCGGATCGGGTCTAAATCAATTATTGGGTTTTTCTGAAAAGAAATTATCATTATCATCCCGGAGTCAGGAAGTTGACAGTGTTCCACAACCGTACATCGGAAAGCACGCAAAGCCGTTGGTCCTGCAACTAATCTCTCTCTGGTCATATCGGATTACACTCCCATCGGAATATGAGAGTGAGGAAATAGAGAGTGCACTTTCGCTTGACTATCCTACGCAGATGGCTAGCATCTATTGAGACTGCCCACCGTGACCGAAATTCGGTCTGGAAGACATTATTATTATATTTAAAAATCAAAAGAAACTTATAATTTCTCATATCTGATGAAAAATATTTATTTGGTCTCACCAGGTCTAGCACTTAATTCGAATTGCTGCCCGTATCATCGTTACTCGAGGGAGTCCACCACTCGATCTGATACCCCATGTTGAGTATCCTAAAAGGTGTGTATAACTGCAATTGATTGTAAATAAGTGTAAGATTTTCCTTTGAAAAGTTTGCGATTAAACAGCAAACAATTCTCTTTTAACTTAACCTAGTAGATAGATAGAATAGATCATTTAGATCAAAAAAAAAAATTTACGAGTACCTGCCGTTCTTAATAAGTTCATGTATTTAGTATCTAAAATTAACTTGTTCTTTCTTAAACCACAGTATTAAATAAAACTTATAAGTTATGAAGCCGACCACAGTCGAGCGTGTGCCTGCTGTACTACCCTATGTTAGAGGAGTCACAGACAAGATTTGCTACATTTTGAAGCGAGCTTCTATTAAAACATACTAGAGTATAGCGTAACAAATAAGAAACTCGCCTAAATTCGCGTTAATGTAATAGTACTATTAAAAATATATCCGCCTCGGTACTATCTCACTCTTTTCATTGAATTTAAAAGTCTGCAAGTGCGAACAAAGTATAAATTTTGTCCATACTTTGTACAAGCACAAATCGAACGTACAATTAGTAAAAGATTGCTTGTGGTATTGTTGATCGTCTGTTTTTTTTTTGTTTAGAATAACATGACAGCAAAAAATTAATATGCTGATAAAAAATAAATTTACCCGTTCTACTATATTCGTCAATTTGATTAACCATCAAAGAAATAAATACAATAATAAATTAACACGGATATGTCGCAAAATTACGAATATCTTTCGAAGATACTTTGGACCCACGTTTACGTCACAAGCTAGGTATGTGGGACGACATTTTACATAAATTTACTCATTAAAGTTATTAATTAAAATGAAAGTTTTAGTATAATACATACAATCACTTTCACGCATAAAGGCTTTTTACACAATATTACGGAAAATTTTCAAGACATGGAAACTATTTACATATGAATTTAAATGATATATTATTGGACATTCACAAACTTTCACAAACTTTGTTAAGTATACATAAAACTATTTTTACGGATTTTATCGCCTTTAATTTACTTATTTTATATTCCCGACGTACGACGTTCTTACCATCCGTCAAGTGCAATATTCCTCTACAAGATGCAGGAGTATACAAGCTTGATTGTGAGTGTGGTCTCTCATATATAGGGCAAACAAAACGATCAATAAAAACCCGCGTAAAAGAACACATAGCTGACGTGAAGCACCAACGTTCCGGGAAGTCTGCAGTTTGTGATCATATCCTAGACGGCCCCCGTCATTACATTAGATTTGATAAACCACAAGTCCTCGCGAAAGAACATCGATTCCTGCCAAGGATGATACGTGAGGCTATTGAAATTAAAAAACATCCTAATTTCAATAGAGAGGGAGGCTGGGTACTACCACCTGCTTGGGATCCTGTAATTCATAAAATTAAAACTAAACCCAAGCATACCACTGTAAGACTTCAAGACACAGTTAGTTCATTCTGCGTAGATCGGACCAAAATTAATAATTAAAAAGCTGAAGGTACTCCGGGTTAACTTTGACATCGGGACGTCAATCACCTCAGTCCCCCGTGACCACGGTTGCTGGAAAGCAACCGAAACGTCGGGAATATAAAATAAGTAAATTAAACGCGATAAAATCCGTAAAAATAGTTTTATTCAATGTGTAGTGTTCGCGTAAATATAAGAAATCATTAAGTATACATAAAGCAAGACTTTGTATAAAAGTAACATGGTTCTTTATTTCCATTCATTCATGACAGCGTATCAAAAATCCGCTGCTGCAGTCATATTATGGTTGTAGCACGAATGGGTCGACTTGATCGGGGAAGTGCCATAGCAGCTCAATTTTACTGTGTTTCGTATGATGACTGTAGAGACCCGAAGACCCTTTTTACTGGAAATGAGTCATTCCATCTTAGTACTCAAGGGTGACAACGCATCTGAATCTTGATTCTTAATCGAGGATAGACTTAAATGTCTATGAGCCACAGCCTCCATTTACCATCAGATTGATTGTGTGCTCGTTTGTCACCGTTTCCTAAAAAAAAGAACACAAGCCTTCTCTTCTCAATAGCCCGAGATCCGACTGCATGATTACTACATCCATCTGTCTATAACGGAAATCATTTTAATGAATTTTTTTACCAGAAGTACCTATACGTTTTTTTCCGAGTTACCTATCAAAATATCTGATATAAATATAAAGATTTAGCCAAGCAATTTCTTGCAAAGGATTTTGTTCACTTGTTTTTTTTTTTCAATAGTGATCAATAAAAAAAACTTGAAAAGATTGAATTAACCTCTAAACAACCAGATAAACATATTGTTCATTAATGAATCATATTATATCACGTGAACACTATTTTTTTGCACTATGAAGATAATAATGATGTGTGGGTGTGACTGCATATGCGTGCGTGCGTACGTACGTGCATGCGTGCATGGGTGTGCCATAAATTGTTAATATATTTTTGCAGTGTGTCGCTTTTGCGGTCAGTTTTGATGCAATGTTTACTTTACGAAAACAAACTGTTCGAGCAATTTAAAACTACCCACGGATGACTACGTGAACTATGTTATAAAGCAAACATATTATTCTGCCTTTTCTATTTGATAACATTATGTGATGGAACAATATGAAATAAAATCTATAAAATATTAAAAACTAAAACTACTTTTACGTATTTTATCGGTTTTTATTGAACTGGTTTTTAACTCTTGTCGTTGCGAGTACTTTCCAGCACTAATGGTATTTTGAGGGGGGAAGAGGGGGAACCTGGAGTAGCTTTATGATTTAATGATTAATTTTGGCCCGATCTTGAAGGGGGCTTCTATTAGAACATTCTACAAGCCACCGATGAAGACTTGTAATTTTGTACCATCCGTGTATCAAGTGTAATATCTCTTTAAAAGTCGCAGGATTCAATCAGTTTGATTGTGAATGTGGTATCTCTTGTATAAACAAAAAGTGTATACAAATCCGGGTTAAAGAACATATAGCTGACGTGGAAAATCAGGAATCTGCAGTTTGAGATCGAGCCCAAGACGACCTCCGCCATTACAATCGATTTGATAGACCTCAAACCCTCGCAAAAATAAAATATTTGCCTGTCAAGAATGATTTCTTGATAGGCATCAACACCTGCTTGAGATCCTGTAATTAATAAAATTAAATCCAATCCCAAGACAATACTTCAAGATACATTAAGCTCACTCTGCGAAGATCGGACCAAAATTAATAATTAAAAGTTACAGGTAGGCCGGGTTAACTATGACATCGGGTTATCAAACACCTCATTCCCAAGTGACCGTAAATACTGCAAAGCACCCGAAACGTCATTAGTTAAGAACAAGTTTAATTAAAATCGATAAAATACTTAAAAGTAGTTTTAGTTTTCAGTTTTTATGTAAATTCATATTTTATAAATTTTATTGCATATATTTCCATCCAAAAACAAGTTAAATTAAACGACATAAAATCGTAAAAGTAAGTAGTTTTATATAAGTGTTTGCGTGAATATATGAAACCATCATCAAAACATAACACTGCAACTTACATTATAGGTTTTTCCCATCCCATTTTAGGAAAGATTTGGCGTAATCAGCACGGGCATAGAGTATTTTACATCTGACTTACAATAAATGTTGATACCGCCACAGAGTAAAGAAGACCAGAGGGGAAGCTTTCTAACAACGTCGAAAATCTATACCTATTCTGATAGGGTTATCACCTGATGCAAATGAAAATTTTAAGGAAAAAATAAAATTATTATATTGTATAAAATAACATGTGTATTCATTGTAACTTAAGTTAATATAATAACATACGAGTAAAAACTGCAAAAATTGTATATTTTGCTTATTTTCATGCTTAGCTTCACATTACATATACATATCTATACATATATACACATTAGTAATGACTGTGATGATGGTAGTGGGCAGTGGTGGTGTTGATACACCACCACCACCGATTTTACTACTAGGATGATGGTGGCGGTAATAAGGGATGTGGTGGTGATGCTGTGTCATCTGGTTGTGGTAGTGCCAGTGGCAGTCCACTGTCCACCACCACCACCAATGATACTACCAGCACCACCACAAACACTGACACTATTACCAGCACGTACAGCACCTCTATCCACCTCTACTAACACCGCACGGTCAGCACCACCGTCCACCATCACAATCACCAGCACTACTACCACTAACACTAACTGCACCACTGTCTGGCTATTGAATTATTTCCTCTCGAATTTTTCATACATACTGTACAACTTCGGCATTTAGCTTATACGAACACTAATTATCTAATATAATATAATATATACTTATAAATCTATAATGTCTTACACAATCTCTAAACTTAACTCTAATTGTAAAAAAAATTAATATATTTATTGATCTGTAAAATCACGATTTATAGATTATCTATTTATTTCAATGCGCGTGACCAAAGCCCTTTCTTTCACACTCTGACTGAGCCGGCGCAAACCGGTTTGTACCCTGACGGAGCGTCGGTGAACCTGTCGGTGAGAGCTCATGCACACATCGCTGCGCTATGTATGGGTGTACCCGAAACGAGACGTTTGTATGTAGCTTCCCCTCTGGTCGGTTTCTTTATTCATGTGATACCGCCACGAATTTTGTTTTAATATATTATGTAACATTGGGCGTAGCAACATTAAATTACGGACATTCGTACTCATATTATTGAGTAATCCACAAAGAATTGTCTGCACTCAATGAACTGCACTCTGTAAATGGTAAAAGTTCTTTCTATATTATTAACGTGCTTTTTTTTACATTTTAATATATTGTTTATAAAATGGAAGTACGTACCTATATTTTAACTGAGATACAATTTGTTAATTTTTAATCAAATACAAATATTTTTGAATAATCTAACAATACCACTGTATAACGGTATTCAAAGACAATCTTGAGCTTAAGCTCAAACTTCACAATGGCGAAATTCATTCATTACAGTTTACTAACATAACTGCATATTATTATGGACAAGCATAAAAGCTCGAAATAATTATTAATAGACCTCACAAATGGTTGTGTGGGATGCAAACCCGTACCCGTAATGCCGCAGCCAACCACTTATTCACTGCGCTACCGAAATGTTATATATATAGTAGTGTAGTGTAGTGGCGGTCAAGAATACCCACTACCCCATATCCTCCCGTGGGTGTCGTAAAAGGCGACAAAGGGAAACAGGCAGGAGATGGGCAGCAGCGTCTTCTTGATAACAACAAACTAATAATAAAAAAAAACTGCGGTTGCCAACCCGCTCGCCAAGCGTGGCAACTATGGCAAATACCCCCCTATGAAGAGAGTAACAAAGAAACGGCCCCCAGTCCCCGGCGGCCCCGCTATTCCTGGCTACGGTGGCGACCATGGTAACGGCGGGGCAGGGGGTGCTAAGAATCTCCGGTGGAGGTTCGGTTGCCACCTTAGACGACTCGACCTGGCAACGTACAACGCACGCACCCTGAGGACTGACGAGAAGATCGTGGAGCTGGAAGAGGAGATAGACAAGTTGCGCTGGCATATTATAGGATTATCTGAAGTCCGAAGAGAGGGGGAGGACACGGTAATCCCCGAATCCGGCAACTTGCTCTATCACCGGGAGGGCGACCATCTGTCCCAAGGAGGTGTCGGATTTATCGTCCACAAGTATCTCGTTAACAACGTTGTAAAGATCGGGAGTGTGTCGACGAGGGTTGCGTACCTTATACTCAGAATCACCAAACGGTATTCGCTGAAGGTCATACAGGTTTACGCACCAACCTCGGCACACCTCGATGAGGAGGTGGAGGAAATGTATAAGGATATCTCTAGAGCCATGCATTCCTCCAAAACCCAATATACGGTGTTAATGGGAGACTTTAATGCAAAACTAGGCACAAGAGAGAACGGTGAGCTGAAAGTAGGGAAATTTGGAATAGGGCAACGGAACCCAAGGGGCCAGCAGCTGGCCGACTTCATGGAGAAAGACGGACTCTTTACGATGAACTCTTTCTTCCAGAAGCGGCCCCACAGGAAGTGGACCTGGTCGAGCCCCGACGGTTCGACAAAAAATGAGATTGACTTCATTATGACGACCAGACGACAACTGTTCAGTGATGTCTCCGTGATCGCGAGGGTGAAAACTGGTAGCGATCACCGAATGGTTAGAGGCACACTGAACCTAAACGTTAAGTTGGAGAGGTCTCGTCTAATGAAGTCAACGCTCCGTCCCCCTCGTGCTCTAATCCAAAGTCCCGAAACCTTTCACCTCGAGTTACAAAACCGTTTTCAGTGCCTAGCAGACTGCAATGAAGTGGACGATTTGAATGACAAGCTCGTGGAAACTGTCCATGCGGTCGGAGCTAAGTTCTGCAAGACCCGCCGCAGAAGAACACAAAAACTCTACCATCACACTCTTAATCTCATGGCTGTTAGACGGGAGATGAAGCTACATTCTTCAACAGACTTGACAGCATACAGGCATCTGAACAGACAAATCTCCAAATGCATGCGGCGGGACTTACGCAACTTCAATACAGCTCGTATTGAAGAAGCGATCGAGCGGAACCAAGGCTCCAAAGTCTTTGCCAGAGATCTGTCTGCCAGAAAGAGCCAACTGTCAAAGCTGAAGACAGAATGTGGCAGCATCGTTTCCGGGACACCTGAGATTTTGAGTGAGATTGAGAGGTTCTATGGGCAGTTGTACACGTCATCGTTGGAGCCACACGCAAGTGTAAGTAACGATCCAAGAGCGAGTCTCATCCGACACTATTCCGAAGATATCCCGGACGTCAGTCTGAGCGAGATTAGAATGGCTCTCCAGCACCTTAAAATCGGCAAGGCCCCAGGCGAGGATGGAATTACAGCGGAGCTTCTGAAAGCGGGTGGGAAAACCGGTACTTGAAGTCCTTCAGAAGCTCTTTAATTCCGTCCTCCATGGTGGCGCAGAAGTGCGGTGGTCTTGTTCTTCAAGAAAGGTGACAACGCTCTCTTGAAGAACTACAGACCGATTTCCCTTCTGAGCCGCGTCTACGTGCTGTTTTCGAGAGTCATTACGAATCGTCTTGCGCGCAGACTTGACGACTTCCAGCCTCCCGAACAAGCCGGTTTCCGAAAGGGCTTTAGCACCATAGACCACATACATACCCTTCGGCAAATTGTACAGAAGTCTGAAGAGTACAATTTGCCACTATGTCTGGCGTATGTGGACTATGAGAAAGCCTTTGATTCCGTCGAAATTTGGGCGGTGCTGCAGTCCCTTCAGCGGTGCCAAGTTGACTGTCGGTATATCGAAGTGTTGAAGTGCTTGTACAGTAGGGCTACGATGGCTATCCGAGTACAGAACCAGAGTACGAAACCTATCCATTTGCAGAGAGGTGTAAGACAGGGTGACGTCATATCCCCGAAACTCTTCACCGCTGCATTGGAAGACGTTTTCAAGCTTCTGGACTGGAAAGGATACGGTATCAACATCAATGGCGAGTACATCACTCACCTTCGATTTGCCGACGATATAGTCCTTATGGCAGAATCGCTGGAGGACCTAAGCACTATGCTCAATGACCTCAATAGTGTTTCCCAACGGATAGGTCTTAAGATGAACATGGACAAAACTAAGATCATGTTTAATGTCCATGTCACACCAATGCCGGTAGTTGTTGGGAACACTAAGCTCGAAGTTGTTGACGAGTATGTTTACCTGGGACAAATAGTCCGACTAGGTAAGTCCAACTTCGACCGAGAGGTCAATCGACGGATTCAACTCGGTTGGGCAGCGTTCGGGAAATTACGGCACATCTTCTCGTCAGGTATACCTCAAACCTTGAAAACGAGACTGTACACCCAGTGCGTGTTGCCAGTGATGACATACGGAACTGAGACGTGGTCCTTCACTGCTGGCTGGATGAGGAAGCTCAAGGTCGCTCAGCGAGCTATGGAGAGGGCTATGCTCGGAGTTTCTCTGCGTAATAAACTTAGGAATGAGGATATCCGCAGTAGAACCAGAGTAACCGACATAGCCCAACGGATTAGTAAGCTGAAGTGGCAATGGGCCGGCCATATAGCTCGAAGAACCGACAACCGATGGGGAAGAAAGGTTCTCGAGTGGCAGCCTCGTACCGGTAAGCGAAGTGTAGGGCGTCGCCCCACGAGATGGAGTGACGACCTGGTAAGACATGCAGGAAGTCGATGGATGCAGGTGGCTCAGGACCGTGCTTTGTGGCATTCTTTGGGGGAAGCCTATGTTCAGCAGTGGACTTGTGAAGGGCTGTAATGATGATATATATATATATATATATATATATATATATATATATATATATATATAGAAATATATGACGCTGAATTACATATTTGTATAAATATTTTTGGCCATCTTCGTACGAAGTAAAGTCATAAATTTTAATGAGAAATCGTATTGATAATTTTGGTATTAATTAAATATGCTGCAGATGTAGTCTCGCAATGAACAATAGTTATTTCAGTAAGGTTATTTATTATTACAATCGGAAATTCGAATAAAGATAACAAAAATTAAAATACATTTTGCATATTTTCATCCAACGCCAATGCGAATATCATTTTAATATTATATCCTCTTATAGAGCACACTGTTTGATGGTCGGACTTCTGAAATATTATCTAAAATAACAGTTTTACGTAGGATCAGTATTGTACCATGCGTTGTGTTTATGTTACTAAAAGTTGAGGTACTTGAGTGTGAGGTACTTAAAACAAAATTATAATAGTTTTAGTTCAAGGGCGTATAAAATCGCAATAATAAATAAGGTTAACCAAATATTATTTAAGGATATAAATATTCAATTTTTATAATATAAATTGTCAGCGCGGCGGCCATTTTCTTGCTCTAAAACCCTCTCAGAAATGAGAGGAGGCCTGTGCCCAGCAGTGAGACGTAAATAGGCTGCAACTTTTATAATAATAATTATAATGTGTTTAGATGATGAGTACAAATATTCGTACGATCAATACGCGTACTCAATTATACAATTAGAATTTTATTATGTCATATCAAAACTCAAAAGCAAAATGAAAACAATTTGAATATCTACATAACGACTGCACAGTAGTACATAAGTTGGTAATTCCATTCCCGTCTTTCTATTTTTAGTCATAAATTATGAGTTAATTATGATTCATAATGAACTGCAGTGATGGACATCATGTAATCAACAGTATATTAATAATAATTGTAGTGTCCAATCACTTGGAGATTTTTCATTTGTTTTTGTTATATTAGGTTGTATTATTTAATCTTAAGAACTACTATTATAATGAATGATTAATTTATAGGAGAATGATTATATTTAAAAGTATTAAAATGATATATATGATCAATAATTTTATCTATACATGAGTCCTCTCCCGTAGATTGTCTCACACTCTATAATTGTCACGATATTTGGATCGTAATCCAGGATTACGATATCACGGATCGTGATACAGATTGCTGATCTGATACTGGAGCTGAAAATATTTACAATCCAAAGTTTTAGGTATGTCATATGCTGAACTTTTTGAATAAAAATGAAAAGTCTGTGAATATGGTGAGTCGCTTATTTTACCTTATTCTTATTAATTAATAAAATTATATTTAAATTTATTTCATAATCTTACTTTATCTTTATAACTAACCTATACGGTATAACCTAACCTAATACGTATTACATATGTAGCTAGAAAATACTTTAAATCCATTAAAATTTACATTATATTGTCATTATAATAACGACAAAATCTGTCTCTCAGCATCTTGGCACTATTTAATGCATTTCTGTATGTCGTATGTAGCATTCCTACTAATAGATCATTATTTTGGCTGTTCCCACTACATAAAAGATAAATGTGTGGTTCTTTTTTAAGTAAATAAGTGTGCAAGTAACAACATGCAGTGTTACTTTTGTAGCCTTTGCAGGACCTAGGCTTATAGCTTTAAGAAAAATATAGAACTTAGCAGTTAACATCCCAAATGCACACTCAACCACACATCTAGCTTTTGACAACCGGTAATTGAATGTTAGTTCCTCTTTTGTGGCTCTTTTTAATGGATATGGTTTCATCAAAATTGACCAGAGAGCGAATGCCTCGTCTGCTGTAAATACAAATAGAAATGTGAATACATACATGCTATGCGGATGACAGCACTGGTGATGCTCTATACACCGGCAGTGCCGATATTTCTCGGGAAAACGTCGCCGAGTACCGGAACAAACTTGTGTCTGAAGTCGAGTCTTTTCTGAACAAAGTGTCGGATTGGGGGCGACTAAATCTAGTCCAGTTTAATCCTCAGAAGACACAAGTTTGCGCGTTTACCGCTAAAAAGAACCCCTTTATCGTATCTCCTCAGTTTCAAGGCACTCCCCTTCTTGCCTCAGCCAGTATCGGAATCCTCGGAATCGACATATCGAGTGACGTGCAGTTTCGTGGTTACTTGGAAGAGAAGGCCAAATTGGCCTCTAAAAAGCTTGGCGTGCTCAGCAGAGCGGGACAGTATTTCATGCCGGCACACCGCCTGCAACTTTACAAGGCGCAGGTTCGGCTTTACATGGAATACTGTTCCCATCTCTGGGCAGGGGCTCCCCAGTGCCAGCTCCTTCCACTTGACTGCATCCAGCGCAGAGCGGCTCGAATCGTCGACGACCGAGTCCTTTCCGATCGGCTCGATTCATTGGCACTGCGAAGAGATGTTGCATCCCTTTGCATTTTCTTTCGCATCGCCCACGGGAAGTGCTCTGAGGAATTGTTCGGAGTAATCCCAGCCGCCAAATTTCAGGAACGCACATCGCGGCAGAACTCCCGATACCATCCACACCATCTGGATGATTGGCGGTCCACCACTGTGCGATATAGAAGATGTTTTCTTCCTCGCACGACTTCCCTGTGGAATCTATTACCATCAGCGATTTTTTCGGACCGATACGACTTAGGGACCTTCAAGAAAAGAGCGTACTCCTTTTTAAAAGGCCGGCAACGCATCTGCGATTCCCTCCCTGGTGTTGCAGCTATTCATGGGCAGCGGTAGTCACTTACCATCAGGTGAGCCGCATGCTCGTTTGCCCCCTCTCCTATAAAAAAAATGTATCACTAGTATTAGGCACTGGTGTCGCCTCTGGTAAATTCAATTGTCCTTTTTGATATCGTTCCCAAAATTTGGTATAAAAGAGTACACCACCGTCAGAAACTCTCCCATTACAGCCGACAGCAGTCATAATGAATTCTTTTGTTGCATTTACTAGTGCTATAAGAACAATATTGTAGTAACCTTTATAATTGTAATAAAGAAACCCAAAATTCGGCGGGTGCTGAATTTTTATGTGCTCTCCATCAAGCGCCCCGAGACGATTGTAAAAACCATGGAATCTTGTCTTTTGCTATTTCCATTCACTCTGCTTTAGTTATTGACATCTGAAAAGTACATAGATTACAAGAAAATTAATAGTAATTATTTTTTCAGCACGCGTTCTCTGAACCGAATGATTTCGAAAACAAAGAAGAACAGTCGACAGAGCCTTCATTTTTATCTATGGCAGAACTGTTCCGTCGCGAAAGAAAATAAAGAAGAAGAGGCCAGTAGCAAGACAGAATGAGCATCTCGAAAAAGCTCGTTACTATTTGTCTCCAACAGTATCATTCCCAGATATAGATCCCACTGCTCTTTATTGGACTCAGAAGCTACATAAATTGAACTCAACTCAAAGATTGGTCGCCGAAAAGGCAATCAACGATATTCTTTTCAGGGCTGAACTTGATACACTAAAGAGGGACTCTGTACAATTAAACACTGGTTCTCCAGTATTAAACCGACTCGTATCTCCGACTGTTACCCCGTCGCCGGCATCCTATAGAGTATATCCGCTAACGCCGTCACCAACATACCCGAATTCTATATCCATACAATCAGCACAGACAGTGACATTTCCGGACAATTGTGTTGCAACTTCTTCCCAAATACATGTTCCTCTACATTTTACTCAAATGAATGACAGAAATGTGATGACTACTCGCTGGCCTTCTCAGTTAATCATAATCAATACGAATAATTTACACAGTAATAGTGAAAATTTATACGTTGCATATTTCATCTACATCAAGCATTACAGAAGAAGACAATTACTCAGATTATAAAGCAGGGACGTTTTACTCTTCTTACCAAGGTGAATGATAATATTTATACGTAAATAATTGTTGATTTAATAAGTAAATAGTTAAAAGATTTTATCAAGAAGTTTTTTTTCTTACTTGTATATATTCCCGTAAGCCATACAGAAGTGCTTCAAAAGTACTCGTAATTACTTGACTCACTGATTCAGATGACATTATTCCTGAAAATCTCATGTTTTTAAAATATCTTCCAGTTGATAGATAGTGTAATGCCAGAGCTAGCTTTTCTCACACAGAAATAGCCTCTCTTATTACTATATCTTATTTAATAAAGTATGGCGTAATCAACTCCAGCAGATGTTCGAAGCAAGCACTGGACACTCGAAAATAATTTTCATAATCATTCATTTCTTAGTAGTCCCGAACCTGATTTAATAAATTCAGGTGTGTATATTGTTTTCTGTCTTGAATTCAATGCTTCATCCATTTTTTTTTTCTTTTGACACGTCTTTTTAATGCTATCGTTAATATAATAGCAACGCAAGCTTTACTTTTATAGTCACGCATTACGTTACTGGCTTTGGAGTATGTAACGTACACGTGTTTAGTGAAATGAAATCTACCGTTGTACTGAAGCGATTAGCATCGAGTGTGTAGTATGTAGATTTGATCCGAAACAGCTCGTTTTCCTTTCTGATCGGAGCATCAAGGTCGTAGTAGACGGTGCATGCTCTGATTTCAAGCCTATCAACGCTGGGGTTCCATAAGGCTGCGTGCAATCACCAACGCTGTTTCTCCTGCATATCAATGATATGTTGCTAACTGGTAGCATTCATTGCTATGCAGACGACAGCACTGGTGATGCCTTATATACCGGCCGTGCCAATATGTCTCGGGAAAACGTCGCTGAGTACCGGGACAAACTTGTGGCTGAAGTCGAGTCTTTGCTTAACAAAGTCTCGGATTGGGGCCGACTAAATCTAGTCCAGTTCAATCCCCAGAAGACACAAAATTGCGCGTTTACCGCTAAAAAGAACCCCTTTGTCGTATCTCCTCAGTTTCAAGGCACTCCCCTTGCTGCCTCAGCTAGTATCGGAATCCTTGGCGTCGACATATCGAATAGTGTGCAGTTTCGTGGTCACTTGGAAGGGAAGGCCAAATTGGCCTCTAAAAAGCTTGGCGTGCTCAGCAGAGCGAGACAGTATTTCATGCCGGCACATCGCTTGCAACTTTACAAAGCGCAAGTTCGGCCCCACATGGAATACTGTTCTCATCTCTGGGCCGGGGCACCCCAGTGCCAGCTCCTTCCACTTGACCGCATCCAGCACAGAGCGGTTCGAATCGTCGACGACCGAGTTCTTTCTGATCGGCTCGATACACTGGCACTGCGTAGAGATGTTGCATCTCTTTGCGTATTTTATCGCATCTATCACGGGGAGTGCTCTGAGGAATTGTTCGGACTAATTCCAGCCGCTCAATTTCACCATCACACATCACGACAAAACTCGCGTTACCATCCATACCATCTGGATGATTGGCGGTCCACCACTGTGCGATTTAGAAGAAGTTTTCTCCCTCGCACAACTTCCTTGTGGAATCAATTACCAACAGCGAATTTTCCGGACCGATACAACTTAGGAACCTTCAAGAAAAGAGCTTACACCTTTCTAAAAGGCCGGCAACGCATCTGCAATTCCCCTGGTGTTGCGGTTGTTCATGGGCGGCCGTAGTCACTTACCATCAGGTGAGCCGCATGCTCGTTTGCCCCCTCTTCTATAAAAAAAATATTTCAAGATATCTATTAAAGATTAAATTAATATTATAGATTAAATATCGTGATATACATATATATAAATTACGTGTCACATTGTTTGTCCGCGATGAACTCTTAAACTACTGAACTGATTTCAATGAAATTTTGCACACCATGTGCAGTTTGGTTCAACTTGAGAGATAGGATAGAAGGATTATACCAAATCCGTCAAACTCTGGAATAGGTCAATTTTTGGCACTGCATGGATTACGAGTTAATAATTATACGTTATGTACTAAGGTCAAATATAAAAAGAAAATATATAAAGTATTTTGAAAAAAGAAATATGTTTACCACCTTCATTAAAAGTGATTTTATCCATGTACTGTATAATATTCCGTACCACTACTTTTAATATTACTTTTTAAACAAAAGATACGATCGTTCAAAAGCAGTCAATTATTGTAGTGTGCGGTTCCGCCACGAACCCACGAACGCCGAAGGCAATATTACTTAAATGTGCATAATTTCAGGCTACCTCATGAATTTTGAAATAAATGTCGGTATATAGCTATTAATATTTTATACATTCTTTTATTTAATAATTATCCCACAAAAATACTTATCGGAAAGTGTACTCAGAGAAAATAATTCACGAGCACTTCTGTACTATAAATAAATTCCCTTGTTTACCTTTTACAGAGATAATTTTTAGCGAGATAGCCTCGTGGAAAATTTTAAATTTTTTTTTAAATATTGCACATTTAAAGAATCATTACACAAGTATTGTTCTATTAAGGTATTGCTGTTACATGTCAATAAATAATAAATTACAAAGCTTTTGTAACACAAACAGCTTAGTAAAGTATCCCTCTTTAGTGAATATTGTTGCAAATCTTGACTTTAATGATAATATTAATCTAAATCTTTAATGCAGCCCCGGCTTTAACTGGGGTGATGGACTGCCTGAGATAAGAGACTGCCATAGTGTCTATGCAAGTAGCACCCTACACTAGGGCTTTACCTGGCTCCCAAGGGACCAAAGTTACACCTAACTAACTTGTGCTTGTTCCTAATATTTACAGAATTTACATCACTACTTTAATAAAACCATTTCTGTACTTGTGTACACTTTTGTAAATATATTGAGCCCAAATATGCCCAAATAGAGCCCAAAGTGAATATATTTATTCCTTTAATATTTTCTCTGAAGGTTTCCGTCGTACCTAAGTTATAAATTGCTCGTATGGCTCTCTTCTGCAAAACATAGTTTCAATGTCAGTCGCATTACCTCATATCAAGTTTTCACATGATATTTTGCTATGGAAATAACTAAAATAAACTAATCTCGTAGTTGAAACACATCTAAAACCTCTAATCTTTTTACAGCATATTCTGCAAAAGTAGCTAGTTAAGATATATGAGGTCCCGATTGAAGCTATGCTTCTTTACAAGGCTCAGCTCCTCCCCATTTAAAAGCAAATTATTAACGTTAAACCAGTGTATTACTATAGATATAGCTTTATTCACTTCGTCATATTTTAATAATTGCCTCTTAAGTCGGAAAATCAACAAGTATCATCAGCAAATAAAGTGTACATAATATGAAGGATACACCTTTATTCATTTAAAAGGAAATATATTACGTTAATTTAAATACTTCTGAGATTTCAAATTTGTTAAACATTTATCTTGGCGATCTCTAAGAACACGAAGTCTAGAGTCACCTATTTAATTAGTGTCGGCGAAATGTTGATTAACCTCGACAAGAGTGAAAACTCTTCTGCTCAACGAAGATCGCATTCCTACTTACTCCAAAGTTGGGTCGAAACTCGTAGCTTTATCGTTAAAGTTTGTTCTAACTAGCAATACAGTATGTAGTATGCTTACTGCAATGCTGTTTACTTTTTAAGTTCTACTTTATAAAGGATATATTTTCTAAATATGTGTGATTAGTTCTCTAAAAATAATTCTGACAACAAGGATGAAATAAATAAGAAGGATGAAAAAAAATAAGGATGCTGCAAATCGCATTGATAACATTATTTCATCCTATGAGATTTCATCCAACCTATTATACTTCAATTTAGTTCGTGTAAACATCCAAAATTGACTTAGGGTCCGAAAATTAACATTATCAGACAAATACGAGATTATATTCAACTAGCGACCCGCCCCGGCTTCTCCTGAATGAGATCGGTTGATGTTGCGTTAAGTTGACTTAAGATAATAATTTATCAGTTATTCAATTTGTTAAAAAAAATCTTCAAGTTTTGGATAAAATATAGCCTAGAACCCTCCAGGCATTGCACTCTACTTAATCGTGAAGTTTCATCACAATCTGTTCAACCCTTCCAGAATCAGCCTGGACAGATAAATAGACAGACAGACAAACAAAAACTTTAAAAATGGTTATTGCATGCCTTAAGCGAAAGCGCAATTTATGTTCTACTATCGCCTAAAAATTTAGATTCCAACGTTTTAACGAAAAAAATCGTATCTAGCAATCATATAACACATATAAATGATATAAAAAGCACATTGTTAGAAAGATAAATGATTGTTAAACTTATAAATATATTTTTTAAATCGATTAATTGCTATTTTTAAATAAAAAAAGGGTTTTAGATGCTTATTAGTGTGGATTTATCACGTAAACACGATAACTTTTGAAAATATCAATTGTTTAACTCAATCTATTTTTTAATCTCTTTCATCTATCATGTGGGAAGCCACTGAATGTAAATGGCAGTGTAATTTTGTTTTGTTAAGCTATAATTAATTTTTTTCGGCTCCAAAATGGCGAAATTTTCGTTGATTTGGTAGCCTTATATGTAAATTATTTCTGTAAATAGGGAGCTACAGCCACAGAGTAGTTTACTCACTCACTCAGTTCGGCGTCAGTCGCCGTCGTGAGTGGACATTGTTTCGGTTGTTTGCAGCGGCTCAAAAAGATCGCTGTACAAATACACAATATTCGAAGAACCAAATTTCTTAAATACTTGATTATAATAATAATAAAATATTTTTAAAATAAATAGAACAATATTTTAAAAGCACAGAATAAATAATAGTAGTACGTACTAAAAGTAATTAGTATAAATTTTTTTGCCATGGGTGACATTTTCTTGGTTTTCGAGGGTGCTGAAGCCGATAGTGCTGTCGAAATGTAAATCCAAGGTGTCGGCTGCAATTAGTATAAATTTTTTCATCATGGGTGTCATTTTCATGGTTTTCGAGGGTGTTGAAGCCGATAGTGCTGTCGAAATGTAAATCCAAGATGGCGGCTGAATTAGGTACCAATTTTTTCATCATGGGTGTCATTTTCATGGTTTTCGAGGGTGTTGATGTCGATAGTGCTGTCGAAAGGTAAATCCAAGATGGCGGCTGAGTTAGGTACTAATTTTTTCATCATGGGTGTCATTTTCATGGTTTTCGAGGGTGTTGAAGCTGATAGTGCTGTCGAAATGTAAATCCAAGATGGCGGCTGCAAAAGATATCATTTTTTCATCTTGGGTGTCATTTCCATGGTTTTTGAGGGTGTTGAAGCCGATAATGCTTTCGAAATGTAAATCCAAGGTGGTTTTTTTTATAGGAGAGGGGGCAAACGAGCATGCGGCTCACCTGATGGTAAGTGACTACCGCCGCCCATGAACAACCGCAACACCAGGGGAATTGCAGAAACGTTGCCGGCCTTTTAAAAAGGAGTAGGCTCTTTTCTTGAAGGTCCCTAAGTCGTATCGATCCGGAAAAATCGCTGATGGTGGCTGCAATAGATATCAATTTTTTCATCATGGGTGTCATTCTCATGGTTTTTGCGGGTTTTGAAGCTGATAATGCTGTCGAAATGTAAATCCAAGGTGGCGGCTGCAATAGGTATCAATTTTTTCGTCATGGGTGTCATTTTCATGGGTTTTGAGGGTGTTGAAGCCGATAGTGCTGTCGAAATGTAAATCCAAGATGGCGGCTGAAGTAGGTACCAATTGTTTCATAATGGGTGTCATTTTCATGGTTTTCGAGGGTGTTGAGGCCGATAGTGCTGTCGAAATGTATTTAAACTACTTTAAAAAATTCCGTATAATCATGTTATACGTAATTTTTTTAATGTGCTTAAGGCATGCCCAATTGGATTTACCAATTTTTTATTACCATTACTGATAAGTAGCGACCATTTGATTACACTACATATCATGGACACTTTTAACTAAATCCAAAGAAGTTATGAATCTATCGTTTCTCGTGACGACTAAGATTGTAGTAATTCTGTATACCGTTTACCTTCACATGAGTAGACCACAGTGCTGTTAAGTCGTAAGCGTGGACCTGCCTAAACGGTTTACCACCAGATAGACTGTTAGTTTATTAGGTAGACAAGTCCCACCACTTCTAAGTAAAAATGTTTACAAGTATTGTTAGAATTATATTTGCTCTATATTGGTCGTTCAATTTAAATTTCATCGCGCGTGCCATATCAATCTGCTCCTCACCCGTGCTACTATGTATATGATATACTATATAATGTATATTAACCGTAATTTTATGCGCTGATTTATCAATTCCCCGTGAAGTATAATATCGTGAAAACCCATAGAAAACACATCAATGTTCATAATGTGCAGTCCGTCAATTGCACTGAGGAAAAAGCCTTGCATAAATTAGACTGATTTTGAATTGTTGCAACGGTTTTTATTTACTGTTATCCACTTAAAGCAAATAAAAAACTGTTTATTCAAATATCAACAAGATGTAACTAATGAGGGTCAGAGGATCAATTATTGGCGAAAAATGTATCCAATAATCTTAAACCTGATGATGATGAGGAACAAGTCACCAGTATGAGGGTCTAAGATGTGCACTCAACCTGGCTTCTAAGTAAGGGCAACTCTTTCAAGAAACGCATCATAGTGCAATCTTAAAAGACCTACTTTCTGTAGTGGGCTTTAAGATTTTGAAAATAATACAATTTACATCAAATCATTCACATGCGAAATCCGTACAAAAGGTTCATAAATTAGCTAACATAGTTCACTATCTATCTATTAGCTTACCGCAGTGGAACCCAAAGATATACATGACCGTAATGAACATTCCCATAAAAAATCACTGCAAAATTTTATTTCTTACAGTTTACAATAACATTACAATGTTATGGTACAGCTAATTTTAGATCATTTTCTATGGAATTGTAACAAAATTTTTCATAATATAAGTGCATTTTGTACGTTGGTCGACTGTTACTCCTTAACTTGTTAAGCCTACTTAGCTTTTTTATAGCAGAGGGGGCAAACGAGCATGTGGCTCACCTGATGGAAAGTGTCGATCTCCACCCATGAACAACTGCAACACCACTAGAATTGCAGTTGCGTTACTAGCCTTTTAAAAAGGAGTAGTAAACGATTCCCACGAAGCAGTCGTGCGAGCAAGACAACTCCTAATAAATCGCACAGTAGTGGACCGAAAAACATCCAGATGATGTGGATGGTAACGTAAGTTTTGTCGCGATTTACGTTGATCGAATTTTGAAGCTAGAACTAATGCGAACAATTCCTCTGACCACTCGTCGTGGTAAATAAGATAGAAAATGCAAAGGGATGAAAAATCTCTTCGCAGCGCCAGTGAGTCGAGCCGATCGGAAAAAACTCGGTCGTCGACGATTCAAGCTGATCTGCGCTGGATGCGGTCAAGTGGAAGGAGCTGACACTGGGGATAACCTGCTCAAAGATGATGGTATAATACAATCGTGCTTATTTTTCACATTTCCAAATACAGGGATTTCGTTGTTAGAGGGGACACGTGACTCTAATAAAAATACGGGAAGTCTGCAGTCTGTGAACATGTTCAAGACCCCGCCGTTACTCAACCACAAACCCTCGCAAAAGAACACCGATTCCTACCAGGGATTACATGAGAAGCTATTGCAATTTTAAAAAAAACTTACTAACTAACCTAATTTCAATAGAGAAGATGGATTGATAGTGCCATCTGCTTGGGATAATTAACAAAATTAAATACATACCCCAAGCATAAGTTGGGCTATGTCGGTAACTCTAGTTCCATATCAAATTATAGGCTTAACTGACATTAAACTTGCAAAAGTAAAGAAAAGTAGGCAAAGGTCTTTATTAATTTCTGAACTGAACTTGAAAATGAACATTAGGATTGCCTTGTGGTGACTATACATACATACATACATATTGCATATCTTCTTCTTCTAATATATAAAATATTATCTTTGTTTGTTCGTATTTTATGCGCTGCCATACCGTTCATTAGATTGGGGTAAAACTTTACCAACATACTCGTATTACTTGCACTTATGGCATAGTACAACAAAAGTTACAGTAGGTGACGAGCGTATCGTATCGACAAGTTTATTTGAAAGTTACATATCATTCAACTTCAATGAATGTATAAACCAGCTAGTTATAAATAATATTGAACTTAATGTGTGTAATATTGAAATAACTGCCTATTTTGAGCTTAGGGCGTTATTTGCACGCCATTAACACATAAATAACAGAAAAAAAATTATTACCGATATATATACCGATTGTTATGCAATTTCACGAATATATATATAAAGCAATGCCAAATATGAATTCCGTTATATTTTACCCGAAAAACTTGCAAGTTTTTTGGGAAATCGAATAATTGATAAATTGTTTTTGATGACTACCTTAAATCTAAATAAATCCGTATTGATGGACTCTACCCGGGTAAAGCCGGGGCGGGTCGCTTCTATTACAATACATATATTAATAATGCTGATGGGAACCATTCCACGGATAATTACAACTACAGTGTAACTTTTTTTCAAAACGTTACATCCACACTAGTAAATTCTCAGTGTCACTAATAAAATGTCAGTCACTGTGTAATACGTACATAAGTTTTTTTTTTTATAGGAGAGGGGGCAAACGAGCATGCGGCTCACCTGATGGTAAGTGACTACCGCCGCCCATGAACAACTGCAACACCAGAGGAATCGCAGATACGTTGCCGGCCTTTTAAAAAGGAGTACGCTCTTTTCTTGAAGTTCCCTAAGTCGTATCGGTCCGGAAAAATCGCTGATGGTAATCGATTCCACAAGGAAGACGTGCGAGGAAGAAAACGTCTTCTAAATCGCACAGTGGTGGACCGCCAATCATCCAGATGGTGTGGATGGTATCAGGAGTTCTGCCGCGATGTGCGTTCGTGAAATTTGGCGGCTGGGGTTAATCCGAACAATTCCTCAGAGCACTCCCCATGGTAGATGCGAAAGAAAATGCAAAGGAATGCAACATCTCTTCGCAGTGCCAATGAATCGAGCCGATCGGAAAGGGCTCGGTCGTCGACGATTCGAGCCGCTCTGCGCTGGATGCGGTCAAGTGGAAGGAGCTGGTACTGGGGAGCCCCTGCCCAGAGATGGGAACAGTATTCCATGTGAGGCCGAACCTACGCCTTTTAAATTGCAGGCGGTGTACCGGCATGAAATACTGTCCCGCTCTGCTGAGCACGCCAAGCTTTTTAGAGGCCAATTTGGCCTTCTCTTCTAAGTGACCACGAAACTGCACGTCACTCGATATGTCGACTCCGAGGATTCCGATACTGGCTGAGGCAAGAAGGGGAGTGCCTTGAAACTGAGGAGATACGACAAAGGGGTTCTTTTTAGCGGTAAACGCGCAAACTTGTGTCTTCTGAGGATTAAACTGTACTAGATTTAGTCGCCCCCAATCCGAGACTTTGTTCAGCAAAGACTCGACTTGAGACACAAGTTTGTTCCGGTACTCGGCGACGTTTTCCCAAGAAATATTGGCACGGCCGGTGTATAGAGCGTCATCAGTGCTATCATCCGCATAGCAATTAATGTTACCAGTTAGCAACATATCATTGATATGCAGAAGAAACAGCTTTGGTGATAGCACACAGCCTTGTGGAACACCAGCGTTAATAGGCTTGTAGTCAGAACATGCACCGTCTGCAACGACCTTGATGCTCCGATCTGCAAAGAAGCTGGTGATCCAATTGCACAATTTCTCGGGAAGCCCATGGTAAGGGAGCTTCGAAAGAAGCGCTTTGTGCTAAACCCGATCGAAGGCCTTCGCAATGTCCAGACTAACGGCCAACGCCTCCCCCTTGGACTCTACTGCCTCCGCCCATCTATGGGTCAGGTAGACCAGAAGATCACCAGCTGATCGACCCCGACGAAAACCGTATTGGCGGTCACTAATCAGCTGGTGATCCTCAAGGTACCAGACGAGCTGGCAGTTAATAATGGATTCCATTATTTTGGAGAACAAGGAGGTGATCGCGATAGGCCTATAGTTGGACGGGTCTGAGCGGTCGCCTTTTTTTGGAATCGGGTGGACAAAAGCTGTCTTCCATGAATTCGAGACTACGCCTTGGGAGTAGGAGTATCGGAAAAGACGCGCTAGGACCGGTGCCAACTCCGTAGCACACGTCCTCAGCACAATTGGGGGGATACCGTCAGGCCCACTTGACTTCTGGATGTCCAGGGAGAGAAGTGCTTTGCGAACCGAGCGCTGTGAGAACAGCACATCCGGCATGGAGCACTCACACCGCGGGATGGTCGGCGGTGTTTTCCCCCCGTCATCAAGAGTCGAGTTGGACGCAAAAAAGGAGCCTAGAAGGTCAGCTTTGTCTTTTGCGTCTTGGGCTAATGAGTCGTCCTCCCTATGCAGAGATGGTAGTGATGGCTTACAGAAATTCCCTTGGACAGCCTTGGCGAGAGACCAGAATGCACGGGTTCCCGAAGGAAGGCGAACTAGTTTCTCGCCAATTCTGCCTATGTGCTCTGACTTTGCCTTGGCAATAACTCTTTTGAAGGACCTGGAGGCAAAGTGATACTTCTTTTTAAGTGTGCTGGTGTTTACATCCCGAGTCGCCGAAGCTGCAGCCCAGGCTTGATAACACTCCTGCTTACTGCGTAATGCAGTCTTACAGGAGCGTCCAAACCAAGGCTGAGATCTGTCTCCGATGGGTACCACAGATGATGGAATAAATAGTTCCATTCCCTGTAGCACCACATCAGTGACAGAGTCAGAAACAGCGCTGGGATCATCCGGCGAGAAGCAAACCCGCCCCCATGAGTAGGATGCAAAGAAAGACCGCATTCTGTCCCAATCTGCCGACCTGTAATGCCAAACACGGCGGCAACCTGCAGAACGCAGCCGCGAAGGGAGCGTGAGTGGCACCACACTCCGGATCAGACAATGGTCCGAAGAGCCGAGAGGGGCATCGACGGAAACCTGATATCCGTCCGTATGAGAGGTCAGCAGAAGGTCCAACAGGGAAGGTGTATGATCCTCCACATCTGGAATCCGCGTAGGCGAAGTAACCAGTTGTGTCAGACCATATGCCAAAGCAAAGTCATAAACAGATCTGATCTGTCCATAGTGTATGTCGTCATAGGGATTTCACAAAAAAAAATTGCTTAAGTATTACATTTTGTCATCAGATATAATATCATCCATATCACTGTCACTGTCACTGTCAGTAACATTTATTATAAACTTGTCTGAGACACTATCAATCATGTGGTCGAGATTAAACATTTTGTCTTCTTCTTTTACTATGTGAGACACGCAGCTACTCCATTTTTCGGCAGTCACTTCATTTAGTCCTTCGAAAAGTTTTTTTTACATTTTTCATTTTGAAGGTCTTGTTGTTTCTTGCACATACCCTTTGCCATGTGCCCAAATCAGCTCGATGGGATTGAGTTCACCATGGTAAACCTCTGATGGTAGGTAAATTTCTGCCCAATTATCCCTAGCTATATTAAACTGTTAACATGTAACCAAGTACACCTTTGAAATATGTGTTATTTAATATATTTTATTGATGTGTAACATCTTTCCTCTAGCAACCTGTGGGAGTGATTTCGTGAAAAGGAACAGAAGTGTCCTTCACTGGTGGCTACACGAGGAAGCTCAAGGTCACTTAGCGTTTCTCTGCGTGATAGACTTAAAAACGAGAATATACGCAGGAGAACCAGAGTAACCGACATAGCCCAAAGAATTAGTATGATGAAGTGGCAATGGGCCGGCCATATAGCTCGAAGAACTAACAACCGATGGGGAAGACATTTTCTCGAGTGGCAGCCTCGTACCGGCAGGTGAAGTGTAGGGCGTCCCCACACTAGATGGAGTGACGACCTGGTAAGACATGCAGGAAGTCAATGGATGCAGGTGGCTCGGGACCGTGCTTTGTGGCATTCCTTGAGAGAGGCCTATGTTCAGCAGTGGACTTGTGAAGGGCTGTAATGATGATGATGATGATGATGATTGATAAAAAATAATAAAGAAAAATATAATTTAAACGGAAATTATAATATTTTATTTAAAAATTTTAGAATATTACCAATACATGTTAAACTTAAGTACTTAATTGCAATAGATCAATTTAAATCTCTAGAGCTTAAAACAATTCGAACATTTAGCAAAAAAGAAACGGATACGTGAGCATTTGAGGGTTAACAGTTATTATGGCAAGAGGACCAGAAAATATCTAGTATCACTTGTTACCACATCTCATCTAGTACCACAGTTAATTTGTTGTTAAAACTTAACCGGTAGTTTGAATTGCGAGTTGGCCTTACCCGTATCATTATAAATTATGCTCCACGTCATTTTAATTTTATTAGAAGCCGTCTTAATTTTGTTGCTCAAATGCAAAGAATTGGCTGTGGAGCACACTCTTTTAAATATTTTTAATATTTTTTTACATATTCCCTAAATTCGACGCTACGGTTATATGACTATAGTGATATTCATGGTAAAGTTCATATAACCTTTGTCTGCTCTTATGGACTCTTACTGTCGTCCATTCATTGAATGTCTTCCTCTCTTCATTGTTGTTCATGTAGAACGTTTTAGAAATAAAAATATTATTTTTACGTGATATTTTCTGATGACAAATGTAATAATAAAGAAATATTATTTATAATATAAGTTAATTAAAAACTATTATTATAATATAAGTTAAAAGCGTGGTATTTGGATAACTATACGTGTAATAGTTAATATTGTCTAATTTTTTTTACAGGATAAGGGTGACAAGCGAGCACACATTCCACATTATGGTAAGTGGTTGCTGTGGCCCATAGACATCTACATCTATCCTCGTATGCGAATCAAAATTCAGATGCGTTGTCAACCGTGAGGACTAAGATGCAATGCCTCTTTTCCAGTAAAAAGGGTCGCCGGTTCTCTACACTCACCATACGAAACACAGCAGCCTTATGCTGCTATTTTGCTCTGGTATTCTGTGAGAGCGTGGCCCTTCCCCGGTCGAGCCGATCCATTCGTGCTACAACTATATAACTAATACAGCTGCAGCATGGCTCTACCAGGTGTAAAGCCATGAAGCCATCTAAATTAAAAATAATAGCCTTAATTAATATTTATATGTAATTATTAATAAGTTTAAATATAATTAGGTATATAAATAACACTGATATGTTTGAATTTAATTTTTGTAAATAAAAAGGACCAGAGGGGAAGCTTCTTAACAACGTTGAAAATGTATACCTATTCTTATAGAATTAATGCGAACAATTCCTCTGACCACTCGTCGTGGTAAATAAGATAGAAAATGCAAAGGGATGAAAAATCTCTTCGCAGCGCCAGTGAGTCGAGCCGATCGGAAAAAACTCGGTCGTCGACGATTCAAGCTGATCTACGCTGGATGCGGTCAAGTGGAAGGAGCTGACACTGGGGATAACCTGCTCAAAGATGATGGTATAATACAATCGTGCTTATTTTTCACATTTCCAAATACAGGGATTTCGTTGTTAGAGGGGACACGTGACTCTAATAAAAATACGGGAAGTCTGCAGTCTGTGAACATGTTCAAGACCCCGCCGTTACTCAACCACAAACCCTCGCAAAAGAACACCGATTCCTACCAGGGATTACATGCGAAGCTATTGAAATTTTTAAAAAAACTTACTAACTAACCTAATTTCAATAGAGAAGATGGATTGATAGTGCCATCTGCTTGGGATGATTAACAAAATTAAATACATACCCCAAGCATAAGTTGGGCTATGTCGGTAACTCTAGTTCCATATCAAATTATAGGCTTAACTGACATTAAACTTGCAAAAGTAAAGAAAAGTAGGCAAAGGTCTTTATTAATTTCTGAACTGAACTTGAAAATGAACATTAGGATTGCCTTGTGGTGACTATACATACATACATACATATTGCATATCTTCTTCTTCTAATATATAAAATATTATCTTTGTTTGTTCGTATTTTATGCGCTGCCATACCGTTCATTAGATTGGGGTAAAACTTTACCAACATACTCGTATTACTTGCACTTATGGCATAGTACAACAAAAGTTACAGTAGGTGACGAGCGTATCGTATCGACAAGTTTATTTGAAAGTTACATATCATTCAACTTCAATGAATGTATAAACCAGCTAGTTATAAATAAAATTGAACTTAATGTGTGTAATATTGAAATAACTGCCTATTTTGAGCTTAGGGCGTTATTTGCACGCCATTAACACATAAATAACAGAAAAAAAATTATTACCGATATATATACCGATTGTTATGCAATTTCACGAATATATATATAAAGCAATGCCAAATATGAATTCCGTTATATTTTACCCGAAAAACTTGCAAGTTTTTTGGGAAATCGAATAATTGATAAATTGTTTTTGATGACTACCTTAAATCTAAATAAATCCATATTGATGGACTCTACCCGGGTAAAGCCGGGGCGGGTCGCTTCTATTACAATACATATATTAATAATGCTGATGGGAACCATTCCACGGATAATTACAACTACAGTGTAACTTTTTTTCAAAACGTTACATCCACACTAGTAAATTCTCAGTGTCACTAATAAAATGTCAGTCACTGTGTAATACGTACATAAGTTTTTTTTTTTATAGGAGAGGGGGCAAACGAGCATGCGGCTCACCTGATGGTAAGTGACTACCGCCGCCCATGAACAACTGCAACACCAGAGGAATCGCAGATACGTTGCCGGCCTTTTAAAAAGGAGTACGCTCTTTTCTTGAAGTTCCCTAAGTCGTATCGGTCCGGAAAAATCGCTGATGGTAATCGATTCCACAAGGAAGACGTGCGAGGAAGAAAACGTCTTCTAAATCGCACAGTGGTGGACCGCCAATCATCCAGATGGTGTGGATGGTATCAGGAGTTCTGCCGCGATGTGCGTTCGTGAAATTTGGCGGCTGGGGTTAATCCGAACAATTCCTCAGAGCACTCCCCATGGTAGATGCGAAAGAAAATGCAAAGGAATGCAACATCTCTTCGCAGTGCCAATGAATCGAGCCGATCGGAAAGGGCTCGGTCGTCGACGATTCGAGCCGCTCTGCGCTGGATGCGGTCAAGTGGAAGGAGCTGGTACTGGGGAGCCCCTGCCCAGAGATGGGAACAGTATTCCATGTGAGGCCGAACCTACGCCTTTTAAATTGCAGGCGGTGTACCGGCATGAAATACTGTCCCGCTCTGCTGAGCACGCCAAGCTTTTTAGAGGCCAATTTGGCCTTCTCTTCTAAGTGACCACGAAACTGCACGTCACTCGATATGTCGACTCCGAGGATTCCGATACTGGCTGAGGCAAGAAGGGGAGTGCCTTGAAACTGAGGAGATACGACAAAGGGGTTCTTTTTAGCGGTAAACGTGCAAACTTGTGTCTTCTGAGGATTAAACTGTACTAGATTTAGTCGCCCCCAATCCGAGACTTTGTTCAGCAAAGACTCGACTTGAGACACAAGTTTGTTCCGGTACTCGGCGACGTTTTCCCAAGAAATATTGGCACGGCCGGTGTATAGAGCGTCATCAGTGCTATCATCCGCATAGCAATTAATGTTACCAGTTAGCAACATATCATTGATATGCAGAAGAAACAGCTTTGGTGATAGCACACAGCCTTGTGGAACACCAGCGTTAATAGGCTTGTAGTCAGAACATGCACCGTCTGCAACGACCTTGATGCTCCGATCTGCAAAGAAGCTGGTGATCCAATTGCACAATTTCTCGGGAAGCCCATGGTAAGGGAGCTTCGAAAGAAGCGCTTTGTGCTAAACCCGATCGAAGGCCTTCGCAATGTCCAGACTAACGGCCAACGCCTCCCCCTTGGACTCTACTGCCTCCGCCCATCTATGGGTCAGGTAGACCAGAAGATCACCAGCTGATCGACCCCGACGAAAACCGTATTGGCGGTCACTAATCAGCTGGTGATCCTCAAGGTACCAGACGAGCTGGCAGTTAATAAAGGATTCCATTATTTTGGAGAACAAGGAGGTGATCGCGATAGGCCTATAGTTGGACGGGTCTGAGCGGTCGCCTTTTTTTGGAATCGGGTGGACAAAAGCTGTCTTCCATGAATTCGAGACTACGCCTTGGGAGTAGGAGTATCGGAAAAGACGCGCTAGGACCGGTGCCAACTCCGTAGCACACGTCCTCAGCACAATTGGGGGGATACCGTCAGGCCCACTTGACTTCTGGATGTCCAGGGAGAGAAGTGCTTTGCGAACCGAGCGCTGTGAGAACAGCACATCCGGCATGGAGCACTCACACCGCGGGATGGTCGGCGGTGTTTTCCCCCCGTCATCAAGAGTCGAGTTGGACGCAAAAAAGGAGCCTAGAAGGTCAGCTTTGTCTTTTGCGTCTTGGGCTAATGAGTCGTCCTCCCTATGCAGAGATGGTAGTGATGGCTTACAGAAATTCCCTTGGACAGCCTTGGCGAGAGACCAGAATGCACGGGTTCCCGAAGGAAGGCGAACTAGTTTCTCGCCAATTCTGCCTATGTGCTCTGACTTTGCCTTGGCAATAACTCTTTTGAAGGACCTGGAGGCAAAGTGATACTTCTTTTTAAGTGTGCTGGTGTTTACATCCCGAGTCGCCGAAGCTGCAGCCCAGGCTTGATAACACTCCTGCTTACTGCGTAATGCAGTCTTACAGGAGCGTCCAAACCAAGGCTGAGATCTGTCTCCGATGGGTACCACAGATGATGGAATAAATAGTTCCATTCCCTGTAGCACCACATCAGTGACAGAGTCAGAAACAGCGCTGGGATCATCCGGCGAGAAGCAAACCCGCCCCCATGAGTAGGATGCAAAGAAAGACCGCATTCTGTCCCAATCTGCCGACCTGTAATGCCAAACACGGCGGCAACCTGCAGAACGCAGCCGCGAAGGGAGCGTGAGTGGCACCACACTCCGGATCAGACAATGGTCCGAAGAGCCGAGAGGGGCATCGACGGAAACCTGATATCCGTCCGTATGAGAGGTCAGCAGAAGGTCCAACAGGGAAGGTGTATGATCCTCCACATCTGGAATCCGCGTAGGCGAAGTAACCAGTTGTGTCAGACCATATGCCAAAGCAAAGTCATAAACAGATCTGATCTGTCCATAGTGTATGTCGTCATAGGGATTTCACAAAAAAAAATTGCTTAAGTATTACATTTTGTCATCAGATATAATATCATCCATATCACTGTCACTGTCACTGTCAGTAACATTTATTATAAACTTGTCTGAGACACTATCAATCATGTGGTCGAGATTAAACATTTTGTCTTCTTCTTTTACTATGTGAGACACGCAGCTACTCCATTTTTCGGCAGTCACTTCATTTAGTCCTTCGAAAAGTTTTTTTTACATTTTTCATTTTGAAGGTCTTGTTGTTTCTTGCACATACCCTTTGCCATGTGCCCAAATCAGCTCGATGGGATTGAGTTCACCATGGTAAACCTCTGATGGTAGGTAAATTTCTGCCCAATTATCCCTAGCTATATTAAACTGTTAACATGTAACCAAGTACACCTTTGAAATATGTGTTATTTAATATATTTTATTGATGTGTAACATCTTTCCTCTAGCAACCTGTGGGAGTGATTTCGTGAAAAGGAACAGAAGTGTCCTTCACTGGTGGCTACACGAGGAAGCTCAAGGTCACTTAGCGTTTCTCTGCGTGATAGACTTAAAAACGAGAATATACGCAGGAGAACCAGAGTAACCGACATAGCCCAAAGAATTAGTATGATGAAGTGGCAATGGGCCGGCCATATAGCTCGAAGAACTAACAACCGATGGGGAAGACATTTTCTCGAGTGGCAGCCTCGTACCGGCAGGTGAAGTGTAGGGCGTCCCCACACTAGATGGAGTGACGACCTGGTAAGACATGCAGGAAGTCAATGGATGCAGGTGGCTCGGGACCGTGCTTTGTGGCATTCCTTGAGAGAGGCCTATGTTCAGCAGTGGACTTGTGAAGGGCTGTAATGATGATGATGATGATGATGATTGATAAAAAATAATAAAGAAAAATATAATTTAAACGGAAATTATAATATTTTATTTAAAAATTTTAGAATATTACCAATACATGTTAAACTTAAGTACTTAATTGCAATAGATCAATTTAAATCTCTAGAGCTTAAAACAATTCGAACATTTAGCAAAAAAGAAACGGATACGTGAGCATTTGAGGGTTAACAGTTATTATGGCAAGAGGACCAGAAAATATCTAGTATCACTTGTTACCACATCTCATCTAGTACCACAGTTAATTTGTTGTTAAAACTTAACCGGTAGTTTGAATTGCGAGTTGGCCTTACCCGTATCATTATAAATTATGCTCCACGTCATTTTAATTTTATTAGAAGCCGTCTTAATTTTGTTGCTCAAATGCAAAGAATTGGCTGTGGAGCACACTCTTTTAAATATTTTTAATATTTTTTTACATATTCCCTAAATTCGACGCTACGGTTATATGACTATAGTGATATTCATGGTAAAGTTCATATAACCTTTGTCTGCTCTTATGGACTCTTACTGTCGTCCATTCATTGAATGTCTTCCTCTCTTCATTGTTGTTCATGTAGAACGTTTTAGAAATAAAAATATTATTTTTACGTGATATTTTCTGATGACAAATGTAATAATAAAGAAATATTATTTATAATATAAGTTAATTAAAAACTATTATTATAATATAAGTTAAAAGCGTGGTATTTGGATAACTATACGTGTAATAGTTAATATTGTCTAATTTTTTTTACAGGATAAGGGTGACAAGCGAGCACACATTCCACATTATGGTAAGTGGTTGCTGTGGCCCATAGACATCTACATCTATCCTCGTATGCGAATCAAAATTCAGATGCGTTGTCAGCCGTGAGGACTAAGATGCAATGCCTCTTTTCCAGTAAAAAGGGTCGCCGGTTCTCTACACTCACCATACGAAACACAGCAGCCTTATGCTGCTATTTTACGCTGGTATTCTGTGAGAGCGTGGCCCTTCCCCGGTCGAGCCGATCCATTCGTGCTACAACTATATAACTAATACAGCTGCAGCATGGCTCTACCAGGTGTAAAGCCATGAAGCCATCTAAATTAAAAATAATAGCCTTAATTAATATTTATATGTAATTATTAATAAGTTTAAATATAATTAGGTATATAAATAACACTGATATGTTTGAATTTAATTTTTGTAAATAAAAAGGACCAGAGGGGATGCTTCTTAACAACGTTGAAAATGTATACCTATTCTTATAGGGTTGTCACATGATGCATGTGAAAACTTTAAGGAAACAATAAAAATAATGTATAGCATAAGACAACATGTGTATTATTTATAACTTTTATTAATGTAACAACATATCTATTCTTATAATTTTAAACAATAAGGAAAAAATTTAAATATTATATAGTGTATAAAATACCATTCGTATTAATTATTACTTATGTTACATAGGTGTAACAACATAATATCTAATAATTGTTCGAATTCAAGAGCTGTTTCGTATCGATTAATTTTAAACAATAAGGAAAAAATTTAAATATAATATAGTGTATATAATACATAAAAAGGTACATACTTCACTTGATCTCTCGGGTACAAAAAAAAGGAAATACCCTTTTTTTTCTCTAGAATTATGCATGCATACTGTACAAGTATTAGGCATTTTTGCTTATACAGAACACTTATTATTTACCTATATGAATTTATAATAACTTAATTCTTAATTATTTTTATTAAAATACTTAAATATAATTATTTAATAATTGCAAAACACTTAATAAATTCATTGATGTATAAAATTTCGAAATATCGTTGGTCTATTTATTTAAATGCGCACGAAGCCCTTTCATGGATACTCTGACTGAGCCGGCGCAAACCGGTTTGTACCCCAACGGAGCGTCGGTGAACCTGTCGGTGAGAGCTCACGCACACATCGCTGCGCTATGTATGGGTGTATTCGCAGCAAGCCGTTTGTATTCAGCTTCCCCTCTGATCGGTTTTTTACTCATGTGACTGAAGGTCGCTCAGCGAGCTATGGAGAGGGCTATATCCGGGGTTTCTCTGCATGATAAACTTAGAAATGAGGATATCCGCAGTAGAAAAACAGTAAAGAACCGACAACCGCTGGGGAAAAAATATCAAGTGACCAAAGACTAGCAGTATAATTTATACGTAGAGATTTAATGACAATAAATCTCTACGTATAAATTATACGCAACATCTTTCAATAGCGTTTCTCTTTTTGCCCTATATGAAAATTTAATTTGAATAAGGGAGTAGAAAGTAAATTTGTAGGTTCCCTCTGTGCATAAATATGTATGTAATTACTCTGAGATTTTTGCTTCATAAAAAAGAAAGAGATCTTCTTTATGAATAAATAGCTTTTGAGTCGTTTGTGGTTATAATTTTTTTTGTTAACTAATGTTACAAGCAATTATAACAATAAGACCAAACAGACTTAAATATACACTTACATAATAATTAAATTATTTAGTCAACTTTAGAACAAATTGCAAAATTCGGCATGATGGGACATAGAAAACTTTGACAATAGTTACAAATGGGTTGAGTGGGAGAAAAAATAAATTGGTGATAAATGAAGATGGGCTAAATTAAAAGTACCCTCAACCGACGAGCATGTATAAAAAGTGAAATACGAATGTAAAATAAGTGAAAGAGATGTGTCAGGATCATACCAAATGAAAGTAGGCGTGATAGTTTATATATGTTTATATGTTGAGAGGGATTGTAGCTTTGGCTTTATTTTTGTAAAAACTTGTAAAAAAACTTTGACGAATCGAGTTCAGTTTTTAAGTACAAATATCTTCCTATAAAGCGGTAATAGGTACCATTTCACTGCTGATGAATCTGCCTTATTATTTGCTATACGCTGGGAGCCCCAAAAGTTATAATGCAATGTATTGGAGACAATAAAATCTTCCATGCATTTCCCTTAAACATCTCTTACATCACATATGCGATGAGTTGTTGTGATGAAATCCCCTATATTGCCATCATATATTAAATGATTAGTTAATTTATTATGTACCACCATTAATTACTGATAAACACATGATTTAAGATCTACCGCAGTACTTCGCTGCTCTCCAACTTAAAGCTCCCAATGCGTAATAAACGTACTATTTAAAAAGTATTTTATGTACTTAGACGGAAAAAATACCGATTGGTGGATGCAGTGACATAGCATAGGGTTTACACTAGATGGAGTGACGATCGATGGATGCAGCTAGCTGTGGACAGTGCCTCGTGCCAATCCTTGGGGGAAACCTAAGTTCAGCAGTCTACTCGTGAAGGGTTGTAATGATGATGATGATGATGATGATGATGATGATGATGATGATGGATGCATAAGAGAATTCATTAACATTTTGTACCCTAGCTAGTAGGTAGGTCAAACAATAAGAATTATTAATTGCAAAGACATGGATTAGAAAGATCATAACGCATGGAAAACATCGTCATCATTTCTGATTTTGCAATTGCCGTTTCAAAAGTTGTGTATTTACGGACTGATATATATTCTATAATGAAAAATTTAATATTCAAATATTTCTTATTAGATTTCACACGCTAATTTCTTAATTAAAGTGAGTGCTTAAATTTCCTGAATTGAAGCCGTGTTGCTAACTGATATTTTCATACTTGAAAACACGCACAAAAATTATTTCTGATAAAAAAATTTGTACACTTATATCAGTAGAATAATTCCATTGTAAATCGATACAAAAATATTCACAGAAAGATACTTGACGAAATGGTATTGTTCCAAAGCACTACTGAGCCCGCAATTATGACTGCGTCATTGAGTTATCGTAGCACATTACAATGCGACAAGCTCTATTGAAAAAAATCATTGTTTCACTATTGTTTGTAAAAAAATTAACAAATTAAGTGTGATAGATCAGGACTATCTACCCAGCTCACCTACTTCTAATTTACTTGAAAGACGATAAGTTACTCGAGAACTATGTACACTACTAAGAAAAATTAATTAAGTCTATAAATTCGGGGAACATTCAGCAAATATTTTAAAATAATTTTCGCAATAAGAATTCGTTTATAAGATATTTATTTTTCTAATTTATATTATTAATTGTTTAAAATTAATAACTATAAATATTATTAAAATATTAATTTACATTTAATATTTGTATAATTAATTTGATAGTAAATTAAAAACTCAATTAATTTTGTTGTAAATTACGAGTATATTAGTCATTAATAATAATCAAGTCTTAAAACGTCCTAAATGTTAATTGCGATGAAGCTGGGCAAAACACTGATATTGTGTGCAAGAAGCAATTCTTCATTTGTCAATAGCCAATAGATAAAGACGTACAGTGGCTATATTACGGGTTTTCGAGATCAAATTTAAAAAAAACGTAACGTATCATAGCCAGCAATGTTTACAGAATCGTCCACAGCTTATTCCACAGGTTTGTCATGCAACGAAATTAACTAAGAACTTAAAAAAAATCTTTATTGACCAACTATCTTCTTGTAAGTGTAACTACAATTGTGCCAGAGGATCCCTCTTCTTCATAGCCATATTGCAGATCCGTATTTAATCCGTAAGATATTATCTACTAGCTGCGTCCCGCGGTTTCACTCGCGTATATCACGCGTCTGAGCGCCCGATATAACATGACACCTAGTTTAAGCATTTTAGAAAGCAATGTAGGGAAAAATAAGCAAAATTAATATGTAATTCCTTTATCTATCGGCATATCTACATAATACAGCAAGGATACATTTTATACACTCACACACACTACACACTTTTCATGTACCGTGTTGTTTTCTTTAAAACTGGAAAAAAACGCGACTCAGGACACTTTTTGTGCCGCGGGAGGGGGAGTGTGAGTGGATATAATTTAAAATTTAAAATTTTGTACAACCAACTTCAATATAAGTTAATATATTAATTAATATTTATAATGTACCTATTTAAAAAGAAACTTAATCTAACATAAAAACTATAATAATAAAATAAAACTAAAACTAGTTATTTAATACAAATTTAAGAATAACTTAAAAACTGTTGGTCAGACCTTTATATGGAACCACATGATCCATATTCAAATAAAAAAAAACATCGAAATCGGTTCACCCAGAAAAAAGGTATGAGGCAACACACATAAAAGAAAAAAACATACAGTCGAATTGGGTACCGTCTCCTTTTTGAAGTCGGTAGAAAATGTAACTTTATAACGTACGAACGAAGCGATGCGGTTGGTTGCGTGACTTGTGAGTTTGTGAACCCCATTTAACAAAAGAGTGCACAAGTGTGTTAAACGGGGTGTAATGCTGGACATATAGTCGGTAGATAGGAAAACCCGGGAGTGGCACTTGCAGTATTCTCATTGGAAAAAAAATAACCAATTTCGTCAGCGTTAAGCGGTAGTTGCAAGTGGCGCAAACATCCTCCGGCCTTGAGGTATCCTTAAATAGCGAAAGAAAATATAAAATAATATATATAGCAGATAAATACTTTGTATAATAGCGACACGAAGCGATATTATGACCTAGAATTAAAACTAAATACAGTGAACCCTGGATAACTGGGTCCTTAAGGAACCTGCAAATTTGTCTCACTTAAAGAAGTACCTCACATACCCAGTGCCTCAGATATCCAAGTATAAATAAATATCTGTCTCATTTACAGAGGGTTCCATTAATAGAGGTCAGAATAGAGATTATTTCAGTAATCGAGGTGCGATTATTTAATAATATAACGTATTTTGTAATCATTATAAATGAGCTGTAATCTTTATTAACAATCAAAAAAGCTATTAAGCAATAATGAAACACTTTTTATAAACAATACAAAAATGCATACAGAACGTGTCAATCAAAAAATATGTAATTTTAGTTTGTCTTTTGGGAGTATCGACTGTAAGACATTTTTCAATGTTATATATTTTATCAAATATGTTCTGGTCACCATTTGTTGACATTTCAAAATAACTGTGCAACGTTACTAGTGCCTTTAATGCTTCAAGTGTAACACGAACTAAAGTTTCGAGTGAAAGGGTACACAAAATATAGTCTCAGTAAAAGAGGTAAAATATACACGCTGTCTCAATTATAGAATTAATTATGACGATAAATCGAAAGAATTTATACCAGTTATACGAGTAGAGGTTCGTTTTGTCCCACTAACAGAGGTAATTTAGTGCTAAAGTGTCGGGAACTAAGCAGGAGTTCCAGCTATGGAGGTTTTTCACTTACCCAGGTCCCACTTGACCAAGTTTTACTGTAATTCTAGGTCATAAATAATCTTTATAATGGGAGGATTATTTCCGTTAACAACGTGCGAATAAACGGCAAACCCGTAAACCTTTTCACTAGTGACGGCGAAGGCGAATAGCAAAATTTAATTTACGCCTATATGACGTGAAAACTGTAAATGTGAGATTAAAGGTAATTCTGAAATATATTGACAATATTAGCGGGTGAAGTCTCGTCCTACTCAAATTTAAGAACCCACAAGGTTTGAATTAATAATTTAGCGTAAATATTATTGACCGACATCGTCCTAAAACATCGTGTAATGGAGCGGTGGCGGCGAGACAAGAAAAGAAAAATTATCGATAGCGGGATATTTATTAAACCTTTTTTTTTTTTAAGTAAAAGGCGTTTTTTTTTTCTTTTATTAAATAATTACCTAATCTATTTATACTATTCAAGAAAAAATTAAATTCCATTATTTTGCAGTTACGCAGATTCGACCCAAAAGGTACGGGGTAGGCGATGTATAAGGGGTGCGAAGTCAGAAGTCCTCCACGTGTGCCTGGTAGTTGCAGGTCCATCTTGATACGTCTGGAGAGAAGAGCAGATACTGGGCCGGTGCACCCTGGGCGCGGCAGTAATCTTCCTCGAGAAATGAGAAGAAATTCTTACTCCTTGTGGAATGGTACTGCCGCGGCTAATTATTCTGACATGGGGGGGGGGGTCCGTCCCGGACCAACGGTGCGTTCCACTGCGTGACCCTCTGATTAGCAGAGGGCATAGCAGAGGAGTGAGGGCGGGCTCGGTGTGCACTTACCCTGCCTCCGGGCAGACAGTGAAGGATTCATCCTTTGCTGTCACCGCCGGTCTCGTAATCCCAGTATCGAAGTGTCGTGGATCACGTCCCGCGGCTTTGATAGGGACCGAGGGTCTTGGCTTAACTGCCCGGACCGCGAGGGAGAAAACCTCTATAAAAAGTTACCCCGAATCTCAAGCGGCGACGCACCGCGAGGGGATGGATGGCTGACGGGGTTCTATGAACAAATCAGTCGTTAGTGCGCTCCTCGCCAGGGTACCTGCAGACCCCCTGGCGAGTAATAAATCCTCTAAATCTGCTTACCTTGGTAAGGGGTCTCTGCCAAGGTGGACCTTTAATTCCCCCATACTCGTGGGTACAAAAATGGAAAACCTATACAAACAAAAAACAAAAACCGCCGGCAACGGCAACGTAGAGGAGAGGAGGAACGATGCGGGGACAGAGTCCGACGCCGCATCGAATAGCGAGGGAGGCTCAGTGAGCTTCCGACAAGTGGAGCCTGGGACCGCGGAGACCAGCAAGTTCTTCCGCAAGCGGTCCAGGCGGGATGGCGACCAGGGGTCGGCATCCGGTGAAGAGGAGGTTTCGGCCCGGAAAATCCCCACCAACAGGCGGGGCGGGCTGAGAGGCAAGGGGACCAATCAGAGGGCCGAAAGAGCGGCAAAGCTTGCCGAGGAGGTGCGCCACCCGGACGATACGGCTCGGGAATCAGGCGAAGAAACAGATGCGACTGGCGGCTCCGAGGTGGAGCGTAAGGCCAGATTCGTAAAGGAGGTGGAGGCCGCGATCAAGGTCGTGGCCAACAAGCAAAAGTCCTCCTCGAAAGTCAAGGCCATTCCCGCGGCCTCCGCCTCCATTATGGCGGCTGCGGAGGCCAACTTTGCTGGGGCTGGGCCTAATGCGGACGAGGTGGAGAAGCTGCGGGCGGACGTGGCCCGCCTGACGTCCGCCATGGAGACTCTCCAGAAGGAGAATGAGAAGCTCCGTGCAGACCTGGCCAGTCTACATGAGCCTGCCCCTCGCGCGGCGCCCCAGACGCAGCGCCCAAGCCAGCCCGTGCCGGTGGAGAACCAGGTTCTGAACCTGGTCCGGCAGAAGCTGGCTGCCTTCCAGCACCGGTTCTCCGTGCTGGAGGGCATCGTCCTGCGCCCCCCCCCCCTAGGGGCAAACAAGACGGCGGCGAGGCCGGCAACGGTTTCCTACGCGAAGGCCACGGCTGCCACATCCAGGCCGGGGCCGTCCAGCCAGCCCTCGGGTGGGGCTGCAGTTGCCCCTCCTCCCCCTGAAAAGCCGGCTCCGGCAAAACCGATACCGGCTGAACCGGCTCCGGCTAAGCCGGCGACGGGAAAGAGAGGCAAGGCGAAGGTGAAAAAGGGCAAGGCGGCAGCACAGGTGATGGCTGCGCCAGCCCCAGTGCCTGCGGCGAATGGGCCAGCGCCAGCGGCAAGCCAGCTGCCGCCGCCGCCACCGCCCCCCCAGCTCCCTACACCTCCCGCGGCAGAAGCCGGTTGGCAGGTGGTCGGGGAGAAACAGAAGGGGAAGAAGGCAGCCAAAAAGGCCAAAGAGCAGGAGCGGCAGCGTCAGTTTAGGGCGCGCAAGATCGCGGCTAGGCTCCGCGCCCCGAAGACCGCAGCTGTAGTGATTACACTACAGCCGGACGCGGAAAAGAAGGGCGTTACCTACCGCGATCTGCTCGCGAAGGCGAAAGAGGCGGTGGATCTCGGGGAGCTCGGGATCACTGGGGGCCTCCGGCTCAAACTCACCCAGACGGGGGCCCGTATGCTGGAGATCCCCGGGGAATCCAGTGGCGCGACTGCGGACGCTCTGGCTGCGAAGCTCAGAGCGTCCCTGAACGCGGACGAGGCCCGAGTGTCCAGGCCCGTCAGATGCGCAGACCTGCGCATCATGGGTCTGGACGACTCGGTATCGGAGGAGGAGTTGGTGGCCGCCGTCGCCAGGTCCGGGGGGTGCACTACTGACCAGGTCAGAGCAGGCGCCAAACGATACAGCAATCCACTCACGACAGCGTCCGAGCCCGAAGTGCGAGTGAGCTGTGAGGCCAAAGTGTATTTAGTAAAATAATAATTACAAAGATGCTCAAAACACCGAAAATTTCGGTATTTCTCAGCCGAAAAATTAATTATAACTAAACAAAACAAAATTAAACTGCCATTTACATTCCATGGCTTCCCACATGATAGGTGAAGAGATTAAAAAATAGATTGAGTTAAACAATTGATATTTTCAAACGTTATCGTGTTTACCTCTCCGTGTGGACTTGATAAATCTACATCATTAGTTAATAAAATGACGTTTATGTAAAAATAGTAATTAATAAATTAAAAAAATAATAATAAGTTCAACAATTATTTATCTTTCTGACAATGTACTTTTTATATCATTTATATTATGTTCAATATGATTGTTAGATACGATTTCATGTGACAAAACGTTGGAATCTTGATTTTTAGGCGCTAGTATAACATACCTACGCGCTTTGCGCTTATGCAATATGTGTTAACACCCATTAAAACATCCATAACCCCAGGCTGATGAAATTGATCATCTGATAAGCGCAATTTATCTACATCTATCTTTTTGAAACGTCTACTGGGGAATCTGGCAACTGACCCGTAGTGATCGGAACCACTAATGCGTTAATATGATAATATTTGTTATCATTAAAATGGTCCCCTGGGAGAGAGGTAAAGCCCTAATGTGGGATGCTACTTGCATAGACACTCTGGATGGTACCTCGTTTAGAGCCGCGGCGGCATCAGAGGCAGCTGAAATGAGTAAGTGGCGCAAATATGAGTCTCTGAGAGATGACTACATATTTGCGCCATTTGCTGTAGAGACTATTGGTCTGTGGGTTCCACGTGCGGTGAGGTTCCTAAAGGAACTCCATCCGCGGCTAGTCGTTGCTGCTGGTGATAAGAGGGCTGGTTCTTTGCTCGCTCAAAGGCTGAGTATAGCCATTCAACGGGGAAACGCAGCCAGCGTTCTTGGCACGATACCCCGGGGAGTAGGACTATATGACAATTAAGTTTCTAGTTTTAGTTTTTATTATTATTATTAGATATTATAACTTTATTGTATTGTATATAATAAAGTTATATTAAATAAAAAATAAAAAAACGGTTATTATTTGTCGCGGAAAAAATAGGTGTTTACAACATTATTTTGTAAAATATTCGCTTTGAGGTCCAGGATCCACTAAACACCGAATAAAATGTTTGTTATTGTATTTATCTATGACTTTTATGTTTGCAGTCCTCAACAAAGTAGTATAGCGCGGGCGCGTGCAATATTCACGAGAGAATCATGATGAGATAAGTGTGTTTACATTTTCTACCGTATTCGAATTGAGGCCGACAGAACAATTAACCTTACTATCATTAACTGCACGATCGTTAATCGAATGCGAGCTATATGCGTTAGAGTTAGGTGACTGCACCTCTGAATGATCTATCTGTTCATACATACGTATTGCTACTACGAAAAGCAGTCTTAATGCCATTGCTCTGCGAATTAAAATCAATTAATAAGTGGTGGCGGCGCGCGCAATATACATACACTTACGCTTTGATTTGCAAAACGATGTCGAGTGCTTGACATTGTACTCAAACAGTGAATACCACAATTGTTTTGTTCAACAAAATCGTAACGTTGTTGCGTATTTAATTTTAGAAAGCGTGGGCAAACATACAAATGTTCATGATAATTTGATTTACAAAGTATACATGAATACAAACGATCTGTATTAATAAAGGTTTCACTAATTTTATTTGAAAGCGTATTGCTTCGATTGTTAATGTTTGTAGACAAAGTATGCGAATTATGAAAGGTGTGACATATAGCCCTATTCTGTTCGTATAAAAATTGTACTAAAGAAGCATATTATGTTGTTATTTTATTAATATTGTGACAAGACATTTCAAATGACTTAACAGTCTCATGATCAAATTTTCTAAGTGCAATATTTAAAAACAGAAAGTCAGCTAAGTCATCAATATTTGTTTAATTGCTTAAGAGCATCAATTGAAGTGTCAAATTGATCCATAAAATTATGTGTCTGCTTTCACTTGTTTTAAATCCAATAGTTGGTTAATATACGTAGATGCTAGGGAAGGTTCGTCATTATATCTACGTGTAAGGGCATTCCAAATAATAGAATAATTTTTGCGGTAGACGTTAAGGCGGCATAGACCGACAAGGCTTTGTCACTTAATTTGTTTACTAAATAATAAATACGTTCGGTATCGGTTGGCTATAAATTATCGTGAATTAATGTCTTAAATTGAAGATAAAACATAAATCATTGGCGTATGTCGCCGTTAAATGACAATAATTCAATTAATAAAAATAATAATAAAATGGCGTAGGGAAGTGACGACCCCACCGCCCGCTGACGTAACAGTTAAGTGACAAAACTGCTACGTCAGTGCAGTCAGTCAGCGCCTTGCCAAGAGGTGTGTGCGCCGTGCCTCGGCAGAATTGAGGGTGCAAAGGTCCGTCTGTGCTTATGGCCGCACCATGAAACGGTGCCGGGCCTGGGCGTCTCCCGTTAATTGACGCCCATACAATGGATGATGGACATTAAAAGAGTGCGCAAAGGGCCGCTGCCTGGAGGTCGCCAGGGCGCGTCTGGAGCTGGCGCTGGACGCGACAGCATGCGGGTCGCCAGTCAAGCGCGGGGGGCTGCAAGACCACCTAGTAGCCGCCCGCATCCATCATCCCCACCAGAAGGCTTGGTGTCGGCTGGTTCTTCTCGGACTCAGCAAGCGGCACCCGCCACTGGTGGAACACGTCGCATGCGTTGGACAAAAATGATGAACGCAAACGCATTGCGAGCGTATTTTAGGACAAAAGGGGAAGAAACTGGAATGTTGGCGTATCGGGCTCGGATGCATCGCTTTTTCGCGGAGCTGGAGCCATCTGTTCATGTATCAGAGCAAAACCTGGCAGACCGAGTTCGGTACATCTTGCGCTCCAACATATTTGGTGACGCCGAACTCGAACGACTACGACGTGAGGCTGTTCCCTCATCGGATGAAAATGCTATAGCTGGTAATGCGACGCCACAAATTGCAGAACAATCTGCACACGTCGATGCCGCCGCGGATTTTCCAGTTGTAGTTGATTCAGACGATGATGGAATGGTCACCCAAGAACTAGAGCAGATGAGGAGTAAATTGGAGGAGGCGATTGTGGAAACGCGCAGTACGCCTCTCGAAAGTCGACCGCGACTACCGCGCATACCCCTAAGCAAGCGCAATCGGGCTGTCGTGAGGGCTCTTAACCCAATGCTGGTGACCTATTTGGAAGCCAGCCGGGACCTTTGCGAGACGGACTCAATTCTTTTTGGCGCCGCACTGGCAGTTTGCCGTATTATTGGCGCCAAACTTCCCACGGCTGGACGCGCTACTAGACAAAGTAGCGCCATCCCAGCCTGGAGAAGAAGGATTGAGGACCGTATCGCAAAGGCAAGGGTCCTCATCGGCAGACTAATAAGCTTCAGGTCGGGCAATAATAGGCCGAGAATTGTGCGCACCGTCAGGATGGCGTTTGCTGGGACAAATATCAGTTTGTCCCAGCCGGATATAATGCAAAAACTGACGGAGCGCATAGACGACCTGAAGCAGAGAATCGCTGCTTGGGGGAAGCGGATTCGGCGATATACCGAGAGGTCGACACGGTTCAACCAGAATCGTCTCTTCCAGAGTGATCAGAAGAGGCTCTATGAATCATTGGAGCGACCAATGGTACGTGGAACGGGCCCAGCACCGAAACAGGCCGACACTATCGCATTCTGGCGCGGCCTGTGGTCAGAGCCCGTAAACCACAGCGAGGAAGTTGGACGGAAGTTGTGGCGAGTCAGTGTGCGAATATTACGCCCATGGACCCCGTCATCATAACGCCGGATGACGTAGCTGAGGCGGTCCGTAGGGCCCCGAACTGGAAAATTCCGGGGCTCGACGGACTGCATCACTACTGGCTGAAGGGGTTCGTGGTGTGTCACGCTGTGCTCGCCCGACAGTTTCAAGAGGCTCTCGACCAAAAGTCGCTCCCGAGCCTCTTCACTACTGGGATCACTCATTTGGTTCCTAAAGACCGGGATTCCACAGACCCCAGCAAGTACCGCCCCATAACGTGTCTACCTACCATATACAAGACACTAACATCCATTTTGAGCGCGAGAATCACTCGTCACCTGAACTCAAATCAGGTGATGTCGCGCGCTCAAAATGGATGTCGGGGCGGTGGTCGTGGAACCAAGGAACCACTCCTCATTGACGCGGTCATTGGCAAGGTGGTTAAACGCAACCGTCGGAACCTCTCCGCCGCCTGGATAGACTACAAAAAGGCATTCGACTCGGTGCCTCATACATGGCTTAAGAGGGTCCTCGAGCTGTACAAGGTCGACTGTACAGTTCGAGACTTCCTCGGGCAGTGTATGGGGCAGTGGAGTACGATCCTTTGTCATCTAGGCCAGCGGATGACGGCTGCGGAGAACCACATAAGGATAAGAAGGGGTATCTTCCAGGGCGATTGTTTGAGTCCAATCTGGTTCTGCCTCTCTCTGAATCCTCTCAGTACCTTACTGGAGGGTTCCGGAAGGGGATTTCAGCTTCGGAAAGGAGGTACAAAAGTGACCCACCTTTTCTATATGGATGATCTCAAGTTATTCGCCTCCAGTCGCTCCCATCTTGTGGAATTGCTAAACATCACTTGTGATTTTAGCAATTCTATTGGAATGGAGCTGGGGACGGATAAGTGTGCGATCCTCTATGTCGAAAGGGGAAGGGTTGCTAACTCTGAGGGCATGGACTTATCTATGCCCATCAGCATAAGGACCCTTTCCGAGGCTGAAACATACCGATACCTGGGTATGTCACAGAACATCGGTGTCGATGAGGCGGGTATGAAGCAGTCAGTTTGCGATGTGTTTTATGCACGCTTGACAAAAATGCTTAACAGTCTTTTGTCGGGCGTTAATAAGACACACGCTTATAACGGTTGGATCATGCCTGTTCTCATGTATACCTTTGGCATACTCAGGTGGACTCAGACCGAACTGAACGCTCTGGACAGAAAAGTCCGCACTATAATGACGTCCCACAGAGTGCATCATCGGAGATCGTCGGTAATGAGGCTGTACTTGCCGCGGAGGCATGGTGGGCGCGGCTTTTTAAGCGCGCTTACCCTGCATAATCGCGAAGTGTGCAGCCTCCGTAATTATTTTCTGGCGAGAGCGGATGATCCATTCTATAGGGACGTTATTTTTTGTGATAAAGGACTTACCCCTCTATCCTTAGCCAACGAGCAATGGCAAGACCCGGAAGTACAGAGCATTTCCGACCGGGAGACCGTATGGAAGGAGAAGGAGCTCCACGGGAGGTTCTACAAGGCTCTACATGAGCCTTTCGTAGATACAGTTGCCTCCCTCCACTGGCTACGTTTTGGTGACCTCTTCGGGGAAACCGAGGGTTTTGTCTGTGCAATACAGGATCAGGTTATTAAGACCAACAACTATCGGAGATACATCCTAAGGGATGGCACCGTCGACATTTGTCGAGCTTGTCGCCATCCCGGTGAATCACTTAGGCATGTCATCTCCGGTTGTTCGGCGCTTTCTAACTCTGAGTACTTGCATAGGCACAACCTAGTAGCCAGGATTCTACACCAGGAGCTCGCTCTGAAATACGGTCTCGTGGATCGGAAACTGCCTTATTATAAGTACATGCCGGAAGCCGTGCTCGAAAATGACCGCGCCAGGCTCTACTGGGACCGGGCCATCATCACAGACAGGACTATTCTTGCGAATAAGCCTGATATTGTGCTGATGGACCGGGCACAGTCAAGGATATTTTTGGTCGACATTACCATTCCGTATGACGAGAACCTCGTGAAAGCCGAAACAGATAAGCGAACAAAATATCTGGACCTGGCTCACGAGGTGACCGACATGTGGGGTGGACTGCCGGCCGAAATTATTCCTGTAGTCGTTTCTGCGAACGGGTTAATCCCAGTCAGCCTCTCGGGTCATCTGAGGCGACTGGGACTCCGTGACGGACCGCTCCAAGCTCAAATGCAGAAGGCGGTGCTCCTCGATACCGCCCGCATCGTCCGCCGGTTTCTTTCCCTTTCCCCCTAACCCTCGGCCGTCTGGTCTCCCCTGCCGAGGGCTTCCATCTGGTTGGGTTTTTATTTATTTATGTATTTTTTATGCATTTATTTTATTTCGTTGATATTTATGTATGTTTATCATTTTCATTTACAATTATATATTTATACAGCCCAACCAGATGAGTAAACTATATAGATGCCCCAAAATAATAATAAAACGGTGTAGAGAAGTGACGACCCCATCGACCTCTGACGTAACAGTTAAGTGACAAAACTGCTACGTCAGCGCAGTTAGTCAGCGACTTGCCAAGAGGTGCGATCGCCGTGCCTCAGCAGAATAGAGGGTGCAAAGGCCCGTTTGTGCTTATGGCCGCACATGAAACGGTGCTGGGCCCGGGCGTCTCCGGTTAATTAACGCCCATTTTATGGATAATGGACAAAAAAGAGTGCGCAAAGGGCCGCTGCCTGGAGGTCGGCCAGGGTGCGTCTGGAGCTAGTGCTGGACGCGACAGCTTGCGGACCGCCAGCCAAGCGCGAGGAGCTGCAAGACCACCTAGAATCCCCACGTCTTCTCGGACTAAGCAAGCGGCACCCACCGCTTGTGGAGCACGTCGAGCTTGTGTTTTGTCCACGCATACGTTGGACAAAAATAATGAACGCAAACGGATTGTGGGCGTATTTTATAGGGTAAAAGGGGAAGGAACTGAAGGGTTGGTGTATCGGGCTCGGATGCATCGCTTTTTTGCAGAGCTGGAGCCATTACTAACCGTCACTGAGCAAAACCTGGCAAACCGAGTTCGGTACATCCTGCGCTACTACATATTTGATGACGCCGAACTCGAAAGACTACGACGTGAGTCTGTTCCTTCATCGGATGAAAATGCTACGGCTGGGAATGCGGCGCCACCAATTGTAGAGCAACCTGCGCACGTGGATGCTGCAGTGGATATTCCAGTTGTGGTTGATTCAGACGATGATGAAATAGTTTCCCACGAACTGAAGCAAATGATTAGCGTATTGGAAGAGGCGATTTCGGAAACGCGCAATACCCCTCTCAAAAATCGACTGCTACTCAATAGGTCAAGGGGGTTCAACTAGAATCGTCTCTTCCTGAGTGATCAGAAGAGGCTCTATAAATCCATCTACTATGAGCTACCAAAGATATGTGGTACGGGCCCAGTACCGGATCAGGCCGACACTGTCGTATTCTGGCGTGGCCTGTGATCAGAGCTCGTAAACCACAGCAAGGGCCCTTGGATAGAAGTTATGACGAGTCAGGGTGCAAGTTTACGCCCATGGACTCCGTAACCATAACGCCGGAAGACGTACCTGTCGTGTTCCGTAGGGCCCCGAACCGGAAAAGTCCGGGACCCGACGGGCTGCTTCACTACTGGCTGAAGGGGTTCGTGGTGTATCACGCTGTGCTCGCCCGACAGTTTCTCTTGACCAGAGTCTCTTGACCAGAAGTCACTCCCGAGCCTCTTCACTACTAGGATCACTTTATGCGTGGTAGAGCCATGCCGCATCTATATTATGGTTGTAGCACGAATGGGTCGGCTCGACCGGGGAAGGACCACGCTCTCACAGAATACCAGCGTAAAATAGCAGCTTAACGCTGCTGTGTTTTGTATGGTGAGTTTAGAGAACCGAAGACCCTTTTTACTGGAAACGAGGCATTCCATCTTAGTCCTCACGGGTGACAAAGCATCAGCATTTTGACTCTTAATCGAAGATAGATGTAGATGTCTATGGGCCACAGCGACCACTTACCATCAGGTGGACTGTGTGCTCGTTTGTCACCCTTATCCTATAAAAAAAAACTCTCTTAGTTCGAAAAGCCCCGAGTAAATACCGCTCCATCACGTGTCCACCATATACAAGACACTGACATCCATTTAGAGCGCAAAAATCACTCGTCACCTGGAGCTAAATCAAGAGATGTCACAAGATATCTTGGCGGTGTTCGTGGAACCAATAAACCACTCCTCATTGACATGGTCATTGGCAAAGTGGTTCAGCGCAACCGTCGGAACTTCTCCATACATAGATATACATAGATAGACTACAGAAAGGCATTCAACTCGGTACCCCATACTTTGCTAAAGATAGTCCTCGAGCTGTACAAGGTTGACTATACAGTTAGAGACTTCCTCGGGCAGTGTTTGGGACAGTGGAGTAGGATCCTATATTATTTGGGCGTGCGGTTGACGACTGCGGAGAACCGCATAAAGATACGAAGGGGTATCTTCCAGGGCAATTGTCTGAGTCCAATCTGGTTTTGTCTCTCTCTGAACCATCTTAATACCTTACTGGAGGACTTACGCAACTTCAATACAGCTCGTATTGAAAAAGCGATTGAGCGGTACTAAGGCTCCAAAGTCTTTGCCAGAGATCTGTCTACCGGAATTAGCCAGTATACCCCAGGAGGTTACTAGCACCCCCCGTGAAGGGGAATTACTCGCTAAGCATCCACGCTCAAGCTACGCTACTCTTCCTGAGCGTGGGTACTCGTGATACTTCGATGCCTCGGCAGCCTTGAAGGTACGGACCTGCCCAGCTTATGGCTGCGCGTAGACAGCGATGACCATCCCCGCATCTACGGGTGCCATAGGTCCCATAGCGATAATGCCGACACAGACCGACTCATCGACCACGTCCAAATGGCTGCAGACTCCGTGCTACAACAGGTACCATCCGCAGAGATCGTGATGCTTGGTGATTTTAACACCCACCACGCTGAATAGCTTGGTTCTCGTTTAATCGATCATGTAGATAGATCTGTTTATGTCTTTGCTTTTGCATATGGTCTGACACAACTAACACTAATAAGCGGATTCCAAATGTGGAAGATCATGTAGCTTCCCTGTTGGATCTTCTGCTGACCTCTCATCTGGACGGACATCAGGTCTCCGTCGATGCCCCTCTTGGCTCCTCGGACCATTCTCAGATGCGGAGTGCGGTACCAGTTAGCGTGACTGACACGCTCCCATCGCGGTTGCGTTCTGCAGGTTGCCGCCGTGTTTGGCATTATAGGTCAGCACTTTGGAATGGGATGCGATCTTTTTTTGCACCCTACCCTTGGAGGCGGGTTTGCTTCTCGCCCGATGATCCCAGGATTGTTGTTGATTCTGTTGCTTATGTGGTGCTACAGCGAATGGAGGCAGAACCCATCCATGGTTTGGCCACTCCTGCAAAATTGCATTACGCTATAAGTAAGAGTGCCTGGGCACCAGGCCTGGGCTCATGTATCAAATTCTTGGGATGCAAATATCAGCGCTCTTAAAAAGAAGTATAATTCCGTCTCCAGATCCTTCAAAAGTGTCATTATCAAGGCAAAGACAGAGCACATCGTCAGAATTGGCGAGAAACTAGTTAGTCTTCCTTCGGGAACACGTGAATTCTAGTCTCTCGCCAAGGCTGTCGAAGGGAACTTCCATCAGCCATCTCTTCCATCTCTGCACAATGAGGACGACTCACCCACCGGTCCATGCCGCAAAGGACAAAGCCGATCTGCTGGGCTCTCTCTTTGCGTCAAACTCGACTCATGATGACGGGGGCAACACACCGCCGACCATCTCGCGGTGTGAGTGCTCCATGCAGGATGTGCTATTTACCCAACGCTCGGTGCGTAGAGCATTCCTCTCCCTGGACGTCAACAAGTCGAGTGGGCCTGATGGCGTCCCTCCTATTGTGCTGAAGACGTGTTCTCTAGAGTTGCCACTGGTTTTAAAGCGTCTTTTCCGGTACTCCTACTCCCTAGGCGTAGTCCCGAGATCACGAAAGACAGCTTTCGCGCACCCGATTCCTAAAAAAGATAACCGCTCTGATCCATCCAACTATAGGTCTATTACCATCACTTCCTTGTTCTCTAAAATAATGGAGTCCATTATTAACAGCCAGCTCATGCGGTACCTTGAGGATCACCAGCTGATTAGTGATCGGCAGTACGGTTTCCATCGCGGTCGCTCGGCTGGTGATCTTCTGGGTTACCTAACTCATAAATGGGCGGAGGCAGTAGAGTCCAAGGGGGAGGCGTTGGTCGTTAGTTTGGACTTGGACATAGCGAAGGCCTTCGATCGGGTTTGGCACAAAACGCTTCTTATAATGCTTCCTTTCTATGGGCTTTCCGAGATATTTTGCAATTGGATCACCAATTTTCTTGCAGATCGGAGCATCAAGGTCGTAGTAGACGGTGCATGCTCCGATCTCAAGCCCATTAACGCTGGTGTTCCACAAGGCTGCTATTTTGCTATTGCCTACGCTGTTTCTTCTGCATATCAATGACATGTTGCAAACCGATAACATTCATTGCTATTCACTAGTGATGTTTTATACATCGACCGTGCCAACATTTCTCGGGAAAACGTCGCCGGGTACCGGGACAGTTCAATCCACAGAAGGCACAAGTTTACGCGTTTATCGCTAAAAAGAACCCCATTGACGTATCTCTTCAGTTTCAAAGCACTTCCCTTGTTGCCTCAGTCAGTATCAGAATCCTCGGCGTCGACATATCGAGTAACTTGCAGTTTCGTGGTCACTTGGAAGTTAAGGCCAAATTGACCTCTTAAAACCTTGGCGTGCTCAACAGAGTGAGACAGTATTTCATGCCAGCACAACGCTTACAACTTTACAAGGCACGGGTTCGGCCGCACATGAAATACTGTTCCCATCTCTGGGCTGGGGTTCCCCAGTGCCAGCTCCTTCCATTTGATCACATCCAGCGCAGAGCTATTCGAATCGTCGGCGACCGAACTCTATCCGATCGGCTTGACTCACTAGCACCGCTAAGAGATGTTACATCTCTTTGCTTATTTTATACCACAGAGAATGCTCTGAGGAATTGTTTGGACTAATTCCAGCCGCACAACTTCACCATCGCACATCGCAACAAAACACGCGATACCATCCATACCATCTGGATGACTGGCGGTCCACCACTTTACAATTTAAAAGCAGTTTTCTTCATCGCACAACTTCCTTGTGGAGTCGACTACCTCCAGAGATTTTTCCGGACCGATACTACTTAGGGACCTTCATGAAAAGAGCGTACTCCTTTTCAAAAGGTAATACTAAAAAAAATCTGCTCGTCCAAGGAATTGAAGGCGTTCTTTGAGGTCTCGTAAATTTATTGTAAGCGTTCATAAATATAATTAATTTTAGCGATTATAATTTTAAACTGACATCTTCATCTGAAACCTGTTTAGATTATTTGCTTCTCGTCGTCATTTTTAATAAACAAAATGGGAACTGAATTGTGATAATAGACGGTTAACAAACAAATAGCGATCTAAACTTATTGTGTTATGTGTTGGTAGAATTGGCTTGGTTGCTAAAAGGAGCTACCTCGCGTGGATAGCGGTTAATGAAACAAGAAAAATATCATTAAAGTAATTATGATTTGGTGTATTATGCGTTACAAAAGTGACCGATATATGTATGTAAAGGATTACTTCTCCAGGCCGAAAGGTTAAATTAATCGCAGCTCGAAGTGACCAAAAATGTTGGGTAAATTAATTATCCAGGCCTGGAAGAGGTGGTGCGAATTTTATATAGATTATGGACTGTATAATTCGGCGTTAGTTGAAGTTACAGCCAACCAAAAAGTTAAAGTTAAACGGGGTACACAAGCTCGCAAGTCACGCAACCAACCGCATCGCTTTATCTCGCGCCATCGCACTTACCTTTGTGTAGTTTGAATATTGAACTAATAATAATACAGCAAAGTGTATACATATTTGTTATAACGCTATATTTCGCGATATTTTGTGAAAAGTGTATGTGTGAAGACAACTGTCGTCCAACCAACGCGCAACGCAGCTCCTGGAGACAAGAGGCAGGTCAGCGGATTACAGGTAAGTGCACATGTCTTCCATCACGTCTGTCCTGTAGCCCGATTTTGGTGACATTTGTAGTATCGCGAAATAATATATTCTCCCGCATTAGCATTAACAAGAGCCGTGGTAGCTCAGATGGTTAGCGCTCACTGTAAACTACACAGTACGCGAGCAACCCGGGTTCGATCCCACCGGCACCAATGAAAAACCAATTAAATTTAATTGCAATTTTAAATGCTGATTTACCACGTTCTCAGCTATGAAGGAAAACATCGTTAAAAAACCTGCATGTCTGAGAAATAAGAAAAAAATATTTCGAAGACATGTGAAGTTCGCTAACACATATTGGGGTAGCGCGGCGGATACTTAACCCTCTCAGAAATGAGATGAGGTCTGTGCCCTGCAGTAGATGCAGGATGTATAAAGGCTTTAACTTTTTTAACTATAACGCTAAACAAACGACCGTGTTTAGTGACATTCGTTGAAGGAGGCGTTTGATCGGCATTAGTTGTAGGCAGAGCTGTAATTAATAAATACTTAAAAACAAAATAGTAACAAATAACAATCAGTCTTTAGTGGTAATTGAAATCAAATATAAACAATACGCAATTCGGAACAAAGAAGTTAGTGTTCATAGGTAATAAAAATTTGTAAGTTTTAAATAAATCTCGAATTTTTTTGAAAGTAACTTCTTAGGAAGGCAAATCTTATAGAATTTCGTCATGCCTCTCGAATATTCGTTCCCATCACAAAAAGAGCTGAATATTTTACACAAAAAAAAAACATACAGTCGAATTGAGTACCGTCTCCTTTTTTGGAAGTCAAGAGTTAATTTAAAATTAAACATTTGTACAGCAGACTTCTGTATAAGTTATTAAGAATAACTCAAAAACTATTGGCCTGACTTTGATCAAATTCATATGGGACTACAGGAGAAGTATCAGCTTTCAAATAAAAAAAGAATCATCGAAATCGGTTCACCCAATACAAAGTTATGAGGTAACACACATAAAAAAAACATACAGTCGAATTGAGTACCGTCTCCTTTTTGGAAGTCGGCAGAAAACGACGTTTAGAAACTATAAAATAAAAGATACTTGAAAAGTCGAAACGTGTCCTTTTTTAAATAAAAAATCCACGTTTATATAATAATAATTACCCATTCTATCAAGTACAACATCATTTATTTGCAGCATCTGATAAGAAATCGAGCTTTCACTACTAGCCCGCTTTCTTGTTTGATTTGGTTGCATTTGACAGCTGTATTAAGAATCACTGAAATCGTTCGTCTAGCATTCTTATTTCAAAGCACCCGCTCTAGGCTCATTAAAACCTTACAGACTGCCGCATAATTTCGTTAGCCTCGTGAGCTCTCGTTCGATTGAGATGCGAGATCAATCTCGCAAAGTGTATACGAGATCTCGTACGAACTAGATTGCATTCCCTACTTGAGGCATGACATTATATTCTGCTGTTGATAGTATTTGGAAGTTGGCGCTGTGATCACTTACTGACGGATTTCGAAAGATTTTTCATTATTAAATTAGGTTTAGTTTATTTATATGTCCATCTTGCGTGGTTCGCCAGACAGTAAAGAGCACTCACTATAGAATACTAAGTTGATCAATAAGTTTTCGGAATAGGACACTTATCAATGAGTATTTTTTAGAATCTTAAATTCGTTAGGGGCCAAGGCCAGAAAAAACTAAATTAAAACCTATACCCATTTATTTTTCTTCAAACTTCACATTTGACGGAATTTTGATTCGTATGCAAAATGGAGTAACTCGAATTTCGTGCGGTTATTAAATATTTCTGAAACTTTTTTCTACAAAAAGTGCTTTTGAAAAACTGCACTCTATTTTGGCAGACAATTCTCCATCTTCTTCTACAGTGGCATAATGGTGCGCTGAATTTAAACGTGGCAGAACCGCCTTCAATAACGACACTCGCTTCGGGCGGCCAACAAGTGCCGCTAAGCAAGAAAACGCTAAAAAATCGAAGAAGTTTTTAAGCTAGATTGACGGATAACCTTCTGTTATATAGCTGAAATTCTAAAGATTTTGATGATACCTTCAGATCAAAAAAGGGGTCGCGCGCTGGTTTCCTCGAATGTAAATGACGCCCAAAAGAAAGCTAGAGTTGACATTTCAATGCTAAATTTAGCAATAATTGATGAAGATCCAGATTATTTTTACGCTCGTTTCTTAACCGTAGATAAAACTTGGGTACACCATTTTAACCCGGAGATTAAAAACTAAAGAATAATGTCGAAAATACCGTCTTCCCCGCCAGCCAAGGGATTCAAGGTGTCAGGGTCCGCTGGACAAATAACAGCTGCTGTCTTCTGGGATGCTAAAGGTATAATAATGATCGACTATTTAAGTAAAAAAATGCCGTGTAGTGGCGGTTAAGAATATCCACTACCCCATATCTTCCCGTGGGTGTCGTAAAAGGCGACAAAGGGAAACAGGCAGGAGATGGGCAGCAGCATCTTCCTGGTAACGGCAAAAATACAATAAAAAACTGCGGTTGCCAACCCGCTCGCCAAGCGTGGCAACTATGGCAATATACCCCCCATAATGAAAGTTACGAAGAGACGGCCCCCAGTCCCCGGCGGCCCCGCTATTCCTGGCTACGGTGGCGACCATGGTAACGGCGGGGCAGGGGGTGCTAAGAATCTCCGGTGGAGGTTCGGTTGCCACCTACAACGACTCGACCTGGCAACATACAACGCACGCACCCTGAGGACTGACGAGAAGATTGTGGAGCTGGAAGAAGAGATAGACAAGTTACGCTGGCATATTATAGGATTATCCGAAGTCCGAAGAGAGGGGGAGGACACGGTAATCCTCAAATCCGGCAACTTGCTCTATTACCGGGAGGGCGACCATCTGTCCCAAGGAGGTGTCGGATTTATCGTCCACAAGTCTCTCGTTAACAACGTTGTAAAGATTGAGAGTGTGTCGACGAGGGTTGCGTACCTTATACTCAGAATCACCAAACGGTATTCGCTGAAGGTCATACAGGTTTACGCACCAACCTCGGCACACCCCGATCAGGAGGTGGAGGAAATGTATGAGGATATCTCTAGAGCCATGCATTCCTCCAAAACCCAATATACGGTGTTAATGGGAGACTTCAATGCAAAACTAGGCACAAGAGAGAACGGTGAGCTGAAAGTGGGGAAATTTGGAATAGGGCAACGGAACCCAAGGGGCCAGCAGTTGGCCGACTTCATGGAGAAAGAGGGACTCTTTATGATGAACTCTTTCTTCCAGAAGCGGCCCCACAGGAAGTGGACCTGGTCGAGCCCCGACGGTTCGACAAAAAATGAGATTGACTTCATTATGACGACCAGACGACAACTGTTCAGTGATGTCTCAGTAATCGCGAGGGTGAAAACCGGCAGCGATCACCGAATGGTTAGAGGCACACTGGACCTAAACGTTAAGTTGGAGAGGTCTCGTCTAATGAAGTCAACGCTCCGTCCCCCTCGTGCTCTAATCCAGAGTCCCGAAACCTTTCAGCTCGAGTTGCAAAACCGTTTTCAGTGCCTAGAAGACTGCAATGAAGTGGACGATTTGAATGACAAGCTCGTGGAAACTGTCCATGCGGTCGGAGCTAAGTTCTGCAAGACCCGCCGCAGAAGAACACAAAAACTCTCCGATCACACTCTTAATCTCATGGCTGTTAGACGGGAGATGAAGCTACATTCTTCAACAGATTTGACAGCATACAGGCAACTGAATAGACAGATTTCCAAATGCATGCGGCGGGACTTACGCAACTTCAATACAGCTCGTATTGAAGAAGCGATCGAGCGGAACCAAGGCTCCAAAGTCTTTGCCAGAGATCTGTCTGCCAGAAAGAGCCAACTGTCAAAGCTGAAGACCGAATGTGGCAGCATCGTTTCCGGGGCACCTGAGATTTTGAGTGAGATTGAGAGGTTCTATGGACAGCTGTACACATCATCGTTGGAACCACACGCAAGTGTGAGTAACGATCCAAGAGCGAGTCTTATCCGACATAATTCCGATGATATCCCGGACGTCAGTCTGAGCGAGATTAGAATGGCTCTCCAGCACCTTAAAAACGGCAAGGCCCCAGGCCAGGATGGAATTACAGCGGAGCTTCTGAAAGCGGGTGGAAAACCGGTACTTGAAGTCCTTCAGAAGCTCTTTAATTCCGTCCTCCATGGTGGCATTACACCGGAGGCGTGGAGCAGAAGTGCGGTGGTCTTGTTCTTCAAGAAAGGCGACAACGCTCTCTTGAAGAACTACAGACCGATTTCCCTTCTGAGCCGCGTCTACGTGCTGTTTTCGAGAGTCATTACGAATCGTCTCGCGCGCAGACTTGACGACTTCCAGCCTCCCGAACAAGCCGGTTTCCGAAAAGGCTTTAGCACCATAGACCACATACATACCCTTCGGCAAATTGTACAGAAGTCCGAGGAGTACAATTTGCCACTATGTCTGGCGTATGTGGACTATGAGAAAGCCTTTGATTCCGTCGAAATTTGGGCGGTGCTGCAGTCCCTTCAGCGATGCCAAGTTGACTGTCGGTATATCGAAGTGTTGAAGTGCTTGTACAGTAGGGCTACGATGGCTATCCGAGTACAGAACCAGAGTACGAAACCTATCCAATTGCAGAGAGGTGTAAGACAGGGTGACGTCATATCCCCGAAACTCTTTACCGCTGCATTGGAAGATGTTTTCAAGCTTCTGGACTGGAAAGGATACGGTATCAACATCAATGGCGAGTACATCACTCACCTTCGATTTGCCGACGATATAGTCCTTATGGCAGAATCGCTGGAGGACCTAAGCACTATGCTCAATGACCTCAATAGTGTTTCCCAACGGATAGGTCTTAAGATGAACATGGACAAAACAAAGATCATGTTTAATGTCCATGTCACACCTATGCCGGTAGTTGTTGGGAACACTAAGCTCGAAGTTGTTGACGAGTATGTTTACCTGGGACAAATAGTCCGACTAGGTAAGTCCAACTTCGACCGAGAGGTCAATCGACGGATTCAACTCGGTTGGGCAGCGTTCGGGAAATTACGGCACATCTTCTCGTCAGGTATACCTCAAAACCTTAAGACGAGACTGTACACCCAGTGCGTGTTGCCAGTGATGACATACGGAGCTGAGACGTGGTCCTTCACTGCTGGCCGGATGAGGAAGCTCAAGGTCGCTCAGCGAGCTATGGAGAGGGCTATGCTCGGAGTTTCTCTGCGTGATAAACTCAGAAATGAGGATATCCGCAGTAGAACCAGAGTGACCGACATAGCCCAACGGATTAGTAAGCTGAAGTGGCAATGGGCCGGCCATATAGCTCGAAGAGCCGACAACCGATGGGGAAGAAAAGTTCTCGAGTGGCAGCCTCGTACCGGCAGGCGAAGTGTAGGGCGTCCCCCCACTAGATGGAGTGACGACCTGGTAAGATATGCAGGAAGTCGATGGATGCAGGTGGCTCAGGACCGTGCTTTGTGGCATTCTTTGGGGGAGGCCTATGTTCAGCAGTGGACTTGTGAAGGGCTGTAATGATGATGATTTAAGTAAAACAGAGACAATAAAGCTTAAAACTTAAATAACGATTATTAACGTCGAGGAAAATTTCGTACTGAAGGGCTTTATCACTTGATAGTGCCTCTGCCCATCGATCTGATGTTGCAGGCGCTACCCACCAGAGTTCGAGAATCAAGCCTTTTTAACCAAGTTGCAAAACGCTATTAAAGGTGTATTATCCTTATAAGATTATGTTGCAAAAATACAATTTACATATACTTATCCTAGAGTTTCATTGAGTTTCCAAAAACTTATTGCTCAACCTAGTATACTGTTCTGTGTTAATAAACAGTACTGTGTTTGTTTTTTGTGTCAGCGCTTGCGCTTGCTTGCTTACTAGTAGATGTAGTCGGCCAGCTGTAGCGCATGGCCTATTGTATTTTGTGGTCCTGAAATAAATGATATGATAATATGGATTAATGATTACTCCCATACCTTGCTTTGTGTTGGTACACATCAATTGTCGTCTAATATACCGAGTACCGGAACAAATTTGTGTCTGAAGTCGACAAAGTCTCGGATTGGGGGCGACTAAATCTGGTCCAGTTCAATCCTCAGAAGACACAAGTTTGCGCATTTACCGCTAAAAAGAACCCCCTTGTCGTATCTCCTCGATATTAAGGCGCTCGGAATCCTCGGCGTCGATATATCGAGTGACATGCAGTATCTTGGTCACTTGGAAGAGAAGGCCCAATTGACCTCCAAAAAGCTAGGCGTCCTCAGCAGAGCGGTACAGTATTTCATGCCGGCCGAACGCCTGCAACTTTACAAGGCGCAGGTTCGGCCTCACATAGAATACTGTTCCCATCTCTGGGCTGGGGCTCCCTAGTGCCAGCTCCTTCCACGACCGCATCCAGCGCAGAGTGGCTCGGATCGTCGACGGCGGAGTCCTTTCCGATCGGCTCGATTCATTGGCACTGCGAAGAGATGTTGCATCTCTTTGCATTTTCTTACGCATTTACCACGGGGAGTGCTCTGAGGAATTGTTCGAAATAATCCCGCAAACAGCAGCCGCCAAATTTCAAGAACGCACATCGCGGCTGAACTCCCGATACCATCCACACCATCTGGATGATTAGCAGTCCACCACTGTGCGATTTAGAAGGTGTTTTCTTCCTCGCACAACTTCCTTGTGGAATCCATTACCACCAGCGATTTTTCCGGACCGATACGACTTAGGGACCTTCAAGAAAATAGCCTACTCCTTTTTAAAAGGCCGGCAACGTATCTGCGATTCCCCTGGTTCCCCTGGTGTTGCAGTTGTTCATGAACGGCGATAGTCACTTACCATCAGGTGATTCGCATGCTCGTTTGCGAATCGTCTCCTATAAAAAAAAATATTTTGTTTCTCACACAATTTTCCCTGCACCGCTAAGTGTATGAGTGGATCAGCACTTACAATTTCGGGTCACAATTTTGGCGGTCCGGTACTGGTAATCAAAGACGCCTCAGGGGCCGTTGCTTAAAATATTTTATTTTTATTCAATTCAATCCTTTTTATTTTTTATAACCTTTTTATTTTTTATACCTTAATATCTAATTGTATAATACTTCCACACAAAACTACAGCGCCTTTAAAATAATAGACGCAAACGTAAAGACGGAGGGCTTACTGGTATAATATGATTGCCTAGACAAGAACAATAAAAGAAGATTGCTTTCATATTAAGGCTCACAGCCAGCGCCTATTATTGAGCTCGATATTTGTAATATCGTTATTACTTGTAATTTATGAAAAATAATCTTCCTACGTGTCTTACATGTTATAAACGAAGTATAATGTAGTTACCCCCATCTCTTTATCAATTACGACGACCATGTGGTTCATTGAGTACCAAAGAGCTAGGCTACAGAGGACCTGTACCGTGTTTCGTAGTATCTTTATAATCTAATGAAACTGTTAACTGCCTCGTTTGTCGAGTGATCGTAAATGCGATCAGGAAGTGGGCGGTGTTTCACCCTCGTGCCTCGGAAATCACCTAAAGCAGTTTTTCCTGCGCCAAATCGGATTGCTGTCTTATCGGACTATATGTGACCGAAATTCAGTCTAGCGGACATTACTATTATTATATCTACTTCTATAATGAAACAATGCGGATTTGAATTGGACTTTCACTATAGTGTCACCGAACCATTAGATAGTAATGCTATCCATCATAGACTGGAAAGTTGGCCTTATTGTCCAGATAGTAGATACATATATTGTATTAACCTCTGGACAAATTTATCAATAAAAATCAACAGAACATCATCATGATGTTCTGTTGATCATTACAGCCTTTAACAAATCCACTGTTGAAATAGGCCTCCTCCAAGGAATGCCACAAAGCATGGTCCTGAGCCACCTGCATCCATCGACTTCCTGCATGTCTTACCAGATCGTTACTCCGTCTAGTGTGGGGACGTCCTACGCTTCGCCTGCCGGTACGAAGCTACCACTCGAGAACCTTCTTTCCCCACCCGTTTTCGGTTCTTCGGGCTATATGACTGGCCCATGGTCACTTCAGCATACTAATTCTGTGGGGTATGTCGGTTACTCTGGTTTTCCTGCGGATATTCTCATTTCTAAATATATCACGCAGAAAAACCCCGAGCATTGCCATCTCCATAGCTCGCTGAGCAAACTTGAGCATCCATAAGTCATCACTGGTAACACGCACTGGTTGTACAATCTCTTTTTCAGGTTTTAAGGTATACCTGACGAGAAGATGTGTCGGAATTTCCCGAACGCTGCCCAGCCGAGTTGAATCCGTCGATCTCGATCTCGGTCAATGTTGGACTTACCTAGTCGGACCATTTGTCCCAGGCAACATACTCGTCAACAACTTCGAGCTTAGTGTGAATCGAAGGTGAGTTATGTACTCGCCATTGATGTTGATTCATATCCCTTCCAGTCCAGCAGCTTGGAAACGTCTTCCTATGCATCGGTGAAGAGTTTCGAGGATATAACGTCATCCTGTCTTACACCTCTCTGCAGTTGGATAGGTTTCGTACTCTGATTCTGTACTCGGATAGCCATCGTAGCCCTACTATACAAATACTATAGCGCTTCGATATACCGACAATCAACTTGGCACCGCTGAAGGGACTATAGCACCGCCCAAATTTCGACGGAATTAAAGGCTTTCTCGTAGTCCACACATACACAAGGCAAAGTGGCAAACTGAACTCTTTGGCTTTTTGTACTATTTGCCAAAGGGTATGTATGTGGTCTATGGACTAAAGCCTTTTCGGAAACTAGCTTGTCCGGGAGGCTGGAAGTTGTCTAGTTGCGTGCGAGACGATTCGTAATGGATCTCGAAAACGACACGTAGACGCGGCTCGGAATGGATATCGGTCTGTAGTTCTTCAAGAGAGCATTGCCGCCTTTCTTGAAAAACAAGACCACCACTCTTCTGCTCCACGCTTCCGGCGTAATCTCACCATGGAGGACGAAATTAATGAGCTTCTGAAGGACTTAAAGTACCGGATTTCCACCCGCTTTTAGAAGCTCCGCTGTAATTCTATCCTCGCCTGGGCCCTTGCCGTTTTAAGGTGCTGGAGAGACATTCTAATCTCGCTCAGACTGACGTTTGAGATATTATCGTAATCGTTACTCACACTTGCGTATGGCTCCAACAATGATGCGTACAGCTGCCTATAAAACCTTCTCAATCAAAATCTCAGGTGTCCCGGAAACGATGCTGCCACACTCGATCTTCAACTTTTACAGTTGGCTCTTTCCGGCAGACAGATCTCTGGCAAAGAATTTGGAGTCTTGGTTCCGCTCGATCGGTTCTTTAATACCAGCTGTATTGAAGTTGCGTAGGTCCTGCCACATGCATTTGGAAATCTGTCTGTTCAGTTGCCTGTATGCTGTGTAATCTATTGAAGACTGCAGCCTCATTTCCCTTCTCACAGAGATTTCATGAGATTAAGTGTGTGATCGGAGAGTTTTTGTGTTCTTCTGCCGCGGGTTTTGCAGAACTTAGCTCCGACCGCATGGACACTTTCCACAAGCTTGTAATTCATATCGTTCACTGCATTGCAGTCTTCTAGGCACTTAACACGGTTTTGTAAATCGAACTAAAAGGTTTTGGGACTTTGGATTAGAGCACGAGGAGGACGGAGCCTTGACTTCATTAAACGAGACCTCTCCAACTTAACGTTTAGGTTCAGTGTAACCATTCGGTGAACGCTACCAGTTTTCACTCTCTCGATCACTGCCACGTCACTGAACAGTTGTCGTCTGGTCGTCAAAATGAAGTCAATCTCATTTTTTGTCGAGGTAATCTTCCTGTGAGGTCACTTCTGGAAGAAAGAGTTCATCATAAAGAGTCCCTCTTTCTCTATGAAGTCGGCCAGGTGTTGGCCCCTTGGATTCCATTGCCCTATTCTAAATTTCCCTACTTTCAGCTCACCGTCCTCTTTTGTACCTAGATTTGCGTTAAAGTCTCCCATTAACATCGTATAGTGGGTTTTGGAGGAATGCATGGCTTTAGAGATATCGTCATACATTTCCTACAACTCCTCATCGGGATGTGCCGAAGTTGGTGCGTAAGCCTGTATGACTTTCAACGAATACCGTTTGATGATTCTGAGTATAAGGTACGCAACCCTCGCCGAGGCACTCCCAATCTTTACAACGTTGTTTACGAGAGACCTGTGGACGATAAATCCAACACCTCCTTGAGACAGATGGTCGCCTTCCCGGTGATAGAACACGTTGCCGGATTCGAGGATTACCGTGTCCTCCCCCTTTCTTCGGGCCTTGGCTAATCCAGCGTAACTTGTCTATCTCTTCTTACAGCTCCAGGATCTCCTCGTCAATCCTCAGTCCGTCCATCATGATTATCATCAATCATTTACTATAATAGTAGTTGTATCAGAATTAATTAATTTAGTAGGTAGTACAATTTTCAGTATAAAATTCAACCTAAGTTTTCCTAAAATTTTATTAAGTCAATTTCTTGTATGCCTGTCGTTCCCATGGGAGTTTAGTAATTAATTTTAAACTAACTTCCTGATGAGCTGGCAACTTGAAATTCTGAATGTAGCACAATTTCGGATGACGATTCAAGAATATGATAAAAAAATCACTTGTTTTAAAATATTAGATTTATCTAGACCCTTTCAAAATTCGATTTAGACCGTAAATTTGACGCTGCGTTTGCAACATTGGTACTCCGACTGTTCGCGCCAATCGCTAATTTCAAGAATCGACGCCAGGGGGCGCGCAGAGCAGTGATTTCCTACCGGTTGAAGTTCGCGCGAGAGCGGATTGGTTGCTTGTGGGGCGGGTCGGAAGTGATTGAATGCATTGCAGTCACTAGCACGCCGTGAGGTCGTCCGGTATAACTTACTTTTAGTGTCGGTTTTGTTAGCAAATTTATGCAACGACGAGGATTTTGTTGAGTCTAGAAAAATAGACGCCGGGTCGATTAATTATTTGGAATGTAATATTGATTGCGACCAACGTTCGGTTTTTTGATGCGTGTGGAATTTACTATGGGAGTTTTCGCTTCTAGTTTGGTTATCTTAGTGCGTACACGCGATGACGAAGCAGTAATAATTTGATTGATTAACCTAAATTCGTTGGCAAGTAATTTACGTAAATTGTATAGAGATTGCCGGTTGAAATGCTTGACAATAATACTTTGCGTCGAATAGTTGTTTGTGGCATTGGATTTAACTCGGATATATTTTCCTGTGTCGGCTAAAACGCTAAAATTTGTGACCCGCGAGAAACAGTGTTCGTATTAGATTAAAGATTTGTGCTAAGGAACTCTGAACGTTGTGACTAGAGAAGGGATCGCGTTTTTGCTCTTGGTTATAATCTTGCCACGTGAAACGGAAGTGATCTTTGAGCCGCCCGTTCGTTATTCGTGCCGTGTGTTACGTTTTTGATTACGATTAACGGGGATTTAGTTGAGTTGGAAGTTAATTAAGTGTACAATAAAGTTGATGGATTGAAATACTCATAGTGTACAATAAAGTTGATAAACTGAAATAGTGAAATGAAGACAGAAGTTGTCCATTGGTGATCGCCCCCTTTTGAGAGATTTCACCTTTGGAGTAGAGGCAGCGCCTGTGGATCTGCGGTCAGACTTCAACAGTCCAGTCAGGTCAAACTTTATACACACCACTAAACACCACTTTACATGCACCTAAACCTACCTACGGCCTGACCGAGCCTTGGGTCAGTCTTCGCCTCGGAACCAGGTACGTCCTATTTATTTACCTAGCCTATCTCTATTGTGTAGGTCAATTGTCCATAGGCCGTTGGGCCCCGTCCCCTGCTACTCGTCGAATCGTCAAAAATGTATGGGCCCCTGTATGGTTGATCTTTGTTGGGGCAGCTAGGGGCGTGTACACCGACATTCTGGGTAGTAAAATTACCGTTGTAGTTTCATAAACCATATTACTGTTGAAATTTAGAACAGTCCTATGTACCTGGCCGTGGTAGACTAAGGGTTAAGTACTCGGCGTCAATATTACAATACGCGAGCTATTCGGGTCTGAGTTCAAATTACTATATGCTCGACAGAAAACATCGGGAGCAAATATAAAATATATTTATTGAATAAAACTACTCTTTCGGATTTTTTCGCATTGAGTTAACTCATTTATCTTATTTATATTAATTTCCGACGTTTCGGGTGCTTTATAGTACCCGTGGTCACGGGGGACTGAGGTCATTGACGTCCCGATGTCAGAGTTAACCCGGAATACCTTCAGCTTTTTTAATTATTAATTTTGATCCGATCTACGCAGAATGAACTTACTGTGTCTTGAAGTCTTGCAGTGGTATGCTTGGGCTTAGTTTTAATTTTATTAAGTCTTCCATGAAAATATCGGCGACAATGGGAGATATCGGTGAGCCCATCGCAACACCATCTACTTGCTTGTAAAATTCTTCCTTCCACAATAGATAGCCAGATGTAAGGCAATGTCTGAGTAATACTGCATATTCTGCTGGCATGTTGTTTTCCTCTAGATTCCTAGTTACAATTGAGATGCAGTCTTCAACAGGTAGGCATGTAAATAGAGACTGAACATCAAAACTGACCATAGTTTCACTGTCAGTAAGACATAGGTATTTTATCTCACTGACAAAATGGTATGAATCCTTAGTGTGTGCTCTTGTGTGTCATCTGAGTGGTGATAGTACTTTTGCTAGGTGTTGAGCCAAACTATTGGACGTAATGGAGCGTTCGGTTTGTGTATTTTTGGTAACCCATACAACTTCAGTGGTTTGACACACGCAGGTATTATCGAATTAACGTCTAGATTCAATTTCTCGGAGTATTTTTTAATTACATCGTTAGTTGCTTTAAGCGTATTAGTTGTAGGGTCTATTTTGACCTTTACGTACGTACTTTCATCCGATAAAAGTTGTTGTATTTTAAAATTGTAATCCGACCTATCCCTTATAACCGTAGCATTACCTTTATCCGTGCGGAGAATCGTTAGATCTGGTCTGTTGCATAAGTTTTTCAATGCAATAAATTCATCTTTGGGAAGACTTAATTTCGGCGCTGAGTTTCGACGTAACAAAGACGAAATGTTTTGACGTATGGCCTCTACATCTTCATTACCAATAGTATTTTTATACAGACAGTTCTCAACACTACAGATAATGTTTTCATACAGGATTTTTTGTGGTGTTATTGCGGTGTTTTCCCTTCGCAGGGAGGAGGGGGGACTCCGCTCTCCTTCATACCGCGCCCCATCGTTGCTCCGTCTAGTCGCCGAGTGTATTTATTACACATTAGCTGGTACCCGGCGCGTTGTTGCCGTTAAAGAAATAATTGTGGATATATCGTTTTATATTTGGAAGAGTTATTTTTTAAATTAGGAATTAATACATTCATTGAATTTGAATGATTTTATATAACTTTCAAATAAATTTATCGGTACGATACGCGTGCCACCTACTTAAGTTAATTATACTATACCTATAACCTTCACGCAAATGTAAGCAATAAGTTGTCAAAGTTTTAGCGCAATCTGATGATTGGTATGGCAACGCATAAAATTCAGACAAACAAAAATTAATTTTAGTACATTTATTACATATTATGACATATATTATTACATATGACAGTGTAAAATAATACATGAATTTAAATTGTTCTTTTTATTAAAATTTCCCCTGGCTTTCTTACTGGTTCTTCCCAGGAAAGAGACGTTTTCCGAACCAGTTTCAAATTAAGCAAAATGATTCAGCCATTCCGAATACTAACATGGACAGACAGCCAAATTAAAATTCAATAAATGGTTATTTATGTCTTAATGGCATGGAAATAACCCACTAAACTTAATAGAAGTCAGTGATTTCAATATTACAGACAGACATTAATTTTATTTGTATGTATATACGTTGTAGAATATATACCATCACGATTTTTATATTCATGGTGACCACACGGCTGTATTAAATGGCCCAAATATTTGCAAAATGTACAAATGGGTGTGGAATTCCATTATTATTCGATAATTCGTATTCTTGCATGAAAACAATATCTGATGAATATCGGGGTTAACGTGAAATATGCTTATTGCTATCTTTATGCGTAGTGACATAAATTCTTTAAATCTCTTCTTCTGAAATAACCACACGTTAAAGGCTACGATGAACACTGCAACTTCATTTCCTCCATAATACTGTTAACGATACAGCTTCTCAAAAGATCACTGCTGAACGTAAGCTCCAAATGAGGATATTTGCCATGGTTACCACGCTTGCTAAGCGGATTAGCAACTGCAGTTTTCAATCATATAGTTGTCATAAAGAAGACCCGGATGTTCAACTCTTGGTTTTTTTCCTCTGCCGTCATTTAGCAAACCTACGGGACGATGTGTAGATAATATTCTTACACCGCCAGTACATGGCCCACGGTCCTATACTAGCGATAAATTGACTGCCTGACTATTTCTAATACTGAACACGTAGGGTTATGTAGAAAAGCCGATATTATCATGTTGGTAATGATGCTCCCTGTTATAATATATTAGTCTGTGGAGTTTAGGTTCGGCATTTTCGAATACTGCCATTCGCTCTCAAGAGTGTCGCTGCTTAAATAGCAGGGTGCTCCACGTGCAGGTGTTGACATAGGTTGCCATATGAAGAAATTGTTTCAACTCTAACAATTGTTATATAATTACAACGAAAAATAAAGTTATTTAGGCCTTTCACACGAAGATATTCTCTAAACGGGTTTTATTCTATTTAGGTAGCATTGTGTGAGTAAACTTACTTCATATAATATTAAACTAGTAAGCTACCTACGGATTGTATCGCAGTCACGTAGTTTGTGAATATCACGATGTTGTGAGAAAGGCTTTACGATTTAGCTCTATTAATAAGTACACTTGGGAGCAAAGAAATCCAAGCACCAATGTGTTTAGCGCTTTATCGCACTCAAACTTTGTAACACCATAAAGAAGATAATGGGTGGGGGATAATGGTTAGTTCATAAACCATAAATAAGACAACTACAACTACTTACCAAGACTTATTAGGCTGTAAGTATAAGTCTAAGTAGTATTGCAATTGTATATATCTATTTCCCTCTGTCGCCTCTTATGACTCTCACACGGGAGGATATAGGGTATTCTTACACTGCATAGCTAAACCTTAACGTTATTTCAATGTAATTTGTAAATCCACCTAATTTTTAAAAGCTAGCCGTATGCACCAGTTAAATACTTAATTGCAATTTTACTCTGAACTACTCTTAACTGTACTCGGCGGTGAAGGAAAACATCGTGAGAAAAGCTGCATGTCTGAGAAATAATAAAAAAAAATATTCGAATACATGTGCAGTTTGCAAATACGCATTGGGGCATCGCGGCGGCATTTACTTGCCCTCTCAGAAATGAGAGGAGGCCAGTGCCCAGCAGTAGAACGTATGTAGGCTGTAACTTTAACTTTAACTTTTATAACCGTATGGTGACCATTGATCAACCGTATGGTGACAATTTAACAACGACACGACACGAAATGGAGTGATCCATCACCCCATTTCGTGTCATGTCGTCGTTAAAGGCGACTATGGGACAAGTCAACAAAATATTTTGGCTTCAGATAGACAACGGTATAACTATCTTGTATATGCTAGACTGACAACACCAACAACTCGTTCAGGCAACGGCATCAAAGACGCGAGCCGTCGGGTACTGCGATCGTCAATCCGACTATTATATGTGTGTCAATGTGACGGTTAAGGCAAATCCACAACATGCTGCTAAGAAACAATTCAAATCATACAACATTTGTTTTATTACAGATATTAATAGTACTAACGCATTCTTGTAGCCAGTAATTTATTACGACAACAGGCTGCGTAACCTACAACTGCCGTAGCTCTGACCTATGATATTCAAGCATCGGTTAGAACTATAGCTCTTATTCTTCGTTTATGGCTGAGTTTCTCGCAGAACAATTTAATTAATGAAAGCTGACTATGGAATTCATCAGTTATATTATGCTACTATGAATTCGTATACTATAATCACTAAGGAAAATTTTAGGTCGGTTGTCGGCATTTGCTAAATGAAATTTTGTTAATCTCGCCTCTATGTTTACTCGTTACTGACATTTCCCGAGTAGCGTAAAGTTCAATTTTAGAGGAGATCACTAAAATTGAAACCACAGTACCAACCCAAATATGTGTATCGCAAGGCTATTTTCACTGCCTATAATTTTAATACCACTCGTGCTCCGATTTAAAATACTCATTTATGAGCTAAGTAAAATAGGACAAAATTAAAATAATTTGAAGACAAAATTTATGAGGTTGCCATCATCAGTCACTAAATGGTGAGCGCATTAGAACTAAAACTAGAGCTGTCTTCCAAAAATTATTTTCAAGTGTTTAAATATTATGTTATGGATTTTATAAAAAAAAACTCTGTTAACTTTTCAGCAAAACCCGAATAAGTAAAGCATCGTTTTAAAATTAGTTTTTTCAACTTTTTATAAACCAGTACATGACTACAATCTCGCCTGGTGATAAGTGGTGATGAAGCTTTTAGTAGTACCTACATCGCACCTGTCCTACCACTCTTGCCTTGAAGACGTTCAGATTACAATCGGACGGAAAGACAGACGCCGGAAAATTATTCCCCTCCTGTGTTTTATTTATAATCCTTTATTGCACACACAATACCACACAACACAACAAACTTTTTTGTATGCATTATAAAAGACGAAGCAAGCCATTTGGTTAGTGTACTTGAAATATCGGTAACAAAGGGGAGAACACCAGCAAACCGCCTGTGTGTCTGGTGAAAAGTGAAGCGCACACTTTTCAAAATGCGTTCTATATAATACCGAAAGGCTGACTACTCTGCGCTTAGGCTCGAGGCACATAGAGAATGGTTTCAACCAGATCACCGTCACCAATAAGCCTCTTAGTACTCCTTTCCAGTGAGTCTAACTCTGCTAGGTGGTATGTTGCAATGCCAGCCCATATGTGACAGCAGCACTCCATTCACAACCGAACTTACGCTTTATAGGTATAATGTACCAAGCTGCCTCGGCATGAAGTACCGCCACATCCTTGCAAGGACTGTTTTAAATAATAATTTATTTTGTAAACTGAATAAGCCTGATTACAAGAAACCTATTTCAAAATGGAATAAGGTTTTATTAGTCAGTTGCTGCCTTCTACTAACTTCGAACAAGGAATACATATTTTTATAGGATAAGGGTGACAAACGAGCACACAGTACACCTGATGGTAAGTGGTTGCTGTGGCCCATAGACATGTACATCTATCCTCGATTACGAATGCAGATGCGTTGTAACTCCTAAGGACTGGTATTCCACAATCACCATACGAAACACAGCAGCGTTAAGCTGCTATTTTACGCTGGTATTCTGTGAGAGCGTAGTCCTTCCCTGGTCGAGCCGAGCCATTCGTACTACAACTATAGTAGTAATAGAGTTGCAGCATGGCTCTACCACGTAGATGTTACGTGTCATCAATATGGAGTAAGTTTAAATGTCACAACTGCTTACACTTTAAACGAAGAAGTGCTTGCACTACTTTTTGAAGTCAAAATTAGACTAAATAATCGTACTAAACCAGACGAACACCTAAGTTGGAAAATAGCCCTGCCATCCAGCTAAAAAATATCGGTCAAATTATTAGCAAATATTTTTACTGCCAAAACGACCACTACATCAATAATTGTTGTTCAAATGGGTTACATTTAATATTGCACAGCGTGAAGAAAAGATCGTTCGTTTTGTTCGTCTTCCCACTTCAATTAGGGGTACGGAATTTCTGTAAATTCAAGACTTATTCCGATAATTATGTCTTAACTGCGTCCTTTTGACTCAAGCGATTCACTTTCTGCAGGTAACAACTACATAAAACAATTCTTCCTCTAACGATGTTTCCAACTCTTACAATTCAAGTTTCATGTAATTACTATTATACGAGGGGTGGATGATAAGTCCGCGGCCATGATAGAAAAAAGTATGTTATTTTTATTATTATTTTTTAACTAGCAATGCACCCCGGCTTAACACGGTTGAATTCTGGATCTCGACAACAACGCCACCTACCGAGTCCAAATTTGAATCTAAGCCATTCAGGGACCCATTCAAATACACACAATAAATTTCATCAAACTCGGTCGAACTCGTTCAAGCGTGACTAAAGGACAGCGATTGATTTACAAATATGAAGAAGAAGATAATATAGTCTCCCCCAAGCGAAATACATTTTGCACATCCGGCCGATAACGCTTTGAAACCGGCAAAACAATTCCTTTCCTTTGCCCTCAAAATGGCTTACAACAGTAGATAAATAATATATAACCTCTATTTTGTGTATAAACGTCAGTTACTATACATTTATGTGTATGTAACGTTTTATACATATATTAGTAGCCTGGTCAGTATATATATATAAAGGCATCTTAGGATACATAATTAAAAATTAAATTTGTACAACCGACTTCAATATAAATTATTAAGAACTAGCTTTTTACCCGCGGCTTCGCTCGCGTGGTCTTCTTTTTTAGAAACATCATTAAATGTATTCCACGCCAAATTTAGTAAAGTTCGATCACTTTTAGAGTCAAGTCGGTGTCTGTGTATCTATGTCAGATATCAAAGATTTTTTTGAATTCCCAAAGACTATTGGACCTATATGATTGAGGGACACGTGCAGAAATAAATTTTTCAGAATTGCATTAATATCATATGTCTAGAAATATCTACATTTTTTTTTTTATATTGGACCTGTCTTCCGATGTATCTATACATAAGAAAGATAAATAGTCTTGGAATCCAAATTTACTATTATTATTTACTCTTTACATTCATTCATAATTTATTTTTATCAAAATAATGATGAATTCATGGTATATGCGATATTTGATTCATATCATTGTTTCCATTTAATATTGATTGGCACCATAAAATGGATTCTAATTTTTTTTCTACGTTCAAGTAGACTTCAACATTTCATAAATGCAGTTCTGATAATGATGAATACTACACGTATGATAAAACAAATTGTAATAAATCACGTTACATTTTAACTTCTATTTAAGCGGGTTGTACAAAACACATCTTTGGAAGAAAGTTCCATAAAAATTTGCTTAAAACAACGTATTGCACCGACGCTCCGAGAAGTCTGAAAGTGTGTCAACATGTTGAGTATCGTCCCAACCATTATATCAGATCTGTTAGACAACAAATAAACCCTCTCCATGGGTTCTGTATATTGCCCTTAACGTCACCAATTATAAAAGTTAAAATTAAACACGCTAAAATTCTTACTTTTATTGCAAATGAAGTTCTATTCGCAGTGAACGTAGGTAGAACTACACTCATGATAGAAAGCAGAAAAATATTCGCCTTGTTGTGGCGGCGAAAGAGAATCCGCCACCTCATATCGTTCCGGGTGTGTCCTAATAGGCGATAGAGGAAAACAAACAGGAAATGGGGAACATCATGTTCCCGACAACAGTTCAAAATAATAAATGCTGCGGATGCCAACCTGCCTGCCAAGCGTGGCAACTATAGCAAATGTCCAGCCTATTTGGCAAGTTATGGGGGAAACCTATGTTCAGTTCAGTGGACTTTTTAAGGGGTTGTAATGATAACAGTGATGAGTTCTATTCTTTCGAATCTTTGCTACCATTAATATTTACGGTAGTGTGAAAACAAAAACGTAACATCTCCGAAAATATAAATGATGTAAAAACAGCATAATTGCCCCATTAAAATTAAAAAAGTAGCGACCTACATACATGTCACTACTGGGCACAGGCCACAGAGCTTTTGGCCAAAAAAAGTCCCAACGCTGGATCACCTCAGCTGGGGAACTTCTCAGATATTCAGGTTTTCTTTCCCCTCCGAGAACGTGGTAAATCGACACTTCAAATTGCATTTAACATATAAGTAAAAATATATAATAATGCTTATGTACTATGAAATTTACCTTTGCCTCTGACAAGTAAAATAAAATATATCTTTGTTTAAGTAAAATCTGCAATCTTCGATATTTAAAGTATTTTTTCGCAACAGCCTGTTCATTTCCATATCTAATGTGAGCTATGAAGCCACTACTGTCACAAAAATCTTGATTTGTCTGATAATATGAAAACTCAAAAATACAAAAATCCAACAAACTGAGATATAAGTCTCATTAAAGGTATAAAAACTAAAGTAGCAGCTTACATACGTCTCAGTACTGTGCACACGGCTCCCCATTACCTATAGTGTTTATGAGCAGAAAAGAGTATGCCGCAATCCTTCAACTACTACTCCGACATTTAGGTTTGCCCACGAAGTTTTTCTTCACCACTTCACTGGGTACCTATGTAGTAAGTCAGTACGTAAAATTTCCCTTAACAGATTCATTTGTCCTCAAAGGACTCGTACACGTTTTGCTCCCTTGCCGTGATGAAATCTCACGGCGAACTACATGGCTCTCGTATTTATTTAAATAAAATTCATAAAAACTGAAACAAAGCTGAAGAAACCCAACGATACCACGATCTATTCCATCAAATAGAGATAAAATCTTACAGTGCACTTAATTTCCAATTATTTACATCAGATAACGTGATAATATATAAAGTAGGTAAAATGAAACCTATGCCGACAGACATACAATATATTTAACTAAAGAGCTTCTCGCCTTATCTCAGTTTTGATGACAGTGCTGTTAGCCATTTTGCCAAACGTGGTTATTGTGGTAAATAATCCCGATAATGACCATCAGTCTAGATATTTTTTAGTGTGACAATTTTTGATGCTGCACGAATAAGAATTCGGTAGCATTCTAAAATTTAATTTTATCAGTTACTTATCATTAGTTTATTTAGAGAAAGTAGATGGCGCTATATTACATTAATACTATGAAAGTCAAAATTAAACTATCTAGTAATATCGGCTATAGAAGAAAGAAGGCTCAAGAGCCACCCCAAAACCGGGAACATTTATTTATTATATAAAAAGGACAATAAGTGATGTTGATTCTGTTAAAAATCTGTTTCCGTTAAAAAACACGCTATCAGCGCCGCTAGCGGTGAAAAACTTTGAGAATATGACGATATGAAGATATTGTCATGAAATATCAATATTGTGTTAAGTTAGTGATATCGTTAAACGATCTCTATTCTTTGTTTGGCTAAGCTATATTATGACATGGTCAACAAACAGTGATAAATATCATGAAATTACACCATTTCACGAAATAATGATTTCATGAGAATTTTGCAATAATTGCAGGACGGACCAGTTTTAATCAGTTTATATACAGATATAGTATTAAACGTATGAAAATTGATATGTTTTTTAGTTCAAAATAATATAAATGTTCATACGTTTGATAGATGATGTCATGATGTTTTAGATAATAGATGTCACTTTTATCTATTATTTTTTAAATTTTAATTATTGCACTTTAAAATGAAATAACGATTAAATTAAGACTTAGGATTTTAAAATAATTTTTTAATGTAATTATTTAAACATATAAATGTAAGTTATTTATATAATTTATTAGTTACTAAAGGCAAAATGTAGACTTTTTTCATTTGATGATAGATGGCGCTGTTTTGATAATTAAAACGTATATCGTCAGTGGAGCTTCAAATTGTTATGCAAAAGTTAAAACTAATTTAAACTAAATTTACAAATATAATATTTCTTTTAAAAACACCCGTCATCCCGCCTATTAACTAAAATAATTATATATAATAGAAAATTAACATCTAAAGGAAGAAAAATACTTAACCTTCTTTTTTAAGTTTCCTAATCGGATAAAAATAGCCTATAAGTTGCCCCGGGGTACTAACTACCTACATTTTTATGGAAATAGGTCCAGTAGTTTTAGTGTGAATCGGTAATACACGGACAGATAGACAGACAAAAATTCTAAAAATCACTAATTTAGCTTCAGCACACTTTATTTAAATATGTTACAATTACAGACACGGCTTTTCTACAGATTTATTACATGTATAGATAACTCAAAAACTATATATATATATAACATTATTTCATCACAGTGTACCAAAACTTTCACAAAATATTATATTATATTATATATCATATATCATTGATTTTATTTATTTTATAAAAAAAAATCAATGATATAATATGATATAATAATAAAATTATATAAAAATGTCGATTTGAATAAATATACTAGAATGGGTAGCCATACTATTTTAATGATAAACCTTTTCACAATTATTAGAATGTGTATTTTATAACTAAAAATATAATTTGAAAGTATTCCTTAGAATGAACTTTTATATTTATGTTGTAATTTCTTCCCGTTAGCTTTAACTATATCCCACACAATACACAATACTTAAAATACAGAAATAACTTGGTAAGAAATGAGGAATTGAGTGTGGGTGCGATCGATCGATCTGGCTTTATTATAATGTTTATAATGGTAATAATGCTAACCCAATCGTGTAAACTTAACATAACACACAAACACGTGCACATGCGCGAGTATGCACGCTTTCACACACGCACACGCATGCAAGAAGGCACGCACACACACTCAAATTCCTCCTCTCTCTCACACACACACACACACACATAGTGCCCGATTGTATCCACAATCATAGGTGCATTATCTCTCTTACCCTCACACTCACAGTCCGATGGGACGGTAATTTGACATGATTAGAGAGACATCAGGCAAATTGGAGACCAACGGCTTTACATGCTTTCCGAGGCAAGGAAGGTAAACACCGCCAACTTCCTGAATCCAGGCTACTACTGAGAATTTTTTGAAAGAGAAACTCGATAACTGCAACCTCATGTACGGCCACTACGAGTAGACCAAATATAAGAGTACATAAACAATTTTTGTCAGTTTTAGTAAAAATAAATTGTTTAACATTTAAAAAAGCGGGGAAACATAACATGAATTATTACAAGTGTGTTTTGTAATGATGCAGTTTTCTAAGCACTGAATACATTTTCCCGTTTAACCCTGCAACTCAGGCTTATTCACTACATTTTTGTTTTTCATTACATCGCTGTAAAAACACTTTAGATCTTAACTAGCGCGCTGCGTTGAAAGAAGCAGTTGTAGGTAAATAATGAACAGTAGTATGGATGTAAATTAATTTTGAGTTGTTATTTCTTTTAAGCATAGGTAAATCTGAGGCCAACGCTCGCTTTAATTAACTGGCCGAGAGCTAACATCAGTTCCAGGCCATTTCATCTTTAAAATTGTTAATTGCAATTTTTAGTATTGTCTGCATAATTTTTTTTTAATATTTGCGTTCAAGCAATTTATACAAAATTCTTACAGTCTAAATTATAAAGCACAACAATTTTAGTTATATATACTAATATCATAAAGCGGAAGAGCTTTTTGTTTCTTTGTTTGTTTAAAAACGCTGATCTCTGTAACTACCAGTCCCATTTGAAAAATTCTTTCTGTATATTATAGCCAGATTCACGAGGAATATTATGCGCTATCTAGCATTAGGCTACACCTTCCAGCTAGCAGCTAGCAGCTAGCTATATTGATTTTTGTTTGGAAATTCAGAAGAAAAAGCGCTCCCGAAATAATTTATCCACTTGCGCTGGCGTAATAGTTAGTGATACGTAAATATAATGTTCTACAAAAATACAGATCTTTACTCCGTCCAAAAAAAATTCCGGGATGTCATATGCCTATTTCTTATACATAAGCCAATCTAAAGTATTTTGTGATAAAAAATATTGAAAATTAAAAACGATTTATGAGCGTTATTATATTAATCTTCATCTTAAAATTTTAAGAAGATAAACTTTGCTTTTGCTTTTGCTAAGCTTAATAAACAGAATAAAACTGTTTTAATATGTGGAGACTTCAATATCAATCTCCTAGAAGCTTCCACCATCAATATTAAATTTAGACCATTGTTTAAATCTTCTAAGATTTTTTTTATTCTTTTTTTCTTATAAGGTATTTTTAATTTATTTTTAGAGCCAACACGTATTGCTTAATTTAATGCAACATGTATAGATAACATTTTTACAAATGTGAAGCCGTTGCATAAATGAATAATTTAAAAATTAAGTTCTGATCACTGTGGACATGAAGTTTCATTACCTTATGTTCACAAAAAGCAAGTAGATAAGAAAGTTGTGTTTGTTCCAGTAAATGCACGTCGCTTGGAGAAATTTAGAAGTAACATAGTGAAAAAACTTCCATCACTTTCATACCAATATTATCTTAATTTTTGTATGGAACATTATTTAAGCTTATTTGCAATAAATTTAATAATACTTTTAATTCTAAATTCAAAACATTCTCCTTGAACAGTCGGAAGTCATCCAATGAATGGGCGACAGTAGGAGTCCATAAGAGCAGACATAGGTTATATGATCTTCACCATGAAAGGTCATATAATCATAGCGCCGAATTAGAGGAATATGTAAAAAATATTCAAAAATATTTAAAAGAGTGTGCTCCACAGGCAAGTCTTTGCCTTTCAGCAACAAAATTAAGACGGCTTCATAATAAAATTAAAATGACATGGAGTATAAATAATAGCGAAACTGGTAAGATCAACTCTCGCAATTCAAACTACCAGTTAAGTGTTAACAACAAATTAACTAAATCACATCAGGACGTTGCAATGGTTTTTGAGAAATATTTTAATGATATTCCGATCTTAACCACTAAATCACTGAATTCTTCTCCTGCTGTCGTCGAATCATTACTTAAACAAAATGTAAATGTGTGTACAAAGAATTTTACATTTCATAAAGAATCTTTAGGGGATTTTCGTTAAAGTTATTGCGTCTATAATAGATACAATCGCGCCTCATTTCGCTATTATTTTTAATACTAGTAACGAATCTGGTGTGTTTCCTGATTTCATGAAGCATTTAGCCTTTATTTAAATCTGGTAGTACATTAGACCCCGCCAATTTTAGACCTATTTCTGTACTACCAACACTTAGTAAGATTTTTGAAAAAAATATTATTGATCAAATGTTCAATTTCTTTAATATAAATAATTTACTTCATTAAAATCAATTTGGTTTTACAAGGGGTCGCCCGACAACCGATGCCGGTGTTGAGCTGATTAAATATATCTTTAATGCATGGGAGAATTCACAGGATGTTTTGGGTATATTCTGTGACCTATCCAAGGCCTTGTGTTCACATTGTGAACTTTTTTATGGTGAACTTCACCATAAAAAATTAATCAGGAAACTTCAACACTACGGTGTAAGAAGTGATGCTCTTAAATTAATTATTTCTCTTTTTGAAGTAAGAAAACGCAAAAAGTTGTCATTAACGGTATGAGCTCTTCCGGGTCGATAGTACAGATGGGCGTGCCTCAAGGCTCAATTCTCGGCCCCTTTCTGTTTCTTGTATACATTAATGGCTTACCTTACATATTAGGGAAAAACCATTTAATAGTATTATTTGCAAATGACAATTACTAAGAAATGACGAAGTAAATAATGCTATATCTAAATTAGTAAATTGGTTCCATGTTAATAATTTGCATTTAAATGGCACTAAAACGAAATGTATGAAATTCATGACTCCAAATGTCAAACAATTAAATACTACCATTTTTTTGAAATCACACTAGACGCGAATCTTTAATGGAGCCACCATATATCAAAACTAGCAAGCAGACTTAGTTCTGCAGCATATGCTGTAAAAAAGATTAGAAGACTTACCAGTGTTGAAACAGCTAGACTAGTTTAGTTTAACTATTTCAATAGCATAATGTCGCAGCTGACACTGAAATTATATTTGTTTTAGAGAAGAGGGCCATAAGATCAATTTATGATTTAAAGCCTAAAGAGTCGCTGCGACAAAAATTTAAGGAAATTAATATATTAACTTTGGCCTCTCAATACATTTATGAAAAAGTGATGTACGTACACAAAAATAAAAGTAGTTTGACAAAAATAGTTATATTCATTCTATAAAGACTAGGAACAGACACAAGCTAGTAGTGCCAGTTACTCGACTCCATCGAGTCAGTAATTCATTCTTGGGGCGATGTATACGCTTTTACAACAAAATTCCAGAAAATATATAAGATTTGACTTGCTCAAAGTTCAAAGACTTTATTAAACTAAGTTTTTATAAAAATGTTTATTATAATATTAAAGAATTTATGGATGATAATAACCCCTGGAAATGAGTGGATCGCTACCAAGCTATTTCTAATTTGTTGTGTTGTTAATTGTGTAACGTAGAAAAGAATCGAATAGAAAAGAATAATTTTTATTAGATATAGATTAGATTACAAGTAATACATAGTGAAAGTCATTTACGCTTTTATAGCTGGTTCAGAAAAATTTTTAGTCCTGTAAAGAACCAATAAGAAACATCATGGGACTCTTTTAGTAATTATATTTATAAGCATGTATTTGAATATGCGCAAGTCAATATCTACATTATCGCTCTAGAACGGCGTAATATTAAGTCACACTACAATGTTCTATCTATGTGCATGACTGCACGAGCGCTAAATAACTAGCACGAATCATTTTTATACTATTATTTGTTATTATTTAATTTTGTATATTATCTTTATATATAAAAATACGTGTCACATTGTTTGTCCGCGATGAACTTAAACTACTGAACTGATTTCAATGAAATTTTGCACACTCTGTGCAGTTTGGTCCAACTTGAGTGATAGGATAGTTTTTATCCCGATAAATGACCTGAATATTTTTAATTGCGAATTTAAGGATTTTTATAGGGACAAAGGGTTCTCGGTAAGGGCAGAACAACGTCTAGCTGGCCAGCTAGTAGTTTATATGATATCGCGTAACATATTCTCAATTAACATACAGTCAAATCGAGAACGTCCTTCTTATTTTTTTGAAGTCGCCTGAAAACCGCTTACTACGATGCTACGACATAACATCATATTTCACGCTGTCAATGTGAAATTGCTACCATGGATACGCTACCTTAATGAGTGCTGGTGGACTTTACATGTGTTAGACTTGATTATCTAAATTTAAATTTTTCAGACATGCAGGTTTGCTCACGTTGTTTTCCTTCACCGCCGAGCACGTGGTAAATCAGCACTTATCATTGAAACTAACAATTTCATTGGTGCCGGCGGGGATCGAACCCGGGTTCCTCGCATTTACAACGAGCGCTTAGCCTTTGAGCTACCACGACTCATATATATAAATATATATATATATATATACCTAGTCAGGTCATAAGTATTGTCACACAGTAAAAACTTTTCTTTTAGAATGCTGGCCACAAAAAAGTTTATTGAATTCGAATTTCGAATTGTTCATGAAAATAAAACTGTATACTTTTTAGAATTTTACTCATATTTAAATATTGAGTGGACGCTTAAAGAAGACCGAGTTGCAGTTATTGCGTTGCATTGTTGCGGTTACGCGCCAATTCAAATTTTTGACATACTGAAAAATTTGAATATAACCAAAAGATTCGTTTATCGTACCATCAAACGATACAATGAAGACTCTAGTGTAGATGAAAGGTCAAGAAGTGGTCGCCCTCGGTCTGTTAGGATTCCAGCAGTGATAAAAGCTGTGAAGGCACGAATTTAAAGAAATCCCAAACGTAAGCAGAAACTGTTGGCCCTTCAGATGGGGTTAAGCAGAACCACGGTGAAAAGGGTGTTAAATGAAGACTTAGGGCTTCGGGCATATCGAAGAAAAACAGGACATCGTTTAAATGCTCGTCTAATGGACCTGAGACTGAAGAGATACCGCGCTTTTTTGAAGCGGTACGCGGAAAAAAAATAGCGGGAAATTCTTTTTTCGGATGTAAAAATTTTTACCGTAGAAGAGAGCTACAACAAATAAAATGATAAGGTGTACGCACACAGTAGTGAAGAAGCGAGCAACCGTATTCCGCGAGTCCAACGAGGTCATTTTCCATCCTCGCTCATGGTATGGTTGGGAGTTTCTTATTGGGGCTTAACAGAGGTACATTTTTGTGAGAAAGGTGTAAAAACGAATGCAGTTGTGTATCAAAATACAGTCCTGACGAACCTTGTGGAACCTTTTTCTCATACCATGTTCAATAACAGGCACTGGGTATTCCAACAAGATTCGGCGCCAGCTCATAGAGCGAAGAGCACACAAGACTGACTGGCGGCGCGTGAAATCGACTTCATCCGGCACGAAGACTGGCCCTCCTTCAGTCTAGATTTGAATCCGTTAGATTACAAGATATGGCAACACTTGGAGGAAAAAGCGTGCTCAAAGCCTCATCCCAATTTAGAGTCACTCAAGACATCCTTGATTAAGGCAGCCGCCGATATTGACATGGACCTCGTTCGTGCTGCGATAGACGACTGGCCGCGCAGATTGAAGGCCTGTATTCAAAATCACGGAGGTCATTTGGAATAAACTTTAGTATCATAAGAATCTATGTTTTGTTAGGTTCATTTTGGTATATAAATGGTTACATAATGAATAAACTTGTTTCAATTATTTTATATTAAACATGTGACAGAATTTATGACCTGACTAGGTCTTATATATATATATAAGCGCTGAAGGCCAATTTCACGGCGGCGGCGTGGCCTGAAAATTTCATCAGCGGCGGCGGCGCCGCGGCGGCGCGTCGTGGCCGGCCATGGGCCTTAGATATTGTTTTATCAGGGAGAAATTTCCTAAAAAAAAAACTTTAAGGAAACCATATTGTTGTTACCAAAAACAGCTTTATATTTTTTTTAATAAAGACCTTGGGAGCCCCAGCCCAGAGATGGAAACAGTATTTAAGGCAATTTAGCCTTCTCTTCCAAATGTCCACGAAAGTGCACGTCACTCGATATGTCGACGCCGATGATTCCGATACTGGCTGAGGCAACAAGGGGAGTGCCTTGAGACTGCAAGAAAGTTGGTGATCTAATTGCACTATTTCTAGGGGCCCATAGGAAGGGAGCTTCAAAAGAAGCGCTTTGTGCCAAACCCGATCAAAATCCTTAACAATGTCCAAACTACGGCCAAGGCCTCCCCCTTTGACTCTACTGCCTCCACCCATCTATGAGTCAGGTAGACCAGAAGATAACGAGCTGACCGAACCCGACGAAAATCGTATTGGTGGTCACTAATCAGGTGGTGATCCTTAAGGTGCCGCATGAGCTGGCAGTTTATAATGGATTCCATTATTTTGGAGAACAAGGAGGTGATGGCGATAGGCTTGTAGTTAGACGGGTCTCAGCGGTCGCCTTTTTTAGCCAGCCTGCAGAATGCAAACGCAATGTTAGAGTGAGTGGCACCATACTCCAGACTAGATAATCATTTCCACATCTTGAATCCACCTAGGTGAAGTATACAGTTGTGTTAGACCATATGCCGAGGCAAAATCATGAACAGATCTCCCCGCATAATCGGTTAAACGTGAACCGCAGCATTCGGCGTGGTGGGTGTTACAATCACCATGGATCACAATCTCTGCGGATGGGATCTGCTGTAGCAAGGAATCTGTAGCCATTTGGACGTGGTCAATGAGTCGGTGTGTGTCGGCATTACCGCTATGGGACCTATAGAGGCACCCGTAGACAGGAGTGGAGTAGCTTGGTAGTGGATGCTCAGCAAGGGATTCTCCATTACCAGGGGTGCTCGTACCCTCCTGAGGTAGTATTACATTTAATTCCGCTACCATGTTTATGGGAGAGGCGGAGGGGGATTGGGCTTCTGGCCACCTGCTCTCCCCCGACGAAACGCAGAAGCAGAGCTTCCACTTCACCTCGGTATCCTGTAAGGTCGTGGTACCACGTCGGATTCAGCAGCCCCATACGTGCAAAAGCAAAAGTTGCCGCGTGGCTTTACCACTGTTAAACGCGCATGTTTTGTAGAAAGCTTTTTCATTGGGGTCACGTAAATATTTTTTATTTTATTTTATAAACATCAATAGTAGTCGAAGTTGCTGTCATTGTTAACACCACACAACAATACACGTTCACACGGTGAAATATTCCACTCGACTGAGAGAGCGACGAGTGTGGCGAAGCGACTAGGCGAACTAATGTGGTCTAGACGCGCGTGCGAGCGGGAAAGGAAGTTGCGACTAGTCGCAACGACGTGACGCGTCGTCATGAATTCACGACGACAGCGGCGCGCCGGCGCGGCGCTCATATCTAATATATATATATATATATACGTGGTAGAGCCATGCTGCAGCTATATTAGTAGTATAGTTATAGCACGAATGGGTCGGTTCGACCGGGGAAGAACCACGCTCTCACAGACTACCAGCGTAAAATAGCAGCTTAACACTGCTGTGTTTCGTATGGCGAGTGTAGAGAACCGGAGACCCATTTTACTGGAAAGAGGCATTCCATCTTAGTCCTCACGGGTGACAACGCATCTGCATTTTGATTCGCAAACGAGGATAAATGTAGATGTCTATGGGTCACAGCAACCACTTACCATCAGGTGGACTGTGTGCTCGCTTGTCACTCTATCCTATAAATATATATATATATATATATATATATATATATATATATATATATATATTAATGATAAATTACTTACTACTATATAAAGTTATAAAATTATTAATTACACAAGTAAATAATGTCATTACAAAGTATCATTTCATGGTGCCTTTCGTTCCCTTACAGCTTACACCATCGGTGTGCATCAACGCAAACGCGTGAGGCTGCGGGATAAAGTGATACGTCCGACTGGTCCCGGAACCGGAACGCACTGCCGGCGTTTGCGCGCGGTGATTTATAGTATTTTTAAAACAATCGTATAAAATAATTGAGTGAATAAAACGGGCTAAAAAAATACTATATTTATCTTTGCCTGTATTTTGATAAAATTATTATAATACTTATGTTTAATTTCAAAGAGACGAAACAAAACTGACATTGAAATGGGCAGTTCTGGTGATTTTATAGTATTTATTTTATTTATTTACTTTATTTATTCTTTATTGCATTCCTTAATCTAAAAGAATGCAAAGGGCGGACTTAATGTCTTGTGGCATTCTCAACCAGTCAACCCATGGAGTGGTGAGAATTTGAAGTAGGTGTAGAAATGATAATTAATAACGTTATATATACATTTTACTAATATATACAATAAATAAACTATAAAAATATATCCTATTTATACATGTATACAAATATATACGTACATACATAAGCATGCATTTATTCATGCCAACATACATATACAAATAGTTCATATAAATAACTATAAATATATACGTCTAAAAATATAAATGACATGGATAATTCATGTAAGAAGCGTTGTCTTTAACAGATGATTACGCACCAACTTTTTAAAAGCAAACTTATTGGGAGCTTTTCTGATGTCGTCAGACAAGGAGTTCCAAAGGCGTGTAGCCTGAACTGTAAAGGAGTTACCATAGAACTCGGTGAAGTGAACTGGAATACATATTTTGTTGTTAGAAGAAGAACGTTGAAAGTTACTCTTAAGATAAGAAGGCGAAAATGGGTCATTTAATATGGAAAAAAGAACAAGTAACATTCTGGAAATACGCCTCTGCCGGATTGTAAGCCAGTTAAGCTTAGATCTATATTGCGAAATATGGTCATACTTACGAAGCCCGAAAATAAATCTTATACAGTTATTGAGAAGGCGTTTTCCCACCACGTTACCCACAAAGGGGTTTAATAGGGTTTGAATGTTTGCATGATAGTCCTTCATTTTTCAAGTTATGTAATGAACTTTAGTACTTTGGCTTTTGATTAAAAACAAGGAAGTATGTGTTTTACATTTTTTTTAAATTCTATCCCCAAAGGGGTTAAAGGGGGGGTTGAATGTTTGTATGATAGCCCCTCATTTTTCAAGTTATCTTTATGAAACTTGGTATTTTGGCTCTTGATTAAAATTAAATAGTACATATTTTACATTTTCTTTAAAATTTTATGTCCGAAATGGTAAAATAGAGGTTCATAGTTTGTATGAAAGTTAATTATTTTTCAAGTTATATATGTGAAACTTGGTATTTTTGCTTTCGATTAAAGACAAATAAGTATTTATTTCACAGTTTTTGACAATTCCACCCCCAAAGGTGTTAAATAGGGGTAGAATATTTTAATGAAATGCCGTCATTTTCCAAATTATATTCACAAAATTCAGTATTTTAGCTATTGATTTAAATTTGAAAGACGTACTCTTTTTAGTCAATATTTAATTGATATGTATGCAAAAATTGAAACAGAAAGATTAAACTACATCAGGAACAACCAACCACAGCTCAGAGCAGATAGTTATGTACATTTGAAAGATGCAATAGGATCCCTCCCTAATTACACCAATATTGCTCAACTTGGTCAGATGATAGTACTACTTTCGTCTTTACTACTACTCGATATATGTACGAAAAGACCTAGGATGCTATAACCTACGTCTGCCATTACGGTCGCCCTGATCTTTTTATTACATTAACATGCAATCCTCGATGGAAAGATATTGCAGATGCATTGCTGCCTGGTCAGAAACCACAGGATCGACATGACATTATAGCACGGGTATTTCATTTAAATGTTAAAGTATTATTGGCACTACTATAAAAGGGAAATTTGTGTGGAAACGTTCGTTGCTATATGCATGTTACTATGTGCTCAAGAGAAATCAGCTTTTATACCACGAATATTCTTAATACCATCATATTACCCCTTTGAGTTCAAGAGATTACCATTTCCCCTGAAAGTGTGCTGCTCTGTAACCATTAATAAAAACAAATGGCAGTCACTGAAAATGGTTGGGTTAGACTTAAGGGAGAGCTGCTTATCTCACGGACAATTTTATGTGACCTGTTCGAGAGTAAGTGAAGCAACTAGTCTGGTGATATTAACACACGAGAGCCGTGCCCCAAATGTTGTATACAAAGACGTCCTTAAATAAAAACAGACGTTCCTTAAAAATATATTATTTATTATCTATAGAAGCAATAAAAATGTCGTCAAAAGATGCACAACATTTTGTGGATCTGCATGGAATTAGCGTGGAATGTAAAACTCAGAGAGGTATTCTGATGGTATTAAGTATGCGTGGTATGAATACTATTTATCCTTGAGCACATCCGGTGATTACATTGGCCTTTAAGGACAATTAAAACTCGACGGGATAACATAACATTACTGCATCATCAACTTGTAATAAATACTTGCATAAGCTTTATATAGCCTATATCTCTATATTATGTAGGCCTTTCGCAGTGATAAAATTTCATACTCTCATACGACATCAGACATTGTACGCGGACGAAGTCGCGGGCGAACGCTAATTTAAAAATTAAAAATATGACTTTGCTCTGTAGTGCACTAAATAAAGACTTGGTCGTTCTTAGACCGTAATTTTCTGCACATAATATGCTCACTTCGTTGCAATATGCTCTTGAAAAAACCCTATAATATGAAGTTTTCAACACGAATCGCGTGCACAAAAACAAAAAAAAAACAATAATTAACAATGTCTAATCAGGGCTTAGACTTACACATAACCTTACTTGTAATCACTGTTGGCCTTTTCAATAAAAATACCACTTCTATTTTAGTTATAAACAACTACTTCACCTAGAACAATTTGTTTCTTCGCATTCCCTCTCTTATATCGTTAAAAAGTCTACAGTAATAAGTCTTACTTGCGAACATCACGCACGTACTACAATACAACACGGGATGAAAATATAAAGTGTTATTTATTAACAGTATTTATTAAGTCGACGGAGATCGTGTCCTGAATGGGCTTTTGATCTATAATATAGTATTTACTACATAACACATAACAGGTCGGGGAAGAAATTTCTTCGTATTTTGTTTGTATAATATTGAAGAAATATCTATTTGTTTGTACTTTATGTATTTGGCTGGTTTTAATATGAATACATATAAAACATTAAGAAAAAAAAATAAAAAGTAAAAAAACACTTTCCCGCTATTTTTTTTGCGGTTACGCGCCAATTCAAATCTTGGACATACTGAAAAATTTGAATATAACCAAAAGATTTGTTTATCATACCATCAAACGATACAATGAAGACTCTAGTGTAGATGACAGGACAAGAAGTGGTCGCCCTCGGTCTGTTAGGACTCCAGCAATGATAAAAGCTGTGAAGGCGCGAATTCAAAGAAATCCCAAACGTAAGCAGAAACTGTTGGCCCTTCAGATGGGTTTAAGCAGAACCACGGTGAAAGGGGTGTTAAATGAAGACTTAGGGCTTTGGGCATATCGAAGAAAAACAGGACATCGTTTGAATGCTCGTCTAATGGACCTGAGACTGAAGAGATGCCGCGCTTTGTTGAAGCGGTACGCGGGAAATAAATATCGGGAAATTCTTTTTTCGGGTGAAAAATTTTTACCGTAGAAGAGAGCTACAACAAACAAAATGATAAGGTGTACGCACACAGTAGTGAAAAAGCAAGCAACCGTATTCCGCGTGTCCAACGAGGTCATTTTCCATCCTCGTTCATGATATGGTTGGGAGTTTCTTATTGGGGCTTAACAGAGGTACATTTTTGTGAGAAAGGTGTAAAAACGAATGCAGTTGTGTATCAAAATACAGTCCTGACGAATCTTGTGGAACCTGATTCTCATACCATGTTCAATAACAGGCACTGGGTATTCCAACAAGATTCGGCGCCAGCTCATAGAGCGAAGAGCACACAAGACTGGCTGGCGGCGCGTGAAATCCACTTCATCCGGCACGAAGACTGGCCCTTCTCCAGTCCAGATTTGAATCCGTTAGATTACAAGATATGGCAACACTTGGAGGAGAAGACGTGCTCAAAGCCTCATCCCAATTTGGAGTCACTGAAGACATCCTTAATTAAGGCAGCCGCCGATATTGACATGGACCTCGTTCGTGCTGCGATAGACGACTGGCCGCGCAGATTGAAGGCCTTTATTCAAAATCACGAAGGTCATTTTGAATAAACTTTAGTGTCATAATAATCTATGTTTTGTTAAGTTCATTTTGGTATATACATGGTTACATAATGAATAAACTTGTTTCAATTATTTTATATTAAACATGTGACAGAATTTATGACCTGACTAGGTATGTAATCTATATACTAACCAGTGCATCGGCAGTGCACCATGTCGAAAGTGAAATATGTTTCTATGGACTTACTGACATCGAAAAATTCCAAAAATCCATCAATCGTAATGGCAAAATTATTTTTCAACATACCGACGTTTTAGATACAATCGGTAGTTATGAGCTATGAAGAGTATATTATAGAGACACAAATTTACGTGTATACTGTTGCGGGTTCGGTTCAAAGTCTCTTTTTAAAAACAATTTTAATATTAATCTGCAATTTAGCAATATAATTACATTATTGTTTATATAAGGATTGAGTGACAATTCAAAACCATAATTACTTCCGAATAAGCTCTGCACAACAGTCCGGCGCGGCGCATTGCCCGAGTACTTCGAGTATAATGTCAAAAGAAAGAGTCATTTTACAATTAACGTAGGATACATATTATATAGCAGTAACTAAGTAAAGAGTGAAAGTTATATTGTAACAATACGCCCAGTGACATTGGGTGATGTTCTGGTGCCATGTCCAACTATCTCTTTTTGCGATAAAATCGGCTATAATTTTAGATGAAGTGAGAGGTACCCGAAAACATGTCCATGTATTTTCTATGTACGAGCTGTCTTTTTACACTCCAACCTACTGATACTTTGGAAAAAACAAAAATAGTATACCACCTTATTACGGCAACACCAACCGTTCGGCAACTACAGTTTAATTTTATAATGATTTTAATAATAATGATCTAACATTAAAGGTAAAATAACAACATAAATAGGAAAACGTATTAAATACCAGTTAGAATACCTCATTTTCTGTATTATGACTCCGTCTAGGATGCTTCTACTCTAAACTATTTCAAGAGCCGTGGAAGGTCAGAGACGAGGCACTCGCCATATATTTCACAGCACGAGAGTAATCTGGATCTTTTCGCCGCCGGTGCCAATAAAATTGTAAATTGCAATTTTAGTACTGATTCATCACGTGTTCGCCTTAGAAGGAAGAGATCGCGACGGAACCAGAGGAATAAAATATTCAGCGGACTGATTCGATAAAATCAGTCCACCAACACGCACTGGACCAGCACGGCAGACTATTGGTACCACAACCGCCTCAGATATGAGTGAAGGTGCGACCCAGCTATGGAATATATACTTTAACTTTCTTTAACCTTGACTTTCACCAAACAGCACTGCAAGCACTGCTGTGGTCAATTAACGTTAAAGTTGAAGGATATGAAGCATCACATCTAACAATTAGTTTTCATACGCGGACGTGTTTGTAGTCTTATTTGGTTGGAGATCAAATGATGAGAAGCAGAATAATAAATTTGAAGGTCGGCTCTGTCCTCACTGACCCACCTATTGGGAAAATTTTTCGTACTTACCTTCCAGCAGGGCTAACAAAAGCTAAATCGGTATAGAATTTAAGCTCACGCTTCCATCCATTTTTTTTTTGTTTTTTTAAAAACGTTACCCCCACACTAGTATTTTCTCCTGTATCGTGGAGGCAGTTTACAAACACAAATTGCACAAGGACAAACATCCAGACCCAGAACAATTATTTGTAGGCCATACAAATACTTGTTCCGTACGGGATTCGAACCCGCGCCCCCCAGCGCAGCAACTCAGAACAAGAAAAACAGAATTTTTGCGAGGTTTATAACTCAGAAAAAGTTTAGTAGTTCTAGTTGTGAACTTCCTCAAATATCCTTCAAATATATTAAATTTATCAGACATGCAGGATATCTTCGAATTTCTAATCCTAATTCCTAATTAGAACTTACAATCGGATTTCATAGATGCAGTGGTACCAGCAGGATGGAATTCAGTTTTTTTTTTTTTAAATACATGATAACGGGTGACAAACGAGCACACAGTCCATCTAAATGAAGACTGTGGCCCTTAGACATCTACATCTATCCTCGGTTAAGGATCAAAATGCAGGAGTGTTACCCCTTAGGAATAAAATGAAATGCCTGGTTTCCAATAAAAAGGGTTTCCGGCTTTTGACACTCACCTTTCGAAACACAGTAGGTTAAGCTACTACTTTACACTGGTATGATGCGAGGGCGTGGTCCTTCTCCGGTGGGGCCGAACAGTTCGCGCTACGACCATAATATAGTTTTAGTGTGGCTCTACCACGTATAAAAATTAAGGTTGTTCTCATTGTATGAAAGGGAAGCGCCAAGCTCCTGAGCTACGAGGGCTCAATACAGCTTGTCTAAATAATCAAAGTCAATTGATATATAAAAGCGTCTCAATATTATACCGTATTTTATACTATGATAATTTACTTTAGTGTAACTGCATGGAATAATTAAATTAATTACCAACGCAGACTGTCATAATTGATACATAATGCAGTTTACATTGCAATAACAGACACGTTGCAGGAATAATTAATGTATTTGCATCAGTATATATTATGAAGTTTTTGAAATAAAATCAAGTTAGCACTGCTTCGCCTGGATGGGACTATTAATTTGGCCTCATTTACACTTTTAAAATAATAATCATCATCAATCATCATTACAGCCCTTCACAAGTCCACTGATCAAGGAATACCACAAAGCACAGTCCTGAGCTACCTTCCTGCATATCTTACCAGGCCGTCACTCCATCTGGTGGCAGACACCCTACACTTTACCAACCGGTACAAGGCGGTCGGTCGGTAGGTTCTTCGAGCTATATGTGGCCGGTCCATTGCCTCTTCAGCTACTAATCAGTTTTAAATGACTATCAATTTATGATTTTTTCCATTTCACAAAAAAAAATGTCCAAGTTTTTGGAATAAAATATATATAGCTAAGATCTCTTCTGGCATTGCTATCTGTCGGGAGAGAGCAATGGCAGGAGAAATTTCAACACAATCGGTTCAGCCATTACGTAAGCTCGGACGACAGACACATATTACATGACCCGCCCATGAACAGCTGCAACACCAGAGAAAGGTGCAAAACTTCTTGAAGGTCCCTAAGTCGTATCGGTTCGGAAAAATCACTGATGGTAATCGATTCCACAAGGAAGTCGTGCGAGGAAGAAAACATCTTCTAAATCGCACAGTGGTGGATCGCCAATCATCCAGATGGTGTGGATGGTATCGGGATTTCTTCCGCGATGTGTGTTCGTGAAATTTGGCGGCTGGGATTAATCCAAACAATTCCTCAGAACACTCCCCGTGGTAGATGCGAAAGAAAATGCAAAGGGATGCAACATCTCTTCGCAGTGCCAATGCATCGAGCCGATCGGAAAGGACACGGTCGTCGACGATTCGAGCCGCTCTGCGCTGGATGCGGTCAAGTGGAAGGAGCTGGCACTGGGGAGCCCCTGCCAAGAGATGGGAACAGTATTCGTATTACGACGAAAACCGTATTGGCGGTCACTAATGCTGATTAGTGTGCACCAGCTGTGGTGATCCTCAAGGTATCGCATGAGCTGGTAGTTAATAATTGATTCATTATTTTGGAGAACAAGGAGGTGATCGCGATAGGCCTATAGTTGGACGGGACTGAGCGGTCGCCTTTTTTAGGGATCGGGTGGACAAAATCTGTCTTCCATGAATTCGGGACTACGCCTTGGGAGTAGGAGTACCGGAAAAGACGCGTTAGGACCGGTGCCAACTCCGGAGCACACGTCCTCAGCACAATTGGGGGGATTTCGTCAGGCCCACTCGACTTCTGGATGTCCAGGGAGAGAAGTGCTTTACGAACCGAGCGCTGTGAGAACAGCACATCCGGCATGGAGCACTCACACCGCGGGATGGTCGGCGGTGTTTTCCCCCCGTCATCAAGAGTCGAGTTGGACGCAAAAAGGGAGCCTAAAAGGTCGGATTTGTCTTTTGCGTCTTGGGCCAGTCGTCCTCCCTGTACAGAGATGGTAGTGATGGCTTACAGAAATTCTCTTGGACAGCCTTGGCGAAAGACCAGATTGCACGGGTTCCCGAAGAAAGCCGAACTAGTTTCTCGCCAATTCTGCCTATGTGCTCTGACTCTGCCTTGGCAATAACTCTTTTGAAGGACCTGGAACAGAAGTTATACTTCTTTTTAAGTGTGCTGGTGTTTACATCCCAAGTCGCAGAAGCCGCAGCCCAGGCTTGATAACACTCCTGCTTAGCGCGTAATGCAGTCTTACAGGAGCGACCAAACCAAGGCTAAGATCTGCCTCCGAAGGGTACCACAGATGATAGAATAAATAGTCCCATTCCCTGTAGCACCACATAAGTGACAGAGTCAGCAACAGCGCTGGGATCATCCGGCGAGAAGCAAACCCATGGGTAGGATGCAAAGAAAAACCGCATTCCGTCCCAATCCGCCGACCTGTAATGCCAAACACGGCGGCAACCTGCAGAACGCAACCGCGAGGGGAGCGTGAGTGGCACCACACTCCGGATCAGACAATGGTCCAAAGAGCCGAGAGGGTCATCGACGGAAATCTGATATCCGTCCGGATGAGAGGTCAGCAGAAGGTCCAACAGGGAAGGTGTATGATCCTCCACATCTGGAATCCGCGTAGGCGAAGTAACCAGTTGTGTCAGATCATATGCCAAAGCAAAGTCATAAACAGATCTCCCCGCATGATCGGTTAAACGTGAATCGAGCCATTCGGCGTGGTGGGCGTTAAAATCGCCAAGGATCACGATCTCTGCGGATGGGACCTGTTGTAGCAAGGAATCTGTATCCATTTGGAAGTGGTCGATGAGTCGGTCTGTTTCGGCATTACCGCTATGGGACCTATAGAGGCACCCGTAGACGCGCGGATGGTCGTCGCTGTCTACGCGTAGCCAAAGGATGGACAGGTCCGAACCTTCAAGACTACCGAGGCATCGAGAACAGATGTCCTCTCTGACATACACGCAAACTCCAGCCCGAGGCACAAAGGAGTGCTCCAATTTGTACCCCGGGCAGGAGAGATACGAAATATCAGCCGGAGAGGAAACCTGCGTCTCGGTCAGAAAGAGCAAGGCCGGCTTCGCCGTCTCGAGATGGTAGTGGACGGCGTTTAGGTTCGAGTGAAGTCCCCTGATGTTGCAGAAACTCACGGATAGCGTGGCAGGGGTCGCCTTGGTCTTGTTGCTCAGTTTGCGCCGAGCAGTTAAGTTTTTGAGCGGAATACGCGAAGCAGCCTGAGCAGCCACGCTCAGGAGTGGAATAACATGGTCGTGGATGCTCAGCGAGGGATTCTCCAGGGGTGCTGGTACCCTCCTGAGGTAGTCTAACGTGTAATTCCGCTACCACGTTGATGGAGGGGGGGGGGGGGGGATTGGGCCTCCGTTCTACTTCACGCTGGTATTCTGTGAGGTCGTGGTACCAACCCGGCTCGAGCCGGCCCATATATGTGTAGATGTAACGCGCTGCAAGGGCATAGTAATATCAAAAGGTTAACTATCTTTACTATCTGGCTTTTAAACATTAATTACTTATTTAAAAAATATCACAACATTCAATATTTTATTTAAAATAGAATATTAAAAAATATAATGTAGTAGAAGTATTCTTTCTTTGCCATCATTTATCGTCAAAAAATATTAAAGTATGATAGCATTTATTAATAAGAAATGTTTTTTTCTTATTAAATTGAACAGGCTGTCGAAGTTTTTTAAATAATTTGTTAGAAGGTTATAATTTTTATTGACATAGCGTGGGAGCGAGGCCAAACTTATTTTAATTTAGAAAAGGGTATCCTAAAGGTATTTAAATTTCTGTTGTTTCTTTTAGTTTTTCTTACTTCTTACTCTAAGATAGCCACATGAATCAATATTTTATGTTTAACGAAGTGAGATTTACAGAATTCCATTTGATCTATATTTTTATTTATTTTTTTATAGAAGAAGAGGCAGATGAGCATGCGGCTCACCTGATGGTAGGCGACTACCGCCACACATGAACAACTGCAACACCGGGGAAATTGCAGGAGCATTGCCGGCCTTTTAGAAAGGAGTAAGCTCTTTTCTTAAAGGTGCCTAAGTCGTATCGGTCCGGAAAAATCGCCGGCGATAAACAATTCCACAGAGAGGTTGTATGACGAAAAATACTTCTAGTAAAATGTCTGGTGGACCGCCAAGCATCTAGATGGTGTGGATGGTATCGTGAGTTTTGACGCGATGTACGTTCGTGAAATTTGGCGGCTGGAATAGATCCGAACAATTTCTCAGAGCTCTCCCCGTGGTGGATGCGATAGAAAATGCAAAGGGAATCGACCTGATCAGAAAGAACTCGGTCGTCGACAAAAAGGGCCGCTAGTCAGATGGAAGGAGTTGGAACTTGGGTGCCCCAGCCTAGAGGTAAGAACAGTATTCATATCTATGTGAGGCCGAACTTGCGCCTTGTAAAGTGCTCTGCTGAGCACGCCAAGCTTCTTAGAGGCCAATTTGGCCTTTCCTTCCAAGTGACCACAATACTGCATATTATTCAATATCGTCGATGCCGAGGATTCTGAAGTTTGCAACATATTATTGATATGCAGAAGAAACAGCGTTGGTGATAGTACGCAGCCTTGTGGAACACCAGCGTCAATAGGCTTGTAATTAGAGCATGCACCGTCTACTACGACCTTCATGCTCTGATTAGCAAGGAAACTGATGATCCATGTGTAGAATTTTTCGGGAAGCCCTTGGGGAGGGAGCTTCGAAAGAAGAGCTTTGTGCCAAAACCGATGAAAGGCCTGCGCTATATCCAAACTGACGGCCAATGCCTCCCCCTTGGACTCTACTGGCTCCGCCCATCTATAAGTCAGGTAGACCAGAAGACCACCTGCTGATCGACCTTGACGAAAACCGTATTGGTGGTCATTAAGCAGCTGGTGATCCTCAAGGTACCTCATGAGCTGGTAATTTATAATGGTTTCCATTATTTTGGAGAACAAGGAGGCAGATTTGATGATGAAAGAGCAACAGTTAAATAATGACTGCACGTCTAGAGCATCATTCATTGATATTATAAATAAAAATTTAACTAGTAAATTTAGCCCTAATAGTATATTAATAATTTTTGTTGGGAGAAAAGGCAACATGAACAAGAATCAATTATTAAAAAATTGTTGCGCGCCACTATTAATGTCTTGTACATGGCAACGCTAGTTACACTAGCGCCCTCTAGTGTCGAGTAGCAGAACTAGGAGAGTCAAGATCCTTCCAGAAATTTCGGGACCGATATGTACTCGAACATTCTAGATATCGCTACATTAGAAGGTTCTGGAAACTATCTGAGGCCCTATATAAAGCCGGTATAGACCACGACGAAGGCAGTATTGAATTGGCGATACAAGAGAATACTTCGAAGCGAAATAACTGCGAACTAAAGTGATTGTGTTTTATAATTAGTGTGGTTTTATTGTAATTAGTGTTGTGTAATTAAAGTGTCAATTTTGGTAATTCAATCGGCAGTTTTTAATTTTCTCGAACCCCAAGCTCGTAACAATTGGTGTCAGAAGTGGGATTAAATCATGCCGATTTTACCAAAGGACTACATGGAGGGTATCCGTACCCGAAGTCAACGCCAGCTGGAGACGGACCAGAGACGATTTAGTAATACAACGCCGCAAACATCGGAGGGCCAGCTGCTGACCACGGAGGCCGGTCCGTCATCAGCTCCTACATCTACAGCTGACATCTGACTTAGGTGCTCTGATGATGATGCAGCAGGAACAGGCTCGCCGACAGGAGGAATAGGCCCGTCGGTTGGAAGGGCAGCTGCAGCGCGGATAGGAGGAACAGGCCCGCCAACAAGAGGAACATGCCCGCCAACAGGAGGAACAGGCCCGTCGGTTGGAAGAGCAGCTGCATCGCCTACAGGAGGAACAGGCCCGCCAACAGGAGGAACAGGGCCGTCGGTTGGAAAAACAGCTCAAACGCTATAAGGAAGAGCAGATGCTCCTCATGAAGGACCTTTACGCTACCTTCGGTAAATAGATAAAGGATTTGAAGGATAGGGTTGCTCAATATGACAACCGCCTGTCGGAAGCTGAAACCCGAATCGACCAAGTGTACAATCGGGTTGACAACGTAATGGCTGACGTGAAGGAAACGCTGGACGACCTCAAACATGGAGATGGAATTACAGCTCCCGTGGTAGCTACAACACCTTCGCTAGGTAGATTATTCAAAGTGCCGCCGTTCGACGGGACTTCTTCCTGGTTGGCCTACAAAATCCAGTTCGAGGCTGTTATGAAGGCGAACGGCTGGAATAAAAGTCAGGCCATGACTGCTCTCACCCTAGGTCTACGCGACCAAGGCTTAACTGTCCTGGAAGCTCTCGGTAAGGAAGTGACTTAGGAGCAGCTCCTTGAGGCATTAGAGTCGAAATATGGCGACACTCACCTGGAACACGTCTTTCGTGCACAACTCAACGATCGCGTGCAACGCAGCAACGAAAACCTGCATCAGTGGGCCCTTGAGGTAGAGAAGCTGGTTTGAAAAGCATAACAGTCTGTACCTGCGGTCACTGTAGAGAACCTGGTGCAGACATTCATCAACGGCATCCGCGACCTTGAAGTCAGAGCTGCTGTGAGGCTCGGGCACCACGAGACGCTTAAGAACGCGTTTGCCCATGCACTGGAGGTGGAAGACGTGCGGCATGATCCTATTCCTATCGCGTCATGGAGGTTGCAGCGGCTACAGTTTGCGACCGCAATAAAGAATACAGCCCTTGGTGCTACGGCTGTGGGAAAAGGGGCTATCTTCGATCCAGCTGCCCTAAACGAACTGTAGAAAAGGTGATCGATCTCGAGAGGGTAGTCTGGCTAACAGCACAGCCCAGCAACAGCAGGAAAACTGGCGGGTGCTGACTGTTGTTAGAAGGGGTATTCCTAAGATTGTCCATGTGGATCGACTGGCGCGTTATTATGGGGCCAATAATGCTCGGGACGAGCATGTCTTAGGAGGGGGCAGTGTTGCGCGCCACTATTAATGTCTTGTACTTGGCAACACTAGTTACACTAGCGCCCTCTATTGTCGAGTAGCAGAACTATGGGAGTCAAGATCCTTCCAAAAATTTCGGGACCGATATGTACTCGAACATTCTAGATATCGCTACAGTAGAAGGTTCTGGAAACTATCTGAGGCCCTATATATGGCCGGTATAGACCACGACGAAGGCAGTATTGAATTGGCGATACAAGAGAATACTTCGAAGCGAAATAACTGCGAACTAAATTGGTTGTGTTTTATTATTAGTGTGGTTTTAGATTGTAATTAGTGTTGTGTAATTAAAGTGTCAATTTTGGTAATTCAATCGGCAGTTTTTAATTTTCTCGAACCTCAAGCTCGTAACAATATATTGAATATCTCAATAACATAAATGTACACAAAGTTCATTCCGCTCACCCTGGAATCTATCCTTGGAGTACACTGACCGCCTTCAGTTGTTAGGAGTTGAATTTTCTCCGAAAGTCAACTATGGGCGGTTCATTGATTCCAGAACTAAACGATCCGCAAGCAACCTTGGTGTCCTTGCAAGGGTGCTGCAGTACTTCACGCTGGGGCAGCTTCTTACCTTATATAAAGCGCAAGTCCGGTCGTGCATAGAGTACTGCTGTCACATATGGGTTGTTACTGCAAAATACCACCTGGCAGCATTGGACTCAGTGGAGAGACATGCTCAGAGGCTCATTGGTGACCTTGAGTTGGTTGAAACCAATCTTGTCAGCTTCGAGCACAGGCGCAGAGTAGTCAGTCTCTGGTTATTCTATAGGATGAATTTCGGTGAGTGCGCGCATGAATTACACGCTTTAATTTCTTCCTCTCCTTTCCACCAGTGGACGACCAGGCGGTCAGCGGAACTTCACCCCTTTGTTGTTGATATTCCACGCATTAGAACGAAACGGTTTGCTTCGACTTTTGTAATTTGAATGCGCATTTGTAATTTGAATGCGTACAGCAAAGGCGTGGAACAATTTGCCGGCATCTATCTTTCCGTCCGAATACCATCTGATCGTCTTCAAAGAAAAAGTGAATAGGCTTTTGTTACACTAAGACAGTGCGATTTACCATCTAGGGCTACATCACCACTTACCACCAGGTGGGATTGTGGTCAAGCACTGGCTTATAATAAGTTAAAAAAAATCTTGTTTACATACTCGTAAAGGGGTGGCTACATGAAAATAAAGAGCCCTGTTGTATCCACTGTTTTTCTTGGCATCACTCTTGACGAAAAGCTCCAGTGGGGCCCCCATATATCCAAATTAGCAAGCAGACTAAGTTCTGCAGCCTATGCTGTAAAAAAGATTAGAGTTCTCACTAGTGTCGAGACAGCTAGATTAGTTTATTTTAGTTATTTTCATAGCATAATGTCTTATGGGATTTTGCTATGGGGAAATGCGGCTGATTTAGAAACTATTTTTGTTTTACAGAAGAGGGCCATTAGAGCTATTTACAATCTAAAACCGAGAGAGTCTCTTAGAGATAAATTTAAAGAAATTAATATATTAACTTTGGCCTCTCAGTATATTTACGAAAATTTAATGTATGTTCACAAAAACAAAGATAGTTTTAGTAAAAGAAGTGATATACATTCTGTAAACACTAGGAACAAACACAAGCTAGTGATACCAGTTTCTCGACTCCACAGAGTCAGTAATTCATTCTTGGGGCAATGTATACGCTATTACAACAAGGTCCCGGAAAGTGTACAGGTTCTCTCTATTACCAAGTTTAAATGTTTTATTAAGCTGAAACTGTATAAAAAGGCTTATTATAGTATAAATGAATACATGGTTGATAATAACCCTTGGGAATGAGGTGATCGCTTCCAAGCAGTTTCTAAAATAAATTTTGTAAATAGTTCGTAATCATTTATATTGTAAAATTTATTTTAAAAAAAAAGTCCCGCTGGGTTTCTTGCTGGTTCTTCCCAGGACAGAGGGTTTTTTCGAACCAGTGGTAAAGTAAAAAATGACTTTCAATAAGAATTACACATGTAATGTATATTGAATAAAAAATATTCTATTCTATTCTATTCTATTCTAAACTAACATATAATTTAAATTTAAGAATGCCTAATATGACATGTAATAATAATTTAAATTTCACATTTAATTCTAAGAATAATAATGATAAATTTAATTTGATTGATTATTGAAGAAGTTTTTGACAAGAGATAACTAACTAAACTTTGATAGATCTTACCTATCAAAGTTTAGCTTAAGACTTGTAGCTAATACTTATTATTATTTATATTTTAACCCAACCAAATTTTTGACTACCTTGACACCTGGTTTTATTGAGCAGCAAAATAATTTTACAAATGATGAGAAATCAGTTCCAAATAATTTAAACTAGATAATAAGACAATAGAAGTAATCTCTAGCAAAGATAATTTAAATACTTTAGAATACAACTCACCAATACTAAACTGTGTAATCTCACAAAATAGCAACAATAAAAACTGTATTAACCTGGTCCATCAAAATATACGAGGTATGTTTAACGTGACCATTTATTATTTTTGTCAAAGCGGGCCGTCTCTTGCGGAATTATGCTAAATAAAAGTTTTTGGTGGTTTACAAGTTTTTTTTTTTATTATAGAAGGTAATAAAAATAATAAAAAATATTCAAAGCACTTATTACTAAATAATTAAGTAGGTTTCATGAGTTACTAAGCTCGTACTAAATAGTGGCGTGACTTCTACATAGTTTTTTTGTATTTGGGAGCTGAACAAATTAGTTTTAAAACATTGGGTCTGGTTTTTAGGTACATATGGAGCTCAGTATAAGATTTATTTATATTTATTTTTGTAATTAAAATGGTTTTCACTACACTTACCTTTAACGACACTTAACTGAGTTTTATCACTCGTCCATGTTTTGTTCATTAGAGAAAAAACTCTTCCGACCGGTGCATTGATGTACTCAATAATTGTACAAAAGTTCTTTAAGTGAAGATAGTTTGCACGGAAGTGCTGGAATAATTCAACCCAACGATTTTCAGTAGCAATATTCTCATCATTCCAGTCAGTGATTTTTATATCTGTCGCAAAGTTGGAAATAAGCGAAAACTAGTCAAAGACTTTCGTATCTTGTATATATCTTTAATAAGCCCTTGCGTGATCAACAAATCCATTACTTTTTGTACCTCATCCCAAGTAGGTGCTTTTGTTAATTTTGCCCATGGAAACAATTGTAATTCTATGTTAAATTGACACCACTGCTCCAAGTAATCTTTGCTTGTCCTATAAAACTCAGCCGCTGAACTTTTAACATTCTGATGGTCAACAGCAATTTCAGTTGCTTGTAATTTTACAAGTAGGTTACGTACGGTGTGAGGAAGGAAAATTGTGCTCTCTTTGAGTGCCAGGTTATCTCGGATACGATTAATTTCCTTCGCAGGCTCTATTGCAGACACGTTTTGCCCCGCAATTTTTAACTCAGCTTCATGAAATGTCGCTGCTTATGCGTGTAAGAAATATAACCACAACTCTGATCTGGGAATACCGAAAAACGTTTTTAAAATATTTGTGAATTTGTTGATACTTAGAAAATATCTTTTAAAGGCTAAAACATTTTTAGAACTCTCTCAAGCGCAGGCATTAACGCAAGCCACCTTGTTTTCCTGTAGCCCAGCAGTTTGTCACAAATCTCTTTCAAAGATTCGACTCGAACGCTGTAGATGTAGAAGAATGAAGTTAGGTCTGTTAGCGAAAACGGGACCATTTTACCTTCGCTATGGACAGTACGACAGACAGCCTGAAAGCGGTACTATCCTGACCAAAGCGGGAGGGTCGCGGTAGTTGTGTTAGGCAAAAAAATAGGAATTTAACTATTTTTAAATAGTAACCAAATACATATTTTATATATTACTGAACATTGGTTGAAAGATTACAACTTCATATGTAGTTTCAGTAATCACCAGGCAATCAGTTCTTCCAATATAGATTACGTGCTGGCTCCTTAATATTAGCTAATAAATCCATATCATGTAAAGAACGTAAAGATATTGTGAGCCTTTCTGTTGAGCGAACTGTAGAAATGGCATGTGTTGAGCTTGAGCACCTCATTGTTGTCAGTGTTTACAGGCCCCCATGTTCAAGGTATGATACCTTTGAAAAATTATGGAAGAAGTTTTAGTAAGCTTTTAGAACAAATCTCTTGTAGTATGCGGATACTTTAATATCAATCTCCTGGAAGCTTCTTCCATCAGTATTAAATTTTGCTCATTGTTCAAAGCATACAATCTTTATAATTTATGCTTTGAAGCAACACGTATTGCAGGGTGTAGTGCAACTTGTATTCATAATATTTTTACAGATGTTGTACCAATCAACAAATACTTAATTCAAAAACTAAGTATGGACAATGTATATGTCAAAATTATTCTAAAATGTTTAAAAGAGTTTGCTCCACATTCAGATCTTTACATAGCAAAAAAATTAAGAGCACTAAAAATAAAATTAAAGTGACGTGGAGCATAATTAATAGCGAAACCGGTAAAGGCAAACCTCGTGACACAAATTATCAATTGAAAATTAAATAATGAATTGACTAGAACAAATCAAGAAGTCGCAGCGGTGTTTGAGAAATATTTCACTGATATACCTATTTTGACAACAAAGTCATTGAATAGTTTTCCAACTGTCGCCGATTCATTACCCAAACAGAACGTTTAAAAGAATTTAGATTTGAAAAAGTATTACCACAAGATATTGTAAAATATTTCAAAACCCTTGATGTAAAGTAAACCACAGATATATGGAGGATATCCGTTTCAGTTATTGCGTCCATAAAAGATTTAATTGCACCTCATCTTTCTATTGTTTCTAATATTAGTATCGAACCTGGTGTGTTTCCTGATTTAATGAAACATAGTAAAGTAATAACTTTATTTAAATCTGGTAGTACATTGGACCCCACTAATTTTAAACCTCTTTCTGTACTACCAACTCTCAGTAAAATTTTTAAAAAGATAATTTTAGATCAATTGTTAAAAGAATTTAATAAAAATATATAACTCCATAAAAATCAATTTGGTTTCACAAGGTGTCACTCGATGACTGACGCAGGTGTCAAGCTTATGATTTATATTTTTAATGCCTGGGAGAGTTCACAAGCTTTAGGTATTTTTTGTGATCTTTCCAAGGCTTTCGATTGTGTACATCATGAGATATTAATCAGAAAACTACAACATTACGGTGTCAAAAATATTGCGCTTAGACTTATTATTTCATATTTAAATAACAGAACTCAAAAAGTCGTTATCTATAGTGAAGGTTCCTCCGGATCAGTAGTATCAATAGGCGTTCCTCGGGACTCGATTCTTAGCCCATTCCTGTTCTTAGTCTATATTAACGACTTACTTTATCTTGTAGGGGACAATCACGATATATGCCGATGATACCTCTTTAACTTTAAAACTCAAACGAAAGTCAATTAATTTTGACAATGTAAATAATCCTCTGTCGAAATAAGTACATTTTTAACGCCTACAATTTGCTCTTAAACAGCAATAAGACAAAATGTATTAAATTTACAATACCTAATGTTAAACATTCAAATACCTATATACTCTTAAAAGGGGAGTAGTTGAGTCTTGTGGATACCACTGGTTTTCTTGGAATTACTATGACGCGAAACTTCAATGGGCACCCATATATCTAAATTAGCAACCAGACTTACATTTGCAGCATATGTAAGAAATATTAGAAGTCTCACCAATGATGAGACAGCTAGATTAGTTTATTTTAGTTACTTTCATATCGTGATGTCTTATGGAATTTGGTATGGGGTAATGCGACTGACATCGAAGCTATATTTGTTTTGAAAAAGAGAGCCATACGGACGATTTATAACTTAAATTGTAAGGAGTGCCTTAAAGAAAAATTGAAAGAAATAAACATTTTAACTTTGGCATCGCAATATATTTATGAAAATGTAATGTATGTATATAAAACATAAATGAATTTGATTTGATACTTTAAACACTAGAAAGAAACATACGCTTGTAATACCAGTTACTAGACTCCATAGAATTAGAAATTCATTTATGGGGCAATGTATACGCTTTTACAACAAAATCCCAGAAAATGTACAAAAATTGTTAATAAATAAGTTTAAATGTTTTTTAAAGAAATATTGTACAAAAATGGTTATTATATAATAATATCAAAGAATACACAAGTGAAAAAAAACCCTGGGAATGTATAAATAAAATTAGTATAAACAAAAACAAAATTATTGTAAAGTGAAACATGTATAAAAAAGAAGTCCCGCTAGGTTTTTTACTGGTTTTTCCGAAGGCATAGGTATTTTCCGAACCAGTGGTAAATAAAAAAAATACTTTCAATAGGTATTATGTAATCTGTATTTAATAAATATTATTCTATTCTATTTTATCCGTTACAGGCATCGATCACTAATAAAAAACCTTAGTGATCGATGGTTACAGGCTATCAAAAGTCCACTGCCGAACATAGGCCTCACCCATAGACTGCGTCATACAGGGCAAGATCCAAGGAAAACGAAGTGTGGGTCGAAAAAGAACATCTTGGCTGAAAAACCTACGCCAATGGTTTGGAAAGAGCACCCGTTCCTTATTCAGAGCCGCGGCATCAAAGATTCAAGTTGCCTTAATGATCTCCGACCTTCGAAAGAAGATGGCACTTTAATAAGAAGAAGAATAGACTGCGTAATAGGGATAATATTTGCCTTAGTTGCCACGATCGGCAGGCGGGTTGGCAAACGCAGCTTTTCATGTTTTAGTTGTTATTAGAATGAGCTGATGCCCATCTTCTGGTTTGTTAACTTCTGTCGCCTCTTACGACACTATATATATAAACGAACTGGTCACTCGACGACGGCGTTGCCGCCACATTCACTTCCTGATGCAGCCATCGACATTAATAAGCATTTAATGCCTTCTTTTTTTATTTTATACAGTTTACACATAAACAAAAACATTTTTAGCTCTTTCCATGGATTATTAAAAAACGTTACCTAATTAAATATCTACTTATAAAATGTTAATTCATCGTCATACGTATGTCAATTGGTACGTAGTAATAGTAGCAGAGAAGGTTCAGAATAAGTAATATCAAACATTCTGTCCTTTTTATCTTTTAAATTCAAAATGTTGAAGAAAGAGATGTTGCCTATAAATTACATTCAATTTGGGATAATTTCAAATAACAGTAGAAGCTTTATTTAAAACTGCAATAACGGTATATCATCATATATTTATTTGAATTTCAATTCAAAATTTGGCTACACTTTGAAAAATAACCCTGTATAGAAAATGAGTAAACAAGCCTTCCAGCCTTTTGAAAAGGAAGAGCTTCTTCGTTCTTGGAAAAAATAAATATATAACTAATAAGGGCCATTATATTTAATTTTTTAATCACTCTAAATAAATAAATAGAAGGATAAATTGCTTACAGTACTCTTCTGCAAACAATCATAGTTTCTATATTAACCGCGTATATTTTGTGTTTATCTCACAAAGGAACAAGTCCTTGGAATCTTCAACGACAGCTAATAAGCTGATGATGTGATTATGATTAGGTATAATAGAGTAAGTATAAAATAGAAGACTTATATAAAATGAGCATGGAAACATAGAATTGCATTAAAGTGAATGATGCTGGAAAATGAAAGAACCTAACATTTTATCGGTTACGTTTGTAGACGAGAACGATCTGAACAATAGTCTTTTCACTCAGCCTAATGACGTTGCTTCGGAGCCGAGTAAATGCCTACTTTTTAGCCTTAAGCGGACAACATAACTCAACATAACCCTCTAGAGCTGTTCTAGGTCTACGGTTATAGCAATCATAATGAAACACGAGAGCGCATTTTTATAATACCCGCATTTCTTGGTATTTAAAAATGCTATATTATTAGCATTTATTGCATACTATATATACTTATCTTCTATAATTTGCATAGTCCACCTATTTATCTTTGTTTATATAACAAAGATAAATAGGTGGACAGTAATCTTTTATTTGTTTAATTCTGAACAATACAAATTGTGTTGAATCATTTATGCAAAAATAGAATTAAAACACTTAACAATCAAATTTACAATTATAAAAAAATACAATAAAAATATAATTTACAATCAATATTGAATTAAAATAATTACAACAATTAATATAAAAATTACATTATGAAAAATTACAATTTAGTATATAAAACTTACAATAAAAATTACAAGTCAAATCTCCTCAGTATAAATAAAATAAAGTATAAAATATTACAAAATAATAATAACAATATTTGTCACAAAAAAAATTACGATTATTTTTAATGTCATCAAAACTTTAAAAACTTTGTAGGTTATATAATAGCATCAGCATGTAGAAATTCGTCAACACTATAATAACATTTTTCCAGTAGGAACTTTTTTAAGGTATTTTTGAAACTATTCTTGTATAACATATTTTTAAGTCAGTAGGTAATCTATTAAATAGAATTACTGATCGATATTTAAAAGAGTGTCTAGTCATTACCATACGAGGGACGATTTTATTGTGAAAGTCTTTTCTTCTAGTGCTTTCTCTTATGGTTTTTTGGTATATCGTCTCATATTCGCCAATAAATTTTACAAATTGCGTGAGGAAGACCAGTATATACAGGCATGGAACAGTCAAGGTCTTTTGAAGTGTTCGCGACACGATTCTTGTTGTTTTATCCGAACCATGGTTTTGATTGCTCTTTTTTGCAGAACAAAAGCTTTGTGTACATTATATTTAAAGCTCCCTCCCCAAAATAAAATACTATAACGTAATCTTGACTCCACCAATGCGTAATAAACCAATTTTAAATGTTCAAGATCAGCTTCATCCCGTAAGCTTCTGAGTACGTAACAAGCTGAGCTTATTTTACTCTCAATCTCGTCTAATTCATGTTTCCACTTTAGATTACTGTCTATCCTCACTCCTAAGAATTTGGCCACTTCTTCAGACTGTACTGTTTTATCACCTAGTGTAAAATTCAGTGTTGTGTTTTTTCTGACGTTATTGCGGAATAACATAACATTTGTTTTGTTAAGCAAACCATATTTTAATGATTTCCAATATTTGGTTTATTTTAATTTCGATAGTCGCTATTTCAGAGGCAGAGATAACGGCATTAGTATCATCTGTAAAGAGCACTAGTTTTGTTGAGTCTGTCATTTTACGTACATAATGGTTTAAATCATTAATAAAAGTAATAAATAATACGGGGCCTAAAATGTAGCCTTGAGGTACACCCACTTTTACGTTAATCATTTTGGACTTTGTCACTATTTCGGACATGCTATCGTTCACTGTTGTTATTTCTACGAACATTTTTCTGTTTTGCAAGTAAGATTGAAAAAGTTTCAGAGCCTGTCCTCGAACCCCATAATATTGAAATTTTTCCAAAAGAAGATCATGATTGATGGTATCGAACGCAGAGCCCAAATCCAGAAAGAGTGCAGCTTAATTTATTATTTAATTTATCAATGACATCATGAAGCAGTGCGTCTATTGCGTACTGTGTACCGATGTTGTTTTGATAACCAAATTGCCCTCTGTCAATAACCTTGTTTAAGACAAGATGAGCCACCAACCTAGACTTAATTATGCGTTCGAATATTTTTGATATTGTGGGTAGTAAAGATATAGGCCTATACATCTTGGCATCCGATATCGAGCTCTTCTTGTGAACAGGTACGACTTTGCCAATTTTCAGTTGATCAGGGAAAATGCTCTCCTTTATAAACTTACTAAAAAAACAACAAAACTGGTTTGGCGAGAAGATCTATATTTCCTTTTATTATATTATCGATATATTAGCGATGTTATCGTCAGTAATTGCAGTTTTTGGACGTCTCAAATTTCAACGTCTCCCAAGCTCTCACGGCCACGTTTAAATTCAGCTGCCCAAAATTTCACTGTGGTAAATGATAGTGCAGAGACTCCATACACAAAGTCCAATTCATCTTTGATTTGCGTAGGCGTATTGCCTATGAAATACAAAAATTTAATGACCGCTCGATACTCAGTTTTATCCATTTTCACAAAAACTCGACTCACTCAAACGACTGTCAAATAACAACTAAACGTACAAAATGGCTGAAATTTTGGTGCTAGCTTTTATTGATGAGTGCTGCCATCTTCACGTTGAGGTCGTCTTTTCTGACCACCCTAGTAGTTACAATTGCAACAAGAGTCCAACCATGTTTCAAGATCATTCTAAAGTAGGTAGGTATGTTCATTTGTAAAATTAAATTAAGTTGAAAACTGAAAGAATACCCTAACAAAGAGGTTTTACGACATAGGCAAAAAGATTGGACTGAACTTCCTAAAACACGACACTCATATTGCTAGTACAATTTATAAACAATTGTTACGCAAATACTTTTGTATAAGTTCGCGTAGCGTGAACAAGTAAGGACATCACGTACGAAATTTATTCATCACGATGTATACTCTCGTATTTATTCGCATTGATTTTTAAATTAATTTTGATTTGGAACCCTTTTAGATACTGTGATAACATAAAACACACACCGGCTGTGGTAGTCAAGCAACACTGCTAGCACCTTTGCATTTTCTATCGCATTTATCACGGGTAGTACTCTGAGGAAATGTTTATACACAGTTTTTTTTTCAGTTTTCAGTTTTAAGACGTTCGTGTTAATAATCTGTCGCCAAATTCCACTAAAGCTAATCGCGAAAATACTCACAATACCATTCACACCATCTGGATGCTTGGCAATTCACCACTGTGGAATTTACTAGAAGTTTTCTTCATGGCACTATTTCTTTATGGAATCGTTTACCACCGGCGATTCTTTCGTACGAATACGACTTCGCGGCCTTAATAAACGAGCTTACTCCATTTTAAAAAGGCCGGCAACGTACCTGCAATTCCCTTAAACGAACATAATGTATTTTGTTCCTTTAAAATATACCCATTTTGTGGACTTTCTAGTCAAAAACTCTTCTAGAACAAAAATCCCAACAATGGATCACATCCATTGTATGATGATACATTAAATATTTCAAACTACAGTCATATGAGATAACTTCTATTTTAGAATTTAAAAATTCGAAATTTTCCGTGTACAGCGGCGTAGAATCATCTTCATATGGTCCCGTGAAATTTGAAATAGACTACCAAAAAAAATTCCTGGTAGTGTTTGTTGCCTTCAAAAGTGACGGTACCAATATTTTATAATTAGACACCAAACGTATAAAAACACAGGATCGCGATGAGATGCATGAAAATAAAAGCAGCCAGTCACAACAATGACTGTGCAAGAGCACAGGGGCACTGTCTGTTACCCCACTCTTATAGTCTGATGGGACGAGAGTCCGACACAACCAGAGGGATCAGGCGGAGGCCCAAAAGTGCTATGCTCGAAATTTATCTACAGAATAAAAACCATAGCGAGGATATCAGTATAAGAAGTAAAGTAACTTCGTCCAATGGATCAGTATGCTGAAGTGGCAATGAGTCGTCCATATAACTGAACTTACAACCGACGGCAAGAATTGTTTTATGTGGACGATACACATGTTCATTTTAAGATGACGCTATAGAAATAATTGATCACGCTGAGTACCACAGATATAGTTACTACGTATTATATTTTGAGCTAAGTATTAGTAGCGGTGTAAGAATATCCACCCCATATCGTCCCGTGGGTGTCGTAAGAGGCGACTGAGGGTAACTAACCAGGAGATCGGCATCAGCGTCTTCCTACTAGAAAAAAAAACCGCGTTGCCAACCCGCCTGCCAAGCGTGGTACTATTGCAAACCCCCTTATAAGGTATTCTATGGGAAGGCTTATGTTCTGCAGTGGACTTTAATGCTGTAATAAATGACTGAATTAATTAATATTTTGAGCCGCATTACTTACTGGGAATCTGACTTATAAATTGCGGGCATAATTTCCATTATTCCATTACCATTTCCATTATTCGTTAAATAAGTAAATTAAATCTGATGGACGTGTAACTGTATCCAGTGTTCCCGACACTGTATCCACAGCTTCGATTGTATCTTACATGAGCGTTAAATTAAATATGTAAAGACTAACATCTATTTTGTGAATTCTATTTTATTATACAACTAGCTGATACCCGCGACTGCATCCACGTTGCTTACTCATATCACTGAACACGTAGTGAATAAATCGTTGTTTCTTAGAACTTTAATAACTTTATATTAAATGAAGATATCGCAATAAGTTTTTTTTTTTTAGATAAGGACCAAGTGTCTAAGAAATAAAGCTTAGAAAACCTAATTGAATCCAGTAGTTTCTTATTCAGTAATTCCCGTGATGTGCGCAAACCTCCATCGTTTTATTTATATAAATTAATTATATTTTTAGACATTAAGTATGAAATTTAAAATCAAAAATATATGTTAGATTTAAGATAATATTTAAGAATAAAGGAAAGTGATGCAAAAGATTTTCTTTATTCGACGTAGCAAAAATACATGATTAATTTTTCACAAGCGGTTTTTTATAAATAATTTTTGGTGTTCGTGAAGCGTAAACAAGAGCAACCGCATTTGGAATTTATTCATAGTCACCAACATCCTCAAAGGAAAATTAGAAACGCACTTTACATAACAATAGGTAGTCGATTTCAAAGCGCCAGCATTCGTTTTTTTTATGATTAAGAAAAATTTGGTCATGACTATGGTTATCAAGTGGGTAATGCGTTGAGTGGCTTTTTGATTATTTCACTTTTTCCAAAGATATCATTGCCGGAAGGAAGTTAGCGCAGAATATTTTTTTAAATAACGTGTATGCCAATAAATTGCTCCTTAAATTCTCTCTAAGAATCCGTAATAGCTCTACGTCTATTACTATTAGTTAATTTATAATTAATTTAAAAGAACAATTTTCAAAAATTTTGTATTTTGCTAGAAAACATAAAATATCTACTTTTTTAAAGGTTTTTTTGCTTCTTTTTTCTCTCAGTTAACAAAAATATTATATTTTTGCAATATTTATAACAATTAATATTTTAAGAAAACTGCTAATTGTTGAAGTATGATGTCATCGGTGGTCGTTGAATCCACTAAAAGCTATATTCACATGAATCCTCATTACGACAATTTCATCTTCGCCTTAATGTTTGTACTCTTATTTTAAGGTTATATAGCCGTATTATTATGATCCTATAAAACAATACTATTTTTTCTACGTGGTAGAGCCATGCTGCAGCTATATTAGTAGTATAGTTGTAGCACAAATGGGTCGGCTCGACTGGGGAGGGACCACGCTCTCACAGAATACCAGTGTAAAATAGCAGCTTATCACTGCTGTGTTTCGTATGGTGAGTGTAGAGAACCGTAGACCCTTTATACTAGAAAAGAAGCATTCCATCTTAGTCCTCACGGGTGACAACGCATCTGCATTTTGATTCGCAAACGATGATAGATGTAGATGTCCATGGGCCACAGCATCAACTTACCATCAGGTAGACTGTGTGCTCGTTTGTTTCCCCTATAAAAAAATGTATTAATTGCATTACTCCTGTTTAAAATGAAAAATCGTCGGTTTCATAATTGAACTATTTTATTTATACTATTATTAGCAATCTACTGCAAGCAGTGATATATTTGTTTATATAATAATGACATATGGCAGTACAATAAGTTGATAATCCATTAAATATTACAGGTATGTTATATTTAAGTTGGGTATTAATATTTTAAAAAATATTATAGAGTGTTAATAGCCAATATTTTTCAAATGACAAATCCAAATCTTTAATTATTATAATTTAATTTTTTAAGTATTAAATTTATCCAGTATATGTGCAAGACTTAATTAATAATTACAATTGCAACTTAATTAATAATTTTATTGTCAGATTCAACAAATACGGGCGGTTCAATGTCGAAAACGTTCACCACTGCAGTTATTGATAATGAGAGATAATAAATGCGCAATGCAGTTTTTAAATTGGGGAACATGATTCTAATGGATTATCCCTTAGGAATTTATAATATTGAATTTCCAGAGATTCGGTTTTCATATTGTCGGTCGCACTAGCCACATCCGTTTTGAGCAGCTCGGCAAACTGCACTAAGGCAAACTGCACTAATTCCCCGTCTATGCTGTCTTAGAAACCATTTGCATATGTATAAGCATTGACCACAACTGGAGTTTCTTTCAAAATTTCTTATGTTATAATAGATTTCAAGTGTCGACATATACAAAAGATACTAGTTAGATTTTGGTTTGTTTTCGTGCATTTATCTAAAGCATAAAGTAAGTTATCAATAATGACATCTAACACCACAATTTCAAATTGTTCACCAGCTGTTTCTTTTTCAACAAATTCGGCAAGTGTACTAGAACTGCTAAAATCGTCGTACTTTGTGTTTCGCTTGCGTCGTCTTGAAGTCTGTTGTTGAAATATCAATTCATGACAGCCCGTCAGATATTTTCAGATTTTGCTTCAATATCTGAAAAATGTGGATCGTATTGTTTGGACATATCCTTAAAATGATTCATAAAGGGTATTCTGTATTAAGGTCTATATTGGACGTTTTCAGCGAGGCACGATCGATCCAACCGTACATTAAACGAAGACATAGTAAAATCTTGCGCTATTGACATGTTTTTTATTTCCTCTTACATGTTGGTGGTCTCTTTTTCCAAGTTTATCAAATGTCTGTTAATAATTTTATGTTGTTTGACTACCAAGTCTCCGTTACGTTTTAATAAATTATATTCACTCCAATACAGACGTTTGGTTCTTCCATAAATTCAATAATTTGATTTGGTTTTGTCTAAGAAGTTCAATACCCTTACTATACTGTTCCGCGAAACATTCGTACAATAGCCGAACATTTTTGGTCCTTCGAGCGACAGTGAGAACTAACGAACTCAAAGATAACAGTTGTCATCTTGCTCAACATCCGCAACATTTGGCTTGGCCAAGCAGCAGCTTTTCTAGGTCAAGAATCAATGTGTCGGCAAGTTGGTCAGCACCAGCAGTATCAACAGTAATCAGCAGTGTCAGAGTAAGATCTTTCCTTTTTTAACAGTTTTGATTTTAATAACAACATGGAAAACGTACATGCTAATCAGGTTGAGATTGTAGGAGCTATTAGTAAAATTGGTTAATGTTAAAAAAGATGGGTCAGAGCGTAAAACAAAAGATTATTTTAAAAGAAAACTTGACGTTTTATAATCGTACTGGCAATATTTACAGAACAATCACAGCAAACGAGTAAAAAGTAAGAGTCGTACACATCCCTACTTTACAAATTCCGAGTACGAAATTGCAAGGGAACAATATAACTCTGCGATCACACTCTTAATCTCATGGCTGTTTAACGGGAGATGAAGCTACATTCTTCAACAGATTTGACAGCATACAGGAAACTGAACAGACTGATCTCCAAATGCATGCGGCGGGACTTACGCAACTTCAATACAGCTTGTATTGAAGAAGCGATCGAACGAAACCAAGGCTCCAAAGTCTTTGCCAGAGATCTATCTGCCACCAACTGTCAAAGCTGAAGACCCAGTGTGGCAGCATCGTTTCCGGGGAACCTGAAATTTTGAGTGAGATTGAGAGGTTCTATGGGCAGCTGTACACGTCATCGTTGGAGCCACACGCAAGTGTGAATAACGATCCAAGAGCGAGTCTTATCCGACACTATTCAGAAGATATACCGGACGTCAGTCAGTCTGAGCGAGATTAGAATGGCTCTCCAGCACCTTAAAAACGGCAAGGCCCCAGGTGAGGATGGAATTACAGCGGAGGCTTTTGAAAGCAGGTGGAAAACCCGTACTTGAAGTCCTTCAGAAGCTCTTTAATTCCGTCCTCCATGGTGGTATTACACCGGAGGCGTGGAGCAGAAGTGCGATGGTCTTGTTCTTCAAGAAAGGCGACAACGCTCTCTTGAAGAACTACAGACCGATTTCCCTTCTCAGCCGCGTCTACGTGCTGTTTTCGAGAGTTATTACGAATCGTCTCGCACGCAGACTTGACGACTTCCAGCTTCCCGAACAAGCCGGTTTCCGAAAAGGCTTTAGTACCATGGACCACATACACACTCTTCAGCAAATTGTACAGAAGACAGAGGAGTATAATCTGCCACTTTACCTTGCGTATGTGGACTATGAGAAATCCTTTGATTCCGTCGAAATTTGGGCGGTGCTGCAGTCCCTTCAGCGATACCAAGTTGACTGTCGGTATATCGAAGTGCTGAAGTGGTTGTACAGAAGAGCTACGATGGCTATCTGAGTACAGAATCAGAGTACGAAACCTATCCAACTGCAGAGAGGTGTAAGACAGGGTGACGTTATATCCCCGAAAGTCTTCACCGCTGCATTGAAAGACGTTTTCAAGCTACTGGACTGGAAAGGATGCAGCATTAACATCAATGGCAAGTACATCACTCACTTTCGATTTGCCAACGATATAGTCCTTATGGCAGAATCGCTGGAGGACCTAAGCACTATGCTCAATGACCTCAATAGTATCTCCCAACGGATAGGTCTTAAGATGAACATGGACAAAACAAAAATCATATTTAACGTCCATGTCACACCTATGCTGATAGTTGTTGGGAGCACTAAACTCGAAGTTGTTGACGAGTATGTTTATATGGGACAAATAGTCCGAATAGGTAAGTCCAACTTCGACCGATAGGTCAATTGACCGATTCAACTCGGCTGAGCAGCGTTCGGGAAACTACGACACATCTTCTCATCATGAAGTGTAGGGCGTCCCCCTACTAGATGGAGTGACGACCTGGTAAAACATGCAGGAAGTCGATGGATACAGGTGGCTCGAGGCCGGGCTTTGTGGAATTCCTTGGTGGAGGCCTATGTTCAGCAGTGGACTTATGAAAGGCTGTAATGATGATGATGATGTATATAGCTCGGTAAAAGAAATCATTAATCTGCAGTATCAGGATTTTCTGGCTGGCCAGAAATATTATCCAGCCCTTTAAGATAAAACAAGTCAACAAGTGGAACAGCGTGGATTAGGTGAGCCGTCTTCAGGAAAGTCGTCGGAACCGCAAGAGGCCCTCCGCACACAGGCACATCGAGGAGCAACAAGTAAGTTAGATGATATGTTGCGCATACAACATATTAATTTTAAGATATTTAAAAGGTCTGTTAGTTGCATAAACATAGATAACATCACGGAAAGATGGGAATTCGAAGATTCTTTAAAAACATTAGAGTCGCGGTGGTCGGCTATAGATTCCCTGCATTGGGAAATTGATCATGATCTCAATGGGGATCATGATGAATATACAACTTCTTTTAGTATGTACGAACAGAAGTTTATGGACTTGAAGAGAAAACTCAATTCCATTCCAAATGTGGTCTGCCAATCACCCAGAAAAATGTACGCCCAGAATGGATTTCCCTACATTTAACGGCAATTATAACCAGAGGATACCATTCAAAAATCTTCTCACAGAAACCGTTCACAACAACCCGTGTATTGCTAAATGCTCAAAAGATGCAATTTTTAAAGAGTAAGCTTCAAGGGGATGCAGAGCGTTTAATACAGCATTTGAATATTAGTTCAGAAAATTACGTAACTTGTTGGAAATGTTGCTAAATCACAGGTTTGACAACAAGCGACGAATTTTCGTATCTCACATTAGCCTAGTACTTGGTCTCCCTAATATTCAACAGAAGGCGGTAAATCAAATTAAAAAAATACATGATACAACTTTAGAATGTTTAAACTCGATCAAAAACGTAGGCGTAGACACATGGGATCCACTGCTAGTACCTACACATATTGTCGCAAAAATTAGACATGGAAGCATATACAGGATATAGATCTCAGGGCCTTTTTGCGTTTCTGGACTACTTAGAAAGCAAATTCACAACACTTGAATTATGTCGGCGAAAACAAGAAAATACACCAAAATTAAACGTTCAGTCTCAATATAACTTCAATAATTCATCATCGAGTAATAATTACTAAAAGCAATTCAATTTTAATCACAATGCGACAAACAAACCTCTTGCAAAATCATATAACGTTACTGGAATCAAATGTCCTTTTTAGCAATGTCAAATGGAATTAACTTAAAAACCACCAACAAACTGAAACTTTGCATAAATTGTTTATTTAGCCACTACGGAAATCCATTTATTTCAACACAAAGGTGCCGTAAATGCTTGCAGAAACACAATACTCTGTTATTAGACGCATGCACAAAGTCCATGTCCGGTACACAGGTTGCGAATAAACCTATTGAGCCCGTGACAAATACTTCGCACGTGTCACAAAATTATTTAGGAGAAATGTTGTTATCGACAGCTTTCGTGAAAATTAAAGCGTTAAATGGAACCTATCAGATCAAAAGGGCGTTGATAGATCAATGATTCCAAATTTCGCTCATCTCGAAAAATGCCGCACAAACCTTAGGCCTAAAAAGACAGCACTGCAAGGGAGTTATATATAGCGTCGGGGAAAAGAAAACATTTGCAAGGGCATGTTAAATATTACGTGTTTAAATATCCATGTTTAAATATTCTTCCAACACTAATGTTTATATAATGAACAACTTAATTAAACATTTGCCAAACCAATCGTTCGCAAAGACTTCATGGTCATTTATAGAAAACATAAATTTGGCTAACCCCGAGTTTTATAACAGTCGTCCCGTCGACTTACTCTTCGGTGCTGATATTTATTCTATGATCATGTTAAGTGGCATTTCCAAGGGAGATTCATCGCAGCCTATCGCACAACAAACGCAGCTAGGGTGGTTGTTATGTGGTAATGTTAAAACATTTCAATGTAATGTTATCACAAATTACATTGAAAATATTCAGAAATTTTGGGAAATAGAACAAATGACGGAACATCCAGAGTTGTCTTTAGAAGAACAGCATTGTATACAATACTATACCTCAACTACGAAACGTCATGAAAATGGTCGGTATGAGGTTAGGCTACCCTTAAAAACCGAAAATAAAATAAAATTGGGATCAACAAAATCAATGGCAATTGCACAGTTTCGGAATTTGGAAATAAAACTCGTAAAACATTATAATTATAATTTTGAAAGATTATAATTTTGCGGAAAAATATAAAGCCTGTATTAAAGAATATAAACAATTGAATCATAATATGAAACAATCAGACGGTCATACGATGGCGGAGTGTTATTTTCCTCACCGCGGTGTAAGGTGGCAAGAAATAGCTCGTATTGTAGCATGGATATTACGTTTTTTGACACCTAATGTCAAAAAAAGTAATATCCAGAAAGGTATATACTGAAGTATGCAAAATTAGTTATTATTAAACATGCAAACGAAGGAAAACGATTTTCAGATGGATATAGAATATTTATATAAGTACAACACAGTGCATACGAGAAGCAAATTACGGAGTCTGAATCCGGTTTTAAGTGAGGGAATACTTAGGGTTGGAGGAAGATTAAAAACGCTGGATGTTAGCGTCTCACGATATGATGCATCCTATAGTACTACCTCATACAAGTAGATTGACGGATCTTCTAATAGATCATGCACATAATATGACATTTCACGATGGCCCTCGACTTACTTTAGGATGGTTACGTCACAAATATTGAATTGGAGGGGGTAACAGAGGCGTTAAATTAAGTTTACGAAACTGCGTCAAATGCAGAAAAAACAGTCCCTCTATACAACCTCAATTAATGGCTGATTTACGAGAGTCAAGGGTTAATCCAACACCACCCTTTCATCACACAGGTATTGATTATACTGGTTTCGTTGAAATAAAGTCAAGTAAAGGACGAGGAATAAAAAGTACCAAAGGATATGTAGCATTTTTTATGTGTATGGTTACCAAAGCCATACATTTGGAATTAGTGTCGGATTTGAGCACTTCAGCATTTTCAACAGCGCTTCGTCGCATGGCATTGAGAAAAGGAGCTCCACGTCATATCTACAGTGATAATGGCTCAAACTTTGTAGGCGCTAATAGGATCCTGCAGAAAGAATCACATATAACAACTTCAGCACAAATTTAACAACAGCCTCTTGATGTAGTTTTCAGAGTTGAACATCGAATGGCATTTCAATGCTTACTTGTGGCCAAGGGCTGGAGCCTTATGGGAGAGAGCTGTGCGCATTTTAAAACATCACCTGAAGCCTGTGGTTGGTAATCAAAAGCTAACATACGAAGAATACTCGACAGTATTGACTGACATAGAAGCGTGCTTAAACGCAAGACCCTTGTGTCCGCTAACTGAAAACGTGAAAGATTTGGAGTACTTGACACCTGCACATTTTTTTAAATGTAGGTTCCGCCATAATAGAAACGTCCGAATATGCCATGACAAAATGGCAGCTAACAAAACAAATATTTCAAGGTGTGTGGAAAAGGTGGAAAGCGGAATACCTTACTCAGTTATCTAGTAGGAGTAAGTGGCGATGGGGCGAGTAGTAAAACTTCATCACCCAGGTAGCGATGGACATGTAAGAGTTGTATCATTAAAAACAAAAAACGGTAATCTTAGAAGGCCGGTGGGTAAACTATCATTACTACCCATTGAAATATCATCACAACAAAATGAACAAAAAGACAGGTCGAGCAACTTTATACAGAAAATAACCCATAAACAAGAAAATAAGCTACAAGGCACCCGAGCCAAATTCAGCTCTATTGTTATGAGTTTCATGTTTTTTATATGTTTAATTACACCTGCATTTAGTACAAGCTCATACAATATTACAACTTTTAACAATAACCAGTCTATTTACTTCGATCCGATAGGTAAAATGCCGATAATCCAGGATAAATGGACACTTATTGTGTATTACAACTTAGATCCTTATTGGGAAGGAATTCAAGCATTTGGAATATTTTTAAAACATTTAAACGAAAGATGTATGAACATAAACGCAGATCACTTATACTCTGAAAATGTTTCGAACATCGGAAAAATGCAATTCTGATTCCAACCTGCCTAGCGTCTCCGACGACAAAGAAACATCGCCTCCCAGTTTTGTTAGCTCACGAATTAAGAGAAAGCGCTCCGAAGAAATTCTGACCGATTTAGCGGATTTTAAAACAGAAATGAAGGACATGATTACTTCATGGATGGATCAGCAAAACAGCGAAAGAACAGAAGTAACATCTGCGTTGAGATCCATAGAGGAATCACTGACTTTTCTCTCAACCAAATACGACGACATGTGTAAAAAAGTGGACCTTATGGAGCAAGAGAGGCACAAACAGAAGGAACATATTACTATACTTGAAAATAAGGTGGAAAATCTCATGAAAGCCCAACGTAAATGTTCATTTGAACTGAAAAATGTCCCAAGATCGGAAAATGAATCCAAAGAAACGTTGTTGAGCATGGTAAGCAATTTATCTACATCACTTAAGGTCAATATACAAAGTAACGACATAAAGGATATTTATAGGACGACCATAAAGGGTGATAAAAAGCCTATTGTTGTCGAAATGTCAACTTACGTCCAGAAATTGAACATTACAAGCGCTGCTAAAAAGTACAATAACCATAATAAGAATAATAAATTAAATACCCAGAACCTAGGTCTAAAGGGAACATGTACCCCTATTTTTATCTCTGACCATCTCACACCTAATGGTAATAAACTGTACTACTTAGCGAGGGAATTGTCAAAAAATCTGAAGTATAAATATTGCTGGACCTCGGTAGGTGAAGTTCTGGTGCGGAAAGATGACTCATCCCCGATCATAAAAATTATGAATGAAGCACAAATAAAAGGCATTTATGAGGCCAACAAATGACTATGCATGAACTGTGTTCTTAGTTTCAAGTGGATCCATGTCTTGCAAAGTGTTCAAGCAATTGATATAGGTTATACACATAACTTTTTTATTTGTACGTTGTACCTATGTTCTGTTAACTCTGTTTATGCCAGTAACACATTCATAACTTACACACTTTTCTTGTCACACATTTACCTTAATACTTACTCCAAAACACAAACACATATTCCACTCACACACCTCTTTATAAAAGTTCTGTTTTCGCTAGCTAAACATAACACCTTGCATTCACACTGTAGATTGATTGCAATAATTAACTTTGATCTGAGAGTTTGGAATAACCAATGTAGGAATATTATTTTTCACTTTTATTCTTTCGTGGTAATCAACTGTCTAGAACTCCTTTATGCAAATAATTTTAAATTAATACCTATTGGACAAATTTACTACACACAAAAACTTCCTAATTTTCATGGATAATTTGTCCCATCCATATAATGATATAGACAATATTAGTATAGCTCAGGCCGTCACTTGCACGCCTGAAGAGTGTTATTTACACATCTCAACAAAAAGTCACTTAACCATTCTTACCCAAAACATAAGGAGTATATACAAAAATCTTGATATTTTTCAAGCTATGCTCCACTCAACTAAAACCGATTGCGACGTACTAGTTATGACTGAATGTCACCTCTCAAAAATAAAAAGTATTCCTAACCTAAACGATAATTATAACACACACTTTACAAAAAATACCTTAAACCAATGTGATGGCGTAGTTTTTTATGTAAAAAAGAATCAAAATATCAATGTATTTGAACCGTATATTACAAACGCGTCCTGCCTTGTTTTAACTCTTTACGATACTGTCATAATCGGCATTTATCGCACTCCATCTATTAGAAATACTGACGAATTCGTATCATCCCTTCAATCTCTTCTTATACAATATAATTGCTATCCGAATATTATTATAACGGGTGACATAAACATCGACATCAAAATCGACTCCAAAGATCCAAACTGTCATAACTATTTAACATCACTCGCTTATTATGGGATACTCCCAGCTCATAGGCTCCCAACTCGTGATAAAATGAGCTATGATCACATGATGCTGAAAACGTCTCACCCTGCTAAATCACTTGTTCTTACTAACCCTACCACTGACCACAGTACAGTCATTCTTGACGTGATGTTTGAACCTTTGCGACGTAATCTGGCTCTAAAAACCAAAATTTCAATCAATTTTGATGCCACTTTAAATTACATTAAGGCGGACTTACCTGATATATTAACAATAAAAGACCCTTCTGAAGCTGCCCAGGTTTTGGTTTGTAAAATCTCCACAGCGATTAAAAACAACCAAACTGTAAAAAGTGTCCCTTCAAGAAAAAGACATATCAAGCCCTGGATAACCATAGGAGTTTTACGTTGCCTTCGCAATCGCGACAAACTTCATTTAAAATTAAAAAAGAATCCGTATAACGAAATCTTGAAAGTAACCTATACACGTTATAGAAATTATTGTAGTAAACTTGTTCGAAAACTTAAAATAATGCACGAAAGAAACAATTTAACTAGAGCTAATAAAAATCCTAAATTACTGTGGAAAACAATAAAATCTATATGTAACATAAACACTAATAAAAATGACTATATACATAACCTACTCTCACTTAAATCCACACCGTTGGAAGCAGCAAATTGTGCTAATAATTACTTCTCTAACTTAGGTAAACATCTCGCTGAAAACTTATTACCGTCCCCTATGTCCTATAATTCTATTCGTAGCATAAATAACATTAATAGTCCCTCTTTATCCAATTCTTTCGTTCTTTTAGCAACAGATTCGGCAGAAATTAATACAATCATCTGTAACTTATCTAACGACTCCGCCCCCGGGTGGGATAACATTCCTACCGCTTTTATTAAAATGGCTAAAAGTTATCTTACCCCTGTCCTTTGTCATCTGTATAACCTCTGTTTCGAAAAAGGCTGTTTCCCCTCTGTTTTCAAAGAAGCTATTGTAACACCCATCTACAAAAGTGGAAATAAAGATGAAATTGAAAATTATAGGCCTATCTCTGTACTTCCAGTTCTGGCAAAAATTTTGGAAAAGCTTATTAATAACCGCATTAAAAAATTCCTTTACAAAAACAGCCTGCTATCAAATAATCAATTTGGCTTCAGAAATGGCGTGTCCACTGAAGACGCAGTTCTATCACTTTCCGACACTATCTGTAAGCACCTAGATGCAGGCAGTAAATGTGTCGGCGTCTTCCTTGATCTGGCAAAAGCGTTCGACTCCGTTTCAATTCCAATATTATTAGATAAGCTATATCACATTGGCATAAGAGGGACACCCCATAAGCTATTCACAGACTACCTAACGAATCGCCTACAACATTTAAAACTTGGTGACATTATCAGCCAGTCATCTCCCATTAATTACGGCGTTCCACAGGGCAGTGTGCTCGGACCGACATTGTTTTTGATATATGTGAATGACCTCTGTAGCCTCAAACTTCCTAATTGTGATATATTTACATATGCGGATGACACCGCCCTGATTTTCAGTGAAAAGAGTTGGGATTCTCTTAGAATTACGACTGAATCAGGATTACGACATATATCAAATTACTTAAGATCACATCTATTAACTCTTAATGTATCAAAAACCCAATTTGTTCCTTTTGTGATACGAAAATCTAACTTACCATACTCGGACTTTGCTCTTAAAATTCATAGCTGCTCCCAACACCAGGTGAAAAATTGTCAATGTGTTGATATTGCTAGATCGTCTACTATCAAATATCTAGGTATCACTATCGACCAGCATCTTATATGGAACAAACAAATTGATTGTACCATTGACAAGATAAGAAAGCTTATGTGGGTTTTTAGAAGGCTCAGACATGTCGCAGATAATAAAATTCTTATATGTACGTATAAAGCTCTAGCCCAATCTGTCTTAAGCTACTGCATTACAGCATGGGGTGGAGCAGCTAAGTCCTATTTAATAACTCTTGAAAGGGCTCAGAAAGCATTACTGAAGGTGATGTTCTTTAAACCAATCCGTTTCTCAACTCACGAACTACACAAATCTTACAAAATCTTAACAACCCGCCATATGTACATTTTAAAGAGTGTTATACGAATACACAGCACTTTACCATACACTGCCCTTCAGACACTAAAACGTAGAATTCTACCTGTTTTCAATATTCCATATTGTAAAACCAAATTTAAGAAAAAACAATTTGCCTGTAAATCAAAATATCTATATAATAAATTAAATAGTAGGCTAAATATGTATCCCCTCACTTGTGTTAAATTGAAAAATTTGTTAACAACAACTCTGCTTAGCCTCAATTATGAAGAAACAGAACTGCTTATTTGCTAAACACACACGCACGCACACACACACACATACACACACACACATACACACACACACACATACACACACACACGCACACACACATATACATACACACACACACACACACACACTCACACACACACACACACATACATACACTTTCATTCTTTCTTAAGTATCTAAAATTTACTTGTTAAATCACTAATATAATATGTAATATCCTATGTTTCAAATTGTTAAAATTTGTCTGTTGGAAGAGCGGGGTACCCCGTAACACAGGTTTTACCAACCCAGTACACCCCTTGCCACTTGTTTGTTACTACCTTTTGAAACGCAATAAACGATTTTTGATTTTTTTTTTGATTTTTTTGATTTTTATATGATATTGTTACAACCACAGCTCGAGTTCTCAGAACTGCAGTATTACGATGACCTCCTATTGACGCTCCAGATAGCGACCGGGACTTGTGAATGGAATAGGCTACTTAGCAAATAGTTTGTTCGGCGTATTGGACGAACGTTTCGCGGAACAGTATAGTAAGGATATTGAACGTGTTAAATAAAACCAAAACCATTTATTTTATTTTATGGAAGAACCAAACGTCTGTATTGGAGTCTGAATATAATTTATTAAAACGTACCGAAGATTTGGTAGCCAAACAACATAAAATTATTAACAGACATTTGACTTGGAACTTGGAAAAAGAGACCAACAACATGCAAAAGGAAATAAAAAACATGTCAATGGCGCAAGATTTTAATATGACTAGCCAGCAATATGCTTCAATATATAAAAATAACTCAGGATAATATTGTTGAAACTATAAGAAACATATACCATGGTCAATTTAACATGCATTTATTAACAGTCGGACAACTTCGAGAAGAACTTCACACAATTTCTGGTCAACACGTATGATGTTAAAATTATTTGCCCCGATCGTGTAATTGGGGAACGCCTTACTAAAGCAGGAGTGATATCTCTCGAGAAAGGATGTTTGCTAAAAGGTCAAGATTTTACCTTGTTCTCCCACCAAATTTACACCCATCAAATTGAGATGAATAAGGATTAAATTCTTCCAAAAATTGAGCCATTGAATAACATCGACAAAATAAGCATACCTTTAGAACCTTTTGACGAAAATGACACTAATTTATCAGATATAAACAGTTCCTTACATAACGTAGTTAGACCGTCAAATAAAAAACCTGAAAAAGAATAACGTGCAATTAACAACATTATCGTCGCACGACATCCATCACTATACGATCAACTACGTGTTAATTGGAGTGTCAGCACTCAGCAGTCTCGGCGACGGTGTTCGCGTGAAGATGGCGACGACGGCGGCGTGCACTCATCTCCCCAGACTTGGATCTGCAGTCGGCGAGTAGTGTTAGTGCAGTGAGTGTGGGAAATCAAAAAAAGGCTAACCGTACGCCTAGTGTTTTCATAGTGAGTGCTAGGGCGATGTTGCCCGTCAACATATAAGCAATATAAGTGATGTGTCGTGTGAAATTGAAAAACAAAACAAAGCGTGTTCTCCCATACAGCAAAGACATTTTAATATTTAATTATAAAAATAATTCTTTTATAATAAATTAGATACTGTAACCAATTTCATCTTACAAATAACAATCATTCATTAAGTTTATAACAAGTTACAAATTGTTTATCACCTTGTTACTTAGATAAGATCACCTTGTTAATTTTGTATTGAAATTAACAAGAAGAAACTGCCTAGTAACGCCATCTGTCGTCAATAAAGGTCTACCATTCTATCATTCACTCTATAGCTATGTAAAATGTACCTACCTATGTAAAGCTTACCTATGAAATAAAAACGTTAGTCTGTCTCAAAGCTATTCAACTCGTTTTATTACACCTAACACATCACCTAACTTAAATTATATTCATCTCTTCACATTTTGGCCCGGCAGCATGTACGGCCCATCCGTACATTTCTGCTGGCGTTCACATTTTAAGCAATGCATAGCGATTGCATTGCGTAGTTTAACAATTACAAAAATTGAGTTAGTTCACGTTTCACCGTAACCGCGACGGACGCGAACTCATTAACAAAACATTTAACATTATAACATTAACATTTAGCATTATTCAACATATTTTAATCTTATATTACACAAAGCACGGTCCTGAGTCACCTGCATCCATCGACTTCCTGCATATCTTACCAGGTCGTCACTCCCAACCCAGTGGGGGGACGCCCAATACTTCGCCTGCCGGTACGAGGCTGCCACTCGAGAACCTTTCTTCCCCATCGGTTGTCGGTTCTTCGAGCTATATGGCCGGGCCATTGCCACTTCAGCTTACTAATCCGTTGGGCTATGTCGGTCACTCTGGTTCTACTGCGGATATCCTCATTTCTGAGTTTATCACACAGAGAAACTCCGAGCATAGCCCTCTCTATAGCTCACTGAGCAACCTTGAGCTTCCTCATCCGGCCAGCAGTGAAGGACCACGTCTCAGTTCCGTATGTCATCACTGGCAACACGCACTGGTTGTACAGTCTCGTTTTCAAGTTTTGAGGTATACCTGACGAGAACATGTGCCGTAATATCCCGAACGCTGCCCAGCCAAGTTGAAAGCGTCGATTGACCTCTCGATCGAAGTTGGACTTACCTAGTCGGACTATTTGTCCCAGGTAAACATACTCGTCAACAACTTCGAGCTTAGTGCTCCCAAAAACTACCGGCATAGGTGTGACATGGACATTAAACATGATCTTTGTTTTGTCAATGTTCATCTTAAGATCTATCCGTTGGGAAGCACTATTGAGGTCATTGAGCATAGTGCTTAGGTCCTCCAGCGATTCTGCCATAAGGACTATATCGTCGGCAAATCGAAGGTGAGTGATGTACTCGCCATTGATGTTGATACCGTATCCTTTCCAGTCCAGAAGCTTGAAAACGTCTTCCAATGCAGCGGTGAAGAGTTTCGGGGATATGACGTCACCCTGTCTTACACCTCTCTGCAATTGGATAAGTTTCGTACTCTGGTTCTGTACTCGGATAGCCATCGTAGCCCTACAGTACAAGCACTTCAGCACTTCGATATACCGAAAGTCCACTTGGCACCGCTAAAGGGACTGCAGCACCGCCCAAATTTCGACAGAATCAAAGGCTTACTCATAGTCCACATACGCCAGACATAGTGGCAAATTGTACTCCTCTGACTTCTGTACAATTTGCCGAAGGGTATATATGTGGTCTATGGTGCTAAAGCCTTTTCGGAAACTGGCTTGTTCGGGAGGCTGGAAGTCGTCAAGTCTGCGCGCGAGATGATTCGTAATGATTCTCGAAAACAGCACGTAGAAGCTGCTCAGAAGGGAAATCGGTCTGTAGTTCTTCAAGAGAGCGTTGTCGCCTTTCTTGAAGAACAAGACCACTGCACTTCTGCTCCACGCCTCCGGCGTAATGCCACCATGGAGGACGGAATTAAAGAGCTTCTGAAGGACTTCAAGTACCGGTTTTCCACCCGCTTTCAGAAGCTCCGCTGTAATTCCATCCTCGCCTGGGGCCTTGCCGTTTTTAAGGTGCTGGAGAGCCATTCTAATCTCGCTCAGACTGACGTCCGGGATATCATCGGAATAATGTCGGATAAGACTCGCTATTGGATCGTTACTCACACTCGCGTGTGGCTCCAACGATGACGTGTACAGCTGCCCATAGAACCTCTCAATCTCACTCAAAATCTCAGGTACCCCGGAAACGATGCTGCCACACTCTGTCTTCAGCTTTGACAGTTGGCTCTTTCTGGCAGACAGATCTCTGGTAAAGACTTTGGAGCCTTGGTTCCGCTCGATCGCTTCTTCAATACGAGCTGTATTGAAGTTGCGTAAGTCCCGCCGCATGCATTTGGAGATCTGTCTGTTCAGTTGCCTGTATGCTGTCAAATCTGTTGAAGAATGTAGCTTCATCTCCCGTCTAACAGCCATGAGATTAAGAGTGTGATTGGAGAGTTTTTGTGTTCTTCTGCGGCGGGTCTTTCAGAACTTAGCTCCGACCGCATGGACAGTTTCCACGAGCTTGTCATTCATATCGTCCACTTCATTGTAGTCTTCTAGGCACTGAAAACGGTTTTGTAACTCGAGCTGAAAGGCTTCGGGACTTTGGATTAGAGCACGAAGGGGACGGAGCGTTGACTTCATTAGACGAGACCTCTTCAACTTAACGTTTAGGTTTAGTGTGCCTTTAACCATTCTGTGATGCCTGCCGGTTTCCACCCTCGCGATCACTGAGACATCACTGAACAGTTGTCGTCTGGTCGTCATAATGAAGTCAATCTCATTTTTTGTCGAACCGTCGGGGCTCGACCAGGTCTACTTCCTGTGGGGCCGCTTCTGGAAGAAAGAGTTTATCATAAAGAGTCCCTCTTTCTCCATGAAGTCAGCCAGCTTCTGGCACCTTGAGTTCCGTTGCCCTATTCCAAATTTCCCTACTTTCAGCTCACCATTCTTTCTTGTGCCTATTTTTGCATTGAAGTCTCCCATTAACACCGTATATTGGGTTTTGGAGGAATGCATGGCTCTAGAGATATCCTCATACATTTCCTCCACCTCCTCATCGGGGTGTGCCGAGGTTGGTGCGCAAACCTGTATGACCTTCAGCGAATACCGTTTGGTGATTCTGAGTATAAGGTACGCAACCCTCGTCGACACACTCTCAATCTTTACAACGTTGTTAACGAGAGACTTGTGAACGATAAATCCGACACCTCCTTGGGACAGATGTTCGCCCTCCCGGTAATAGAGCAAGTTGCCGGATTCGAGGATTACCGTGTCCTCCCCCTCTCTTCGGACTTCGGATAATCCTATAATATGCCAGCGTAACTTGTCTATCTCTTCTTCCAGCTCCACAATCTTCGTCAGTCCTCAGGGTGCGTGCGTTGTATGTTGCCAGGTCGAGTCGTCGTAGGGGGCAACCGAACCTCCACCGGAGATTCTTAGCACCCCCTGCCCCGCCGTTACCATGGTCGCCACCGTAGCCAGGAATAGCGGTGCCGCCGGGGACTGGGGGCCGTCTCTTAGTAACTTTATCCATTTGGGGGGTATTTGCCATAGTTGCTACGCTTGGCGAGCGGGTTGGCAACCGCAGTTTTTTATTGTATTTTTACTGTTATCAGGAAGATGCTGCTGCCCATCTCCTGCCTGTTTCCCTTTGTCGCCTTTTACGACACCTACGTAAAGATATGGGGTAGTGGATATTCTTAACCGCCACTACACGGCAAGGAAATACATGAAAGTATATAATAACAAACTAATAACAAAAATACAATTCTTAAACTTTTTGTGTGTCTGTCTATCTGTTTATTCCAGCTAATCTCCAAAACGGCTGGACAGATTTTGACGGGATATTCACTGGCAGATAGCTAATGTCACAAGGAGTAACTTAGGCTACTTTTATTTTAGAAATAGGGTTCCGCGCAAAAATAAATTAAAACACTAAATAACACGCGGGCGAAGTCGCGGGGAACAGCTAGTTTTAAATACTATTGGCAAAGTTTTTGAGAAAACCGTTTATGATGTTATATATCCCGTAATATGTAAGGGACTGCCAACCACTCAACACGGATTTCTAACCATTATTAAAAGCCAGCTCATGCGGTACTTTGAGGATTACCTGCTGATTAGTGACCGCCAGTACGGTTTCCGCCGAGGTCGCTCAGCTGGTGATCTTCTAGGTTACCTAACTCATAGATGGGCGGAGGCAGTGGAGTCCAAGGGGGAGGCGTCGGCCTTTAGTTTGGACATAGCGAAGGCTTTCAATCGGGTTTGGCACAAAGCGCTTCTTGCGTAGCTGCCTTCCTATGTGCTTCCTGAGAAATTGTGCAATTGGATCACCAGTTTTCTAGCAGATCGGAGCATCAAGGTCGTAGTAGACAGTACATGCTCCGATTACAAGCCCATTAACGCTGGTGTTCCACAAGGATGCGTGCTATCACCAACGCTGTTTCTTCTGCATATCAATGATATGTTACAAACCAACATTCATTGCTATGCTATGCTATAAGGTATCGTTCTACTATCACTAATCTGGCGTGCTTTTCTATGTTTATCTAATATTGATGGAGGCGGTCAGGTAGACGTGGACTGCACAGACTTCGAAAAATTTCAACCGTGTGTGAATAAACTACAATTGTAAGGCATACATGGAGATTTACTTTAAACAGGTGGATTAAATCCTATTTGAGTAACAGGTCTCAGGATGTTGTAATATACATACACTGAATTCTTAGTCAAACATGTTTATGCATTGATTATTTATTAAATTAGTTATACTAATTCCGGAAGATTGTTGTGGTCACCGTACAAATCCACGAACGCTAGGTGTAGGTCTTGCTAGCCTAATAGGTATTCGCTCGCGTTCGAGGAGAGTTAACGCCGCCACCGCTTGACACAACTGTAGGTAGGTATAAGTGCCGAAAAAAGCCAACAATACATGGTTGGTTACGTTAAAGAAATACCTACCTATGAACATTAACAGATGTCAGAACTCCGTGAATTGAGTTGTTTATTTAAGTCTAGTAAACATTTGATTGCATCTTTCCATCACACTTTTCAGGCTTTGGACTTTCGACTCTCCCGCTATGATACAATGTCAATAGGCAATATTCGTTACAAAATGTTATGAATTTGCATAACATTTTAATTGTAATTGTAAATAATAATGAACTGCTAAAAATAAGAGGCAATACGACAACATAATTCAATGACGGTGTGTTTAAAAGATGTGAATCAAGATTACAATAATTTTAAGAATCAAATATTTAACTTACTGCTAGCCTAAACTCTCATACAACGTTGTATTTTAATACACTTTCAAAATGTCCATCACGGCTCCGTGGCGCAATGGCTTAGCAATTGAGTTGCAGCGCTAAGGGCCGCGGGTTCGAATCCCGCACGGAAAAGTATTTGTATGTAGAATTCCTACAATTTTAACGGTATTCCAATACAAATAACACCTACTGTTAGAGATTTAGGAGTTCACTTTGGCAGTAAAATGCTTTTATCAGAGCATGTTGACGAAATTGTTAACAAGGCTTTTAAAAATCTTGAAATCAGTTTCTTCTTTAAACTCCCTTGAAATATGTCGTTAGATATGCCATGTTACAACCCCTACTAAAATCGAAGTCCACATATTCACAGATGTTTTAGAAAACGCATATAGAGCGTGTGTCTACATCAAATCAATCGGACACGATGGATCCGTGTGCGTTCGCCGTTTCACATCAAAGAACAAGGTGACTCCCCTCAAACCAACCACAGTACCACATTTGGAGCTTGGTGGGGCTTTGTTAGGTACGAGACTTTTTAGAAAGGTACTGGAGTCACTTGCGATACCTATCCATTGTTGATATTTATGGTCAGATTCGACAATAATGCTGGGATGGCTATCGACTACTCTGAGTGACTAAAGCACTTTATTCGGAACAGCATATTTGAGATACAAGATAGTACAACTGGTTATAAATAGAACTACGTACCATCCAAAGATAATCCAGCGGACTAAGTTTCGCGCGGGGTGAAGTTTGACTTCCTCAGATCTTCCTCTTTTTACAGACATAAATACGCAAACAGACAACGTCATTTCCAACATAATAAATCATCATCCAATATCACAAAATTAATGAGAATAATAGCTTATATACAAAGGTTTATTAATAATTGTAGAAGAAGTAATAGGTACTTATTTATAACACCAATTATTTTTCATGTTCAGAATTAAATTCTTCGAAATCAATACTAGTACGTATAGTTCAAATGGAAACGTTTCTTAAAAATACGTTCTTCTCAAGTCGGGTTATACCTTAACTAAGAAAAACAGACTATTATCCCTGTTACGGCCCACAGCTGCAAAGGTCGCCTTGGCTAGGGCCCATAGTAGCCTCCTCGACGGGCAGCCGAGGGTTCGGGCCCAAGTGGCCTTATGGAAAAGTGACCTATCATACTACACAATAGGGAGAAGGCTAGGAAATAAAAAGTACATACCTGGATCCGAATCTAAGACCGCCCAAAGGCTCGGTCAGGCCGTAGGTAGAGTGGATGCATGTAAAGTGGTATTTAGTGGTGTGTATATGTGGGTGACCTGGCCCAGCTGAGGTGACCTGGCAGCGGCCGGTTTCCATGCTGCCCCACAATGCTGCATAACTCCAGCAGGCGTCCCCGATGGACAATTTCTTTATTCATTTCACTATTTCAGTCTATCAACTTTATTGTACATTTAACTAACTTCAACTCAACTAATTCAACGTTCATCGTAGAATCGAACACGTGATACCCGACACAAGTAACGAACAGTAGTCAAAGTTCAACATTAATGTCCCGGATTCATTTATCACCATATTACAAACAGGGAACTAAAGCGATCCCTTCATGAGTCACACGGTTCAGCGTTACGAACACAACTAAGCTCCTTCGTTCGATATTAAATACTACACCGCAATAAAAATTCAAAATCAACCTAGCTGACACGTAAACTAGCTACAGAGTCAACACATAAAAGGCTCTTAACGCGACGGTATAATTAAACAATGATTTCCAAAACAATCAAGCGAGCGACGCCTCGAAAAGGAATGCGCGGTTCAATTCCAGACCGTATCTCTACTCGGCGCGCGCACGAAATTCCACGTCACACGAGCAAGTTAAATATTGTAAAATGCACTTCAACACGCAATCACTATATAATTGGAGCAATTACTTTCAAATACAATACAAGCCTCTTGTCACGAACTTAAAACCTAGACAAACTAAACCGAGGCGGTTTTCACGAAACCACAATTACGTAGCGAAGTAACGCGCACATATTCTAAAAATCTAGACCATAACCCAAAACCGGTCGCGCGAGAAACTTCTGCAGCGGTCACCGAGATACGCTAATTAACTTCACCGCTGCCCTCGAGCTACTTTGTCTCGCTCGCCAGCGCCAAACGCTGGGAAGCTGCCTTCCGCTGCCCCCTCCCCGCGACACGCGTGACACCTGCTACCATCGGGCGATTCGCTAAGTCGAACGTGATTGGGTGAAGTCTCAAAATGACCATTTCTGGCCTAAACAATCCCTCTCACCTTTCATGGATAATAGCAGTATTATACGTGTGGGAGGTCGCCTTAAGAATTCAAACTACACTTATGATATTAAGCACCATATTATAATATGTAGCAAGCATCATTTAACTAAAATCATATTTGAAATGAAGCACAAATACTTAATGCACGCAGGTCGTAAGCTACTATTGGCTGACATCAGGCAAACTTACTGGCCTTTAGGCGGTAGTAATCTAGCGAAGGCTATTGTTCATGGTTGTATACGTTGTAAGATTTAAAGCAACTTTCGTGCAGCCCACTATGGGTGACTTACCTACTGATAGGACTCGCTTGGAATTCCTGTTTTCGAGCACCGGAGTAGATTATTGCGGACCTGTGCTGATAGTCAATCGTAAGGGTAGAGGCAGTACCTTGATAAAATCTTACATTTGTATATTTGTTTGTTTAGCAGTGAAGGCTGTCTATTTAGAATATGTTAGGCTGTCTTATTATTCAAATTACGATACCACCTTCGTAGGTCACGACACACGTCAGATGACATAACTTCAAACACCGCAGAACAAGGTATAGAATTTAAATTAATCCCAGCCTATTCTCCTCACTTTGGCGGACTGTGTGAGTAAGTCAGTATAATTGCAGACTGAGGCATCCTATCCTTTAAAAAAAACTCATTGGTAGCTTTCTTTGTCAGCTTCAAGCACGAGTCTATAGCCAAAGTACCTAATAGTGAAATACTACTAGGAAATTTTTTGAAAATTGGTACTTTAACCAATTAATTTATTATTCCAGTGGAGATCACTTTATACTTAGCAAACATAAAATTTTCAAACCAACGCCATGAAACTACGTGGTACGTACGTGTTATACGTGGTAGAGCCACGCAGCAGCTATATTAGTAGTATAGTTTTTGCACGAACGGGTCGGCTCGACCGGGGAAAGACCACGCTCTTACAGAATACCAGCATAAAATGGCAGCTAGACACTGCTGTGTTTCGTGACAAACGAGCACACAGTCCACCTGATGGTAAATGGCCACTGCGACCCATAGACATCTACATCTATCCTCAATAAAGACTCAAGATGCAGATGCGTTGTCACCCGTGAGGACTAAGATGGAATGCCTCTTTGCCAGTAAAAAGGGTCTCCGGCAGCTTAACGCTGCTGTGTTTCGTATGGTGAGTGTAGAGACTCACCATACGAAACACAGCAGCGTTAAGCTGCTATTTTACGCTGGTTTTCTGTGAGAGCGTGGTCCTTATCCGGTCGAGCCGACCCATTCGTGCTACAAATATACCACTAATATAGCTGCAGCATGGCTCTGCTACGTATAATGCTATATCGTGCAGTAGAGATAAAAATACCGGTATTTTAAAAAATAGCCGGTGAACAATCGTTTCTCGCATAAACCGGTCGGTACATATCACTAGTACCTACCTACTATCAAGTCGACTGTTGATTTATCACTCAAGTGACTAAGTGATACAAGTGGTTTATCTTTTAAATGGGAAAAGCACTATTTACATCGGATCCGGAAGTAACTACGCTGATACGTACCGCCAGTTACATCGTGTATCGGTTTTCAAAGTGGTAGAACCATGCTATAGCTATATTTTAGTTGAAACATGAATGGGTCGGCTCAACCGAGGTAGGATAACGCTCTCGTAGAATACCATCGTAACATATAGCAGCTTAATGCTACTGTGTTTCGTATGATGAGTTTGTAGAAATGAAGACCCTTTTTACTGGAAATTCACTCCATCTTAATCCTCAGGGGTAACAATGCATATGCATTTTCGTTCTTAATCGAAGATAAATGTAAATGTCTATCGGCCACAGCATCCACTAAGCATCAGATGGACTGTGCTAGTTTGTCACCGCTATTCTATAAAAAAAGGTTGTGTTACATGTTTATATGTACTTTAAAAAATGAACCAAATATCAAGGTCTACATGATATTATCTTATATTTAAAATGTAAATACAAATACTAAAATATGCTCCTAAACGATATCACTTGTTTAACCAGTAACCCATAAATTAAACTTATAACTCTTGACACTGAAATAATAGGGCAAATACAACAAATAAAAGACATTAAAATAATATTTTTACTTCATTGCTACCATACATTCAATAACCCATGTGGGCAGGAATACATAAAAATTTAATTAGTTTAGCTGAAGCATGACATAAATATACAGCGATTTTATTTATAAAATAATTGGACAAATAATTGTAGTAAATTAAATTATAAATTAAGTTAACAAAATAATCTCAAACACTCACAGTCAAGTATATTTTTAGCGCACTTTAAATCTATGCAAAATACTGTGTATGAACAAAAAGTTCTGAGGTAACACACATAAAAAAAAAACGAAAAAAAAAAACATACAGTCGAATTGAGTACCGGCTCCTTTTTGGAAGTCGGCAGAAAATTATTTTAAGGTCAATTTTGCAGCAAAACAAAACCCTTTAATAAAATTAATTATTCGACATTTCATGACTTATTACCCGATGTATAAACCACGTGTATATTTTAAGGCACCTTAAAATAAATATGTGATTTTTGGTTTGTTATGCACATTTTTTTTTCGAATATTATATCGTATACCGTGTATGTCCACTGTTCCAGTATCTTTCTAATTGCAAGTTATCAGTGAGTTTGTTTCATATCTGGATCGTCCAAGGATGTACAATTTGTTAAGGATACCAATAGGACGGTCAAAAAAAAAACAAAAAAAATTTATTACATTCTAATGAACGTGTCCTTTTAATATATATCAATAATACATGTGATTAATAGGCATCAGTGCCCTGATTAATAACTTCGACCACATCACATTTAAGACAACAATCCAAAATTATTATTTCATAAATAACATCACCGTTTAACTAATTAACTAATTAAACGTTTGAAATCGATACTACGCTGATACCAAAGGAATTTTATTTAAGCTGCCGTTTTTAAAAGTATTATTTTTAACTCATAACCACATTTTTATATTGTACTTTCAGTAAAATATAAAACAGATAAATCTGTACAATTATCAACAAGGAAGTGAACCCCACTTATGAATGACAGTGAATCTCTTATACCGGTACTGAAATTGACATATTATATCGTTCATATAGTGTACGGCCGGGGCTAGTAGTGTCTAATGAGGGCATCCACAACTTTTTCCGCCACCAGGGCGAAGCCACTTATAAATGAGCTTTGAGAAATTTGACAGATTTCACATCGGGGAGTTTTAATGTTTATTTCTGATATATTAGTTATATTTTAAATGAATTAGATAAGAAATGAATAACACAAAACTACTACTACCATCGATCACTAATAAAAAACTAGATACACAATCCTATGCAAGTTCTCTCAAAACTGTCGCCAATTCTAGTTGAAATAAATATATATTAATGTAAATTCAGCCTTAGATGCATTGCCTAGTTATATTCACAAAGCTACGTACAAATTAAAAGCGCACCCAAATGTTCGAGTGGGCGCTCATTCGGTTAGGACATTTTTGTCGCTGATTGTGTATCTAGTTTTTTATTAATGATCTATGACTACTACGGATATTCCTAAAAGCAGAAAAGTTAAAAAAAAGTTAAAAAAAATTGAATTAAAACGCAACTTTTCAATGATGATGACACTGTGTGACTAGGAGTAAAAGTATTCTCTGCTGTGTGACCATCTCCGTAACAAATAAGTTCACCTTAGTCCCAACTAGCGACATCTGTTGAGCGTAAGATTTTTAGCCCTCATTGGAAACTAAAATGTACGTTGCGCCAGACTGTGTGCTATTTGTACCCTGGATTCTGATATACATCTTTTTATAGAACAAGGGTGACAAACAAACATGTCTGTTGTAGCCCATAGACATCTAAATCGTTCTCGATTAAGAGTCAAAATGCAGATACGTTGTCACGCCTGAGGACTAATATGGAATGCCTCGTTACCAGTTATGGTTGGATACAATGTTGGATACAATATCGTTGTTTTTCATTGTGAAGCATGACATTTTTGTTTAAGGTTGTCATTATAATTAAATACAAGAAAAATACCCGTTTTCAATCAAAAATTCTTAAAGTCCTGAATAGTGATACCCGTTTAGTATATCTACTTTACATTTTTATACATTAGGAATGAAGATTTTGAATAATTTCGGGAGCATGATTGAATGATTATGAAAGACTAACTGCGCACCGCTCGGATGTATGTGTATGGATGTTAAAGAATAATATTGATCCTTCGCCATTTTGAGTTTTGGTCAGCTAAAACATTAATCCCTTTGGTAGAAGAAATCTTTAAACATACATTATCATATCACTAATAACACTAGCCAATAAATGCTATGAAATATTCCAAAATACACTAATTAATATGTGAAATAAGACACAAGCCCTAAGCAATGTTGTGTAAAAATATTAAACAATTTAAAAAGAAAACCAGTTATATTTAAAAGAAAAATGATTTTCTAAATATTTCCAAGGACGAGACAGTAATACACTAATACAAAAGACTATGTAGAAAACAAAAAGAGTTAAAATAACACAACACACTGCTGGTTATTTATTATATTTGCACATTAAACTACGTAATTAATAACCGAAGACCCCGACAAATAATTTTACTGCTAGGCGACTGGTGGAAAATTTGGGTATAGATAAAATTCGGTATAGGTAACGCACTAATCAAAATTTAATTATAAATCGACTGACCAGACAATCGTATGACGGCAATCAAGGTTTTCACAACTTTTGCAAATTGACTTTGGAATGGGGTGAAATATTTTGACAGATCTTGAATGAAGCAGAGAAATTACATAATTGTTAGAAAAATGTAATCTCTTTCTCATTTATTACTTATATTTTGCATTAGAAATGGACAAACTAAACTACGAACATTCCTAAAAGTAAAAGAATTTAAAAAGAAAAGATAAGATTTGTGTAAAATATGAAAGAGCGCACCAATTAAGGACTGTTTTGTGCATATAATGCACTAGAAACTGATCAACGATAATAAAAAACTTAGGCCCAAGAGTCCCAACGAGCGACATTTATAGAAAGATTATTAGCTCTCATTGCATGGAATCATGCGCCCGCTTATTCCACGCCTTCGTATAGATTGAAACCAGCACATTTTCACACTCGTCGCTTAAATCATTTGCCGCGGTCATTATGTCAAACAATGCTAATTAGCACGTGTTTTGGTCTCCAACTTCGGAAGGCGATTAAATTTCTAAATACTGTTTGTGAAGACGGTGATAATGCTACAACTGTTTACATTCGCTTTCTCATTAAAACCAATATGAACAATATAATAATATGGAGTTGTAATGTCACAACCCTTACCCATGTTTGTAAACGTCAAATTTATATATAGATATTAACACATTCACAATACTTTATATAAACTATTACGACAGAATACACAGCATTACAATATTGCGTACATTAAATATGAAGAATGGTGTCTAATGAATGGAAATATTTATATCAAAATTACATTTCAACACTTGATAGATATAGTATTTTTAAATAGAAATGACCAAAATAAATATATTTCTAAAATAGAACTATTGAGATTACTACAAGTTAAATACTATGAGATTCAGGTTTCATAAATAATTATTACAAATACTGTTAATATTTTGTGCGGCAACATATTAAAAACTAAACTAAATACCGTTAATATTGATAATATTACATTCGCAATGTAGCCAACATACAAAAAATAACAACAAGAATATTAGACAATAAATAAAAATAATTTAGAATATAATATTATTAATCGACATCACAATACTTGATTTTTAATAATGTAACAATATTCTCACAATAACATAATAAAGGTTGGCAATGAATAAACATCTAATACGAAGAGTTTTAAATTTTTATTACAATATTATTATAAGATCTAGTCATCACTTTATAAAGGGAAGATAGTTAAAAAGCTACACGTACTTATTTAAAGTTAATATATTTTCCAAAAAGGGATTAAAATTATTACATAAATCACTCAACAATACAGGTACGATAATAATGCTTTTATTTGCATCTTTTTACGGACTATATACATGCCGTAGCAAAAAAGCAGTGCTTCAGAAATAATACTAAAGAGTCAAACTCTTAGTTTGAACAATAAATTCAAATATATAATTACAACACGTTATATATTGACACTGTTTTATTATAAACTGTCATTTGTTCTGACTATTTTAAATTAAAGGCGCCATAATAGCTCAGCGGTATTATAAAAAATTAACTTAGTATTTAAATAAATATATCAATTTATATAAAATGGTAAATGAAGGTCCATTTGATATTACGACGCCCCCTATTGTTATAACTATTGCTATCTTAATAAATAAGATAAAATAAAATACTAATAATATTATGTAAAATTGTTGTACATACAGGAATGTTCAGAAGTTTCTAATTGATTTAACTTGGAACTAATAGAATAAAATGTACATCTAATGATTGCCATTCGGTATTTTTCAATGATCAATCATTTTCAATTTTCTTAAGGAAATCAGTCTTGAAACTTAGGGAATGGATATTTTATGTACTAACTAGGTGTATATGAGGTAAGTATTATTGATGAAGATTTTTGTGTCTTTAGAATAAAATATCTGTAAATAGATTTCCAGCACTTTTCTAACGTTACTAAAGGTATGTATGTAGAGAAATAAGTATTTAAATTACAAGTCTATTCAGTTTTTCTGCTGACTCTCTACTACACAAGCGGATCTTAACCTCGAGTCGCGACACAAATCAGTTATATAGAGTAACTGATTATTTGTTATTCAAATAGATAAATAGTTTTTTTTTAATAAATAACCGACTCAGCCCAACAGGTTAGTAAACTGAAGTAGCACTGGGCAGGCAATATAGCTTGAATTGCGACCCCTCACTAGATGGTGTGACGAACTAGTAAAACATGCACGTAGCTTAGGACCGTGTTTTGTTGCATTCTTCGGGGGGAAACAATGTTCAACAGTAGATTTGTGCAGGGTTGTAATGATGATGAGATTTTATAATACATTTGTAAGTCCCAACACAATAAATTTTGAAATTTATGGCAATTATTACAGTAATTAAGTCACACCACACTGCAGTGGTCGCGCCATATAAAAAAAAACGTAAATGGTCGCGTGGATTACGTATGTGGTCATAAATAGCTCGCGGCCTAAAAGGCCTATAAAAAAAGCAAAAGCTATTTAGTCCAATTTAAAAAAAGAAGAAAACTGTAAAATATTAACTAAAATTTATTTTTATTTTATTTATGAAACAAGATAACATTTAGTTAACGATAATCATATTTAATAAACGAAAAACATTACACAAACCTTCTTTTTTTATTCAAATAACAATAATTAAAAATCTTTTACATATTAGTATATGAAAATACATTTATTTCAAAAGTGAGATCACGAATTAGTTTACATATTTATTTCTAATCTAATAATTTATTTTTAAACAAAGCGTATTTTACAGTGGATTGCTATTGTAATCCACCGCGACCACTGTAGGGTTAACTAGTATTCACTAGTATCTTAATAATATCCTTTGATACTTGACAGTAATATTGCTTGAATCTGAATTAGTAAAGGGCTGTGAGATTCAAGTTCAGCTGTGTTTAGGGTTTAAAAAGGTTAAGAACCGCTGCACTACACAATATTATGCTAATTTAGCCACGATTCTATGTTTTCGTACAAGATTAATTCTAGCAAATACTATAAAACTTTTTAATTAATAAATATTTGATGGGAAGTAGTAACAATTACCATTAATATGGAATTTTAATGTTATACACCTATTTTTGTCATGCTTATAGATATTCTTATATATTTGGCAGCCAAGCCTTAACATATTTGCTTACATAATATAATATTATGCAATTTTTTTAATTAAATAATTAATATGACAAAATACATTTATTCTACTTCTCATTGCAATATACTGATCAGTTCGCGTACATATACGCATCAAATTTGTTTAAACCTTGTTTAATAGCTTGACAGTTAAACAGGCCAGATTTGACGTTTCACATTAAAGTACTGCTGCAATTTTTATTAAAGAGCCTCACGCACTATTGCGCACCACGGACGAACAGCGAAGAGGTGGGATATTTAGGTTGACTTGACAAGGTCATCATATAATGATTTCTTATATTTACGCGAAGACGACACATTAAATGAAACTAATTTTTATTAATTTTATCGCGTTTAATTTAACTTTATAATTCCCGACGTTGCGGGTTAGCTCGGCTAACTATGACATCGAGACGTCAAACACCTCAGTCCCCTCCAACGGGTGCTGTACAACACCCGAAACGTCGGGAATTAAAAAGATAAGTTAAACGCGATAAAATCCTTTTTTCATTTAAAGATCACCATACCCGCTCTAGTTAAATCTGGTTTATTATTTTTATAACACACTAACACGTAAGAAAAGTTAATAAAAAAACCAATGAAAAAACATCAAGCATTATGCTTAATAATTACGTATAAGAGATCGTCAATTTAAAACTGGACCCCTTCCCTTCCCTTGTGTTCTTTTTTCATTTTTATCACTCTTATCATAACACATATTATAATAAAAATAAAAAATCTACTAAAACACAATAGAAAGGCGCAGATTTAAATACTATGATACGCAATATGGTGCATTTGACTAAATCTACCAAAAATACTAGGGCAGCGCTTGCAGTTTTAAATTAGACCAGCTCATTTATGTGGGAAATCATATTTCACATCGTATATTCTCGTATAATAGCAGGAATTTCAAAACGGTCCTAGATTTAAAAAAGAAACGTCTACTAAACCGGTGTATGAGTTTTGACTTATTCATTTTATGATGGCAATTGCCCCCCCCCCCCCCCCCCCGGCTCTAACGAGATTGGTTAAGCCTATAGAAAAACCAAATGTCTCTTTAAATAATAGTATTTTATTAAATTAAACTCGGTTATTAATCTTTGGCAAAAAATGTCAGTGCTTATTATAACATGACAGAAGCAGTTGTTGAATTGGCAATATTGTGAAACTAATTAAAAATAAATCAATTTACTTCGACCGTTGACTTAAATAATCAATGGAATAAATAAGCCGCAGGAAAGATCCATTATTTTTGATTATAATCATTACGTTAGACATTATAATATACTCAATATTTATAATATAATATTTTAACAATATCATCACGTTAGGTTATGCGCGCGCAATTATATATAGACTGAAAACGAGTCATCACTAAACTTTCCCACAATACCAACACATAGCAGAACTTTAAACAACGTTGTTCTCACTTTTTATTGTCGTAAATGTTATGAACGTTGACGTTGAATATAATCTCCAAATCTTTTTGCTATAAAGCGCTTTTACTCTAGGATTAATCATATACAGATTATGCAGATGCGAATCAGTCAACCACCAAATCAGACCTATTAATTAGTCGCGATAGAATTCAGAATAAAAAAAATACCAAACCTTCCATTGATTTAACTAGAGTCAATGGCTATTAAAAGCCATCAAAACATATTTATTGTTAACCTCACTTTATTATCAATAGGGATTTAAAAATTATGCATTTGTTATAATAAGCTATTGATATAAATGGCACTGACGATGTTAAAATTGAAGTGCTTCGTAAAATTGATTAGGGTACTTTTCCCTTTGAGAATCAGGAAACATTGGTCTTATCTCTGAACACACATAATGGTGAATATATATTTATATATAGGTAATGTCAAGATGAACCGTATTTCTTAAAAATACCATATAGCTAATGAATAATAAGCATAGAATGTGGCGGTGGTGCCTAAAGATTTTATGGAGTCTTCGAAAGTGTTAGACTAAATCGTTATAGAAAGTAAAAATAAATATAAAATAGTAAATTTATGAATTATTCTTCTCACGTCATAAAATATAAAATATAAATGTACCAATATCCAATATGTCTTACAAGTGTAATCTAGGTAAACACCTAGAAAACCATGTATGATTTTTAAAATTTTATTCTTTAATAATCATTTTTTCACGTATTTAAAATACTCAAAAGCATCATATATAATATATTAACAAAAGTAAAAAATCCACCCATTGTCTTAAAACAAAATAAATTGCTCACTTTTAAAACAGACATTTTATGATTTCCTAACCAATAATGAACATGCGCTCAGACCAGTGGAAACTTTGGCAAGTTCGGAGAAGCAAATTGATCTCCGTGCGAAGTCGATCTTCTCGCAGAAGACCTGAAATTGTGAAAAATAAAATTAATAACTATTTTAAACAAATACTGACCCTATTGCATGCCTAGCGCAAAGCGCGTAGGTATGTTCTACTAGCGCCTAAAAGTCAAGATTCCAACGTTTTGTCGCATAAAATCGTATCTAACAATCATATTGAACATATAATTGATATAAAAAGCACATTGTCAGAAAGATAAAAGATTGTTGAACTTATTAATTTCTTTTTTAAATCCATTTGTTTAGGCAGGAAAAATTTACAATAAAAACGTAGTCTTTAACGCGCGCGCTTGGCCTCGATATCAAGGGCACCTTCCCTCTCCCCCGCTCCCCCCCCCCGGCCGCCGGACGCGTCGGCGTGGCACTTCTCGCGAATATAGTAGGATTTTCTTGCGAGCTATACGGACGTATGTTTTCGCGCCTAACTTTGCTAAAGGAACAATCCGCGTAAATCGTTGCAATAACGGTATCGTTATTAGAACGTACTAACTCGGTTAAATTCGCGTGCAACTATCACAGTGATTTACCTCTGAAGGACTACGAGTAGCTGTCCCATTTCGTGACAACCCATTACGAGTGCCTCCAGAAGGGGAAAGTTCCGGGGATACCAGCGCGTGCCTTCTCCCGGACGTCGTTGCGTCATCCAGATCGGTTCCCGTCAACATACCAGCACATACAATTACACATACACTCACAACACTGTCATCAGCCGGGCCGGTCGAGGAGAATCGTCTGCGCTCCTGGGGCAGGTAAGTGCATTTATCCTAGTGACCTTTCCCCTCGTGTGTTCATTAGAAACATTTGACCCTCGGCGTCGGAAAGCCCGACCAGCATCTGCCCGTAGCTCCTTCGTCTATGGGCCGCGAAGGATCCAACTCCTGTTGAGGCAGGGCAGCTGTTGGCCGTATCATTTGGTAGCAGAACGCGGTGCTGGGATCGATTCCCGGTCGATCCACCGACCATAGTATTTGATAAAAATTAAATAATTTGGTGGCAGGAGCGTTGGGTTGATTTTGTGGCTACAATCACGCCCGTCCGTAATACGTAAAATACCTTTTTATTATATACGTAATAATAAAATTCCTTTCTTTGTTAGCTTGCTTTGTTGTTAGCGGGTAAATTTGAAAGGCCACGCCCGGTTCGCGCGCAAGCGGGAGATTGCGTCATGTAGGTAGATGGTTATTTTTACGTAATCGGTTAATTGTCGTTGTCGGATGGTAGTGTGTTACTTATCGAAGGGTTGATTTCCGAGCAAGGCATTTTTGTTGATGTGTATCTTCGTTATGTATCTTTCGTATTGTAAATTGTATTTGAACTAAAGAGTGGTAATTTGTATTTACGTAATTTAAATTAACTTGATTTGATCGTACTAGTATTTGTTATTGTTAATTTGATTTACCTTTTCCTTTGTACTAACTTGTGTTTGATTTAATAATAGCGGTTCTTATTTGTGTACATTCTATCCAACTCGATTTGATAGGAACTGCATTAGTTAGCTGTTAATTTTTTTGTATTTTTTATTTGTTATTGTTGTAATTGTGCTCGAGCCGCGTCGTAATTTGGATTTAGTAGTGATGTCCTCGCCCAAGATGCTAATCCGTTGCCTGCGGACTGAGCTGCGCTGGGCTACCAGCGCACACGCGTTGATAGGCCGACCGGACAGGGTCTACAATCTGAGGAAGAGGCTTGAGCAGGTCGATGCTCGAAGGGCGGCCGTGGAGGAGGCTTACTCTGAGCTCGAGGACTTGGAGGCGGAAAAGGGAGTCCTGGAATCTTGCCGCGCGGACTACGAGCAGTTCCTCGCGCTAACGGACGACCTGATCGAGGCGGGGGCCAAGGATGCGGAGAGGGAGCGCGAAGCTCGGCTGAGTAGCCTTCTCGAGTCCCCGCGGAAGCCGTCTGCTCAGCCAGAGCTGCTAGGACGACTTCCGACGCTGGACCTGCCAAGGTTCTCCGGGGTCCTCTCGGAGTGGATGACCTTCGTCGGCCTGTTTGACAGCCTGGTGGACGCCCGGAGGGACCTGACCCCCTGCCAAAAAATGGGGTACCTCCTGGCTTCACTAGAGGGGGAGGCCCTGAGCGTCGTCGGCCACCTTAAGTTGTCGGACGACGCCTACCAAAACGCCAGGGACCTCCTCGCTGGAAGGTACGCCAACGTCCGGCGGATTGCGGACGATCATGTTCGGAGGCTGCTGAACCTCCCGCTGCTGAAGGACCGGACTAGACTACGTGAAGACAGTGAATCCAGTCGTCGTAGCGTGCAACTCGTTGCGGCGGCTGGATTTACCTGTGGACGAGTGGTCTTTTCTGCTCCTTCATATAGTGCTGTCCCGCCTGCCCCTCGACCTTCGGCTCCATTTTGAGGAGAGGTTCGGAGGGGATGGCGCCTCTTATATGCCCCCCTTTAGGGACCTGCTGCGGTTCCTGGAAGAGCAGTGCAGGCTACTGGAGAACGCAGCAGGCGCCGTCGAGGGCCCCCCGGCCGCCTCCCGAGCGGTGCCCAGGGAAAGGCGGAGTCAGCCGGCCAAGGCGGCGCCCACCCCCCTGAGGCCGAGCGGAGCCCCCGCGGGAGGGCGCCCCCCCGTACCCTCCTATAGTGGCCTAGCGGCCCGGGAGGCGCCTCCCTGCTCCTATTGTCGAGCATCCGACCACCGGCCGGCGTCGTGCCCGAAGTTGTTGCGCAAGCCGGCTAAGGCGAGGCGAACCATCGCCAGGGAGCGCCGCTGGTGCTTCTCGTGCCTGGAGAGGCATTTACAACGAGACTGCCCGCACCAGCGGCCCTGCACGCACTGCCAGGGCAACCACAACGTCCTCTTGTGCCTGTGTGCGCGTGGCTCGTCCTCGCAGGGCCCTGCCAGCCCCCCGATTCCCACGGGCGGGGGCGCCCAGCCACGCCCACTGTCGGGCGACGCTCGGCGCTCACCGGTGGACCACAGCGCCCCTCCTTCTGAGGGGAGTCCCTCCCCCGATCGGTCTGGGAGTCGTTCCCCCAGGGGCGGGGGGGTCTTCACCCCCCCTCCTCGAGTTGATAGTGGATTCGCGGCCACTCAGCGGTCAGCTAGACCTTTCTCACCCCCGTTGGCTGAGTGGCCGCGACTGGAACGCCGCCCGCCCCCCTTTGGCCGGTGCCGGTACTACCGGGTTCCGGAGACTGCGTATCGGCCCCGGGCCTTGGAGCCGAGGATCCCCGAGTTTCCCTCGGTCGGCCCGTTCGGGGAATTCCAGTCGGGGGTCATCGAGACGCCGTCGGAGTGCCGCGCTCGGGGCCCCCGGTTCGGGTGCCGGCCTAACAGAGGCAGCTCCAGATAGGAGGCTGCCGCCCTAGCTCCCGCCATGGCCGCCTACACTGAGCCTATAAGTCGTCAGCAGTCCACCTGTCAAACTGTTCTATTGCCGACAGCCTCAGTGAAGGTTTACAACCCGAGCGGCGACCACTTAACGGTTCGAGCTCTATTGGACTCGGGTTCCCAGCGTAGTGTGGCCTCTACTCGGTTGGTGGGAAGACTGGGGCTCCTCTGGAGCTCTAAATCACGTCCGATGGTAGGTATCGGAGGTGCCGAGCCTCCTGCTCCTAGGGGACAAGCGGAGTTGGTGTTCAGCCCTGACAGCGAACACCTTCGTATTTTAGTCAAGGTAAATGTCCTCGACGACATTGTAGGGTTCCTCCCTAACGTTCGTATAAATGACAGCGCTGTGCGCTGTGCATCGGCTTTGAGACCGGCAGACCCTCGGTGGGCCCAACCTGGGCCGATAGATTTGTTACTGGGGGCCGACACGCTGGGTGCCCTCTTGTTAGGTGAGATACGAGCTCTGCAGCCCGATGGCCTGTCAGCCATTTCCACGATATTTGGGCACAGCTTTTTTGGACCGGTTATGTGGTCTCCTCCCCCTCCGACGGCCGACCCGCTCTCCGTCGTGGGCGTGTCCCTATCGGACGCCGTCCAGCGATTCTGGGACATTGAGGAACCACCCCATGCAGCTCGAGTCGACCCTCTGGACCGTGAGTGTGAGTTGTTCTACCAGAACAATACCGGCCGGCGGGTTGACGGTCGTTTCGTCACTCGCTTACCCTTTCTGGACTCCCGCCCCTCTTTGGGTCAATCCCGTGCTCTGGCCGAGAAGAGGTTGCTTTCCATGGAGCGCCGCATGCGGCGTGACCCAGCCTTTCGCGACAAATATGTCGAGTTCATGCGCGAGTATCAGGAGCTGGGTCACATGTCACCGTCCAACTTCGAATGGCGTTCACATGAGCACTACTTCCTCCCTCACCATGCGGTCTTGAGGACCCCTGAGAGTAAGATTCGGGTAGTCTTTGACGGTTCCGCCCCCACATCAAACGGTGTGTCCCTGAATCAGTGTCTTCACTCGGGTCCTAAACTGATCAAGGACATATCCGACATCCTGACCCAATTCCGTCGACACCAAGTGGTTTTTGTCACGGACATTCGGATGATGTTTCGCCAATCGGTGGTACATCGTGATGACCGCCGATATCAGCTGATATTGTGGCGCGAGAAGCCCAGCGATCCCATACAGGTATTTGAGTTGAACACCACCACATATGGACTCCGGTCCAGCCCGTATATCGCCATGCGAACCCTCCTTGAACTCGCTGAGAGAGAGCGCCTGAGATACGCTCGGGGAGCTTCTATCTTGGAGACTTCGGTCTACATGGACGACATTTGTACGGGCGCTTCCACCGCCGAGGAGGCTCTGGTCTTGCGAGACGAATTAATTGCCATCCTGAAGTCTGGAGGCTATGAGTTGCGCAAGTGGTTGTCGAACTCCCCACACATTTTGAGGGACCTCCCAGGAGAGGATCAACAAGACCCTCATCTGTTCGAGCACCCCGAGAATCCTAATTTGTTGACTGTGCTGGGCATTCAATATCAGCCTGTTCAGGACACCTTCACGTATAGAGTAAAACTTGACCCACCTCCCAAAGCATGGACCAAGCGCTCCGTGCTGTCTACAGTAGCTCGCACCTTCGACCCGAATGGATGGATCACCCCGGTCATCTTTTTGGCTAAGTGCTTTCTTCAAAAGCTCTGGATGTCCGGGTTGGGTTGGGACGAGCCTATTAGCGGGGTCCTCTTGCGAGAGTGGCTCTCCATGCTCTCCTCCCTTCCGGACATCAACCGGGTTTCCATGCCAAGGTGCTTCCTCCCTCCAGGGAAATGCAGGGCTACCCTACATGGGTTTTGCGACGCCTCTGAGAAGGGCTATGCTGCTGTCGTATATTTGCGGACTGTGAGTTCCTCTGGGCATACTGCAGTTCATCTCGTACTCGCCAAAAGCAAGGTTGCCCCCATTAGATCCCGTTTAACTATCCCTAAATTGGAACTGTCCGGAGCCGCTCTTCTCACGCGGCTCCTCAACCACGTTCACTCGTCCTTGAAGCCTGTAATCGACATTACGGACGTCTACGCATGGTCGGACAGTGAGATAGTACTTTGTTGGCTCCGAGCCGCACCTCACAATCTTGAGGTCTTTGTGGCGAACCGCGTGTCTCAAATCCAGAGTTCTGAGACTTCTCTCCACTGGAGACATGTCCCCGGGGAGTTGAATCCCGCCGACTGCGCTTCCCGCGGCTGTGAGGCCCCCGCGCTGGTTGCCCACTCATTGTGGTGGGGTCCCGGTTGGTTATCTGATCCTCAATCCTTCTGGCCCCAGGGTAATTACTCCGAACCTACTGAGTTGCCGGGCCTACGGGCCCGAGTAGGAGTGGGCAAGGATAAGCCCACTCGGGATCTCTCCCTTCTAGAACGGTACAGCTCTCTCGATAAGCTCTTAGGAGTGACTGCTTGGCTGCGCCGCTTTGTCCACAATTCGAGAGATCCGTCCAACCGACTCTCTGATTGCGTTTTGTCCCCTAGCGAGCGTCGGGAAGCCCTGATGCATTGGATCCGTATGGTCCAGACGGAGCATTTTGAGCCCGTTATCGAAAACTTGAAGCGTGGCTCCGTTATCAAGGGCGCTCTGGCCCGCCTGAACCTCTTTCTGGACGACGCTGGGATGCTGCGCGTGGGCGGACGTTTGAAAAACTCTCAACTGCCGTGCGGGGCTCGACACCCATTGCTGCTCCCTAAGGACGGCGCCCTTGTCCGGTTGCTGGTAACCCACCACCATGTTAGGAATGCCCACGCTGGGTGTAACACCCTGTCGGCTATTTTGCAGCGGGAGTTTTGGATTTTGTCTGGCCGGCGCACCATTCGGAGCGTCATCTTTAAGTGCATCCCCTGTTATAAACTGAAGGCCCCCATATCGCAGCCTCTGATGGGTGACTTGCCGCCCGACCGCGTCAGGGCCATCCGACCATTCGCTGGGGTCGGAACAGACTTCGCTGGCCCCTTCCTCGTCAAGTCCTCTAACCTTCGTAACGCGCGTTCATGTAAGGCCTATCTTTGCGTCTTCGTGTGCCTCTCCACTAAAGCCGTTCACTTGGAACTGGTGAGCGCCCTCAGCACGGAAGCCTTCTTGGCCACGCTTGGCCATTTCGTGTCGCGGCGCGGCTTGCCGGACTTGATCCGGTCGGATTGCGGGACGAATTATAAGGGCACGGATAGGTATCTCAAGGAGGTCGTCGAATTTCTGTCCAGCCACCGGACTTATTTAGGAAATGCTATGTCGAAAAGGGGCATCCAGTGGAAATTCGACCCTCCGGCGTGTCCCCACTGGGGCGGTATTTTCGAGGCGGTGGTTAAGGTTGCCAAAACGCATCTCCGTCGCGTTATTGGTGAAGCCATTTTGACATTTGAGGAGCTCGCCACTGTATTCTGTAAAATTGAGGCGGTACTCAACTCTCGGCCCCTCTGTCCCCTCTCCTCTGACCCGAATGATTTGGAGGTTCTAACCCCGGGACACTTCCTGATTGGCCAGCCTCTTAACGCTCTGCCCGAGTATCCCTTCAGGGAAACGAGTGCTTCACGGCTTAGCAGGTTTGCCCTGCTGCAACAGATGACTCAACGCTTTTGGCACCGATGGTCTCTGGAGTACCTACATCTTTTGCAGCAGCGCGTTAAGTGGTCTGACAAGACGGAGCCTCCTCGGGTGGGAGACCTCGTGTTGATTAAAGAACCAAACGCGCTACCTTTGTATTCGCGCCGTGGGCGCATTGTTAAACTGTCGTATGGAACGGATGGGGTGCCTAGAGTGGCCGAGGTTTTGGTCGGAGACTCGGTCTTGCAACGGGCCGTCGCGACCTTGTCCCGTTTGCCAATCTACTCGCGGACTTAATGCCTTATGTCCGGGGCGGGGGGTTGTTTAGGCATGAAAAATTTACAATAAAAACGTAGTCTTTAACGCGCGCGCTTGGCCTCGATATCAAGGGCACCTTCCCTCTCCCCCGCTCCCCCCCCCCCCCCCCCCCGGCCGCCGGACGCGTCGGCGTGGCACTTCTCGCGAATATAGTAGGATTTTCTTGCGAGCTATACGGACGTATGTTTTCGCGCCTAACTTTGCTAAAGGAACAATCCGCGTAAATCGTTGCAATAACGGTATCGTTATTAGAACGTACTAACTCGGTTAAATTCGCGTGCAACTATCACAGTGATTTACCTCTGAAGGACTACGAGTAGCTGTCCCATTTCGTGACAACCCATTACGAGTGCCTCCAGAAGGGGAAAGTTCCGGGGATACCAGCGCGTGCCTTCTCCCGGACGTCGTTGCGTCATCCAGATCGGTTCCCGTCAACATACCAGCACATACAATTACACATACACTCACAACACTGTCATCAGCCGGGCCGGTCGAGGAGAATCGTCTGCGCTCCTGGGGCAGGTAAGTGCATTTATCCTAGTGACCTTTCCCCTCGTGTGTTCATTAGAAACATTTGACCCTCGGCGTCGGAACGCCCGACCAGCATCTGCCCGTAGCTCCTTCGTCTATGGGCCGCGAAGGATCCAACTCCTGTTGAGGCAGGGCAGCTGTTGGCCGTATCACCATTAATGGCTATTTTTACATAAAAATGTGGTTTTAGTGGCTTATGGTGTAGATTTATCAAGTTCTCATGGAGTGGTAAACACAATAACTTTTGAAAATATTAATTGTTTAACTCAATCTATTTTGTAATCTCTTTATCTATCACTACCTGTGCCCCGCGGTTTCACCCGCGTCATCACGTGTTCGAGGTGCGCGACATAATCTAGTTCAAGCATTTTATAACGGCTAAGGTTTAAGCGTCGTTCGCGTGCCCAACCAAGTATTGAATTATTTTAATTTTACATTATCTCTTAAACTATGCGTCCAAATAACATGGTATAAAGAACAAACTTTATCTTCATAAAATTGTCTTGATGATGAAGTAACTTTTGTTCGTAAGGATAAATAAATAGGCCATGCCTAATAATAACGCTCATAAATCACTTTTAAATTTTCAATATTTTTTTGTCACAAAATACCAAATTATGGCTTATGTATAAGAAATAGACATATCGCCCCCTTACAACTAAAACCAATTATCTGACAAATTTTGTGAAAATGAGTTATTAACACCAATCGATGGGGAATTTCAAGCTGCGTCTACTGGTAAAACCAGTTTTCTGATACGACGCATAGTTTAGAACATAAAGAAAGTAAAAACCTATTAAAATGCAATAATTTTCAAAAAAGCTACATAAAAAAACGACTAACCTGTTGTAATGTAAACTTTTTTAAATATCATGCAAGTAAAACCGCGTTTCCTTTTGTAATTTATTTTTGCTGTAGAAATTTATGAATAAACTTAACCAATGATTACAACTAAAACAAAGTAAATAGTTTTAGTTGGTTTCTACATGCCGAGACCGTAAGGCAGTTCTGTGAATATATTCAGCTAAAGTTTGTTATCCCTCTTAAGTCATTTTTACCAGACAATATTAAGACTAATATTTATAACTTGAATAAAATTAAAACCGATTATACTCATTTAAATGTTTTCAACCGTAAAATTTCACGCAAACTTTCTACTAATGCTTCAGGTAAAAGCAAATATCTGCACTTACTTGTTATTGCGTGCCTACAATCGTGCTTAATCGCTTGAAATGTTACTCCGCTAAAAGCTGCTATCGGCCAATAGTCTGTCTCGTTCGCACACGGCGCTCGCGATCTAATTCGTCTGTCATTTAGTCGTTTTGCATTCGCGCGAATTATAGTGTCAAAGTTGAGTGGGTTTTGATGCAGTGCAATTTCTGATATTGAAAGCAGTTTTTGTTTAAGTTTGTGTTGTTTTTTGAATAAGATGAGTTCTCAGAAAGATTTTGTGCATTTAGAAACTGAAGGAATTGAATTACCAAACGGTAAGTAGTGTTATAAAGTTTTGAGGTTATGATTCCACTACAATATATTATTTGATTGTATGATTATAAATGCATCGTATAAGTACTGTGATGAGTTTTGTTCAAAATGAAAGAAATTAATTATTATGTTTATCACAGAAACTGGAGTTCTCGGGCTGCAAATATCTGAAGAAGATGACTATCTTTTATCTCAAGCCTACGATTATTTTATACAACAACCTTTAAATAATCCTGTTGAAATCATCAGTAAAAAAGAAGGTAAGAAGAGGTTTTTACATAAAACTTCGTAACCTCTGTACTGATAAGCAAGTCATTATTTCCTACCGACTTCAAAAAGGAGACGTTACTCAGTTCGACTGTATGTTTTTTTATGTGTAAAATAACCTCATAACTTTTTTCTGGGTGAACCGATTTCGATGTTTTTTTAATTGAAAGCTGTTGCTTCTTACGTGATCCCATATACATTTGATCAAGTTCTGACCAAAAGTTTTTGAGTTATTCTTAATAATTTATATTGAAGTTGGTTGTATAAAATTTTTAAATTTCAATTATATTATTTACCTACGAACAGTATAAAACAGTAGAACTAGTTTCTGTCTATCTGTTTAATGTACGAGGGTGGATTGAAAAGTACCCGGCCTAACACAGATCCATTCAATTCTAAAAATCAAATCTACCCACATTATTTAGTTCAGTTCAGACTAGTTCATTGTGTGAAGTTCGAAACGTGTGCGATAATTAGTTGTGATTTTATAAATTTATTAACAAAGTAATCGGACATAATTTCCGCGAATGGAGTAAATCGAGCAGCGTGCCGTCATTAAGTACCTCCATAAGAAGGGGCTATCATCAAAAGCCATCCATGATGACATGGTCAGTACATTAGGCGATTGTGCTCTGTCATATTCATCCGTCAAAAAATGGATAGCAGAATTTAAGCGTGGTAGAGAGAGTGTGAAAGATGAACCCCGCTCTGGAAGGCCTTCGACGTCAACTACTGACGAAAATATTAAAAAAGTACTTGATTTAATAATGGGAGACCGCAGATTAAAAATTAGAGAGATAGCCGAGATTATAGGCATCTCTTATGAACGAACTCAAAACATCATTGTCAACGAGTTAGGTTTCCACAAGGTGTCTGCGAGGTGGGTTCCGCGACTGCTTTCAGTTGAACAAAAAAGGACGCGATTGACTATTTCACGCGACTGTTTGGAGTTATTTGAAGCCGATGCAGATGATTTTTTGAATCGTTTTGTTACTATGGACGAAACATGGGTTCATTACTGTACACCGGAAACAAAACAACAATCAAAACAGTGGAGAAGACCTGGTTCACCACCCCCTAAAAAGCCTAAGTCGATTTTGTCGGCAAATAAGGTGATGGCTTCAGTATTCTGGGACTCGAAAGGTGTGATTATGATTGATTATCTTGAAAGGGGTCAGAATATAAACTCTGATTACTACTGCACCTTACTCCGTCGTTTACGAGAGGAAATAAAAGAAAAACGTCGAGGAATGCTCAGAAGAAAAGTCCTGTTTCATCAAGATAACGCCCGTGTTCACACGTCAGTACAGTCAATGGCTGAAATTCACAACTGTGGCTTTGAACTGTTACCGCATCCGCCGTATTCACCTGATCTGGCACCATTAGACTTCTTTCTGTTCCCTAACCTAAAAAAGCACTTGGGAGGTCAAACATTTTCGACAAACGACGAGGTCAAAGCAGCTGTAGACGCATATTTTGACTCTAAGGAAGAATCATTTTTTTTCAACGGTCTAAATGCTTGGAAGGGGAGGTGGCAAAAGTGTATTGAACTTGATGGTGATTATGTAGAAAAATAAAAATATAACTGATTTAGTATGTGTTTATTTTCTTGGTTAGGCCGAGTACTTTTCAATCCACCCTCGTATTAAGTGGTTTGTAATCTTTTTCACGGTGAAACTGCTTAACCATCTTAATGAATATTGGCACAGACATTCCTGAGACTTTTAAGACGGACCTAGGTAACTTTTCACTGCTGGAAAATATCTCATTCCCACAGACATGATGCTGAAAGTAAAAGTATTATATTATATTTTGTAAGTTTTTGTAAGTAATTTAGCCTACATATACCTACTAATAAATATTTTTTACAGAATGCTTGAATATAGTTCTTAATGAACCAGAAACAAAAGGCAAGAAGTATAAAAAGAGCAACAGAAATAACCTTGGAGACAATAATATATTATTATTGTCTGAAGAGTGTAAAATTTCAGGTAAAATTTTAAATACGTTATTCATAACTAAATGATTATTATCAATAAGATTTTATTTTGAAGTAAGTTTTTTTTTACAGAAACAAATACTATCTACCATTGCCAGCCAGGTACAAGTAAACAAATGCAACCAGAAACCATGGATGATAGTTTTAAGAGTGCTGTCATATCTGCTGAAACTTTAAATTCTAGAGGTTTTTTTTTTTGGATAACTAAGTGGCTTGATGTAATGTGTTGTGTTCTCACTTTCAGTACGTTCACCTCTAATTGTTTTATTTATATTTACAGAGATTGAAAAACGAGAGGGGAGTGGCGAATTTGATATAGAATCACTCTATGGAGGTGATTTCTCTGATAACGACCCTACATACCACCCAGAAAATCAACAAGCTCCTCCTAGTGACTCAGATGACTCTGAGCTCATAAATTTAGAAGAATTGCTTAATCCAGATTTAGTTTACACAGCTGAAAAAAATAAAAACATTCAACGGCGCAAATGTATACATATGCTATTCGGCAACAAGTCTGAATCTCGTCAAATAGCGGAACTTGTGATGTTTGATATATTTGAACATAGCTGGAAGATTTTGAAGCCGCAATCACGTTGGCGCCAACTGGATCCCGCATCTTGGAAAGTTAACGTCGCAAAAAAACGAAGAGCAGAAGGCTTATCATATGTTACTGGGAAAAAGGTCAGAAACCCGAAAGTTCCTACAATTGTTGACTGTTCTAAATGTAAATACCAATGCTCTAATAATTTTACTGAAAGCGTAAGACAAACTTTATGCAGGTTATACTGGAGTCTTGATTTCGTAGGACGAAAAGCTTTTCTACTGAAGCATGTGAGCGTTATGCCGACGAAAAGACTTTTAAAAGACCGGAAAAGGATAACAGAACGTTCTTTTACCAAAAAGTGTTTTTTTGTAGTTGAAGGACAACAAAAGTATGTCTGTTCTAGATTTTTTTGCAGTACTTTGAGTATTTCGCCTTTTACAGTGAATAATGCTATAAAGCGAACAGATCCATTTGGCTGTTACTTAGAAGATAAAGATCCTCGTGGACGTCAAGAAGCCCCAAATAAAACCCCACCTGAAAAAATTGAAGAAATCAAAAGCCATATAGCTTCTTTCCCGACAATGGAAAGTCACTACACTAGGAAGCAATCGACACGCAAATACTTAAGTGCTGGGTTTTCCTTAGCTAAGATGTATTCTTTGTATGTTAATCAATGCGAAGAACGTAATACAAAACCAGTGTCAGAAATAACTTATAGAAGAATTTTTTCTAGGGAGTTTAACTTGAGTTTTTTCGTTCCCAAGAAAGACCAATGTCTTCTCTGTACTAAATACAATCGTGCAAACGCAGATGAAAAAACAAACTTAGCACAAAACTATGAAGATCACATAAAAAGGAAACAAGCATGCAATACTGAAAAGGCCAAGGATAAGGAGAGAGCAGAAAAAGAACTAAACTTTTTATCAGCAACATTTGATCTTCAAGCTATTTTACAAATTCCGAGTACTAAGGTGGGCCTTCTCTATTATACCAGAAAATTGACTGTTTATAACTTAACCTTATATGAAAGCGCGCTGCCAAACGAAGCATATTGCTTCGTATGGACAGAGGTACACGGCAAAAAAGGTAGCTCGGAAGTTGGCACTATTCTAGCCCATTATTTAACAAATTGCATTCCAGAAAATGTAACAGAGGTTAGTTTGTTCTCCGATACATGCGGGGGACAAAACCGGAATCAGTTCATTGCCGCTTTACTCTTGTGGGTTATCAATCAGAGCAAACAATTACAGATTATTGAGCACAAGTTTTTGGAGTCTGGCCATTCTTACATGGAGGCTGACTCAATGCATAGCTCAATTGAATCTGCGAAAAAACATCGTGATGTGTATTGTTTATCGGACTGGATCAATATATTCAAAGATGCCCGATCAAAAGGCACGTATAAAAAGGGCACCAAGAAGGTGAAGAAAAACAAATACAACGTAAAACAGTTCACGTATTCTGAATTCAAAGATCTGAAACAATTAGCGAGCACTATAATTTTAAACAAGACAACAAACACGGAAGGTCAGAGAATTCAATGGCTTAAGATAAAAAGGATGAAATACATAAAAGGTGATAGAAACATACACTATAACTATGATATGTCAACCAGTTTCAAAACAATGAACGTCACTTGCTCAGGAGCACAACCAAATACATCTGCAACTACTGTATCGGAAAGTCACGGCTATGCGACAAGGCGTAAATCGGAACATCAAGACGTCTGTGAACCTGCGACGTCTTCGACTAGCTGTGAGTTTATATTTCCTTCTTTGCATCAGCTGTACAACAAACCATTGCCCATAACTGTAGCTAAAAAGAAAGATTTATTAAATCTATGCGAAAAGGGTGTTATACCTGAAGAGTACCATGGCTGGTTTCAGTCTTTGGCTACAGATAACAGAACTATTGACCGTTTACCTGAAGCAGCAATTTCTGAAGAGTCTGATTTATCTGACAATGAGTAGTGATTTCACAGAAAATTAACACAAAAAAAAGTTATCCTACGGTTATATCAGTATTATTTTAGTTTTAAGATATAAGTAGTCGGGATTTTCTACTTAGCAAAATAAAGATGTTTCGTGATTTAATTCCTGCTTTTATAATTTTACCTTGTTTCTTTCAGTAAATGATAGTTCGTTTATATTATTATTTCTATTAAAACACACACAAAAGTACAAAATTCTTGCAAATAATTGGATTTCATTCCGTAAATTTGGAAATTTATACAAGTAAAACCAACTAAGTATTCTAAAATCATCAATTTTAACCGCGTTCTTAGTGTTTACATGTTCTAACATTCTTTGAATTATAGTTCTTGGACTAGAGAATCTGAAATAATATCAATAATTACAATTAATGCGATACTTTATAAAATAATAACAGATTAGTAATATTTGTGATATACAGGTAAAACTGATTAAGTGTCTTCCCTTGTCAGCATTTTTTGTATTTTTTTGTAATTTCCAGTGTTTTTGTAGTTATTCATATTTAAATCTAAAAACAGTTTGTCTTTCTTTTACAATTAACTTTCCATCACAAGGATAACTAAATTTTAATACTTATTTATAGCGCCAAACTTTTAAATTGCGGTACTGAAAAGTTAGGTTCATGTCAGATAATTGGTTTTAGTTGTAAGGGGGCGATATGGTATCGCGGACTTTTTTTTAGACGGAGTTAAGGTTTATATTTTTCTAGAACATTGTATTTACGTATCCCTAACGATAACACCAGCGTACGCGGATAAATCATTTCGGGAGTGCTTTTTCTTCTGACTTGCTTAACAAATATCCATATTTAAGGCTAGCTGAGTAATATAGCTTAATGCTAGATAGCCTATACTATTCCACATGAATCTGGCTATAAATATACAAACAGAATTTTTCAAATCGGACTGGTAGTTCCAGAGATTAGCGCGTTTAAACAAACAAAAAAACAAAAAACTCTTCCGCTTTATTATATTAGTATAGATGTGGTAAGCCATGGAATGTAAATGGTAGTTTAATTTTGTTTTGTTTAGTTATAATTAATTTTTTTCGGCTACGAAAAGTCGAAATTTTCAGTGTTTTAGCGGCCTTCTATAAATTTATTTTTTGTAAATAGACTGCGGCAGTCTGACTCAGTGTTGCCAACCGTACGATTTAAATCGTATTCATACGATATTTTTGTCCCTAGTACGATGTTTTCGAAATCGTACGCAAAATATAAGATCTTTTCAAATCTTACAATGTTTATAACAAAATAAAAATGATAATTGATTAAATTCATTTTATCGATATGAAAAATCAATAATTTCAAAATTAAACGAGCTCTAAACTTCTTCTTTGTATTTTTTTATGAACGCATCCAATCCAATAATTTTTTAAACTCTATTCCTCGCGCGGTACAAACGCCTTTATTCGAGTTTGTTTTACGTCATTCTATTTTTTCTAATCCAAATAATATTACACTACGCAGATAATCATATATTAAATATTTTTGTAATATACGGTCGATTGAACTCAGTCCGAGCCCATTTTTTTTTTTTATAAAAAAAATTTGTAGTAATGTATAGTGTCAGATTCTTAAATTTTATATGGTTATACCCTACATGTAAAATTTTGCTTTGACGTTATAATAATATTATTTTTGTATTTTTTACCATTGTTTTGTTGAAATATTGACGTGTACTATCTTTTTTTTTAGTTCTTAGCAAAATAGGATCTTTTCCAGTTTATGGTACGATCTCCTAAAAAACGAGTTGAATGTAAATTCAAGAAAAACAACTTACTTCTGCGTGAATCCCATATCTCTGGTGCCCTTTGACTTACAGGACCCAAATTCAAACACGACCGAGCTACTACCTCAAGGTATCCACATACCAAATTTAAAGTCAATCGGTCCAGTGGAACGGAACTTATCGTGTCAGCATACAGACTAACAGACTGCCAGCTAAAACCATTAACTTCCTTTCAATGCTACGCAGAAGGAAGTTAATAACCCTGGTCTGACTGCCTCACTCAGTTCGGCGTCTACCGCCGTCGTGAGTGGATACTGTATTGGTTCTTTGCAGAGGCTCAAAAAGATCGCTGTACAAATACAAAATATTCCGAAAACCAAGTTTCATACATACTTGATTATTATAATAATCAGAAAAAAAGTACAGAATAAATAATAGTAGTACGTACTAAAAGTATATAGTATGTATATATTTAAGTATACTTAAATACGTCTTGGACTTCATGGAGTTACCCTGAATGATTGTGTGCACTTTTGGATTTTCCAATTTTTTTTAATTGAAGTTTGACATAATATTATTGGAGAATTGGAAATATAATAATAAGGTTATTAGTGAAAACTTGTGAGTATTTAAACTACTTTAAAACATTTACGTATAATCATGTTTTAAATAATTTTTTAATGCGCTTAAGGCATGCTCAATAGGAGTTACCAATAGTTTTTTTTAATATTTTAGTCAACAATTCGACTGTAGTTTTTATATGTCCGTTACGCGATATATTCGTAAATCGTGAACCGATTTTAATTATCTGCCGACTTCAAAAAGGAGACGGTACTCAATTCGATTGTATGTTTTTTTTTTAATGTGAAATTGTGAACCGATTTCGATGATTCTTTTAATTTGAAAGCTGGTGCTTCACATGTGGTCCCATATAAATTTGATTAAGGTCTGACCAATAGTTTTTGAGTTATTCTTATATTTTAATTTTAAATTATTTTTTCTTGATTTTCCAATTTTGCTTCTTTGACTCTTTTTTAATTAATAGGTTAATAGTTCCAGGGTGGTCCTATGTAAATATATAGAATAAATTCCACTCCTGAGGGTGGAAATTTTAGAGATGCAGTTTTTAATAAAACTAATTAGATGTAGATAAAAGTAACAGTCGACATAATGATATCCTATGTTTACGCGAACACTACACATTTAAATGAAACTTGTTTTTACGAATTTTCTCACGTATATTAACTTATTTTATATTTCCGACGTTTCGAGTACTTTGCAGCCCCCATGGTCACGAAGGGAACTGAGGTGATCGACGTCCCAATCTCAAAGTTAACCATGGCTACCTTCAGCTTAAAATTATTAATTTGGTCCGATCTACGCAGAATGAGCTGGGTTTATTCTGGAAAAATAAAATCGATAGTACCTACGTGTACCAAACGACCGGAGTTGTATGAGTTACCACAAATACACAAACCCAATGCTCCACTACGTCCAATAGTGAGCCAAATTGATTCATCAACTAACAGATGGGCTCAAACCTTAGCGAAAATACTCTCATCGCTGGTAAGAATCCTTTGTGTGTGCTCTTGTGTGTCCAAGAGCACACACAAAGGATTCTTACCATTTTGTGAACGAGATCTGAGACCGACATCTGGCAGACAGTGAAACTAGAGTCAGTTTTGATGTTACCTGTTAAAAACTGCATCTCAATTGTAACTAGAAAGCTGGAAGAAAACAACATGGCTGTAGAATATGCATTACTTAGACACTGCCTCACAATTGGCTACCTGCTGTTTGAAGGAAGAGTTCTACATGCAAGTATGTTGTAGCGATGGTCTCATCTGTATCTCCCTTTGTCACCGATATATTCATGGAGGACTTTGAGGAGAAAACTCATCTTACTTCTCCTGTAAATCCTCTAGTCTACAAGCAGTTCGTAGACGATACTTTCACAATTATACCTTTAGATAAATTTACTGCATTTTAAGACCATGTTAACCCCATAAATTCTAAAATTCAGTCTACAATAGAGTAAGAGGTAAACTATTATTTAGCTTTTCTAGATGTATTAGTAATTCAGAATCTTTATAAAACCTTGATTCCCACTGTGTATAAAAGAAAGACCCACACCAACAGATATTTGAATGGTGATTCTCAAGGTCATCCTTCACAGTTCGCCATCGTGGGAAATCTTTATTTTAGAAAGCACAAGGGCGGACAGCTCATTGGCGCAGTGGCTTTTTGCTACACTGAGGGCCGCGGTTTCGAATCCCGCACGGAACAAGTATTTGTATGGCCTGCAAATAATTGTTCCGGGTCTGGATGTTTGTCCTTGTGCAATTTGTGTTTGTAAACTGCCTCCATGATACGGGAGAAAATCCTAGTGTGGGGGTAACGTCTTTTAAAACCAAACGATAAAACGACAAGGGACCTGTGACAGTAAACACCTGGCTGCCGAGCTCCAAGACGTAAATTTTTACGTGGTAGAGTCATTACGTGATGTATATTATGGTTGTAGCAAGAATGGTTAGGCTCGACCGAAGAAGATCAGAATACTAGCGTTAAATAGCAGCTTAATGTAGGAATGTAGGAAAAGAGGCATTCCATCTTAATCCTCACGGGTGATAATTCATCTGCATTTTGATTCGCAAACGAAGACGAATGTAGATGTCTATGGGTCACAGCAACCACTTATGGTTCCACCTGATGGTTGGACTGTGTGCTCGTTTGCCACCCTATCCAAAAAAAAATCATTGTTTTTAGTAATTTTAAACAATCGGCTTTTAATTATTATTATTTTTTTGCTATTAAGGCTGTAATTTAATCTCTTGTTATGAAATTTTGTATTAAAAAAAAAAAACAGAACAATGCACATATTTTAAGAAATTTAAAAAAAAACCATTTGTTTTAATTAAATAATCATTATTACTTTTTTAAAGGTATAAATAGATATAAATAGCGTAAAAATGGTAAATTGTTCAAATGTTTTTGTAACCTTCTATAAAAGGTTTGTACAAAACTTACTACCTATATACGTCCCACTCCTGGCCACAGGCCTCTTATCATTTCTGAGAAGATTTTAGGGCAAGAAAATATTCACCATGCTACCCCCATGCATGTTGTATTCTTTAATATCTTTTTTCTTTCCCTCAGGATGTTTATCTTCGCCACTGAGGTGGTAAACCAGCACTTAAAACTGCTATTAACAATTTTATGGCGAGGTGGAAGTCGAACCTGGGTCGCTCGCGTACTTACGGCGTGCACTAATTCCCTGCGGTACCATTGCTCTAAATGTCTTAGTATGTACAGTACATTATACTTCGTAATGTATATTTAGTAAATACATACTGTATAAAGAATAAAAATTGTAAAGTTTGCAAAAAATGCAAGTGGGTATAAAGTAGTAAATACCTTAAAAGAATCAGGTATCTCTTCAATTGCTCTATGAATAAGTGTCCCATTAACATATAGGCAGTTGGCGGCTTCATCTTCTGGAACTGTAAGTGTTTGGTATGAGAATGTTGCCTCCCTCTCCATCCGTTTCAAAAGCTCCTTCGCCTCTTTACTTGCACCAACGCAGAGGATGTCTGGTCCAGCCACAGTTATATATTGCTTCAAATGTTGAGCGCCTTTGGACACCTGCAAAATAACACATTTTCTTTCATGAAGTATAAACAATTTCTAAATCCATGAATTGGCCAAATCAATTTGATCATCGCTAACCAATGATTTTAGACATCACTACTGTCACTACAATTATTAATGTGATTAAAAACTTTGGCCATTAATCGAAAGAGCAGACGTTCCAAAGCTTATAATGAATTTGGAGAAGGTATTTTCATCGCAATGAAATTATAACAATTAACCTTAAGCTTCTTAGAAAAGAAAAATTCGCTCTTCCCTAAGATACCGAGCACTGCGATTAAAACTAGATCCTTACATAGTCATGTGTTACCTTGCTTACTTCGTCAGTGAAAGCCTTTTTATTGGAAACAAGGCATTCCATCTTAATCCTCAGGGGTTACAACGCATCTGCATTTTTTTATTCCAGGACTGGCCAAGGAGCACAGATCATACTTTGATAAAGCACTACTACACAGTTATTCGTTAAATGTGTTGATACATATAATAATAACAAACTTATTTATTTTCAACCGTGATATAGGCAGCACTAAGAATTTTGACATAGTGGTTATTTATAAGTTTTATAAAAAATTATATTTAAAATTGGACACTACTGTTACTACCGTTATTTGGAGAGTTAGATTCTTTCACAGTGTTCGATGTATCTTTTTTGTGTTAATAATACAAATTTTACTAACATCGGTAGTATTAATACAAAAAACGGCCAGTTAGATAACATGTCAAAGCATTTATTAGTTATAGTATGAATAGGCATTGCATCTTTGATTACAAGGCATTTGTAACCATCTTTGTTTGAAGTTGCTTATAGCAGCAGCTACGTAACAGCTATGTGTGTTAGTTCTGCAGCATATGCTGTAAAAAAGATTAGAAGTCTAACCAGTGTTGAAACAGCTAGACTAGTTTACTTCAGCTACTTCTATAGCATAATGTCGTATGGTATTTTGCTATGGGGACACGCAGCTGACACTGAAATTATATTTGTTTTGCAGAAGAGGGCCATAAGAGCAATTTATGATTTAAAGCCTAAAGAGTCGCTGCGACAAAAATTTAAGGAAATTAATATATTAACTTTGGCCTCTCAATACATTTATGAAAATTTAATGTACGTACACAAAAATAAAAGTAGTTTTATAAAAATAAGTGATATTCATTCTGTAAATACTAGGAACAGACACAAGCTAGTAGTACCAGTTACTCGACTCCATCGAGTCAGTAATTCATTCTTGGGGCGATGTATACGCTTTTACAACAAAATTCCAGAAAATATAAAAAGTTTGGCCTGTTCAAAGTTCAAAAACTTTATTAAACTAAGTTTGTATAAAAAGGGTTATTATAATATTAAGGAATTTATGGATGATAATAACCCCTGGAAATGAGGTGATCGCTACCAAGCTATTTCTAATTTGTTGTGTTGTTAATTTGTGTAACATCATGATTGTAAGCTGTTATTTAAAAAAAAAAGTCCCGCTGGGTTTCTTGCTGGTTCTTCCCAGGACAGAGGTTTTTTCCGAACCAGTGGTAATCAAACAAAAGAATGACTTTCAATAAGTATTATTTATAATCTATATTGAATAAAAAAGTTTCTGTTTCTGTTTCTGTGGACAGTAAGTTTATTTGTCAATCCAATTTTCAATTTTAAATAATAAAACATAAATGTACCTAATAAATTATGCGGAAATAAAAAAAAAATAACCTTAATAGGCGTGCATGGAAACTCAGGAAACGCTTCTGCAACAGCACTTGCCCCTGCTTCATTACTAGTATCTGATATGCCGACAAAAAATTCGCGACCTGAAATAAATGTCAATACGAATTTAAAAATATATTTATTAGACACAGTAACTAACACTAAACATGCTCACTCAACGAAAATATACGAGTTATATTTCTACAGTTTGTTTCAATAGTAACATAGATGTTCAGATTTTAATCTCAAGTTAAATGTACTTCTGGGTGGGCCTACACATAATCGTAAGCAACACACTGGAAACTATGTAACACGCTGGAACTCTGTAAATGCAAGACTATATTGTTCTAAAACTTATTAAAAACCTTACCATATTTACAAGTACAAATAATATTATTATAAATATTGGCATTAATTCTTACTTGTTTTCGTTCGGACTCATACTCAAATTGTAACGTTTTATTAAACCTAAAAAGGAACTTTTTTCCCAAATTAATATTAGAAATTTTAAAGTTATATCAAAATAGGGAATATGACGAGACAAAAGTTTTTTTTAGTGACATCGCTAGAAACTATATTCTCGAGCACTTCTTTTCAATATTTTTATCAGAGTTTTCAATGGTTCTTCAAGGAAAATTTTCAGCTAATTTCCTTCTATAAACATGTTAGCTCTAGTGCATGAAGTACGTTTTTCTTGCTCGTTATTATAAATTGGTTTCAGTGGTAACTTTCTATAAAATCATTTCTGTCGTATTAAATCAAGTAATTGTTTGTTTCTCTTTATAGATCTTTGTAGTTTTTAGAGTATGTTAAGATTTATTTGGGGTGCTTCTATGGCAACAGAAGAGAAGACACGATTATAATTACATAATATACACGTTGGTTTTGGGCTCTACCGCAGTCGGTTAAAGGCAATGTGAACTAAGCCTAATGATATCCAGTGTGATATGTAACACAACATAACACACCAGACCGAACACGCGGGAAGATTCTTGTGTCTATATGATTAAAGTAGCCACAAATTCAAAAATATTTTACCAAGAAAGCCATAAAACACTACTTCAACAGATATTTATTAATTACATCTGTTGAACCTTAGATTATTTAGAGAGTAACTAATCTAAGCTGTTGAACGTATTTTCACTAGAAAATTATGAGAGACATTTGTCAAATTTGTGATTTCGCAAGAAATTGTAAGATTTTGCGAGAATTTCAGACAAAATACTATAAATTATTTCCTATTCTAGCAATGAAGGTTAAAAGAAATAACAATAAAGCGACAGCCCTGGCATATTTAAGTTTTGTATGGAGCAAAAAAAAAAGGTTAATTTTTTTTTATAGAATAAGGGGCAAACGAGCTTGCGGCTCACCTGATGGTAAGTGACTACCGCCGCCCATGAACAACCGCAACACCAAGGGAATTGCAGATGCGTTGCCGGCCTTTTAGAAAGGTGTAAGCTCTTTTCTTGAAGGTTCCTAAGTCGTATCGGTTCGGAAAATTCGCTGGTGGTAATTGATTCCACAAAGAAGTTGTGCGAGGGAGAAAACTTCTTCTAAATCGCACAGTGGTGGACCGCCAATCATCCAGATGGTACGGATGGTAACGCGATTTTTGTCGCGATGTGCGATGGTGAAATTGAGCGGCTGGAATTAGTCCGAACAATTCCTCAGAGCACTCCCCGTGATAGATGCGATAAAATACGCAAAGAGATGCAACATCTCTACGCAGTGCCAGTGTATCGAGCTGATCGGAAAGAACTCGGTCGTCGACGATTCGAATCGCTCTGCGCTGGATGCGGTCAAGTGGAAGGAGCTGGCACTGGGGTGCCCCGGCCCAGAGATGAGAACAGTATTCCATGTGCGGCCGAACTTGCGCTTTGTAAAGTTGCAAGCGATGTGCCGGCATGAAATACTGTCTCGCTCTGCTGAGCACGCCAAGCTTTTTAGAGGCCAATTTGGCCTTCCCTTCCAAGTGACCACGAAACTGCACGCTATTCGATATGTCGACGCCAAGGATTCCGATACTGGCTGAGGCAGCAAGGGGAGTGCCTTGAAACTGAGGAGATACGACAAAGGGGTTCTTTTTAGCGGTAAACGCGCAAACTTGTGTCTTCTGGGGATTGAACTGGACTAGATTTAGTCGGCCCCAATCCGAGACTTTGTTAAGCAAAGACTCGACTTCAGACACAAGTTTGTCCCGGTACTCGGCGACGTTTTCCCGAGAAATATTGGCACGGCCGGTATATAAGGCATCTCCAGTGCTGTCGTCTGCATAGCAATGAATGCTACCAGTTAGCAACATGTCATTGATATGCAGGAGAAACAGCGTTGGTGATAGCACGCAGCCTTGTGGAACACCAGCGTTGATAGGCTTGTAATCAGAGCATGCACCGTCTACTACGACCTTGATGCTCCGATCAGCAAGGAAACTGGTAATCCATTTGCACAATTTCTCGGGAAGCCCATAGGAAGGAAGCTTCGAAAGAAGCGCCTTGTGCCAGACCCGATCGAAGGCCTTCGCTATGTCCAAACTAACGGCCAATGCCTCCCCCTTGGACTCTACTGCCTCCGCCCATCTATGAGTTAAGTAAACTAGAAGATCACCCGCTGATCGACCCCGACGAAAACCGTACTGACGGTCACTGATCAGCTGGTGATCTTCAAGGTACCTCATGAGCTGGCAGTTTATAATGGATTCCATTATTTTGGAGAACAAGGAGGTGATGGCGATAGGCCTGTAGTTGGACGGGTCTGAGCGGTCGCCTTTTTTAGGGATCGGGTGGACCAAAGCTGTCTTCCATGAATCGGGACTACGCCTTGGGAGTAGGAGTACCGGAAAAGACGCGTTAAAACCGGTGCCAACTCCGGAGCACACGTCTTCAGCACAATGGGAGGGACTCCATCGGGCCCACTCGACTTGTTGACGTCCAGGGAGAAGAGTGCTTTGCAAACCGAGCGCTGTGTAAATCGCACATCCGGCATGGAGCACTCACATCGCGGGATGGTCGGCGGTGTGTTCCCCCCGTCATCTAGAGTCGAGTTAGACGCAAAAAGAGAGCACAACAGATCGGCTTTCTCTTTTGCGGCATGGGCCAGTGAGTCGTCCTCTCTGTGCAGAGATGGAAGGGATGGCTGACAGCAGTTCCCTTGGACAGCCTTGGCGAGAGACCAGAATGCACGGGTTCCCGAAGGAAGACGAACTAGCTTCTCGCCAATTCTGCCGATGTGCTCAGACCTTGCCTTGGCAATGACGCTTTTGAAGGACCTGGAGGCGGAATTATACTTCTTTTTAAGTGCGCTGGTGTTTAAATCCCGAGACGTTGATGCATCAGCCCAGGCCCGGTAGCACTCCTGCTTATAGCGTGATGCTATTTTACAGGAGCGACCAAACCATGGCTGGGATCTGCCTCCGATGGGCACCACAGAGGATGGAATAAAAAGTTCCATACCCTGAAGTACCACATCAGCAACAGAATCGACAACAACGCTGGGATCTTCCGGCGAGAAGCAAACCCGCCCCCAAGGGTAGGATGCAAAAAAAGACTGCATCCCGTCCCAATCAGCTGACCTATAGTGCCAAACACGGCGGCAAGCTGCAGATCGCAACTGAGATTGGAGCGTGAGTGGCACCGTGCTCCGGATCAGACAATGGTCCGAAGAGCCCAGAGGGGCATCGACGGAGATCTGATATCCGTCCGGATGGGAGGTCAGCAGAAGGTCCAACAGGGAAGGTACATGGTCTTCCACATCTGGGATCCGCGTAGGCGAAGTAACCAGCTGTGTTAGACCATATGCCAAAGCAAAGTCGTACACAGATCTACCCGCATGATCGGTTAAACGAGAACCAAGCCATTCAGCGTGGTGGGCGTTGAAATCACCGAGTATCACGATCTCTGCGGATGGGACCTGTTGTAGCACGGAGTCTGCAGCCATTTGGACGTGGTCGATGAGTCGGTCCGTGTCGGCATTACCGCTATGGGACCTATAGAGGCACCCGTAGACGCGGGGATGGTCGTCACTGTCTACGCGCAGCCATAGGATGGACAGGTCCGTACCTTCAAGGCTGCCGAGGCGTCGAAAACAGATGTCCTCTCTGACGTATACACAAACTCCAGCCCGGGGCACAAAGGAGTGTTCCAATTTGTATCCCGGGTAGGAGAGATATGAAGTATCAGCCGGAGAGGACACCTGAGTCTCGGTTAAAAAGAGCAAGGCCGGCTTCGCCGTCTCTAGATGGTAATGGACAGCGTTAAGGTTGGAATGAAGTCCCCTGATGTTGCAAGAATTCACGGATAGCGTGGCAGGGGTCGCCTTGGTTGTATTGCTTGCCCCGAGCAGCATTAGTCACGAGCGGAATTTTGCCCCCCCCCCCCCCCCCCAGAATACGCGGGGCAGCCTGAGCACCCACGCTCAGGAGTGAAGTAGTTTGGTCGTGGATGCTCAGCGAGGGATTTTCCAGGGGTGCTGGTACCCTCCTGGGGTAGTCTTGTATTTAATTCCACTACCATGTTGATGGGGGGGGGGGGGGGGGGAATTGGGCCTCAGGCCACCTGCACTCACCAAGCGCAACGCAGAGGTAAACCTCTACTTCACGCTGGTATTCTGTGAGGTCGTGGTACCTACCACCCCGGTTCGAGCTGGCCCATCCGTGCGACAGCAAAAGCTACCGCTTAGCTCTACCACTGTTAAACTTGTTTTATAAACCAAAATATTGCGTAAATTGAAGATTTGTGAATTCCATTTGGAACTATCTTTTTTTGATAAAAAAAAATGAAGATTTTAATGCATCAAATAAAATTCTACGAAATAAAACTTAAAAAAATACTAAAATTTAGGGGTAAACAGGTGGGCGCGATTTTTTTTCAAAAGGTACATTTTTTCAGCCCCACCCACTTAGATATTTCTCATATAACTGCAAATCAACTGTTGTAACTGCCGAGTATTGGTAGCGTACGATAATCCACTGCCCCATTCTGTGGGGGTCGTAACAAATATACTTGTATTATCTGTTGTGTAGTGGCGGTTAAGAATATCCACTACCCCATATCTTCCCGTGGGTGTCGTAAAAGGCGACAAAGGGAAACAGGCAGGCGATGGGCAGCAACATGACGATATGGATGACAAGCTCGTGGAAACTGTCCATGCGGTTGGAGCTAAGTTCTGCAAGACCTGCCGCAGAAGAACACAAAAACTCTCCGATCACACTCTTAATCTCATGGCTGTTAGACGGGAGATGAAGCTACACTCTTCAACAGATTTAACAGCATACAGGCAACTGAACAGACAGATCTCCCAATGCATGCGACGGAACTTACGCAACTTCAATACAGCTTGTATTGAAAGAAGCGATCGAGCGGAACCAAGGCTCCAAAGTCTTTGCCAGAGATCTGTCTGCCAGAAAGAGCCAACTGTCAAAGCTGAAGACCGAGTGTGGCAGCATCGTTTCCGGGACACCTGAGATTTTGAGTGAGATTGAGAGGTTCTATGGGCAGCTGTACACGTCATCATTGGAGCCACACGCAAGTATGAGTAACGATCCAAGAGCGAGTCTTATCCGACACTATTCCGAAGATATCCTGGACGTCAATCTGAGCGAGATTAGAATGGCTCTCCAGCACCTTAAAAACGGCAAGTCTCCGGTTGAGGATGGAATTACAGCGGAGCTTCTGAAAGCGGGTGGAAAACCGGTACTTGAAGTCCTTCAGAAGCTCTTTAATTCCGTCCTCCATGGTGGCATTACACCGGAAGTGTGGAGCAGAAGTGCGGTGGTCTTGTTCTTCAAGAAAGGCGACAACGCTCTCTTGAAGAACTACAAACCGATTTCCCGTCTGAGCCGCGTCTACGTGCTGTTTTCGAGAGTCATTACGAATCGTCTCGCGCGCAGAATTGACGACTTCCAGCCTCCCGAACAAGCCGGTTTCCGAAAGGGCTTTAGCACCATAGACCACATACATACCCTTCGGCAAATTGTACAGAAGTCCGAAGAGTACAATTTGCCACTAGCGTATGAGGACTATGAGAAAGCTTTTGATTCCGTCGAAATTTGGGCGGTGCTGCAGTCCCTTCAGCGGTGTCAAGTTGACTGTCGGTATATCGAAGTGCTGAAGTGGTTTGTACAGTAGAGCTACGATGGCTATCCGAGTACGAAACCTGGATAGATTTCGTACTCTGATTCTGTACTCGGTACTGCAGAGAGGTGTAAGACAGGGTGACGTTATATCCCCGAAACTCTTCACCGCTGCATTGGAAGACGTTTTCGAGCTACTGGACTCAATGACCTCAATAGGGTCTCCCACTGTCTCTCTTAAGATGAACATGGACAAAACAAAGGTGGTAGTCCGGAAAATTAAGTCGGACTATTTGTCCCAGGTGAACATACTCGTCAACAACTTCGAGCTTAGTGCGCCCAACAACTACCGGCATCGGTGTGACATGGACGTTAAACATGATTTTTGTTTTGTCCATGTTCATCTTAAGAGAGACAGTGGGAGACCCTATTGAGGTCATTGAGCACAATGCTTAGGTCCTCCAGCGATTCTGCCATAATGACTATATCGTCGGCAAATCGAAGGTGAGTGATCTCGCCATTGATGTTAATATTAAGTCCAACTTCGACCGAGAGGTCAATCGACGGATTCAACTCGGCTGGGCAGTGTTCGGAAAACTACGACACATCTTCTCGTTAGACATACCTCAAAACCTAAAAACGAAATTGTACAACCAGTGCGTGATGCCAGTGATGACTTACAGATCTGAGACGTGGTCCTTCACTGCTGGCCGTATGAGGACGCTCAAGGTCGCTCAGCGAGCTATGGAGAGGGCTATGCTCGAGGTGTCTCTGCGTGATAAACTTAGAAATGAGGATATCCGCAGTAGAACCAGAGTAACCGACATAGCCCAACGGATTAGTAAGCTCAAGTGGCAGTTTGCCGGCCATATAGCTCGATGAACCAACAACCGATGGGTAAGAAATGTTCTCGAGTGGCAGGCAGCCTCGTATCGGTAGACGAAGTGTAGGGCCCTCCCCCCCCTAGATGGAGTGACGACCTGGTGAGACATGCAGGAAGTCGATGGATGCAGGTGGCTCAGGACCGAGCTTTGTGGCATTCCTTAGGGGAGGCCTATGTTCAGCAGTGGACTTGTGAAGGGCTGTAATGATGATGAGGATGATGATGATATGTTGTACTTTTCGGCCTTCTGTACAATTTGCCGAAGAGTATGTATGTGGTCTTTGGTGCTAAAGCCTTTTCGGAAACCCGCTTGTTCGGGAGGCTCTAAGTCGTCGAGTTGCTTGCGAGACGATTCGTAATGATTCGAAAACAGCACATAGCGGCTTAGAAGGGAAATCAGTCTGTAGTTCTTCAAGAGAGCATTGTTGCCTTTCTTAAAGAACAAGACCACCGCACTTCTGCTATATGCCTCCGGAGTAGTGATACCATAGAGGACGGAATTAAGGAGCTTCTGAAGGACTTTAAGTACCGGGTTTCTACCCGCTTTCATAAGCTTCGCTGTAATTCCATCTCCACCCGGGGACTTGCCGTTTTAAGGCGCTGGAGAGCCATTCCAATCTCGCTCAGACTGACGTCCGGGATATCATCGGAATAGTGTCGAATAAGACTTACAGCTGCCCATAGAACCTCTCAATCTCACTCAACATCTCAGGTGTCCTAGAAACGATGCTGCCACATTCGGTCTTCTGCTTCGGCAGTTGGCTCTTTCTGGCAGACGGATCTCTGGCAAAAATTTTGGAGCCCTGGTTCCGCTCGATCGTTTTTTACGCAACTTCAATATGTGCTGTATTGAAGTTGCGTAAGTTCTGTTGCATGCATTTAGAGATATGTCTGTTCAATTGCCTGTATGCTATCATTGGCTATAATGATAATCATCATGAATCTGATATATTATAATAAATAAAGTTGTACAAGGCATTCATAGCATTGCATTGAATAGGAGTAAGGTCTAAACAATATCAACATGAATGTTTTACTCAGTTGTGTAAAGAATACATTCTACATTAGCTGATTTCATATAAATCATTAAAACTTTATAATTTTAATATTTTCTTTATAAAAACAAATTTAAACTAGGCAAAAATTTCTAGTTATTTTCTTCTTAGTTTGTTCTTAAATTATGATACAGCTTAATTTGTAATATTAAGACGTTTTAGTAAACATGTTTTACTGTTATTTGCTACACACAGATAACTACTATGTTTAAAGACATAGAAAAATGTATACACCTAGATTTACCTGTGAATAATACATCAGAACCAATAAGTTTAGCATCTGGATCCGTCATCTCAATTACCGTTTGGCCAAGATCTTTTTGCATAACATCCTTAACTATCTTCATCTGTAAAATAATTATGGAGTTATGAAAACCAATTTAATAAAAACATACTTATATAAAACAAGTTTTTTTTATAGGATAGGGTGACAAACGAGCACACAGTCCACCTGATGGTAAGTGGTTGCTGTGACCCATAGACATCTACATTTTATCCTCAATAAAGAATAAAAAGGCAGATGCATCGTCACCCGTGAGGACTAAGATGGAATGCCTCTTTTCCAGTAAAATTGGTCTCCGGTTCTCTACACTCATCATACGAAACACAGCAGTGTCTAGCTGCCATTTTACACTGGTATTCTGTGAGAGCGTGGTCCTTCCCCGGTCGAGCCGACCAATTCATGCTACAACTATACTACTAATATAGCTAAATATATAATATAGTAAAATAGCAGCTTAACACTGCTGTGTTTCGTATGGTGAGTGTAGAGAACCGGAGACCCTTTTTACTGGAAAAGAGGCATTCCATCTTAGTCCTCACGGGTGACAACGCATCTGCATTTTCAGATTCGCAAATGAGGATAGATGTAGATGCCTAAGGGCCAAAGCAACCACTTACCATCAGGTGGACTGTGTGCTCGTTTGTCACCCTATTCTATAAAAAAAGCATTGTCTGTGACCTCACACAGGCAGCACTACGAATATAGGAAAGATGGTACATGGACTTAAATCCAGACAAAACCGAAATGGTCATGTTCAACCATAAATATGTGCATCAGCACAGAGTTAAGAGATTACTTCTGTCACCGGTGATAAAATATCTAGGCATTATTTTAAACTGTAAATTTAATTGGTCTAGACACATACCAACCTAGTCTAGTCACAATAAAAAAGAAACTTCAAAGATGCTGACTAACAGTCATGGCCATCTCAGATGCCATGAGACAATTCCTACTGCAGCTCTTTGAGCCATGTTGAACCTGACACTGTTGCATCTTTTCATCCAGCAAGAGGTCACGCTGTTAGCTAATAGAATTACAAGTCTTAGCTTATGTAAAAAGTAAAAATTTGGTTAAATTTTGCAAGCAAAGAACAACATGATCCCTATATTATTTGTTTTTGGACATACTGGGGTTGCTCCCCGGGACCTTTGGCGACATCAAAAAGTTATTAAGATTCCTCGTAGGAGCTAGGATGGCTCGAATAATATTAATTTCCGTCTAAACGCAAAACACGCGCCAAGTCGTGGAGTTGCGTAAACCAGTCAATGTAATGCAATGACATCATAATGTGAAATTATTTATTTCTTTTTAGTTCTTTGAAATTAGCTTTTTAGTAAAATTTTACTTTTTAATGGAAAATTTTGCTGAAATGGTTAATGCATAATATGAAAGAAACATAGAAACATTTGACCTTGAAACTATCTTTGTTTTGCAAAAGAGAGCCATAAAAGCAATTTATAACCTAGGTCTGAAGGAATCCCTTGGAGAAAAATTCAAAGAAATAAATATATTAACTTTGGCCTATTAATATATTTACGAGAATTTAATGTATGTGCACAAAAACAAAAATTGTTTTATTATAAATATTGATGTACATTCTGCAAATACTAAGAACAAGCACAAGTTAGTTATATAAGTTACTTGACTTATTATACTACTAAAAAGTATGTACTGATAATAATCCCTGAGGATAAGGTGATCGCTACCATGCTGTTTCTAAATGTTTTCATATCAATTGTATAAAATATTATATTGTTAATTGTGCTTTTAAAAAAAAAGTCCCGCTTTAAAAAAGTCTTTCTGGTTCTTACCAGGACAGAGGTTTTTTTGGTAATTTTACTATAAGTAATTTATATGGAATAAAAGTGATTGTATTCTATTCTATAGCTTACGTCACTTGCTGCCTTAATTGAAAAGTTAAGATTTCCTTTTTATACCAACAAAAATTGGAAAGTCAGAAGAAAGCAGAGTTAAAACCAAAATTTGAAATCAGGTTTCTTATATTTTTGCAAATACCATTAAACCACGAATAAAATTATAATAGATTTTTCATTATGTACTATAACGTTACAACAAGCCTTTTTAGCAACAAGCTTCAGGTCCCAAGATTATGTTACACTAATTGATTGAAACTAGCCTTAGTAAAGGGTGTCCCTGCTGTATAATATGTTAGAGATATGACAAGATAGACTATATTTTGCAGCAGAACATCTTCTATGACAAAATATCAACTAAAAATCTATCTCAATATTCCTCTACAAGATTCGTAAGTTTATAAGCCTAATTGTGAATGCTGTGTCAATCATACATAGGGCAAACAACAAATACCTACAATAAATAGCTATGTAAAAGAATCCATCAATTACTAAATTCATTGCATTGCGCAGATCACAAAGCCTTGCAAAACAATATGAATTCCTTTTTATCCTCTTCCAAAATCCACCACCACTTAAAAATGTGGAAATTTAAAATTAAATGCAAATAATCTGAGAAGAATCTTAAAATAAGTAAGAGATAAAAAAATTGGTATGTAAATACTTGTATTAAAAAGTAAATTAGCTGCTTAGTTAGAGTACACTAGTTTTTATGTGTTAGGGCCACACTAAATCTATACACAGCTGCAGCATGAATGGGTTGACTCGAACGGTGTAAGGACCACACTCATACAGAATACCAGCTTGAAACAGCAGGATAATACTGCTGTGTTTCATATAGTCAGTGTAGAGAATTGTACAACTTTTTACTGGTAATGAGGCATTCCATCTTCGTCCTCGGGGGTGACAATCTAATATTGATAATAGATATAGATATCTATGGTCAACAGCGTGCACTTAACATCAGTTGGACTATGTGCTTGATTGTTATATGCATCTACTTCTTGTATGTCTTACCAGACCTTCGTTCTCTCTAGTGGGAGACCACCCTACTCTCTATTTACCAGAAAAATTGTTTAAAAGTATAATGCTGCTCACAATTTTTTTTTACCTACAGTCTGATGCTGCAATAACTTCAAATAAAATTGTAACACAAGCCTTCAACTGAATCTATTTCGTTAAAAGTCTCTTTTAAACATCCAATCTCCTTTTCAGTTATAAAATTAACTGGCTAATAATTATTTACAGAGATATCAAGTTTATACAAAACTATATCATCATTATTACATATTTTGATGTGACTATAATAGTAGTAAGGTCATGGAAACAGGTCTAGGATTCCATTAATTAATTCAGGTCCCTCTCCTACTTTTAGGTCAAATGGAGGTTAAAGTAATTAAAATGTAATGTAGTGCTCGTAACACAACTTGCAAGTGTCATTTATATATCTGCAACATTGTATATATACAATGTTTTTTTGTATTAATTATTTAGAAACACCCACATAACATGCTTTTTTCAGATGAAAAAAATTAAATAATACCTGCTTTCACCGACTAGAACTTAAACCTGCAGATCTATGATATCAGTCTGCAGGCAAGCAAACTTTTTTTTTACTATTATCGTAAAAACTATGTACCATAATATGGGAAAATGTTAAAAACAAAAACCAAATACCTATTAATTTTACGTGAAAACAGTCTCACCGCCTTATTAGGTCAAGCATTCTAAAATTCTACATTCTGAAATACTCCAGAGTTATGCACAAATGTTTCCGTTATTTCAATTCTGGAACTGAGTACTAATATCGTTTTCCCTATGTTTAAACATATTACTAAATTGATTGATATTTTGATCTTTCTGAATGCACCTAATTTAATGCTTGTGAACATTTCTGTTAAAATTTATGTTTATTGTATGTTTTTGATTCATATACTATGAATCGTTTTACTTTAATCATAGAAAATTTATCTGTTTAAAATAGCTCATTAGTAACAACTAATAACAACATTTTTGTTTAAGAGATCAAAAATCAGGTAATTTGATGAAAATATTAAATCTTCTTTGATTTTGTAACACAAATCTTTTTCTGTTGTTGGAAACCAGAAACCATTAGATAGTTGCTAATTCCAGAACAAGTTCCAATTTGTCCAAATTCCGGATTAAGATATCTAATGTTGAAAGAGTTCCAAAACCTTTCTCTTTAAAATTCATAATTTTGTTGTAAAATGGTTTCATAATCATAAACACGCCTGTCACCCAGAGGGGTAGGCATAGACTACGGACTTACAATAGGCACGATCGTAACAAACCTCTTTTGTCTCCTATACATCCATATACCGATTGGGGGAGGAAGCTGGTCGCTTCCGTAGGAATTACTTGAATCCTGATTCCCTACACGTATCCCCTGGGTAGTGCTAAACGAGAAGCACTACATACTGGTGGTAGGTTGGTCCTCTACTTGTGAGAGGCCCGGCCGAGGGTTAGTTACCACCCATCTGGCAAAGACATACCGCCAAATGATGCAAATCGTGTTCCAGTATGATTTTAGGTGAAACCCTTTTCTTAGGGAGAATGAAGAATGAAGAATCTGGACAGTTAAGTTGCGCATACCAACCGGTTGCGACGCGACCGTTTCTTAGGGTCAGGTGCCTGGTTATGGAGGTTAGCGGGATCCGAAGCACGGTTGTACCGCAGGCCGACCGTAGCGAGTTGGAGGCCCAATTAATGAGCCAGCCACTCATGAAAGGCTGCCCCGCCATCTTACGAAAAATCCTGGGATGGCTCCACCATGCCGGTTGGCGACTGGAGGAGTGGACCTGGTGGCGATTTCCACGGGGGTTCGGGCGTCCCTGCGATCTCCATGCTAGGTACCATCGATGCTGTGACTAGGCTTGCCAACCGTCCCGGATTTTCGGGGACGTCCCGCTTCTGTGTCAATTCTGGGCCGTCCCGCCGTGACCCCATGCGGGACGCCCAGAATTGACTCGTAAATCAGTGATTTTGTCTCGGAAATCAGTGATTATATAATATTAGTCTCTACTACAATAAATTGTTACACATTATAAAATTTTTTTCTAACCAATTTGTATGTGGTGTGTTGCGTCCCGCGTAATATATCCAAGTCCCGGATGTTGAGCTGGGTAATCCCGGAAATGCCTTTATTGGAGTTGACAAGCCTAGCTGTGACTCTATTTGCGGCCCTAACTTATATATGTGTGACGCCTCGTCAAACTGCCATTCACTCCCACCATTTTTGAAAAAAAGGAAAAAGAAGAGCAAGTTTGTACAGCGGTTGCACTCCTTCTCCATCAAAATGCATCTCACAAACATCCGAGGCCTGCACTGTAATCTCAATGCAGTCCCATTACCACCTTGAGACTGACAAGCCACACTTACTCTTCTTGACTGAGACGCAGATCAGATGTCCTCTAGATGAGGCGTACCTTGGCTACCCTGGGTACTCATTGGAACATAATTTCCATCAGCACGCTGGAGTCTGTGTTTACGTCCGCAACGACATCTGCTGTAAACGTCTCCGTCACCTTGAAGACCCCACTTTCTCTATGATCTGGGTATTGATAGACACAGGGATAGCCAAAATTATTTATTCTTGTGTCTACCGATCGCACAGCGTGACCAGGAGACAACTAGGCTGTTTGAACACCTCAGTGAAGCCTCTGATGTAGTACTAAAACGGTACCCTAATGCACAGTTGCTTTTCCTGGGGGACTATAATGACTGGCTGTTCCCATACCAGAAAACCAACCACGCTGGGAAAGAGGCGTGGAATTTTGCCTTGTCGCTTGGGCTCTCAGAGCTGGTACAACAAGCGACTAGGGTACGTGATGTGGATGGGCACACAGCCAACTGCCTCTACCTTCTGCTGACAACCAATCCAGACAGGTACGATGTTCAGGTTACCTCACCCTTGAGAACTTCTGACCACTATCTAGTGAAAACTGTGTCGTTATATTCCCCACCTAACTACAATTTCCACGGGGTGCGGCGAGTGTGGCGATACAAGTCAGCAGAATGGGATGAGATGCGGCATTTCTTTGCATGTTATCCTTGGCGGCAGGTCTGCTTCTGGTCTGATGACCCGTCGAGCTGTGCGGATGCCATAACCGATGTGATATGTCAAGTGATGGAGTATTTCATCCCCTTTGCTGAAGTGCTCATTGGTGGTAAAGCTTGCCCATGGTTCAACGCCGAGTGCGCTCGTGCTGAAAAGCACAAGCATATGGTGTACTTATACTGGGTCGATGCTCGAGACCGCAAAGCTCCGGATGTTAGCCTTAAAAGAACCTTTAACCAAGTCGCAAAGTCCTGCAAAAAGACAATACACCAAGCCAGTTCCGACCGCATTAAATGCATAGGTACAAAGCTCTCTGTCAAACCATCTGGCAGCATAGCCTTTTGGTCTCTCTCCAAAGCGGTCGAGACAAACTTCTGTCGGTCTACACTGCCTCTGCTGGTAAAACCAGATGGCTCACTGGCGCATGCGCCTAAGGAGAAAATGAACTTATATGCTTATCTCTTTGCTTGCAATTCGCGTCTGGACTGTAGCAACAGCGTACCATGTCAATTACCTCACTGTGGTACCTCTATGTCAGAGGTCCATATCACCAACAAGTAGGTTCTTAAAACCGTGCGAAGTCCCTATAAAGAGACTTTAATGTGTGTATCAATCTAGCGCTCAACGCAAATGAGTTCAGACTTCCTGTTCACTCTGTCCTAATCCTCTACCTGTCTATGAATGCACAAAAAGCTTTTTTGTTTTGGTCAGAAACTTCTCCGCGATCGATTGAAGTAAAAATCATGTTGAAATCTCATTTTGCATCAGAACTTTTTGAGATAGAAGATAAAGTGTAAAACTTTTTTTGTGTCAAATTGTAAACTTTGTTCAAAACACTTTTTATACCACTATCTTATAAGAACTGCATCAAAAACTATTTCTTTTATTAGATTTTTATTTTGCAAAAAATCCTTCAATCATTTTCATATCTAATACAGTCAAGATCAATCATCTCTCTGATCCTAAAGTTTTATCACAATCAGTTTAGCCATTCAGAAGATTAGCCCAGACAAATGGACAGATAGACAGACAAAAATTTTGGAAATGTTTATTCATATCTCATATCATTAACATGCAAATAACAGTATGATTTGTGCTAATAAGAGATAATTTCAGTTGTTAGTTAACTCTATTATAGATCTACAAGACTTACATTAGACCATTACTTGAGAATGACTTCTATGAGTGTGGAACCCATTTTTGCTAGCAGATATTGATTACCGATATTGAGATCCCCTAGAAACCCAAACTGGCCTTAGGACTACACAGACAAGTATATGAGGAGAGGTTGAAATTACTAGGCTTGTCAATGTTACAAGAATGCCATCATCTCTGGGGTGAATTATTAGAAACTTTTAAAATTGTTACTATAAAATGTGATTTTCATGACCTAGATACCAAAAATATCCCCCCCCTCTACCATGTAAACCAGCCCAGAATAATATGGTATGGATATATCCTCCATGAGCCAATGTTATGTACAATCCTAATATTTGAATCTAATGAATAATATGTAAACAAAGTGTTTGTGGAAAAAGCTGCCCCTCAGAATATTTTTGACTCTTCTTCAGTAAAGAGATTTAAGAATAGATTGGACATGTGGTTAAAATAAAAGAAAACAGTACATGTAAAGTGGAGGTGAGGTTTTTTTTATAAGAGAGGGGGCAAACGAGCATGTGGCTCACTGGTAAGTGACTACCGCCGCCCATGAACAACTGCTACACCAAGGGAACCAAGGGAATAGCAGATGCGTTGCCGAACTTTTAAAAAGGAGTAAGCTCTTTTCTGGAAGGTCCCTAAGTCGTATTGGTTCAAAAAATCACTGGTGGTAATCGATTCCACAGGGAAGTTATGCGAGGAAGAAAACATCTTCTAAATCGCACAGTGGTGGACCACCAATCATCCAGATCGTGTGGATGATATTGGGAGTTCTGCCGTGATGTGCGTTTGTGAAATTTGGCGGCTGGGATTAATCCAAACAATTCCTCAGAGCACACCCCACGGTAGATGAGAAAGAAAATGCAAATGGATACAACATCTCTTCGCAGCGCCTATGAATCGAGCTGAAAGGAAAGGACTCGGTCGTCGATGATTCAAGCCGCTCTGTGCTGGATGCGGTCAAGTGGAAGGAGTTGGCACTGGGAAGCCCCAAGCCAGAGATGGGAACAGTATTCCATGTGAGGCCGAACCTGTGCCTTGTAAAATTGCAGGCGTAGTGCGGGCATGAAATACTGTCCCGCTCTGCTGAGCACGCCAAGCTTTTTAGAGGCCAATTTTGCCTTCTCTTCCAAACGAACACGAAACTGCATTCACCGATATGTCGACGCCGAGGATTCTGATACTGGCTGAGGCAACAAGGGGAGTGCCTTGAAACTGAGGAGATATGACAAAGGGGTTCTTTTTAGCGGTAAATGCGCAAACTTGTGTCTTCTGAAGATTAACCTGGACTAGATTTAGTTGCCCCCAATCCGAGACTTTGTTCAGCAAAGACTCGGACTCAGACTTCAGACACAAGTTTGTTCTGGTACTCGGCGACTGAAGTACTAGTAACATTAAGTTTACCCAGCTTTTATTATAATAAAAATAAGTATGAGTTCTGATAAAATTGTCAAAAACATGAAAGCATATCAAGTAATATCATCTATAGCAACAACGACTGGGGCACCTGTCCAGCCTACCCAAAATTCTGGGCAAACTGAGATCATATTGACATGTATGGAATCGGGGATAGTTAAAAGGGAATTGATATTCACTGGTCGAGGGATTGTTTTGGGAAGAATGTCATATAAAGAAATTGGGTGATTTTGACAATTGAAGAAAATGTGGTCTGGGGTACCTTCGTCTAGACCACATTCACAGAGGGAATGATCTTTGATTCTAATTTTAGTTATAAAAACAGGAGTGCAGACATGCCCGAGCCTTAAACGGCAGATTGTAGATGTGATTTGTTTGTTCAAAAAGCTAAATTTAAAAAACCAAGGTTTTGGAGGAATTTGGGGTTGGATTTTACCAAAGTAGCAACCTTTAATATGTCAGGATATGCTCCATTCTCTGTCCCAAGAATTCTTTAATTCAATTTGAGCTAATGACATTAGAACATGAGAGTAATTCATTAAATGAGAAGGACAGCCAGTTTCTACAGCTCCTATGGCCCAGGAGTCAGCCTGCTCATTTGCTTATATGCCACAATGACTAGGAATCCACACAATCTCTACATCAAGCCCACTCTTATTACAATTTCGTATGAGTTCTTTAATTTTCAGTATATTTTGTATGTGGTAGAGCCATGCTGCAGCTATATTATGGTTGTAGCACGAATGGGTCGGCTCGACCGGGGAAGGACCACACTCTCACAGAATACCAGCGTAAAATAGCAGCTTAACGCTGCTGTGTTTCGTATGGTGAGTGTAGAGAACCGGAGACCCTTTTTACTGGAAACGAGGCATTCCATCTTAGTCCTCACGGGTGACAACGCATCTGCATTTTGATTCTTAATCGAAGATAGATGTAGATGTCTATGGGCCACAGCAACCACTTACCATCAGGTGGACTGTGTGCTCGTTTGTCACCCTTATCCAATAAAAAAAAATTAATGGGGAGATGGATTTCATTTTAAATATATTACTCTGTAACGACATTAGGCAGCTTTTTGAATCAGTAAATATAACTGACTTAGGAATTTTATGGGAAAGAATATAGGATATAGCCTCATATATCGCTACAGCTTCCCCAGTAAAAACAGAAGCCTGAGTAGACATCTACAATTTTATATTTGGGAATCCAGACTGCAGAACATTTGAATGAAGACAATTTGGAAGCATCAGTAAAAATATATAGCCAATCAGGCCATTTTTTTGGCACAAGGTTATAGAAAGTTCTGTTTGCAGTTGGAGAATTTTTATTAATGTTTAAATTCAGTGATTTTAGGATTTAGTAATATAGCTTCATAGCTGGATTCAAAATAGGGTAGAATTAGGGATGTTACACAAGGATAACCAATATTTTTTAATCTATTTAGAGATTTAAGAATAGGGGGCCAGCTTTTATTAGACCAATAGGAGTTGTTGAAAACTAATAGTAGCAAGGATTCTAGTTTACGATATAAGGGGTGAGATGTTAGTTGCAGTGTTTTTGAGAGAAATCTATCAGCTAGAAACTGTCTTCGTAAAGAGGGGTAGGGTAATCAACACATTCTACTTGTAAAGCATTTTTGGGAGTTGATTTCATTGCACCTGTGATAACACATAAACATCTTGCTTGGATAACTTCAAGCCTACTAAGGGTCAATTTGTTGCAGGGCTCCAGGAGGAAAGAGCCATAGTTGAAGTGACGGTGGATGATGGCATTGTATAGGATTTTTGACACATGGGGTGAGAACCCCACCATACGCCTGATAGAAATCTAAGAATGTCAACACCTTTCTCACATTAGTCACTGATGTAATTAAAGTGAGCAGTACCGGTCATATGACAATCTTAGTAAATACCTAAAACTTTTACTTTGTTAACAACTGGAATAGATTCACCATTATATGAGATATCAATAGTAGGGATAACACATTTTCTACTAAAGGTTTTTTTTATTTTGCTTTTAGAAGCTGAAAGAGAGAGGCCATGGTCAGTAAGCCATTGATTAAGATAATATAAGCCTCTGTTAGGATGATGGGAGGCAGTTAGGATATCAGGAGCTGTTACATAGATAGCAAGATCATCTGCATATTGTAATATGTCACAGAAAGACGAAATCGAATATTCAAGGTCATATGTGTAAATATTATAAAGAAAAGGGCTTAAAACCGAGCCCTGTGGTAGACCCTTCCAAATTGTTCTGGGCAAGCTTAACATTCCTTTATTGCGAATTTTGAGAGATCGCCCCATGAACAGATTGTAAATGAAGTGTACAGTCTCTGCAGGGATGTTCGGATGAAGCATTTTCTGCCTGAGCACCGGAAGGAGAACACTGTCATAGGCAGATGATATATCCAGGAAACAACTCACCAAGTATTCATTTTTAGAAAAAGCCAACCTAATATCTGCAGTTAGGATACTCAAACTATCTAATGTGCTTTTCCCTTTTACAAAAACCAAATTGACTTTTTGCAAGGATGTTATTATGTTCCAAAAACCATTCAAGTCTGTTTTTAATTAAATGTTCTAAAATTTTGCAAAAAGTAGATGAAAGTGCAATTGGGCGGTATGAAGAAGCTTCTTTGGGATCTTTTCCGGGTTTAAGGATAGGTATAACAATCTGGTTCGACCAAGACAGAGGAATATTAGAAGATATGTAGATATTGTTCAGAATTTGGAGAAGAATTAATTTTCCCTTCAGACTTAATTTAAATAAATGTGCATAGGATATGCCATCTTCTCCTGGAGAAGAGGATTTTAAACCAGATAACGCAGACTGTAGTTCGGACAGTGAGAAGATTATCTCATTATTGTTGATGTTAGAAGGGACTGGAATGGGTGGGCATATTGCATATTCATTAGGGACAAAAGGAGGAGCTAACATATCAGAGAAGACTTCTAACCATGGTAGAGAGTAATCAGAAATGTTGCTATCAGAAAGAAGTGAGCCACAATTTTTTTTTTTATATTTTACTAAACTATTGTTACTGGTGTATTAGGGGACATGGATTCCCAAAATTTTTTCCATCCACTTTTTTTCTTTTTGGAAAGAAGTCCCCTTGTTTGAGCAGAGGTTTTTTGAAATTGTATAAAATTATCCATTGTCATACAGTGATTGTAATGCTTTTCTGCAGCTTTTCTCCTTTTAATCATAGTGGTGCATTGAGCATCCCTCCATGGAGGGGAGAATAGGTTCTTGCTGTAGGGTTTTTTAATTGGGATAAATAAGTCAGCTGCTTCAGTTATATATTGTACCAATAAAGAGTAAGAAGTTATTGGGTTGGTTCAGAAGTCAACCTGCATTTGGGCAAATTTAGTATCTAAAAATTTAGTGAAATTAGTCCAATCTGCATCTCGGAGCTTATATTTAAGGAGGGGCATAGTAAAGGGTAAAGGAATAACCGCATAGGGTTTGGTAAGAAGAATGGGAAAGTGATCACTTCCATATGTTTGATTGAGAGTTTTCCAAGAAAGCTGAGGGGCTAGACTAGAAGAACAAGCTGCAAGGTTGACAGCAGACCTAGGGTCTAGTCTTGGGTATACTCTATGAGTGGGGGAACCATTGTTGATGATGCAAGCATTAATGTCTTCAAAAGTTTGTATAAGTTCTGAAGAGTATATGTCACAAAAATGTGACCCCCAAGATACATGATGTAAATTAAAATCAACAGTAATAATAAAAGTGGGAGGTAACAAAGAAAAAAGAAGAGGATAGTTCTTGAATTAAGTGGGTATTTGGATGAGGGATATATATTGAAATAATGTTGATTCCTGCAATTTTTGCAGCTACAGCATTAATGTTTTGACTATGAGGAGGTAGTGTAATTTGAGAAAAAGGTGGCGATTTTTTTATGAGTAAGCAACAACCACTATAGCCATCATTTCTATCTTCTCGGAGGCAGGTAAAGCCTTGCAAGCAAAATTTGGAGCCAGGTAGGAAACATGTTTCTGATATTGAAGCAACAGAAATTGAATGTTTAGGAAGATGAGTTCTGATTTTTTAGGGTGCAAGCTTCTACAGTTCCACTGTAGAAGATGGAGGTCTTTTGTTTGAGTCATTTATATTATCTATTAAACTAGCTAAATTAAAGACTTTTTCTGCAACATTGTTCGGTAGTGAGTCTGACATTTTCAAAATTAAATTATTGAGGAGAGAAATTAGGCATTCAACAAGATTTTTATTTGGAGATATTTGGTTGTGCGTATTGGATAATGCGCATCCATTTGGAGTAAAGGATGGGCAGTCTGCAACTATTCTTTGATGGGCTTGTTGGTCATACCCCATGGAAATTCTAAGGATGGGACTGGGAGATTTGAAAATGGTTTTTCTATATGCCTGTGACATGGTGGGGAGGTTGAAGGAGGTAGTAGAAGTAGGTGAAAGTTGAGAGAGGGTTTTTGAAGATTGTTCAAACGGATAGATGGGATTTTGGCTGAAGTTTCTATATAGGATACATTTTGTTCTGACATCATAACTTTAATAGATTTCTGTCTATGGTATTCCGGACAATTTTTGTTATTAGCAAAATTATTTTTGGAGCATAACAGACAAGTGGCTTCACTTTCAGGAACAGAACAACTTGCTCCAGTATGCTCTTGGGCACAACGGAAGCAGCGTGGTTTAGAGCGGCATTGATCTGCTACATGGCCAAATCGACAACACTGTTTGCACTGGATGGTGGGGAGTTGATAAGTTTCAACGGCAAGGGATGTGAAAAACGCATGTACATATTTGAGGAGTATCTGACCTTCAAACGTCAGAACAATAGATTGAGTAGGGTAGGTTGCAATCAATTTTTCTTTTGCAAGCATTGAATTATTGAGGAACTTGTTAGCCTCATCTGCTGAGCAGAAATGAATAGAGATGAGATTTCTGCCAACGCTTTTGACTCCCCCTCTTTTAATGTTTTCTATATTATTTTTAGACAAGCATAAACCTATTTTAATTGGTGGAAGTGATAGCCCTATTCTAGGATCTGATCAAGCCCAGGAGATGTGGACAATAAAAGGGCCTTGATCATTTGGCCCCTACATTCTAAGATTTTGTTCTAGGCAGGGATGTTTATAATTATATTGTATTTATTAAAGCTATTAAATCAACTACAGAATTCTTTTTACTGGTTCAAATGTTTTAGTCTCAGCATGTTTTTTTTTACCACAGTCACAATCATTATTGTCACTTAATCCAAAGCAAATGTCTTCATCGGGAGGGTCAGGGGGTTTCTCACGGGGAGACCCCGTTTCATCACCAAGTTCAAGTATTAAGTAATGTTCAACTTTTAATTTCAATAATTATTTCTTACATTAACGCGAAGACTACACACTGAATGAAACTAATTTTTACGGATTTTATCGCGTTTAAATCCGTAAAAATTAGTTTCATTTTAATTTCAATCTGACTGAAAAATTGACTAGCAACAGGCGTGTTACGGTTTTGAAAGTTTGGTATAAGCAAGCATCTTATGAAGAAAATCTTACCATTTCATCTTCTTTATTAGATGTGGCTTTTGTCAACAGAACAATACCATGACAGACAATGGCTATGTTTTCAAGCAGAACATTTGCAGGAAAAGACGCACCAAAATCTACTTCAACCACTTCTAAATTAAGTTCCCTAAGAAGGCGTAAGTAGCAGTCATGTTGTCGCCTTGCATCATTGAGATCTGCTCTATCTGTTATACGAAAGGCTGGTGTTACTTTACCAACGACAGCGTGTGTATATTCATGCATTTTAAAATCCATTTTCAATGAAAATTAACGCCCTTATGAATCAATGTAGTATATTACTCCAACTCTGACGGTAAACACTGTAGTGCACAACCTAATTTTATTTTTGCTTGTAATTTTTTTATTTAATATAGCTCGTTAAAACTTTGACAAATATACTCATGGAACAGAATTTTTAATCACCAATTCATATTACTGTATACCATGTCTACGACTGCACCAATTGCACCCACAGAACACTAATACCGATTGCACCTAGCACCACCATAGATAAATATATATGTAGCAAGCTAAGCACCACAGATAACTGTATACTAGTCAGCCTAGCATCATAGATCCAGTCAAAGAGAAAATAACCACTACGTTTAAGAGGCGGGACCAAAGAGAATATAACCACTACGTTTAGATCCAGTATTATATATTAGTCTATGCCATAGATAAATATATATGTAGCAAGCTACAGATCATGAAGTTATAGATAAAGATGGAGGCCACACTTGGAACAACAGCTTGAGTCAAATACCTACGTATCTTTATCTCACTCTCTGTGGTCTGACTTCTCTTTTTAGTGTGGAACACAATATTGCTATGTTTTTATTTGAATCTCCCGGTAAATTCTTAGAAATAATTTCCACACTAACTAAATCAGAAGTTAAGCTTTGTAAAATAATGTAGCAACAAATAAATAGTTGATCTACGATTAGTTACATTAAAAATTCCAAAATTGAAGGTCTCGTATGCATTATTGGGTTCACGAATCAGTGAATTACAATCCCATTTCCTAAGGATTCGGTAATATGGCAACATTAGCACTATATGTCAACATAAATTAGACAAATATGGCGGTTCTTTACTTAGCAGTTCACAGCGTCGTTTGAGATATTTAAAGTTAATTATTGTTATAATTCAAGAAATGGTGCAAACTTGTGTAGTACGTGGTTGCGAAAGTAGTTGGTGTCCAGGAGGTGATATAAGATTTCAAACGTAAGTGTTTAAATAGTGACTTCTGACATTGAATACTTGTAAACATACTTTTTGTATTTTTACTTAATTTTTTGCTGAAATGTTTTATCAGTGTTTTAAACATATTAGTAAATTATAACTTTGTCAAAATCAAATAGTTTTACATTTAATTTAATTAAGTTTGAACAATTTTATTGTTTTTGTTTAAAAGAAATCGCACTGAAGTAGTGTGACCATATTGATGATGTATCTGAGACTTTCCGTGTGACCTTAACTAATTATATGTACATGTTTCTTATTATGTTACCGGAAATGCATGAAATTTAGAAATTATGTACACTTGCTATATATTCTATATAATGACGTATTTCATAGATTTCATAATATTAAATTAAAAATGAGTAACATAATATATTCTTTTGGTAGACAATTTATTTTTATTTAGTTTTTGTTTCTCATTATTCTGATACTTTAATAACGTTTATAATAATTATGTATTTAGAAATGTAGTAGTTTAGATGTATGATATAAAGCAACATTTTTTAAAATATGTTATTATTTGCAGACAATAAGTGCATTACATGAAGAGTCTATTGTGCAAATAGCTGCTCTGGCTGTACCAAGCACTAGTTCTGGCATTTATGAAAGTAGTTCTGCACTTAAGGAAACAGAAGTGAAATGTACTGGCTGTAATATTGAAGACCAAACTAGTAAAAAACAATGTCGAAAAATTCTTGAAAATTTGTGCAATCTTAACAAATTACCTGTAAGTGTCCTTTTCCTTTATTACTAAATACATACCTTTTATTTGTATTTATTATGACTAATATTACATTACATAATGTATTATATAGCTTAAAACACATACATATTTAAACTCTTTAGTGCCAATCGCAGTGTGGTAATAGTTACTACGACACTAAGCATAAAGATTCTTGTTTGATGCTTCATTTATGCGTGCTCATGAAGGCGCGCTCCGGTGTATTATATGTTACCTATTAAGTGATGTAAATTTGTACTGACATTATGATGTAGAAGAGTTATTTGTTTCTTTTTTTGTTAGAGTTCGCTAATCTCTGGTTTGATTTGAAAATATTTTTTTGCATTTTTAAAACCAATTCTTCAGGAAGTCTATCTAACATCACGCTACGACCCTTATGAGTGGAGCAATACGATGTACGATGCTAAAAATACTGATTTCATAAAGTTTTCTTGTTTTCTTAGGTCAGCAGTGAATACGACGATCCCGCGAAGATTGATAGGGGCGTGCAAGTGAAAATAAAGTGTACTAAAGAAAAAATACTTGAGACGAAAACTAAGATTCTTAAGCAAAAAGTGGCGCGCCAAACTAAAAAATTCAGGATAGGTCTTCTTTAATGGACACTATTAAAAAGTATATGGGTCAGTCAGAAATTGAAAATATTATTCAAGGGCGCTTTGCTCATATCTGTAAGGACTTCAAAAATCCACATGGTGTGAAAAATTCAATAAATAATTTTAATATGGAAAGTGTTTTTATTTATTTTTTTAATGTTTTTAACAAACCATGTAGTGGTGGTGTGAGAATATCCACTACCCCATATCGTTCCGAGGGTGTTGTAAGAAGTGTCAGAGGGAAAATGAAACAGGAGATGGGCAGTGGCATCTTCCTGATAACAACTCAAAATAATAATATATTATCGTTCCTATTATAGTACATATGTTACTAGAAATCTATGAAATCCGTTATTATATAGAATTCCTAGGAATTGTAGATAATTCTTAAAATGAACTGGATGTGTGGAATATAGTATTATACACATTTCAGCTCAGAGCAGCCTGACTCGGATGGGTTAGGTCTGAAGGCTAAGGCAGGAGCTCCGCTACGCTGGTTTAGTCCTCGTGATATTTTTTTTTAAATAATTGTCCAGAAATAGATTTAGTCTGTCTGAACAATAAATCAGGTATATTTTGCCAATTCATTGATCACCCGGGGTTATAATAAATTTTAATTTTATATTTCGTTGGTACCGTTTAGGAATTGTATACAATAACCAGAAAATACATTATTGAAATGGTAGTTATAAAATATTCTCTGATATATTTATTTTCCACATTTTCTAAATAGGCTCGGCATTATATGGGTTGTGACGGAAATGCGTGGTCATATTTTAATACCGGTTCTGCCCATGGAAATGAAAACCTTTCTTCATAAAACTAGTCAATTCCCAAAAAAAATTGTACAAAAATATATAATCTATGTAGGCTAGGACTTAGTAGTAAACAGAGATATAGATATTTATAAATAAAACACTTAATGTAACTCAACTACTTATAGCGATATCCTGGGAAAAATAAAATAAAGGTTACCTACTTAGAAAGGGAAAGCCTGCCCACAGAGAGCGAGATAGTAATACATAGGTTTAGCTTCAAGTAGGTATTCGGAGTGTGGTCTCCATCTTTATCTATAACTTCATGCTACAGATCATGGAAATACATGTACTTCGTACAAACTGGAACCCGCAATTTCGAATGACATAAAAAATACAAGAAAACGACCTTGAAATTTTTCATTACCCCTCAGTCTCTTTCTAATTAGGGTGAACACAAAATACAAGAATTTGGGATATTATGGGGAAAAATAATTTTTTTTTTAATATATTCATTCATAAAATTTTAATTTAATTGAAAATAGTAGAGTTCCATTGAAACGCATGATATTAGAGAAATTCATAAGGTCGAGCCTGCGGGCGGAAGTTTATTAATTAATATTATTTATTCGTGTACTCTTTTGTCAATAAACGAATAAACGAGTGAACTGGCTCTATATACAAAACTTTAACTAAAACTAAAATATTTTTGTCCGAAAATGAACAAAAAATTCGATTTCCCATACAAAATGTATCGGTCACGTGACCAATTTTGTATGGGAATTCAATTTTTTTTAATTTCCACAAAGAAAATTCTTCAGTACCTTACTCAGGATGATGATTTATGGTTAAAGTTTTCGGGAGACTGTCTTTACATCTCTTATAATGTAACATTAGGAAATAATAAAACTAAAATAATAATCGTTTTTATTTACATTTATTATTACAATAGCAATAGTGTCTACAAATTTAAAATATACAATAATAATAATTAGAGGTGAAGGTTTTTACAACAACTCAATTTTTATACATGATTGAATAGTTTTGTGAAGTTTTTGTCACTTGGTACGAATAGCACTCAACTTTTAGTCCATAATTTTTTTTAGATGCGTTCTGAGACACATGGTCAAAAAAGAGTTTGAAATTCACAGCAACCATTTACCATCAGGTGGACTGTGTGCTCGTTTGTCACCCTATCCTATAAAACAAAATTTAGAATTCTGGATTAATGAAATTAAAAGCAATAAATACTGTCATCCATAGGCTGGTTTTTTGTTATAGAATAAGGATGACAAACGAGCACACAGTCCAACTGATGGTAAGTGGTTGCTGCGGCCTATATTTATTTATTATTTATTGTGCGATCAAAAGACATTTACATCTATCCTCTATTACAAATCAAAATGCATCAGAATGCATCTTTTCCAGTAAAAAGGGTCTCCGGTTCTCTACACTCACCATACGAAACACAACAGCGTTAAACTGCTATTTTACGCTGGCATTCTGTGAGAGCGTGGTCCTTCCCCGGTCGAGCCGACCCATTCGTACTACAACTATACTACTAATATAGCTGCAACATGGCTCTACCACGTATAGAATACACTATGGAATACATATAAATAAAAATTGGTCATAACTGTGGTGTGAAGTGATGAGTAATAATATTGATTAATACATTTTTAATATAATTGTACTGTATCATCAGTATTTGAGATCGGGTTTGGATCAGATAAAAAGCTCTACAATGCAATTAAAGAAGGCCAAAGAGCGTCTTATGGTCTCAACGTTTGGCAAAGTTGCATATTGTTTAATAAACTTGTACGCTTTTGACGAGTAAAATGTAATGTAATAATTAGTTCTTTTTGTGATAAATTAATCCTTGCTTGCACACTTATCAGCGCAAAATATTTGAATGGAGGAAGTGCTTTTGTCCATGACCTGAAAGAGTAAAAAGCTCTTACAACGAATATTTTTATAATGGACTAGTTAGTTGTGAAAATGCTATAGTCAGAACCAAAATCACAATTGAACTTTAAAAAACTGAAACACTGAAAAAATTTAGACATAATATGTAGTTAACAATTTAATAGACCAACAAACCATGCCGATATAATTAAAATGTCATTACTATTTTTGTTTTTTTTATAGGATAAGGGTGACAAACAAGCACACAGTCCACCTGATGGTAATTGGTTGCTGTGACCCATAGACATCTACATTTATCCTCGATTACGAATCAAAATGCAGATGCGTTGTCACCCGTGAGGACTAAGATGGAATGCCTCGTTTCCAGTAAAAAGGGTCTTCGGTCTCTACACTCACCATATGAAACACAGCAGCATTAAGCTGCTATTTTACGCTGGTATTCTGTGAGAGCGTGGTCCTTCCCCGGTCGAGCTGATCCATTCGTGTTACAACTATACCAAAAATATAGCTGCAGCATGGCTCTACTACGTATAATTTGTCATGAACACTTTATTTTTCAATTTGTCACACTTATCGTATAATTTATCAAAAAAATGGATTTCCTGAGACCGCAATTTGAAATTTTAAAAATTAAATACAATTAAAAACTTAGCAAACTATGTACAAATTAGCTTGTAATTATTTTTACAAATTATAGCCTAGTGATATAACATATCAAGCTGTTCCTGCTTTTTAGGTAACAGAATGCATTTTTCTTTCTTTCTCAAGAATTTTTTTCTGCAATTTTTTTTAAATTACTTTTCGGTACGACTTTCCATTGACGTCAGTGGAGTTTGGTGTTGATACGTATTTTTACAGAAAGATTACACTATTATAAGCACACACAAAGTCTCAATATACGGAAACGCGTAATTTTTGAGAAAAGAATAATTGAAAATCAATTATTCATGCAATGTTTATGTCTAATGTCTAATCTGCTAATAAACTGGCGCCATTTTGTAATGTCATTGTCGACGTCAATAGGGATGTCGATTCTTTCCGAAAAAGGTCGATTTTTAAATCGATTCAAATCGTAAGCTGATGTATCGATTCCCAAAAAATCGATTTCTAAAATATCGATATTTTTTTCATGTTTGCATTTATAATGTAAATATAAATCCATTTTATGCGAAAAAAATCCCCTTCATCATAAAAAAATAAGGGGACTGATTCATAAGGATTTCTGTATCTATTTTGAGACTGCTACGTCTCCGGCGCTGCGGGAAGAGCAACCTCTACGCCTTAGCGTAACAAATCGCAGGCATCCCTCCTCGCCTCCGCAGCTTCGGCTTGTTGGTCGCCGAAGGCGAACGTTACAGCCAGGCGTGTCACTTTGTAAAAATCTGAGGTATGGAAAATGGTGGCGCGATTTTCAAATTTGTTCGCATTACTCGTGGGGTATTAAGGTTTAAGAGTTTGCAGTGTATATACTCAACTTATTTATTGAACTATAAGATGTGGGGTATTGAGGTTTAAGGGCTTGCGATTTATTTATATGGGGTTTGTAGTAATATGCGATTTATTTCCTAATTTCAGCTATGGAATTCCATACCTTGAAAAATTTGAGGTATGGAGTGCTCCATACCTTCCATAGTGGAAGTGACACCCCTGGTTACAGCAGGCGGAGGCTGCTCCCCCTACGCGCCTCCGGCTCTATAAAACCACTCTAGGGGTAGGACAGACTCGTACCAGGTGGAGTCGGGGTCAATCAATTCGGTTCTTTGACATAAGTTGAACCTAACCTATTTTATTTGTTATCTGCCCTAATAGGTACTGTTAAATAAAACAAATTTCAATAAGAGATCATTTATCATGGTATCTTTCTTGTTTTTCATAAAATGGGTTTATATTTACATTATAAATAGAAACATTAAAAAAATATAGATATTTTAGAAATCGATTTTTTGTGAACCGATACATCAGCTTACGATTTGAATCGATTTAAAAATCGACCTTTTTCGGAAAGAATCGACATCCCTATTGACGTCGACAATGACATTACAAAATGGCGCCAGTTTATTAGCAGATTAGACATAAACATTGCAAGAATAATTGATTTTCAATTATTCTTTTCTCAAAAATTACGCGTTTCCGTATATTGAGACTTTGTGTGTGTGCTTATAATAGTGTAATCTTTCTGTAAAAATACGTATCAACACCAAACTCCACTGACGTCAATGGAAAGCTAAGCCGTTATTGTGATTAGTAGTTATGTCCATAAAATATGAATCACATAATGTTATACATATACATACACTTTTATGTTCAGCTTTAAAGGAAACTCCTTATTGCCCTACAACTCTTTAATCATTTTCCATATTACATAGACGTTACAAATAATATGTATGTATCAACCTGAAAACATGTTTGTATTCAAGTACATATATATTGGGCATAGTATATTTAATTTCACAAAATATGTATTGCCTGAAATCAGATGCACAAAACTTTATTGCATTCCATTAACTCTATTATACATTAGCAACAATTATATTACAATATTTATTAAAAAAAAATATGTCATGCTAATATAAAAATAAATATAAATATAGATAAAATAATAAATAAATAAATAAGTCTTAATGTTAAGGTACACAATAACACAACAGCATTAGATAATATACTCAATTAATGATGTAGAAAAAATTTGATGATAATATACTTACCGTTACCATTAGTCAGTATCAAAAGTTATAGGTTTTGTGATAGTTGCCTAGCTCAGCAGGACAATTGGCAACTGCAGTTATTTGGAGACAAACTGTGTGGGGGTCTATGTTCAGCGGTGGAAGACATTTGTTAGGCTGTAAATGTATTAATTAACAATATCTAAAGCTTAATATGTACATAATTTTTTTAAATGTTTGGTATGAATAATATTATCATTACATTCACATATACTTGCTATTTAATTAAATCAATTGATATTGTTTTAATTGTTATAGGTATTGTATTTATGCACAGATACACATACTTGATTTTTTGTTAATACCTTGATATAAAAGTGTTTTAAATATTTAATATATTAATTTCTTTTAAATATATTATTTCACAGCTTTCCTAAGGAATCAGCTATCCGTAACAGTTGGATAATCGCTACTGGTAGTGCTTATAGGTAACCAACAAAACTTAGCAGTGTATGCTCTAAACATTTTAAGCCTCATTGTTTTAGGTGGACTAAATATGCTTAACTTATGTAATTTATAATATAATTAAGATAATTTTTTTAAATGTTATAATTTCTTATTGTATCTTGTTGTTTCTCCATAAGTGATATAAGTTTGATCTTCTTGGTAGTTATGATTTTTGACATTGTTCTGTATGTATTAAGAATTGACTAGCATTACTTATTTTATTTTCAAATGGTGACATTCTGTATTATTATGACTTGTAATAATTGGGTGGCATGACAATGACAAAATATTTGCTTATAGATGTATTGATTAAACATGAATCCTCATTTACAAATGTTGGAACTTTATCTGTACTACCATGTTTTATGCAAATAAAGATTTAAATAAAATAAATAAATAAGTAATTTAAAGTCCTGAACTAAATATACAAATGAATAATTTATTATGCAATAATAATTGTAAAACTGACTGGGAATGCCTACCAATGGGACATTTAGTCCACCCTTAATCCCTTTTATAACGGTGTTATAAACATTAATGTGTAAATAAATTAAGAAATAAATGTAATAATTATGATAATTTCTATTTAATTGTCATAAAAATAATGTAATAAAGATGTTTTTGACAAGAGATAAGTATTACCTATCTAAGTATAGTTTAGGAGTTGTACCTTATTATTTATACCATTAAAATATATTATATACAAGGCAAATAATATATATATATACACTCCCTTCTAATCTGATTCTAACGACCAGCACCCAAGAATTTCTGCCATGCAAAAGTATAAATCAAGTTTACAAATGCATATTTTTGAGAAATTCTAAGGCTACTCAAACCAAGAATTACAACGAATGCTCTAGAAAGAAGACAAAAATTTTGTTAAATTTGTTGTTTATTACTGTGATGAAAAATTAATAAATAATCGTTTGTTTATTTTAATTTTATTGAATTATATTTAATATATAATTGTGTTTTCATTTGTTTTACTTAATGTAACATTGTTAATATTTCTAAATGTTGTGTAAGTACACAAAATTTAGTTCTTTTTCCTTTTTAAATTTCAATATATTTTCATTTAAATAGAATATATCGTCGTTGCAAATCTATAATCTCCCATGTGTTAAAAGTAACTTGCCTAGAAAAACGCAAAAAACTTCCCCCTGAAAAATTTTCTTTGAAAACATTTAAGTTCCATTGGTTATTTAGTCGACACTAGAAATTGAAATGTAAATGCATAGGAATATTCTTGTATTAGTAAGTGAAGCTGACGTTATAGCCTATTTAATTATTTATTTACACATGGGAGGTTTTAATTGCAAGATTTTTGTCACATAGAAGGCTTTGAAAGGAAATTAATTAAAACGAAAGTTTGTATTTTTGTATCGTTTATTAGATCAATTATGATAAAGTATGACAATATGAAATATGAATATGTAACCTTTCATATTTTGACAAAATACAAATTTGAAATAATTGGTACTTAACTAAATAATAATAAGTGCAAACTAAGTCCTTGGGAAAAATGAAATTGAATCATAAAATGGTTGATAATCCTTTTCAATTACGCTCTTCAGATCCTGTAACTGTTTGTGTTTGCTCTCTGTTATTTTAAGTGGCAATTGATATAATCGTTCCGGCAACAAACTTTCACGAGAAGCAACTCTTCACTGTGGTAGGATAGTCCAATCTTTAGTGTGTCGCAATTTATATAACACAGATCCATCTGGCAAATATTTGAGCCCTCTTATATCTACTACAACAGGATCTCCTTTTTTCTTGCCGGGTCTTATAGACTTGAGGTTTAATTCAAGTTTTTCGTAGTTGAGAAAGAATTCGTAGTGAATTGACTTGACATCGTAAGGGTTTTTTAGGCAAGCTTGCTGCATGCGAGCTACATAGTCACTGGAGGTTTGATATACTACTCAATTGTTGAATGGACACTATTTACTTCCATCATTGTATGGCTTTTTTCTAAGTACAACTGCTCAATTGTGAGTTTCCTTCTTTGCGATAGATCGCTCAGAGTACTGGATAATAACCGGGTCCTATTTTGGTGGCTACAACCGCCAGAAATAACAATGACTCGTTCAATTTCCGGGGCCAGGTTCATTAGGTAATTAATCAAACAAGAAGTAAACTTATTAGAATATACAAGTCCGTCAGCTTCATGCCAAAAGTAAATAGTAACTTTTTTCGTTTTGCAGTCATAGACGGTGAAATTATGACACTGTAACTTAAGTTTTATAATATAAGGCACTCCCCAAAAGCTTAGGTGCAAGCAAGACACACATCTACCGTAATCACAACTATCTTATTGAAAGCATCTTTTTTGCTTGACGAGCTTTATTATTCTTATTGATGTGATCGTCATACTCTTTTTGTGAAATATTACCTGATTTAAAACTATAGCAAGTATCATACTGATCTTTTCGTGGATGGTGAATGGTTATATTTTCCTGCTTTAAAATCCTTAGGAAAGTCGGTTGCTGCTTGATAATTGTTAATCCTACACGATTCAACGAATACTTCGTGCATGTGTTTCTCAGACCTAAATGTAGACTCAACATACAGCTTACTGGAACTAGCCCGATAATAATGACTAGGTACTTTCGGAACCAAATCTATCCAAGTTTTTACTGTTTGTAAAAACTTGGATAGATTTGGACATGTAACAACATGTGTATATTTTTCATAATCTGTAGTTGATTTATTTTCAGGGCCATTAGCAGGTAAAACATTAATATCAACATCTTCATTAACCATGTCTGATTCTTTGGTCCAGCGCTTAAAACTGTCTTCACCTAAATAAAGTGTAATTAAAAAGAACAATCTATTTTGACTTTGGTGCATTTTTCATCGCATTTATTCACTTTGCGCCGACGACGTCTTATTCCTCTTCGAACTGCAGCATCCTTTACAATAGCTTTATTTTCTTCCCATGTCTTGAGGTTCCAGAAATAATAATGAGTCGTTTTAAGTTCTTCTTCTGTAATGAGCGCGCATAAAAATGAATTTTTAGATTTCGCATCTGTATTCAACTGTGTATGTGAACAACGGGGTTTCATAGTTCTTTTAGGTCTTTCAACACATGGTTTATGGTGGTGGTGGTGAAGACGTAATTTTCATCCTCTGCTGACCTGCTGCTTGCCTGATTAGAGACCTGCACGGAATGTATGATAGCTCGAGTAGACATATCCAACGGCACTTCATAGTCACCGCTACTTAACGATATTCGTTCAATAGCTGCAGCAGGTGATGGTGGTCGCGAAAATAAGAGTGAATGTGATCTTGGAGGTACAGCAGTTTCAAATTCAAAATCTTCCAGCGTTATTAATCGTCGAGATACAAAGGTAATTCCTTCGACCCCGTAGCGGCGGCTGTAACTTCGTCGACATTATCGGCAGATGACTCAGGTTTTGAAACTAAAATTTACCATTTAGGTGTCCTTGGTATCCCCGACGAATACTTTTATCCATTTGAGATATAATTAATTTTACTCTATCACAGTATTTTATTAATTTCGCACACCGTAATAACTATAGAATAATAGCAAAAACAAGAGGTCCGTGTTAGCACGCGACAAGTTGTAGCTGCACTGATGTCAAGTGACGTATGACCCTAACCCCTATTTATTACCCATCTTTTTTTTATAGGAATAGGGTGACAAACGAGCACACAGTCCACCTGATGGAAAGTGGTTGCTGTGACCCATAGACATCTACATTTATCCTCGTTTGCGAATCAAAATGTAGATGCGTTGTCACCTGTGAGGACTAAGTTGGAATGCCTCTTTTCCAGTAAAAAGGGTCTCCGGTTCTCTACATTTACCAATCGAAACACAGCAGTTTTAAACTGCTATTTTACGCTGATATTCTGTGAGTGTGGTCATTCTCCGGTCGAGCCAACTCATTCGTGCTACAACTATACCACTAATATAGCTGCAGCATGGCTCTACCACGTTAATTCCATCTAATAACACCAAATAATAATACCATCTAATTTTAATGTATGCATGACGTAACATTGTGCTCTCTTTCTAAGAAACAGGCGCAAACTTGACAGAATGCAGTGCCGAGTATCACATAGGAGTTTACATGTTTTTGAAATAAAACTGTTACTAAAACCTCTTATGTGTGCATTGGGCACATAGGAGATTTTGATGAACAACTAAATGTTGGCTGACACTTGAGATATTTTATAAATCAATCGTACTTCAGTGAAGGAATAAGATATTCACATGGGAGTTTTTACAAAAGGCAACTATTCAAAATCGCTTCTAAAATATCTAAAAATCTTATTTTCAAAGAAAATGACACATAGGAGGTTTTATATTTGCAACGACGATATATCTTTACAGTCTATCAAAAGTCCACTGTTGAACATAAACATTATTATAGTTATTTGGCATAGTTTCAACGCTTGGAAAGCGGGTTGTCAACCATTATTTAGCTGTTATCAGGACAATGCTGCTGTTTATCTTCTTTGATGTTTCCCTATGTCGCCTCATACACCACCCATGGAATGATATGAGGTAGCAGATAATTTTACACTGCATGGTAAATTAAGATAGAATATTATAAAACATTCGTTTTTATTTTATATACCAACATATTACAAAAAAAAATCCTTTGTTGATGCTTTACAACGTATATTAACTAAAACATTTTACCACCTTAACCATTAGGTAACATGATTAAGCCACCTAACCATAAGTCACCTAAGAAAGGCCTTCCATAGATATCCTCATAGGATGACTTGCCATAGTTGCCACGTCTGCGTGAAAATATGCGTTATGCTGGTTGGCCACCGCAGTTTTTTTTTATTTTAAGTTTTCATCGGGAAAGTGCTGCTGCCCCATCTTGTATTATTGCTTACGACGCGGGGTAATATCATCCCGTGTACAGACAAATTCTCTTGTACGCCGTTTCCGCCCGTAGTTTTTGTCACAGAATGTATTTTCAAGAGCAATTAATTAATCATCTGAATTATAAAAGAACATTTTTTTTATGGTAACAATTAAGTTTTTTGTATGAATGTAAGTACTGTGAATATAAATAAACCCATAACGGGGGAAATGGAACAATATCTGGTAACCCAGTGAAAGTACCTCCCGCCTATTTCTATCTAAATAGCATACGCGAATGCTTTATCTAGTCAATCCTCTATCTACGGGTTAATATCATATCATAGATAAGTAAATATGTAGCAAGCTAGTTAATATAACTTAATATTATCGGGAGATCGATTGCGCTAGCACCACAAGTATTTACTCATTTATGTAGCAAGCTATATAACTGTTAGATTCAATAGCACTTATTAGTTTGTGGTTCCTTTATAGAAGAAAAGCTAAACAGTTACTATACTCTTTGGTTTGTAGGGATCGATAGCATCGATAGTTTGATTCTTTGAGTGAGTTTAGTTTGTGGGAGTCACAGAGTACCATTGTATAAACCTATAAACCGAAACTACAATACCAATGGTTCTACAATTACAATACAATACATCTTCGAAAATATTGTTCATTTTTTAATTAAGTCAATTTGTGTAGTTGCATAGTTTCATTTTAGTATAGTTTGGTATAATTGGCATACTCTTTGAACGTGATAATCGATTTGAATTTTCACAATGAATAAAGAAAAAAGAGAACCAGAATATCCTACTGAACTTGAATCGCAATTTATACTCAGGCTTCCCGAAGAGCCAGCAAAGTTACTTAGAGAGGTGCTCAAGTCGGGTGAAAATCTCAAAAATCGTTTGAATATTCAGATAGAAAACGATATGAGGCATGGTGAAGTGCGATTTGATCATCGGTTGATGCATGCTAAGATAGTTGATTTACCCACTATCATTGAATCGCTAAAGACAATTGATAACAAAAGTTTCTATAAGACTGCAGATATTTGTCAAATGATGATATGTAAAGATGAACCTGATACTCCTTCTATAGAAGAGGAGTCTCCTGCAAAAAATAAGAAAAAAGACCCATATAAAGTGGATAAAAAGTTTTTATGGCCCCATGGTATTACTCCACCTACTAAAAATGTGCGAAAGAGACGTTTCCGGAAAACTTTAAAGAAAAAGTGTGTGGAAGGTCCAGAAATAGAAAAGGAATTAAAGAGACTTCTTCGAGCTGATAATGAAGCTGTTAGTATATCATGGGAAATTGTGCAAGAGGAAGATGACCATCCTAAGCCTGAAGCTAGTTCATCTTCACATTCTAAACCTGATCGCAAATCCAAGGCTGAGCGAAGTTCTAAAAGAGAATCTGTAACTTCTGATGCTACCAATCCAGAATCTTCTAATGTTGTTGATATATTTGGAGGTGCTGTAAGTGATAGTGACGATGATAACATTAACGTTGAGATGGAAGATAGCCGCTTATCACCATGTGATAGCCGTTTGTCTGATACAAATTCAATGCATGCTATGGGAGACATGCATTCAAAGAGAGATTTGCCAGTTCAGTTTGAGTCACAAATGTTCCAAGGAGGTCAAATCTCTAAGAGATCTAGGAGCCATAGTCGTGCTACTACTCCTGCAGTTTCTGTGGTATCTAAAAGCGGAGGTCTGTCTTCTGAAGATGATGGTGATTATCAATCACGAGATATGTCTAAGGATAATATGCAATTCAGAATAGACCAATTGCGAACAGAACTGGAAGAATTAAAGCAACGCCGGCAAAGAACTCAACATGAAATTGCAGGAATGGAGAATTTGGCATTAAGACAGAGATTCCAAGATATATTACACACTTTAAACCAGGATATAATGTACAAAGATATGGAATACCAAGGCTTACTAACTCTTCAGAACTCTGAAGATATTTAATTTTATAGTTTTTCTTTCTAAAAGGTTACACACAATATAAAAAAACTATACTAAAGAATAACTAAAACTAAAAATTTTAATTGTCATACAGTCCTACTACCCGTGATATTGTGCCAAGAAAGCTGGCTGTGTTTCCTCACAGAATGGCTTTACTTAGCCATTAAGCGAGAAAAGAACCAGTCCTCTATCCTTCTTTACCATTTAGTTTTCTTTTTTCATGCAAAACTTATTATTAGCATTTAAAAAGTTAAAAAGAATCTAATAATCTTTGAGCTTGTGAGTTGTTTTGAAAATCTTGTGTAAACTTGTACTTAGAACATACAAATTAAAGTTCCTATCTACCAGGTCCCCGAAAGTATTAGCAGCATTGAATTTTAGTGCTCTGAATCAAAAATATTTTATGTTTTTAAGTTAAATTATATTTTTATTATTTAAAAATGTTTTACTTTGTTATTTAAAAATGTACAAATAAATATTTATTTAGCTTTGCCTTTAAAAAAGAATTTTAATTGACATGAGTGACAACTTTGTATGTTTCATCATCATACAGTATATTGTTGCAGTTGCCACTCATGTTAAGTGTTAGAAACTACAACTTTTTCATTATGATTTGGCTGTTATCATAAAGATAGTATCCTGTCCTTCTTCTGGCTTGTTTCCCTTTGTCACGTCTTATGATACCAATGGGTGATATGGGGGTAATGGATATTCTTACACCACCACAACACATGTGGCCACAGGCCACAGGCCTATGTTAAACAGTGAACTTGTGATGGGCTGTAATAACGTAGTACATAGTAAAAGATAGTTTAGACAGGAAGGTACTATTATAAATACTATTATGTACCAGTATTTTTATGCATATGAAATCAAGAGGAACAACATACATTAGATTAAACAATAATGAATATTTAAAGATATACATATAACAGTCAACATTTTCTCATATTATAGTAATTGTCATCTAATATTACCTAGTTGCTACATAAATATTATGTTGTTAAATTTAAATAGTTGCTTAAAACGCAATTGTAAAAATATAAAATGACAGTATTTTTAATTTTTTTCAGGGTATTTTCAGTATGAAAGAACCTATTCTTATCAATGTAGAGCAAATAAAAATAGTTGATAGAATAAATAAAAAAGATCCATATTATGGTGTTAGTTGTAACTTAAGTAAAAATCCCTAGATTTTAATCTCTATACCAAGTAAAAATACAGATATAAACAACAGATGCCATAAAAGATGTCTTTTTAAACTATGTATGAAATTTATAATCATCTTTGTTATCAGAAACAAAGAAAATGCATTTTTTGCCATAAGTAGGCACATACTTAGTTCTTAATGTAGTATTGCAGTACTACATAGGAAACTGATATTGCATATTGATAGAGTGTACAGTATGAGTATTACATACTCATGTTGAAGGCTCTTTTATCTAGTTTGAAGACAACAGAAGACAACTCCTAGTAAAACGTTCAAACGGACCGCCAAGCATCCAGATGGTGAGGATGGTATCGTGAATTTAGACGCGATGTGCGTTCGTGAAATTTGGCGGCTGGAATTAATCCGAATAATTCCTCATAGCACTCCCCGTGGTAAATTCGATAGAAAATGCAAAGGGATGCAACAGCCCTACGCAGTGCCAGTGTATCGAGCCGATCAGAAAGAACTCGGTCCTCAACAATTCGAACCGCTCTGCGCTGGATGCGGTTAAGTGGAAGGAGCTGGCTCTGGGGTGCCCCGGCCCAGAGATGAGAACAGTATTCCATGTGTGGCCGAACTTGCGCTTTGTAAAGTTGCAAGCGATGTGCCGGCATGAAATACTGGCTCGCTCTGCTGAGCACGCCAAGCTTTTTAGAGGCCAATTTAGCCTTACCTTCCAAGTGACCACAAAACTGCACACTATTCGATATGTCGACGCCGAGGATTCCGATACTAGCTGAGACAGCAAGGGGAGAGTTTTTAGCGGTAAACGCGCAAACTTGTGTCTTCTGGGGATTGAACTGGACTAGATTTAGTCGCCCCCAATTCGAGACTTTGTTCAGCAAAGACTCGACTTCATACACAAGTTTGTTCCGGTACTCAGCGACATTTTCCCGAGAAATATTGGCACGGCCGGTGTATAAAGCTACACCAGTGCTGTCATCCGCATAGCAATGAATGTTACCAGTTAGCAACATATCATGCAACATTGATATGCAGAAGAAACAGCGTTGGTGATAGCTAATATGACCAAGTACTATAGTAATATGTATGACATTAAACTATTTGTAGGTATTTGATTTTTAATATAATTAATGTTTCAAATAGCGTTTTCGATAGCTACTTACTACTGTTTTACTTGTGTATAAATAAAATCGCAAAATAAGCAGTACTTTTTATGGAATTTCTTTCATTTATTATAGATCACTATGAAGCTGAAAACAAGTATAATCTGTCTACTGGTGTTTCTCCATTGTTCCTATGCACCTCCTGTGTCTCAAGATAAAGATAAATCTAAGGAGCAAGACAGTGAAATAAAAGATGATTTGGTAATTATTCTATGTACTACATTTAAGTCGGCCATATACATACGGAATTCCGAACGCAGCAAGTCTGTATAAAATCAAGGACCCGCCACACACGTATGGAATTTTCTCATCGTTGAGGTTCTGTATGACCCTGTATGACCGCCTGTGCGTTCGGAATCCCGAATGATGCAGCTCCAAACGCAAATCTTCCATAGATTTTGAATGAGCCACAACACACATTTGTAAATTCCATATGAAACATGCTCAGTGTTTGTCGCACAACTGAAGCGAGTAGGTTATTTTTTTAATATTTATCTTCCTTATAAGCCTATTTTGTGGTTAGTGGTTACTAGCATTTGTTATATAATCAAATTACATTTATTTAAATTATCATTTTGCTGTGCATTTTTAATATTTTTGTTATATTTAGCAGCTATTACTTAACAACGAGTTCCTCTTGTTTACAACTAACGCTGTATGTCATCGGCCCTCAACCATGAATCGGGCATCGAGCGTTGTGAGTATCAAATACTATGTAATTTATACTGTCCTGACATATTGAACCGCGTGACGCTCCAAGAGCGTAGTTAGATATATTATATCTAACTACGCTAAATTTTTTATCATTGTAACTTGGAAATATAATCCAAAGCTCCACGCAACCCCTTGGAGAAAATTGCGTGATGCTATGAATATTGCACTAATGTGACAGTGATGTGCGGGTGGTGAAGTAAGGTTTTACATATTTTTGGTTGATAAATAGATACTTAGTTAGGTTTATAATGGCTTAAATAAGATAATAATAATAATAAAATAATAGTTTTATAATGTATAAAAAGCTGTCTACATTTTTATCTTAAGTTTCGAAAGTTACCGTCTCTATTTTTATCTAAAGTTTTGAAGTCTTATTATAACAATATTATACTAACTGGTACAAATAATGTAGAAATGACCATGATAAATGATGATTTAATAAAATTGTTTTATTCTACTTTTTCTTTTATACTTTTTAAGTAAATATTTGCTGCAAATTGTTGAGTTTTCTTTGGATTCCAACCAACCCATCCAATTATTAACCTTAACCATTTTTTCCGATTATAGAATCCGGAGGGAACCTGTTTCACAAACGGCAAAATAAAATTACATTTATAGAACGCAAACCGAGGATTTATTTTCTTGTTGTGTGGGAAAGTCTATCGATTCAATATAAGCATTCAAGATAAATATCGACATTAATTTTGATATAGTTGAGTCAATCAATAGCGTACACGTAAAATATTTTGTACAAAGATATATTTACCAAATTCATGCAAATTATCAACAACGTGACTTTTTTCTTTGCACAATATCAAAATTAACAAAATCATTGAAAACATTCTATATTCTAAACAGTAAATAACATAAATTTTAACCAAAAATAAACGCGTCATAACATTGATGACGTCTTGAGAATTTACCTGTGAAATGTGCAATCATCAGGATTATTTCTATTATTAGCACCACATTCACTTACAGGACAAGTAACCATTGTGGAAAAAAGTTACTTACTAAAAATAACCACTGTTACACTCTAAAAAATTACGAAATATCTAGGAGTTTATTTATTGCGTGCCGAATTGTGCCAACCAGTCATTCAAAATTGGTTACAGTCAGTTACAGTCATGAAATTTGGTTGCCTTTTCTATCTTGCATTTTTGTCATAAGGTATTTTCTTCTTCCTTGCACGCTATGTCGGTCTATACGCCAGTATATTCTAAGTCTATGGTTAATATCATATCATAGATAAGTAAATATGTAGCAAGCTAGTTAATATAACTTAATATTATCGGGAGATCGATTGCGCTAGCACCACAAGTATTTACTCATTTATGTAGCAAGCTATATAACTGTTAGATTCAATAGCACTTATTAGTTTGTGGTTCCTTTATAGAAGAAAAGCTAAACAGTTACTATACTCTTTGGTTTGTAGGGATCGATAGCATCGATAGTTTGATTCTTTGAGTGAGTTTAGTTTGTGGGAGTCACAGAGTACATTGTATAAACCTATAAACCGAAACTACAATACCAATGGTTCTACAATTACAATACAATACATCTTCGAAAATATTGTTCATTTTTTAATTAAGTCAATTTGTGTCGTTGCATAGTTTCATTTTAGTATAGTTTGGTATAATTGGCATACTCTTTGAACGTGATAATCGATTTGAATTTTCACAATGAATAAAGAAAAAAGAGAACCAGAATATCCTACTGAACTTGAATCGCAATTTATACTCAGGCTTCCCGAAGAGCCAGCAAAGTTACTTAGAGAGGTGCTCAAGTCGGGTGAAAATCTCAAAAATCGTTTGAATATTCAGATAGAAAACGATATGAGGCATGGTGAAGTGCGATTTGATCATCGGTTGATGCATGCTAAGATAGTTGATTTACCCACTATCATTGAATCGCTAAAGACAATTGATAACAAAAGTTTCTATAAGACTGCAGATATTTGTCAAATGATGATATGTAAAGATGAACCTGATACTCCTTCTATAGAAGAGGAGTCTCCTGCAAAAAATAAGAAAAAAGACCCATATAAAGTGGATAAAAAGTTTTTATGGCCCCATGGTATTACTCCACCTACTAAAAATGTGCGAAAGAGACGTTTCCGGAAAACTTTAAAGAAAAAGTGTGTGGAAGGTCCAGAAATAGAAAAGGAATTAAAGAGACTTCTTCGAGCTGATAATGAAGCTGTTAGTATATCATGGGATTTTGTGCAAGAGGAAGATGACCATCCTAAGCCTGAAGCTAGTTCATCTTCACATTCTAAACCTGATCGCAAATCCAAGGCTGAGCGAAGTTCTAAAAGAGAATCTGTAACTTCTGATGCTACCAATCCAGAATCTTCTAATGTTGTTGATATATTTGGAGGTGCTGTAAGTGATAGTGACGATGATAACATTAATGTTGAGATGGAAGATAGCCGCTTATCACCATGTGATAGCCGTTTGTCTGATACAAATTCAATGCATGCTATGGGAGACATGCATTCAAAGAGAGATTTGCCAGTTCAGTTTGAGTCACAAATGTTCCAAGGAGGTCAAATCTCTAAGAGATCTAGGAGCCATAGTCGTGCTACTACTCCTGCAGTTTCTGTGGTATCTAAAAGCGGAGGTATGTCTTCTGAAGATGATGGTGATTATCAATCACGAGATATGTCTAAGGATAATATGCAATTCAGAATAGACCAATTGCGAACAGAACTGGAAGAATTAAAGCAACGCCGGCAAAGAACTCAACATGAAATTGCAGGAATGGAGAATTTGGCATTAAGACAGAGATTCCAAGATATATTACACACTTTAAACCAGGATATAATGTACAAAGATATGGAATACCAAGGCTTACTAACTCTTCAGAACTCTGAAGATATTTAATTTTATAGTTTTTCTTTCTAAAAGGTTACACACAATATAAAAAAACTATACTAAAGAATAACTAAAACTAAAAATTTTAATTGTCATACAGTCCTACTACCCGTGATATTGTGCCAAGAAAGCTGGCTGTGTTTTCTCACAGAATGGCTATACTTAGCCATTAAGCGAGAAAAGAACGAGTCCTCTATCCTTCTTTACCATTTAGTTTTCTTTTTTCAGGCAAAACTTATTATTAGCATTTAAAAAGTTAAAAAGAATCTAATAATCGTTGAGCTTGTGAGTTGTTTTTGAAAATCTTGTGTAAACTTGTACTTAGAACATACAAATTAAAGTTCCTATCTACCAGGTCCCCGAAAGTATTAGCAGCATTGAATTTTAGTGCTCTGAATCAAAAATATTTTATGTTTTAAGTTAAATTATATTTTTATTATTTAAAAATGTTTTACTTTGTTATTTAAAAATGTACAAATAAATATTTATTTAGCTTTGCCTTTAAAAAAGAATTTTAATTGACATGAGTGACAACTTTGTATGTTTCATCATCATACAGTATATTGTTGCAGTTGCCACTCATGTTAAGTGTTAGAAACTACAACTTTTTCATTATGATTTGGCTGTTATCATAAAGATAGTATCCTGTCCTTCTTCTGGCTTGTTTCCCTTTGTCACGTCTTATGATACCAATGGGTGATATGGGGGTAATGGATATTCTTACACCACCACAACACATGTGGCCACAGGCCTATGTCAAACAGTGAACTTGTGATGGGCTGTAATAACATAGTACATAGTAAAAGATAGTTTAGACAGGAAGGTACTATTATAAATACTATTATGTACCAGTATTTTTATGCATATGAAATCAAGAGGAACAATATACATTAGATTAAACAATAATGAATATTTAAAGATATACATATAACAGTCAACATTTTCTCTATATTATAGTAATTGTCATCTAATATTACCTAGTTGCTACATAAATATTATGTTGTTAAATTTAAATAGTTGCTGAAAACGCAATTGTAAAAATATAAAATGACAGTAATTTTAATTTTTTTCAGGGTGTTTTCAGTATGAAAGAACCTATTCTTATCAATGTAGAGCAAATAAAAATAGTTGATAGAATAAATAAATAAAAAGATCCATATTATGGTGTTAGTTGTAACTTAAGTAAAAATCCCTAGATTTCAATCTGTATACCAAGTAAAAATACAGATATAAGCAACAGATGCCATAAAAGATGTCTTTTTAAACTATGTATGAAATTTATAATCATCTTTTTCAGTACTACATAGGAAACTGATATTGCATATTGATAGTGTGTATAGTATGAGTATTACATACTCATGTTGAAGGTTCTTTTATCTAGTTTGAAGACAACAGGTTTTACCAAGGAATTACATTTCTTTATCAACTTCTTTCATTTTGAAAATATTTTCTTAGTTCAATCATAGTTTTAGAGGAGATTTTATTATTTATTATTGTTTTTGGCTTAAACATAAATGCTCTCAAGTATTTATAGAATAATCTATGTTATATAATGGTTGAGAATACTTCATTTTATCGGTTGCAGGTATTTCCTCCTGAATGTGTATGTTGAGTTTATTTTGAGTTATTAACTAAATATTTATTCATTATTTTATTTGACAGTGTGTTGTGTTGTGCAGCACAAAAATCACAATATCATCTATTATTCCGACTGCAAGATACTATATTAATGTAGTTTTAAATCAAAATCTAACTTAATTATAAGTGAAAGAAAACATTGTTACATTGCCTATCAAAATGTGTCCCAAGTATTTTTAATTAAAATTGTATTAATTAATGTTTTTAGAAAAAATTTCATTACTTGTTTGTACCTAAATAAATTAAATACCACTTCACATGAATATATGTAAAGAACTTGGAAAGGTTTGTTTGCAGTAGCGCACTTGGCGCCACCTATCCACAGCCCGGTTACTTTGTTACAGTTATAGGTATATTCATGATGTATACCTATTCATTATTTATACTTATATGAAATCAAAACTAATTTTTTAATTTGAGCACGACAGAATCCAGTTGCCTATGTTAAATTGGCCGCAAGTAAAGGTAACTAGCTATTAAATATAGAAATTATTGCACTACATATATCATTTGATATATGAGAATGGCAACTGCTAGCCTAACAAATATTAATAATTTTAAAAATAACTATACAAGAATTTATAAATAAGAAAAATAGCTTTAATTTCATATATAAATAATTTATACCTATATGAAATTAAAGCTATTTTTATTATTTATAAACTCTTGTTTAGTATAAGTATACTAATAATTATTATTAGTATACTTATACTAAACAAGAATTTATAAATAAAAAAAAATTGCTTTACTTTCATATTTAAATAATGAATTATACATCATGAATAAACTGACCTTTTTTTTTCTAAAAGGGGACATGGGTTTATTCAATCTTCTATAATATAAAAATGAATCGCTGAATGTGTTGCTAAGCGTAAATCTCGAGAGCAGCTGAACCGATTTCGCTAATTCTTTTTTTATAATATTACTTGAAGTACGAAGATGGTTCTTACGGAGGAAAAATTTAAAAAATTGTCTGAAAAAGTATAAAAACAATTTTCTGTATTCCCATACAAAAGATTCATTTGAATTTGAAGTATCCATACTTCAAATATCATAAACTCAAGTTGTCGGTATGGTTTCTGTCTGTTTGTAATTTTTCTTCTTATTTGTGTTACTTTCGCTAAAATTGTTACATCACATAATAGTATAGACCACAAACATTATTTTTCAAGTCAACAATTTTGATACAGACTCGGGTTGGATCCTTTTTGCATAACCACGTCCATTTGATATGGTTACTGCACATTACACATATTTTCAATGCAAGACATTTTTTTTTAACATCAACAAAGGAGCATTATAAAACTATAATGCTCCTTTGTTGAACTTTTACTATAACAAAAATAAAACTATTTTTGTTATAGTAACTGTTGTCATGTTATTTCTATTTATAAATAAAATTGGTTATTTAATTTAATCTTTATATATAAAAATTATGTGTCAGATTGTTTTTCCGCGATGAACTCCTAAACTATTGAACTGATTTCAATGAAATTTTGCACACTATTCAGTTTGGTTCAACTTGAGAGATAGGATACTTTTAATCCCAATAAATGACCTTCAATATTTTTTTATTGTGAATTTAAGGATTTTTTAATAGGAAGGGTCGTCGAAAAGGGTAGAAAAACGTCTGCTGGCCAGCTAGTATTTAATAAATCTTTGCTTACTGAAGTATGAAGCAGTGTACTGTTGGACATAGGCCTATTTTTTACCACCAACCAACTTGTATAGTTGATTGGTGGTAAAAAAATAGTTATCTTTCTCTAGTCGAGGAGAGTCCCAAAATAATATTGTTTACTCTTATAACAGTCTCCATTTTTTGTCACATCTAATCCAAGAGCTGTCACATTTGTGACAAATGTTACAATGTGTTATTTTACATAAGCAGTTATAGTAAATGATGGATGACAATTGAAGGACACAGGGAAAAAAGGAGCTCATTGACAATTTTACGTTTTTGGAATGAACTATACCATTTTACTTCGTTTTCTATGGCCAATCAGAGCACGTGATTTTAAACACGATAAAAGGCGCTGATATTGTGTAAATTGAATTGAAAAGAAAAATTGTACTTTAAGATAAAACGCGCTTATTGCATTCTATACCGCGTAAAAGGTACCCGTAGTATAGTAATATTGGGTGCCCATCGTCTATGATAGGTATGGGTGAAAAATATCGATATATTTAAATAACATATCGATATATATATTCGATATTTTAATTCGCGATATATCGACATATCGATATTTATTTAAGAGTATCTAATTCGTATCAATTTCAAAATATTTTAAAATGTTGTATCGTTTTTTCGTCGTCCAACCGTCAGTAGAGAAAATTTTGGAACTTATCTTTACATCATTTAAATTATGACGATTTATAGATATATCGGTATTTATCACGCGATATATATCGATACTGTTTAAAAATATAGATTCGATATATATCGATATATTTTTTCCTTTTGCCCATCCCTAGTCTATAAAACCACGCTAGAACGGGCTGATCGCAGCGATTGTAACAGAAAACGCGCTCATAGTCGGCCATCTGTATTATTTTGACAAATACAAATGACAACTGCCAGATAAGCTTCCTTGTATAAATTTTACGACTCCTTTAGTATACGTTAGGTTTTTAAACGTTTTTGCTTATTTATCTCAAAATGGACAATAATACGTAGGACACTCAATAAGTTTTAAGATATACGAAAAGTATGCTAGATATTATTAATATTTGTTTTACATCTTTTCAAAATATTCTCCATCATGCTCTATACAAAGTTCCATTTGCCTAAGTCAACTCTGAAAACACTTTTGTCAGTCTTGATCTGACAGGTCGGAAATCGCTTTTTCGTAGGCAGCCACGGCTTCAACGCCAGATTCCTCAATAAATGTTTTTGTTCTAAGGGAGGTATGTGATGCAGCATGATTCTCCGAAGCCCGGTCTTTGGTCTTCTCTCACACACAGCTTGAAAAGCTTTGGGTAATGCAACTGTAGTATACCATTCAGAGTTGACTGACCTACAATTTTCTAGCATTGACGTCGACAAATGTCCGCTCCGCGAAAAAATACTAGGCACCATTATTTTGCCAACGTTGCGAGGTCTTTGCAGTATTGTCAGTAACTGTCCTTCTGAGTAGACCTATACCGATGATTGTCTTTTATTTTCCGGATCATATTGATAGATCCATGTCTCGTCACCAGTAACGATTTCTGAAACACGCCTAGATGCCCCGTTTTTAAAACGTAGACGCATTTCATAGCCCCAATCGACAGGAGTATATTTTTCGCTTTCGGAGAGTAAACGAGGGATCCATCGACAACAAAGCTTCCTCACTTCAATATGTTGATGTAGGATGGTACGAATGCTGCCCGAACTAATGCCTACAATCTTTTCGATGTCCGTATATGTGACTCGTGGGTCTTCTCACACCAACATTTCAGTAGTTCATACATTTTCTGCCGTTACTGCTTTTTTCATCTTTAAAATTAATTTTACCCGAATATGTTCATGCTAATTAACATATATTTTATTTCATTAGTGTGTTTATGTAATTAGACATTGTTTATGATCACCAATTAATTTGTAAAATGTAAAAAGGAGATCATTGTGACAATGAGCACCTTCTTGGCTTTTACATTTGGGAGTTACGTAATTAAATTACAAACTATTGTTTATTTACCAACCCAATCATTCAAAATAACAATATATTATGTTAATTATACACTGTTCCTTTTTTATATGGGTACAAATCATATTCTAGTAGAGTTGTAAGTGTATAAATTGAAATTTTAGGTTTAATTCTTTAATTACTTGAAACAATGAGAATATTAATGAGCTCCTTCTTTTCCTGTGCCCTTCAATATTTTTTGTACATCTAATAGATCATAGCTCAAAAGCTTCTTGATTTAACACAATGTATGTCTCATTATATTTTTGTGTGTATGTTTATCTTTTACAAAGCTGATTTTAGTAGGGGAAAAGTTTCTTCGTATTTTATATACAAATTCAAGCCATTTTTTGTAAAAGTTTAGTTACATTTAATGTATGTGCAATTTTGTTCGATGATTTGTTGCCATCTTGTAGGTAGTGACATAATACCGTTACTGTAGAAATCTTAGGTTTTTGGTCAAAAAAAATGTGACAAGTACTTTTAAAAGACCTCTTTTGAAGTTAACCTAACACTACCCAAAGAATTCTGAAAAGACCGAAATATGTAAAAATCTGAGTGTGCAAGGTCAGGGTTATATGGTAGATGCAATAACACTTCCCAACCAACCTCTCAATTTTTGCTGTGTGGCCAAAGATGTGTGTGGTCTGGCATTATGGTGATGAAAGACCACTCCTTTTCTGTTGATCAATCCCTGCCGTTTTCCAATAATTATTGCCAATAAGAAAATTAATGTAAGTACGCACTTAGTCTATGTGATTTGATGGTTATTTCAGTTAAGTATGTAACTTTATTATATTCTTACCTAAAACAGTAACTGTCGTAAATGAAAATACAACTACCATGTTATTCATCTCACTACCTGCCCTGCCTGCCCGCGCACGCGCCTGCGCGATCACAGATGTTATATATAGTTTTTGTTCGGAAGTAGTAACAAAGGTTCAAAATCACCTATACAACATCCTGTTAAGAAATATGTTATGACGTGATTAATTTTTGGCGCTAACTGCTCCCCATTTATAGCGCAATATATAAATCAATATAAAAACACATTGCGCTTTCAGAATAAAATGCCGGATGCAGTTAATGCAATTATGAAAAATCAATATATGGACGATTTTATCGATAGTTTACCAGACGTCCCTACTGCTACAAAAATGATAAATGATGTTTCATATATTAATCAGCAAGGTGGTTTTGTGATGCGTAACTGGTTAAGTAACAATTCAGATGTTCTTAATGATATGCCAAAAGAGACTTTAAATGACATTACGATACGGTTTAATGTCGAATCTCAGCCGGAACGAACGCCTGGGCTTTTGTGGTTTCCCGCGAGTGATATGTTCGGGTTCGATCTTTCGTTAAAACGTATACCGAGTGATATTTTACAACTATCACGAAAATCGACTAACCGTGAAATTCTTCGTATTATAATGTCTGTACCTATATGATATTCATGGTTTTTAGCACCTTTTACGATAAAATCTAAAATTTTAATGCGCGAAATATGGAATGTAGGTATAAATTGGGATCAGGAAATAACAGATAGTCTATTTGTTTTATTTAAAGATTGGATTTCGCAGTTACAAGAAATGAGTTACGTTCGAATCCCGCACGGGTATTTTTATAGCGACGATTCTGTCGGTGTGAATGAGAAGAGCGGCCGCACCGTAAACGACAATAAGACGTCGTTGCAATTGCATATTTTTGTGATGCATCTCCATGCGCATACGCTTGTGTTGCTTATTGGCGTAAACAAACAGCATCGGCGTGCAGGTGTCATTCATTGCGAGTAAAAGTCGCGTAGCGCCGATAAAACCGTTAACTATGCCTAAACTCGAACTTCAAGGCGCGTTATTAGCATGTCGCTTGGCAGAGACTATAAAAAAGCAGCATAGAATTAAACCGTCGCGTTTTTTTTATTGGACTGATTCAATGATTGTTATTTATTGGATTCGTAACGAGCATAGAAATTACAAAGTTTTTATTGCAAATAAGTTAGGTGAAATTGATGAGTTAAGTAAAATTGATGTGTGGCATTATGTGCCGACAAATTTAAATATAGGGGATTTAGCTACAAAAAATATTGATTACGACTTCAACAAGGACTCCGCTTGGTTAGCGGGCCCAACTTTTCTGTACTCTGAAGAAAAGTATTGGCCCCGAGAGCCTGAAAATAACGAAAAGAGCAACAATGAGCTGTTGGATAAAATATATTATGGTAATAAAATCACCACAGGAGAATTGTAATAGTATTTATGACTTACCTATTCCGGATCCAAACCGTTTCTCCGTATGGCTGCGTTTGCTTCGCTGCACCGCATCTGTGCTATTATTTATAGAAAAATAATAGCACAGATGCGGTGTATTAATAATTAAAAAACCGGTACTCGGTGTATTAATAATTTGTTAATGAATAGAGCCGAAGTACTTTTGTTACGCTATTCACAATCACAAACATTTCAGAGTGAAATTGATTTGCTGAAACAAAAAAAGAAATTAATCGTGACTGTCGTTTACGTTCTTTGACACCATTTTTAGATAAATACGGCTTATTGCGTGTAGAAGGGCGTATAAACGCGGCTGCCAACGTCACCGAAACTATGAAAATCCCGGTGATTCTGGATGGTAAACATCGCATAGCAAGGCTGGTGGTTTCAGACTTCCACGTACGTGCGGCTCATTCGTATAATGAACTTGTAATAAACGGGCTACGACAAAAATATTGGGTTGTAAATCTGAGACCTACTGTTCGCTCCGTAGCTTCAAAGTGTCTAGTTTGCCGAATACGAAAAGCAGCACCTAAACCACCTCGCCTCGGGAACTTGCCATCTCAAAGATTGGTTCATCATCAAAGACCTTTTACCGTTTGTGGTGTAGACTTATTCGGTCCGATTGAAGTAACTGTGGGCAGGCAGAGACCCAAAAGATATGGTGTCCTTTTTACATGTTTAACAATACGAGCTGTTCATATTAAAATAGTATGATGCTTACCGCATACTCACTTATAATGGCACTTAGGAGGATGGCTGCACGCCGTGGGTGGCCTCATACTGTCATATCTGACAACGGAACCAACATGCGAGGTGCTGATGCTGAACTTCGAAAATCTTTTAAAGAAATTAAGCAGCAGCAAGTTATAGCCGAAGCATTAAACAAAGGAGTTTCCTGGCAGTTTATACCACCAGCCAGTCCTCATATGGGGGGAGCTTGGGAGCGTCTGATTAGAAGTATGAAAACGGCACTGAAAGTCGTTCTAAGAGAGAGGGCTCCACGAGAAGAAGTTTTATTAACGCTTCTCGCTGAAGTCTAAAATATAATTAATAGTAGACCGCTTACCCATGTTTCGGTGAACCCTCAAAGTAAAGAGGCATTAACTCCAAATCATTTTTTACTAGGATCTTCTTCGAACTTACCTGTACCTGGGGTCTTTGATGATGGCGACATGTATCTTAGACGACAGTGGCGTATTGCCCAACGGTTGACAGACTTATTTTGGAGCAGATGGGTAAAATAGTTTTTGCCAGAGCTAATTCCTCGCCGTAAATGGGATAGGGAAGGTCCGCAGTTAAAAGTAGGAGATCTTGTTGTAGTAGTCGATCCATCATTATTTCGTAACTGTTGGCCAATAGGTATTATTGAAAAGGTTTATCCAGTTTCAGACGGCAGAGTCAGAGTAGTTGACGTCAGGACTAAGTCAGGAGTGATGAAGCGATCAGCTGCTCGCGTGGCCTTTCTCCAGCTTGATGATGAGTGTCGGCGAACCAACACTTGGGGGGAGGTTTTCACATACCCGATCATGCGGGGAGATCTGTTTATGACTTTGCCTTGGCATATGGTCTGACACAACTGGTTACTTCGCCTACGTGAATTCCAGATGTGAAGGATCATACACCTTCCCTGTTGGACCTTCTGCTGACCTCTCATCCGGACGGATATCAGGTTTCCGTCGATGCCCCTCTCGGCTCTTCAGACCATTGTTTGATCCGGAGTGTGGTGCCACTCACGCTCCCCTCGCGGTTGCGTTCTGCAGGTTACTGCCGTGTATGGCACTACAGGTCGGCGGATTGGGACGGAATGCGGTCTTTCTTTGCATCCTTATCATGGGGGCAGGTTTGCTTCTCGCCGGAATATGCCTTCTCGACGCCTGTCACTGATGTGGTGCTACAGGTAATGGAACTATTTATTCCATCATCTGTGGTACCCATCGGAGGCAGATCTCAGCCTTGGTTTGGTCGCTCCTGTAAGACTGCATTACGCAGTAAGCAGGAGTGTTATCAAGCCTGGGCTGCGGCTTCGGCGACTCGGGATGTAAACACCAGCATACTTAAAAAGAAGTATAACTTCGCCTCCAGGTCTTTCAAAAGAGTTATTGCCAAGGCAAAGTCAGAGCACATAGTCAGAATTGGCGAGAAACTAGTTCGCCTTCCTTCGGGAACCCGTGCATTCTGGTCTCTCGCCAAGGCTGTCCAAGGGAATTTCTGTAAGCCATCACTACCATCTCTGCACAAGGAGGACGAGTCACTGGCCCAAGCCGCAAAAGACAAAGCCTACCTTTTAGGCTCACTTTTTGCGTTCTACTCGACTTTTGATGACGGGGGAAAACACCGCCGACATCAAAAGTCGAGTAGATCCCATCCCGCGGTGTGAGTGCTCCATGCCGAATGTGCTGTTCTCACAGCACTCGGTTCGCAAAGCACTCCTCTCCCTGGACATCCAGAAGTCGAGTGGGCCTCACGGAATCCCCCCCGCACCGGTCTTAACGCGTCTTTTCCGGTACTCCTACTCCCAAGGCGTAGTCCCGAATTCATAGAAGACAGCTTTTGTTCACCCGATCCCTAAAAGAGGCGACTACTCAGATCCATCCTGTAGGCCTATCGCCATCACCTCCTTGTTATCCAAAATAATGGAATCCATTATTAACTGCCAGCTCATGCGGTACCTTGAGGATCACCAACTGATTAGTGACCGCGAATACGGTTTTCGTCGGGGTCGATCAGCTGGTGATCTTCTAGTCTACCTGTACCCATAGATGGCCGGAGGCAGTAGAGTCCAAGGGGGAGGCGTTGGCCGTTAGTTTGGACATTGCGAAGGCTTTTGATTGGTTTTGGCACAAAGCGCTTCTTTCCAAGCTCCCTTCCTATGGCCTTCCCGAGAAATTGTGCAATTGGATCACCCGCTTCCTTGCAGATCGGAGGATCAAGGTCGTTGTAGACGGTGCATGCTCCGACCACAAGCCTATTAACGCTGGTATTCCACAAGGATGTGTGCTATCACCAACGCTGTTTCTTCTGCATATCAATGATATGTTGCTAACTGGTAACATTCATTGCTATGCGGATGACAGCACTGGTGATGCTTTATACACCGGCCGTGCCAATATTTCTCGGGGAAATGTTGCTGAGTACCGGAACAAAGAGAGTCTTTGCTGAACAAAGTCTCCGATTGGGGGCGACTAAATTTAGTCCAGTTTAATCCTCAGAAGACACAAGCTTGCGCGTTTACCGCTAAAAAGAACCCCGTTTGCGTATCTCCTCAGTTTCAAGGCACTCCCCTTCTTGCCTCAGCCAGTATCGGAATCCTCGGAGTCGACATATTGAGTGACGTGCAGTTTCGTGGTCACTTGGAAGAGAAGGCCAAATTGGCCTCTAAAAAGCTTGGCGTGCTCAGCAGAGCGGGACAGTATTTCATGCTGTACACCACCTGCAACTTTACAAGGTGCAGGTTCGGCCTCACATGGAATACTGTTCCCATCTCTGGGCAGGGGCTCCCCAGTGCCAGCTCCTTCCATTTGACCGCATCCAGCGCAGAGCGGCTCGAATCATCGACGACCGAGTCCTTTCCAATCGGCTCGATTCATTGACACTGCGAAGAGATGTTGCATCCCTTTGCATTTTCTTTTGCATCTACCACGGGGAGTGCTCTGAGGAATTGTTCGAATTAATCCCAGCCGCCAAATTTCACGAACGCACATCGCGGCAGAACTCCTGATACCATCCACACCATCTGGATGATTGGCGGTCCATAACTGTACGATTTAGAAGATGTTTTCTTCCTCGCACGACTTCCTCGTGGAATCGATTACCATCAGCCATCTTTCCATACCGATACGACTTAGGGACCTTCAAGAAAAAAACCTACTCCTTTTTAAAAGTCCGGCAACACACCTGCAATTCCCCTGGTATTGCGGTTGTTCATGGGCGGCGGTAGTCGCTTACCATCAGGTGAGCCGCATGGACGTTTGCCCCCTCTTCTATTAAAAAGAGATGATACCCTTAAAATTGGATATTTATTTTCGTCAACAATATTCCAAAAGTTTTCGTCCCTCTTGATTTTAGGCCCTAGCCGTTCTTCATGGTTATTATTTCCTGCTCTAAGTCATCGTAATTTTCTATGCCAAAATAGTTTTTGATCTTTTCCGACACGTCACCTTCTGGGAATGAATTCATTATGAAATCCAAGATAGGCTGAAGATTCTTAAATTGTTGGTAACGAGAGTTAAATTTTTTCAAAAGTGTATCTAATTGTGAGGCAAACGAAAATGATATCAATATCTTTTTCACATACATTCATGTGATCGAACATTTTCTTTAGATTTGGGAAATCTCAGTAAATGGGATTTCCATACATTCAGTTTGGCTTTGAGTGTATTCACCGATCCACCCATTTTCGCAACATGACGATTTTTTCCTTGCATTTTCAGGTTCAGTTCATTCAGTTTTATTGTTATATCAGTGAGAAAGCAACTCAACTTTGGATAATCTTCCTTCCTCGTTGCCATAAACTGTTTGATTTCGTTTATTAAACTACTCAGCCATCGATCTTCCGTATGCAATATCAAGTCAGCGTACTCAGCATCTTTATCTTGCAAAAGTCGCTTAAACAAACGGTATTGCATTGCCACAGAGAGAGTTAACTATCTTTACGACAATCTTCATGACGTATTCAAAACAAAGAATTTTGGCACACAACGCCTATTGGTGAATGTTGCAGTGGTAATTAACGAATTGAGGAAACACATCACTTGCCATACATAACGCAACGCAGCCATTTTTATTGCATATCAATACAGGTACACCATCACTAACTATGGCAGCTAATTTTTTTAATCGTAACCAACTTTCTTCTTCAAAGTTTATAAATGCATTTTAAATATCTTTGATTTGTGTGCGACCCTTGAGCGGCAACAACTTCAAAAATTCTTCCTTTGTTGAAAAATCATTAAATACCATTTTAATAATAACACAGTTGTGTAGTGTCGAAAATTCCGGTAGACTCGTCGAGTAGAAGAAAAAAAACTGTAAAGAAATTTTCTCTACGAAAGCAAGCTATTATTAAACTTCAAATAACACAAATTATAACTGAGGCTCAACTTGAAGAATTGAATAATAGCCGGCCAAATTCTAATTTCAGCAATGCTTCATCCTCTAGTACTCCCAATTTTTACTACGTCGATAACGACTGGAACATTTCAAGATCGACACCATCTGAAGAACTGCAAACACATTCCATCCCAGACACTCAAAACGTTTCTAATGAGACCGTTCACTAGAGACGCAGCAATGAATGACAATGATAAAAAAAGATTTAATAAATCATTAAGTAGGGCACGAGTAGTAGTAGAATGTGCGTTTGGCATTTTAGCACAAAAATTTAGAATATTCTTGAGGCCCTTTGAAACAGATTTGAATAATACTATTAAAATTGTTAAAGCTGCAGTATGCTTGCATAACTTATTGCAGATACAAGAAGGTGCACACACATACAAAAATAAACAATTTTCGGACACATTAAGAGCATTCGTACCAATGCATGCCAATAGACATAGGGCAGACTTAGCAGCGTTTAATGTTCGATCACAATTTGTAAATTATTTCAAAGAAAATTAAAAACAAAAAATGTATGCCTGTATGAAATATAAACAATAAATTTCTTACCATCTATCCGAGTCTTTTCTTGAAGTTTTCTCCATGCTACCTCTTTTTTGTACGTATTTTTATAATCTGCGTGTCCAATTGCGTATAATACGGGATAATCTCGAATAGAATGCAAAAATAATTCAGTATTTTCGGCATCCATGGCGCGAAAATCTGTCCTCACCGACAGAACGCGAGCTGACGCTTTGCGATGCGAAACATCACTAGCGAAACGTATGCGTCTGTGTAACGGCCATTTCGCAGGTCCTTGCGAAACAATACTGACAAGGACGCAACTATTTCATCTATCTATGTGCTAGAGTGAGACATATCATATGCGAAAACCTGCCACACTACTTACAGTTTTGTCGTTGTTTCGCTATCGCATACGAATGCGTAGGTGTACTAACGCCTTTACTACGCTCTTGGAGCGCCACGCGGTTCAATATGTCAGGACAGTATAAATTACATAGTATTTGATACTCACAACGCTCGATGCCCGATTCATGGTTGATGGCCGATGATATACAGCGTTAGTTATAAATAAGAGGAACTCGTGGTTAAGTAATAGCTGCGCCGATCAATAGATTTGCGAGATTATACTTTTTATTCCTGGTAGAGCCATAATGCAGGTATATTAGTAGCTTAATACTGCTGTGTTTCGTTTGGTAGGTGTAGAGACTCTTTTTACTGGAAAAGAGGCATTTCATCTTAGTGCACACGGGTGACAACGCATCTGCATTTTGAGTCGTAATCGAGGATAGATGTAGATGTCTATGGGCCACAGTAAACACTTACCATCCGATGTACTGTGTGTTCGTTTGTCACGCTATCCTGCAAAAAAATTATTGAGTATATATGTAGATGTTTATGGGTCACAGCAACCACTTACCATCAGGTGGACTGTGTGCTCGTATGTCCCTATTCTATACAAAAAGTTGCACTTGCCGCGGTCAGTCCATAAGTGAGTGACCATTTTCTTATCATACCGAGATTGAAATAGAGAGTGCATCTGTATCCTCAGGCACTTGGTGTACTTTACTATGTTAAGATCATTATATTTTTAAAATTCATGAAGCTAAAACGATAATACAATAACTTTATTTATTTCAGGCATCAAGGACATAAAAATTAAGAACATTGGCCCATAGCAATATATACCTTAACCTAAAAATATATATAAAATGTAGACATAACACTATTTAGGGAACTTTTTTCTTTGGCGCGTCCCTGTTACGGCAAAACACTACCCCAGAGGGCCAGAAATCGGGAGCGAGGAATGTCTCTTTATGTTTTGCAGGAACCTGGAGTACGTAGGATTTGAAGTTCGTTGACCTATTAGACTCCAGACGCTGCAAATGTAAAGAGATCGGATCCTCAATGCGGCATCGGCTTCGTTCTTCCACGAAGCGCAGGTTTCCTTCTCAGATAAGGCACACCAGGAACACAAGGAACACTGCCCTTCGTGACAAGGAACTCGACAACCCTATTGAATTTTATTGTTTATCAAAACTATATATATATATATATATATATATATATATATATAATAGTTTTGATAAACAATAAAATTCAATATAAAATACAACATATTTGGCTTAGTAACAAATTTTTAAGTACCTATATTATCAAATAGTTTTAATTAATTTAATAGTAGCTGTAAATTAACTTACTTGTGGAATATTATTCCACTTTCCTTTTGGTTACGAGTTCTATATATTACACACAATCTCACTATTACTAAAAATAATACATATTATGTAATTAAAATCAAACATAATCAAAGCACATAAAATACTTTCATTTTCTAGTTTAAAATTTCAAAATACAGAGATACGATTTAAATAACAGAACAGACTGGCATATTATGTCAATTTTAGTTCCCGGCATGGACAATGAGGGCGCTTCAAATCGGCAGAAGCATTTTGTATGGTATAGCCAGTCCAGTGAACTTGTATATATAGAGGTCAGTGTGCTTACGCATAAGCTATGGTGGCGTAGACAGAGAACTGTCTACGTAGGGCACGAATGGTCTAAGGCAAACATAGATAATATACTATATAGGACATGTGTGTGTATGTGTGGCATATGAAGGCAGGGGTCGGCAAAGCTGTGACCCTTGGCACATGTGCGCCCACGACGGCTGTTTAATACCCCCTCATAAATCACGTCGGTTCTTTGAATGAGCCGACTTTAACTTTCAGCACAAGTCAGTTATAATTTGTGTTATTTGAAGTTTAATAATAGCTTGCTTTCGTAGAGAAAATTTCTTTACAGTATGGGCATAAATATGGTAATGAAATTTTCACTACGAAAGCAAGCTATTATTAAACTTCAAATAACACAAATCATAACTGAGGCTCAACTTGAAGAATTGAATAATAGCCGGCCAAATTCTAATTTCAGCAATGCTTCATCCTCTAGTACTCCCAATTTTTACTACGTCGATAACGACTGGAACATTTCAAGATCGACACCATCTGAAGAACTGCAAACACATTCCATCCCAGACACTCAAAACGTTTCAACTGCACAGATACACATACCTAATACTCAAACACATTCGATCCCAGACACTCAAAACGTTTCAACTGCACAGATACACATTCCTAATACTCAAACACATTCGATCCCAGACACTCAAAACGTTTCAACTCCACAGATACACATTCCTAATACTCAAACACATTCGATCCCAGACACTCAAAACGTTTCAACTGCACAGATACACATTCCTAATACTCAAACACATTCGATCCCAGACACTCAAAACGTTTCAACTGCACAGATACACATTCCTAATACTCAAACACATTCGATCCCAGACACTCAAAACGTTTCAACTGCACAGATACACATTCCTAATACTCAAACACATTCGATCCCAGACACTCAAAACGTTTCAACTGCACAGATACACATTCCTAATACTCAAACACATTCGATCCCAGACACTCAAAACGTTTTAACTCCTACACTGATACACATACCCAGTGGCAGAAGAATTACACACACCCAAGTATCACGACAACAAAAAAACGAGAACACAACACGACATCAAAAAAATATACATGAATTTCTTTGTAATTGGAATGAACCGTGAATAAATACTTAAACATTACCTATAAGTAATAAATTTTCTTACCTTAAACAAAGTGCCAGTCTTTCTTTTGTTGGAATAGCCTCTCTGTAGTTTGTATTTTTCTTTTTAATATGAGGTTCAAGAAGATTGTGTAAATATTCAAAAGTTTCTGGCTTCATTCTGAAATAGGTATAGAAACGATCTTCATGTGATTGAAGTTCTAAGCACAGTTTATTTTCTCCAAGTTTCCGTCGTTTCTGATTTATTTCATGCACCCAGATTCTACACTTTCTCCTTAGTACTGACACCGCAATAACCATTCTTCTTCTTCAGAATCTGAAAGCGATGACTGAGATGACATTCTGAAATTACGTCTGCACCTGCAGTCGTCGAAAATTACAATGGCATATCATTGCGAAAAAGTTGCGAAAACATTGCTGTGTACTAACGTTCCGCAGATATTTCGCTACGCAGTAGTTCCGCAGAGACTCGCTACCGCATACGAATGCGTAGGTGTACTAAAGGCGTTAGATATATTATATCTAACTACGCTAAAAGTTTTATCATTGTAACTTGGAAATATAATCCAAAGCTCCACGCAACCCCTTGGAGAAAATTGCGTGATGCTATGAATATTGCACTAATGTGACCGTGATGTGCGGGTGGTGAGTTAAGGTTTTACATTTTTTTGGTTGATAAATAGATACTTAGTTAGGTTTATAATGGCTTAAATAAGATAATAATAATAATAAAATAATAGTTTTATAATGTATAAAAAGCTGTATCCATTTTTATCTAAAGTTTCGAAAGTAACCGTCTCTATTTTTATCTAAAGTTTTGAAGTCTTATTATAACAATATTATACTAACTGGTACAAATAATGTAGAAATGACCATGATAAATGATGATATAATAAAATTGTTTTATTCTACTTTTTCTTTTATACTTTTTAAGTAAATATTTGCTGCAAATTGTTGAATTTTTCTTTGGATTCCAACCAACCCTTCCAATTAACCTTAACCGTTTTTTCCAATTATAGAATCCGGAGGGAACCTGTTTCACAAACGGCAAAATAAAATTACATTTATAGAACGCAAACTGAGGATTTATTTTCTTGTTGTGTGGGCAAGTGTATCGATTCAATATAAGCATTCAAGATAAATATCGACATTAATTTTGATATAGTTGAGTCAATCAATAGCGTACACGTAAAATATTTTGTACAAAGATATATTTACCAAATTCATGCAAATTATCAACAACGTGACTTTTTTCTTTGCACAATATCAAAATTAACAAAATCATTGAAAACATTCTATATTCTAAACAGTAAATAACATAAATTTTAACCAAAAATAAACGCGTCATAACATTGATGACGTCTTGAGAATTTACCTGTGAAATGTGCAATTATCAGGATTATTTCTATTATTAGCACCACATTCACTCACAGGACAAGTAACCATTGTGGAAAAAAGTTACTAAAAATAACCACTGTTACACTCTAAAAAATTACGAAATATCTAGGAGTTTATTTATTGCGTGCCGACTTGTGCCAATCAGTCATTCAAAATTGGTTACAGTCATGAAATTTGGTTGCCTTTTCTATCTTGCATTTTTGTCATAAGGTATTTTCTTCTCCCTTGCACGCTATGTCGGTCTATACGCCAGTATATACTAAGTCTATGGTTAATATCATATCATAGATAAGTAAATATGTAGCAAGCTAGTTAATATAACTTAATATCATCGGGAGATCGATTGCGCTAGCACCACAAGTATTTACTCATTTATGTAGCAAGCTAACTGTTAGATTCAATAGCACTTATTAGTTTGTGGTTCCTTTATAGAAGAAAAGCTTAACAGTTACTATACTCTTTGGTTTGTAGAGATCGATAGCATCGATAGTTTGAGTGAGTTTAGTTTGTGGGAGACACAGAGTACCATTGTGTAAACCTATAAACCGAAACTAAACCAGGCCTCCGTCACTCGCTCAAGACCCTGCGTTTTATGCCTACCGTTTTGCGTATCGCCCACGATACAACCGACATTGGGCTGCCGCACGCCCACCTGAGCGCTTGCACTGCACACGTTTCCCGCGCTTACTCGTCGAAATGCCGAAACCACGTAATTATTGTGCAATGGAGGGGTGTCAGAGTCAAAAAACAAATGAAAAATTGTCTTTTTTTTTCTTAACTATAAGATTACATCGAAACAAAGCATAACAGTGCTGTAATTTATAAATTGAGTGACAACCATTTTCAACGATAAAATTTAATAACCGAGAATTCAAATTGAAGGAAAAAAATGTATAAATCATTTTATAAAACTCAAACATATTTTATTGACAAATAAATATGGTAATTTCGCAAGATTCGTTTTATTACAATAATCATCATAGGTACAACCCTAAAGCATTCGTGCGATGACGCGCTTGCACGTGAGTCGCACGGCGGTCAACACAATCTCGACTCTTTAGCCGCGTATTTATGGTACATTTTCCTCTCACTGCGAACAATAGATATTATTATTAAGATTTTGTAGGCTATTATAGCGTAGGTATTTTCGCTTTTGTATGGGAGTGATGTATCTGTTTAGTAACCTATTAACTAATCTGTGACTAAACGTAGTGGCTTCCTTATATATTACTATACTCTTTGCGTAGTGGTTATATTTCCAGGGCCGGTCAACTTTGTATGGGCGGAATGAAATGCCTACGGGGGCTAAATTTCATTATTGCCATTTGTCAGATAAATGTCCTGTGTAACAATTAGTAATATTTTGCTAAAGATGAATTAGAAACTGTCAAATTTAAATTTTTCTTATGAAGATTACTATCTCTGCCACATTTTTTTGCGTTATTATATTAACTTATCATTGACAGAAAAGGAAAAAAATGTTCTTTTTTTGTTTTGATTTTTAAGGAGTATAAAATTATATTCGTTTCTGGTAGCACTAAAAACAAATAAGGTGCCGTTGCATTATTGTCGTTCAAGGTTGCTTGTAGTTTTTGTTTGGATTGTATCTCCTTTTTTACGATTTTGCTAGCCTAGGACGTCGTATTAAGATTTATTTCGTCCGTTTTGTGTTGTCCAAAGTTTTTACAGTATTAGACAGTGATCCGCAGTGAAATACGAGAAAGTGACTCTTCTAAAAACTGTGCTGTGCAATGGCGGATAAAGAAAATAGAAGGAAGTGTTTTAAGTGCGGCAGCTCACCGGCCGTAGACAACATTAAATTATTTATTTTTCCGAAACCCGCAGTCTGCACTAAGGAACATTTTTCGGTACGTATTTATTCACTTCAAGTTCTAACCTTAAAGAGTTAACTCTTTATCCAACTTATAAAGGTTATTTCTCATAACCATCTATAAACAAATTATTGCTTAGTAAACCACTGGAACTACTTTGATAATATTCGGGCTTAGCTTTCCATTGACGTCAGTGGAGTTTGGTGTTAATACGTATTTTTACAGAAAGATTACACTATTATAAGCACACACACAAAGTCTCAATATACGGAAACGCGTAATTTTTGAGAAAAGAATAATTGAAAATCAACTATTGCGGAGGCGAGGAGGGATGCCTGCGATTTGTTACGCTAAGGCGTAGAGGTTGCTCGTCCCGCAGCGCCGGAGACGTAGCAGTCTCAAAATAGATACAGAAATCCTTATGAATCAGGCCCCTTATTTTTTTATGATGAAGGGGATTTTTTTCTCATAAAATAGATTTATATTTACATTATAAATGCAAACATGAAAAAAAAGTATCGATATTTTAGAAATCGATTTTTTGGGAATCGATACATCAGCTTACAATTCGAATCTATTTAAAAAATCGATCTTTTTCGAAAAGAATCGACATCCCTATTGACGTCGACAATGACATTACAAAATGGCGCCAGTTTATTAGCAGATTAGACATAAACATTGTAAGAATAATTGATTTTCAATTATTCTTTTCTCAAAAATTACGCGTTTCCGTGTATTGAGACTTTGTGTGTATGCTTATAATAGTGTAATCTTTCTGTAAAAATACGTATCAACACCAAACTCCACTGAAGTCAATGGAAAGTCGTACCTAAACTATACTAAAATGAAACTATGCAACCACACAAATTGACTTAATTAAAAAATGAACAATATTTTCGAAGATGTATTGTAATGTAATTGTAGAACCCACAGAACACTAATACCCTTAGGCGGGGTAGAACCATTGATATTTTAGTTTCGGTTTTTTTTTTGGAGTTTATGGCCTGGTATCTAGACCTTTAGGCCAAGTCTTAAGTATTTTTATTCGGTTTATTGTAATTTCCCCACTCCTTCATAGTATACTGCTTCACAATATGTTGATGCGTCACATTGTGCAGTTCTTGGGAGATTTTGGCGGCAACTTGATCCAGCAGACAGCTGTAAGTTGGCGATGGTATCTAAAGGTGCCTATGCAAACAAACAGCTTATCTTGAGAATCCATCACCATCAGAGCACTTGTTTCACTGTTTCCACTAATAGTTCACATGCGTAGACACTTAATACACAAAATCGCAACACTTTTACATATCAAAGTCCACTTCGAACCATTATTTAAACAATAATACAGGAGCAGCAAACCGCCGCCGGTCAATTTCCCGCCAAAACTCCCTTTAGTTTCGGTTTATACCACAGAACACTATTACTCCTAAACGTAGTGATTATATTCTCTTTGATTACTCCTACGGAGAAGAATGCCAACTTCATATAAAATAAAATGAATATACCCACTAGCTCCATCTAGAGCCGGCCCACCTGCAATATTTTCGTGGCGGGAAAATTTGAACGTTGCTCTTTTTTTTGGGGGGGATATTTGAGGTATTTTTTTGGGTTGCCTATCCCAGCGCTGAATAAAAGAACAATAAATTACAGTTTTCTATTTATTTATTCAAAATACAAATAAAAATTAAAAAATATACATAAATTTTAAGTACTTTACAAAACTGGTGTTTTAGGTATAAATTATAGAAATGACAATTAATTTCTCTTCCACAACATGTTCTACCCACTAATTACCTATATGAGAAAAAGATATGAAAACATGTACCATCTTTTCTCATAACTTTTCTTTTTATAAGTCTGGACCCAAAGGGTGTTATCAGGACCGTAATAATGAGCCTACAACGTCTGTCTTGTAGACTTAGTATTACAGTCCTGATGGAATGTGAACACCATACATGCGGCATCGCCGACGCGACCAGTATTTGTATACTGGCTGCCTAATAACAGGTGGTTCTAAGGTACAAAAATACATTTCTCGAACATGCATAATACTAAAACACATCAGACGGAAGACAAAATTACTCCAGCAACTTTCTATAGTATATATATATATATATATATATATATATATATATATATATATATGTAGGAAGTATAATGGGTATAGTACAAAGACTGATTTTGTAGTTAGGAATAACAATTAATTCGTTTACACGAATTAATTATCCAACGAGTCGAGGATAATCTAGTAACGGAATACGACAAGCGCACCGTTCCACGTCAGAGCCAAGACTGTCTTAACGGCGGCCGCTCCGTCCGTTTTATACAAGCAAAACGGGCGCCATCGCAGGTGCAATAGTGCAGGTGTGCAGAGCACGTGTTATTTACAAGAATTCTGTCTAGCTACACAGAGGTCGCCGCACGTGCAATGGTGCACGTGCCGTCACGGCCATACTGACATGCGTGCGTCCTCGCACGCTCTCCATCACAATTTTAGTTATCTGTAACAACTGTAATCTGTAAAACATCGTTCAATTATCCTGACAAAACAGCGTCTGGTCCGGTCTATATTGACCCTTCAGACTTGGGTGACAGTCAGTTTTGTTCCGGCAGTAAGCCCTACAAAACTTTAATCATCTTTATGTTAGATCGGAATGATTAGTCTGTAGCTTTTTCTATTTTATCTTTTTTTTTTCAAGTACTGTTTTCGCTAGTCCGGAATAACTATTCCCTATAGCCATATCATTAGACCGGCACAAAGCCCTGCAATGATAGTAAGAACTATTTTTTTTCTTACGCCTTTTTTTTCAAGTACTATTTATGCTAGTCCGGAATCACTATTCCCTTTAGCTATATCATGGGACCGGCAAACGCCCTGCAATGATTGTAAGAACCACAATTTTTTTCTTACTCTCTTTTTTTTTCAATTCAGTATAGAACAGTTACAGGCCAACCATACCGCAAACATGTCCCCGTCACAATCATACAAAAGTGTATCGTGAGGGACGAGGACGACACGATAACACCTAAGTATGTAAACCAACAGCAACTCGACGCATATCCCAGTGCAGCACAGATCAGCCTCCCTGCAACTTCATGTTCCTTTCCTGCACTGGAATAATTACTTCGCTAGAGTGTTGCAACGTCTCTAGTAGTTTCTAGATGCACAGACACGGCTACCTCTTACTGTCGCATGTCCTCGTGCGGTTGACAGTGAACAGCATACGGTCTATCAGTTATCACCACTTGCTAACAGATATTAACTCTTGTTAAATATTACAACGGTCGACCATCCCAGACTTCATTTAAGTCTGGAACGCGCGGATACGGCTACCTTCAGGCAAACACACTACAGCTTTTTGTTCTGCTGCGATCGTGCCACATTTGCGGCAGCAAGCCGTCGCGCCGTACTAGCGCTAGCGAATCGTCGCACTGCTTTGCAAAATTAAAAGAAATCGAGATAAATGTATTGCGAACCATGGAATTCCGAGCCTCCGAAATTTATCACATATTCTCTTAAGAAACGGCAACTGCACGACATTTGAAAACATTGCAAAAAAATGGAGACTATGTGTAGGGACAGATACCACAACATATTTCGAAGCGAAGGAGGAAACTGCGCAAAATCTACGAAAGCCGTCCATTTACAGCGCCAAAGCACCATTTGTTCGGCGGCCGCTTGAATTGCCCTGCCGTAAGATCAGCCGATAAGTAACCGACTGTAGCGGTGTAGGCTCAATCTAACCAGCGCTCGGCCGTACCTGACCATGTTCGATTAGCCATCACAACGTCTTCCTCATTGATCATTGTTGTAGAGACTTCTACGAATCCCTCGAAATCAAACCCCAATCTTGTCAACGACACAATATTCGGAGCAAACTGCAACACTGATCAACACATTAGAACACAAAAATGTCACTTATTTTTAATTCATAGCGTGTTAAAGTTAATCCTTTATTGTAGTACAACCCTTAAAAGTTTTGAACTTCAAAATATAGCAGATGATAATCATGTTTCGCGTGAACTATCAAATTACAACAAAACGAGAGCAGCAGGAGCACCTGAGGGCTTACAGGCATCGTCGGGGTTGTAGTCATCATGATCTGCGTGAAAAACAAATTGTTAACTACAAGGACAACATACATAGTTGCCTATTCTCTCATCTATCACACATACGAGGCCCTAAAACAGAAATACGTTCTCATACCTTGGACTATAATAAAGCACTTCGCTTTCACAAGTAAACATAGGTCTTCATACGAAGTATCTGACACATACTCCTACTTGAACTTGCGAGATCCCACGTTAACTATGCGAACCACATTAAAAACGTGAACCAGGACAGCGCCTGCCAGAACAGAGCCTAATACATGTTCAGAAAACATTACCGTGCACACAGCATACGACTTCTGCGCACACAGTGTGACTCCCACGCATACAGAGTACATGACTTCCGAGGCATCGCCATGTACAGCATACGCGCGCTCCGGGATGGCGCCTGCGTATACGCGCATATGCATCTGCCGAAACCAGCCCATGTTACAGCTGGACCTGGCAGTCCGTTACGACCAGCAAGGCACACACTCACGCACTTGTAATCACATCACACGTGCTACTGTAACACATAAAAGAAAACATTAAAAATACTCAGTCGGAACTTGATTTCAAGAAATGCAGCACTACTCTTGGTACACCATTCGCCTTTCTAGGGCACCAAATACTGAGCTGCGGCTACACGACAACCTCTGGTATGGTCCGATCCTCATGTAAACTTAAATACTCTCTTCAATGCCAGAACTAATTGGCTCTACTTCACTTTCATCAGTTATACTTCGGTTTTCCGGCATTTTTCGCAACCAATTAAAAATATAAACACTCATTCTTACAAAATAGTTTCTGAGCCAATGTTTAGGATAAATTTACTTTCCTCATGTATCTAATGGTGATCAGTAGCAGCGACAAATAATAAGTCTGCGGCGTCATAAGCCGACAGCATACTCAAAAGCGAGCGCTACAGCTCCACGCTTTCCACTAAACTATTCCAAGTTTAGTAGACTACGTAATGCTCGGAGTAAACTGTAACACTTATCATCACATTAGATCACAAAAACACTACTTAGTGTTTTTAAGTCATAGCACGTTAAAGTAATCATGTTCTTTTTTTCGGTACATCGTTTAAACATTTTGAACTTAAAAACTAGGCCATGTAAATCACACCTCGTGTATAAAATTCTAACATTACTTGAGCAAGTTAAACTTCCACTGAATGCAAACTATAACTCATTCAGAATATCTCCAACATTTCTTTCGACATTTGTTATCATATTTGGGTACGTTAAGAAATAATGAAATTACTTGCGGGTACTTTCTATTATAAACTGAATAAAAAGATTTAACTTTTGACTTAAAACATTTCACTTTAAACTTTTACTCTACACTTTAATGATTCGTCAATGTCGTAAATACGACAACAAACTTGATTTAAGAAATTGAACACAAAAACAAAACGCGAGGCGCATTATTGTATTTCACCAACGTAATAACCCTTACACTATTCAAAGGTTATAGCAGGTGGGCAGTAACAGGGACTTTATCCCACTTCTGATGTAGGAAGTATAATGGGTATAGTACAAAGACTGATTTTGTAGTTAGGAATAACAATTAATTCGTTTACACGAATTAATTATCCAACGAGTCGAGGATAATCTAGTAACGGAATACGACAAGCGCACCGTTCCACGTCAGAGCCAAGACTGTCTTAACGGCGGCCGCTCCGTCCGTTTTATACAAGAAAAACGGGCGCCATCGCAGGTGCAATAGTGCAGGTGTGCAGAGCACGTGTTATTTACAAGAATTCTGTCTAGCTACACAGAGGTCGCCGCACGTGCAATGGTGCACGTGCCGTCATATATATATATATATATATATATATATATATATATATATATATATATATATATATATACTAGTTCTATATATAGTCATTAGATAAGTTTAAACAAGAAAATAAAATTTTCATATTTATCAAAATATTTCAATTACCTATGTAAAACAATGATAAAAATAATATTATATATAATTTACAATCATGAATGAATTGATATTATATATATTTTTCTCAAACAACTTAATTAATAAAAAAGCTCTTGTATTGCCCCTGGCAAAGTGTAAAAACTCGTAAACTAATTTTAACAATATTTGGTTGTCTATTTATTTCCCTGAATTAACACTTAAAATGTCTCTTTATATAATTTCTTATTATTTATTTTAGTTGATTAATTTAGGTGACTAGATTTTTATGTAAAATTCTGCAACAAGCTTTGTCAACCAATTTATATAAAATGCAGAACTACTCTTCAAATTACCTGTTCCAATCTCACTACCAGATGAAATCTTGGTACGACTTTCCATTGACGTCAGTGGAGTTTGGTGTTGATACGTATTTTTACAGAAAGATTACACTATTATAAGCACACACACAAAGTCTCAATATACGGAAACGCGTAATTTTTGAGAAAAGAATAATTGAAAATCAATTATTCTTGCAATGTTTATGTCTAATCTGCTAATAAACTGGCGCCATTTTGTAATGTCATTGTCGACGTAAATAGGGATGTCGATTCTTTCCGAAAAAGATCGATTTTTTAAATAGATTCGAACTGTAAGCTGATGTATCGATTCGCAAAAAATCGATTTCTAAAATATCGATATTTTTTTCATGTTTGCATTTATAATGTAATAAGAGATCATTTATCATGGTATCTTTCTTGTTTTTCATAAAATGGGTTTATATTTACATTATAAATAGAAACATTAAAAATATATAGATATTTTAGAAATCGATTTTTTGTGAACCGATACATCAGCTTACGATTTGAATCGATTTAAAAATCGACCTTTTTCAGAAAGAATCGACATCCCTATTGACGTCGACAATGACATTACAAAATGGCGCCAGTTTATTAGCAGATTAGACAAACATTGCAAGAATAATTGATTTTCAATTATTCTTTTCTCAAAAATTACGCGTTTCCGTATATTGAGACTTTGTGTGTGTGCTTATAATAGTGTAATCTTTCTGTAAAAATACGTATCAACACCAAACTCCACTGACGTCAATGGAAAGTCGTACCAAATACATCACAAAGTTCATTAAAAACATGAAATGTTACACTTTATATTCAAAACAATAGATATTAATCAGTACAAGTAGCAAATGTAAGCACAAAACAAACTTACCGATGAAAGGTAATATTATCAATTTTTCGTTGACTGATGCTGTTGCATCCTAAAATGCTACAACTTACCATCTTTTTCACCTTACCTAATAACTAAGATCCACATAAAACACTAAATTCAATTACCTCTTTGCTTATAATATCAATATTATTCAAAAGAGTTTGACATCGTTAACGTCAAATAAAGGATTTCAACAATTTGAACAACAATTGAAAACAATCAAAAACGCATACCTAGAAAAGACAAGAAATATAGATTTGCTTCTCCCTTACTCTTATGTCTAACTATATACGTGCATTCCTTTCACACGCTGATGACGTCACTGAATGTTTAGTCTATAAGATACTATGTCTATGTATTAACCATAGACTTAGAATATACTGGCGTATAGACCGACATAGCGTGCAAGGGAGAAGAAAATACCTTATGACAAAAATGCAAGATAGAAAAGGCAACCAAATTTCATGACTGTAACTGACTGTAACCAATTTTGAATGACTGGTTGGCACAAGTCGGCACGCAATAAATAAACTCCTAGATATTTCGTAATTTTTTAGAGTGTAACAGTGGTTATTTTTAAGTAAGTATCTTATTCCACAATGGTTACTTGTCCTGTGAGTGAATGTGGTGCTAATAATAGAAATAATCCTGATAATTGCACATTTCACAGGTAAATTCTCAAGGCGTCGTCAATGTTATGATGCGTTTATTTTTGGTTAAAATTTATATTATTTACTGTTTAAAATACAGAATGTTTTCAATGATTTTGTTAATTTTGATATTGTGCAAAGAAAAAAGTCACGTTGTTGATAATTTGCATGAATTTGGTAAATATATCTTTGTACAAAATATTTTACGTGTACGCTATTGATTGACTCAACTATATCAAAATTAATGTCGATATTTATCTTGAATGCTTATATTGAATCGATAGACTTTCCCACACAACAAGAAAATAAATCCTCGGTTTGCGTTCTATAAATGTAATTTTATTTTGCCGTTTGTGAAACAGGTTCCCTCCGGATTCTATAATCGGAAAAAATGGTTAAGGTTAATAATTGGATGGGTTGGTTGGAATCCAAAGAAAACTCAACAATTTGCAGCAAATATTTACTTAAAAAGTATAAAAGAAAAAGTAGAATAAAACAATTTTATTAAATCATCATTTATCATGGTCATTTCTACATTATTTGTACCAGTTAGTATAATATTGTTATAATAAGACTTCAAAACTTTAGATAAAAATGGAGACAGCTTTTTATACATTATAAAACTATTATTTTATTATTATTATTTTATTTAAGCCATTATAAACCTAACTAAGTATCTATTTATCAACCAAAAATATGTAAAACCTTACTTCACCACCCGCACATCACGGTCACATTAGTGCAATATTCATAGCATCACGCAATTTTCTCTAAGGGGTTGCGTGGAGCTTTGGATTATATTTCCAAGTTACAATGATAAAAAATTTAGCGTAGTTAGATATAATATATCTAACCAGACTTGCTGCGTTCGGAATTCCGTATGTATGTCATCATCATCATTACAGCCCTTCACAAGTCCACTGCTGAACATAGGCCTCCCCCAAAGAATGCCACAAAACACGGTCCTGAGCCACCTGCATCCATCGACTTCCTGCATGTCTTACCAGGTCGTCACTCCATCTCGTGGGGGGACGCCCTACACCTCGCCTACCGGTACGAGGCTGCCACTCGAGAACCTTTCTTCCCCATCGGTTGTCGGTTCTTCGAGCTATATGGCCGGCCCATTGCCACTTCAGCTTACTAATCCGTTGGGCTATGTCGGTCACTCTGGTTCTACTGCGGATATCCTCATTCCTAAGTTTATCACGCAGAGAAACTCCGAGCATAGCCCTCTCCATAGCTCGCTGAGCGACCTTGAGCTTCCTCATACGGCCAGCAGTGAAGGACCACGTCTCAGTTCCGTAAGTCATCACTGGCAACACGCACTGGTTGTACAATTTCGTTTTAAGGTTTTGAGGTATGTCTGACGAGAAGATGTGTCGTAGCTTCCCGAACGCTGCCCAGCCGAGTTGAATCCGTCGATTGACCTCTCGGTCGAAGTTGGACTTACCCAGTCGGACTATTTGTCCCAGGTAAACATACTCGTCAACAACTTCGAGCTTAGTGTTCCCAACAACTACCGGCATAGGTGTGACGTATGTATGTATGTGGCCGACTTAAATGTAGTACATAGAATAATTACCAAATCATCTTTTATTTCACTGTCTTGCTCCTTAGATTTATCTTTATCTTGAGACACAGGAGGTGCATAGGAACAATGGAGAAACACCAGTAGACAGATTATACTTGTTTTCAGCTTCATAATGATCTATAATAAATGAAAGAAATTCCATAAAAAAGTACTGCTTATTTTGCGATTTTATTTATACACAAGTAAAACAGTAGTAAGTAGCTATCGAAAACGCTATTTGAAACATTAATTACATTAAAAATCAAATACCTACAAATAGTTTAATGTCATACATATTACTATAGAACTTGGTCATATTTGCTATCACTAATGCTGTTTTTTCTGCATATCAATGTTGCATGATATGTTGCTAACTGGTAACATTCATTGCTATGCGGATGATAGCACTGGTGATGCTTTATACACCGGCCGTGCCAATATTTCTCGGGAAAATGTCGCTGAGTACCGGAACAAACTTGTGTATGAAGTCGAGTCTTTGCTGAACAAAGTCTCGGATTGGGGGCGACTAAATCTAGTCCAGTTCAATCCCCAGAAGACACAAGTTTGCGCGTTTACCGCTAAAAACTCTCCCCTTGCTGCCTCAGCTAGCATCGGAATCCTCGGCGTCGATATATCGAAAGTGTGCAGTTTTGTGGTCACTTGGAAGGTAAGGCTAAATTGGCCTCTAAAAAGCTTGGCGTGCTCAGCAGAGCGAGTCAGTATTTCATGCCGGCACATCGCTTGCAACTTTACAAAGCGCAAGTTCGGCCTCACATGGAATACTGTTCTCATCTCTGGGCCGAGGCACCCCAGAGTAAGCTCCTTCCACTTAACCGCATCCAGCGCAGAGCAGTTCGAATTGTTGAGGACCGAGTTCTTTCTGATCGGCTCGATACACTGGCACTGCGTAGGGCTGTTGCATCCCTTTGCATTTTCTATCGAATTTACCACGGGGAGTGCTCTGAGGAATTATTCGGATTAATTCCAGCCGCCAAATTTCACGAACGCACATCGCGTCTAAATTCACGATACCATCCTCACCATCTGGATGCTTGGCGGTCCGTTTGAACGTTTTACTAGGAGTTTTCTTTCTCGTACAACTTATCTGTGGAATCGTTTACCACCGGCGATTTTTCCGGACCGATACGACTTAGGGACCTTCAAGAAAAGAGCTTACACCTTTCTAAAAGCCGGCAACGCATCTGCAATTCCTCTGGTGTTGCGGTTATTCATGGTAGTCACTTACCATCGGGTGAGCCGCATGCTCGTTTGCCCCCTCTTCTATATAAAAATAAAATACATTGACATTCAAGAACGGATAGACTGTGACGGGCCCTAAACAACTTCTACATATTACGGTGAAGCGATATTGAATAACACTTCAGTTTTACCAGATATATGCTGCTGCTGCTGGAAAGGGCCTACTGTCAAAGTTGAAGACGGACCACGATTGTTATTTTCGAGAAACCGAAGATATTACATCAAAGAGTATTTAATCAATACGTTTTACATGACATATCGACCTAATATATAAACGTCAAGAGTCCGTAAAAGTCTGCGTCTGTGTAAAATAGGCCCCCTCGTTTTGTTGAGGAAATGCAATAATCACCACGTTTGATAGGCGGATTGGCGATCTCAGTACGAATGGCATCTATGGCGCTGTTCACCGTCACCGGTCTCGATAGGTTTTTACGTCTGGCGTAAACTAAATGATTATACCGCCATATTATGTCGGATGCCTTGAAATCTTTTTGGCATTTCCTACTATCGCCTACCACCCACGTTTTTATGTTTGTGACTCAATCACGTAAAAACTACTAAACATATATTAATGAAACTTGGCATTATTATAGATTACATAGCAAAATAAAATATTTTTTGCATAATAAAGTTTTAGTCTGTCCCAAATCACAGTATTTTTATTCAATGGTGTAATAACAAATTGATCGGCTTTTAACCAAACTCGAGCGGAGCGGTGGTCAAAAGCTAATATATACATACAATACCTACATAAATACATACAAATGAATAAAATTGAAGTGTCTGTTTTTAATATCAAAATAACAGATTTTTACGATATGCTTTTTAATAAAAAGTATATACGGTATTATTTTAGAAAAAAATTTAGGGTACCACGCAAAAAAATTTAAACCAAATTACACGCGGGCGAAGTCGCAGGGTACAGCTAGTATTCAAGAAAGTAAACACATCAATGGGGTTGTTAAACATATACATTATAGGTACATCATATTCACCTTACAATTGCAGACGGTATATTCATTATGACTGAAGTACTGGAACACCATAGCACTATGCAGTGTGTCCCAAGAAGCAAATGTTATGATCATGCCTAACATCCATTTCACTGTCTATCTATGATAATTATTGAAAAATTATCTTGGAATTGTCGACGAATGTGAGTACCACAGCTAGTATGTATTAGCAGTTAAGTTACGGAACTAATTCTTGTTTTTCACTACTTATCGCATGAGATAACTTGAACGAAAATATCCGCAGTACCAAAGAAAACATGAGTACAGTTCACATGCGGTAGAAGGGAAACCTTCAGAAAACAAGACTGAGACCTGGGTAATAGAAAAAGTTGTATACTGTATTCTATCTCATTGTCCCGCAGACTAAATCTTATAGATGTATATGTTTGTCTCGCCTTAGTGTTGCTTTTTCGTATCATCGAGTTTCAAATCACGATAACGCCTATCAGATCAGTTAAATAAGACGGATTTATATAGAAACGGTAACCGTTTAGTAAGGAAAGCCTTTCGTATAATTCGTAATTCGACGACACCCTCCCCACCACACGTATCTTGGACGAGATTTTCTAATGGCTACTCTAATTACATAATATGACGTATCGTATACTTTTGTACCGCTAAATGACGTTATCGGACCTTTTCGTATCGATACATACCTACTACAACCGTTACTGTTAATACGACTAATAGTGAATCAGTTGTCAATATTTTATGTAGAATACATAAAATTCGATTTAAAACAATTGTGACCAACCTTAGAATTCTAAGATGGCTATCATTCAATAGCCAATACATTAAAACTGTAATTTCGTAATAACTGTTATTATAATCGTCATTAGTTAGGATTCCTTTACTAATATATTTCCTATGTTGTTTGTAGTACTAACACTAAAATGAACTATACCTATAGTATATGTGAAACAATTATGTACCATATTTTAATAACAAGAATATTAAAAGATTCTTTTGACACGTCAAATATTAAAAATTGAAAAGTGGAAGGACGTGCTCAGTGCAGCACGTGCACGTGCATTTATTTATGATTTATTTTTTAAATGGTAACTCGCTGGTCGAAGAGTGTACCAACGAATAGAGGAAATACTAGCGATCACACTAAAACACAGCAAACAAAAATTTTGTGATATCACTTTGAAATTAATGTGCCATTTTCATAAATAAAAGCTTTTCTTCATTATTATTATTTGAATAAAAAAGGAGGTATAAATGTTTTTGTTTATTTAATATGATTAACCGTTGACTAAATATTACCTTGTTTTATTTAAAATAGTGTATTTATTAGTGAAAGTTTTCGGCTTTCTTCTTATTTTAGATTGACCTACATATGCAATCCACGTGACCACTTACTTGTTTTTATAAGGCGCGACCACTGCAGGGTTAAGAAATGGTCTCGTTACACGTCATATTTAGCTGTCATGTTATTCATTTATTCGAATTTCTTCCTTAGGTTTATGCGTTATTGGTTGAAATTGCTATACAAACATATCTCGTAAGGAGTGCGATTGTTTTTGAGTGTTCAAATTTAAACATAGTTTGTAGTGAACGAAGATTAATTTTTTTTTAAATAAAATCATCGATATATATGTACTACGTACTAGATTGCGCGTTCCGAACATACACTATGTTCAACTGAACTGTACTGCAATCCGTACAGTGTGTCATTTAGTGTGGTTTCAATCTACTAGTTAGTCTGTGGTATCAATATTCATGCAGTGTGATGAATACAAGATTTCAAATTAAAGTTTAAGCCTGGACGTAAATAACAATTCAGTGGTCAAGTAAGTGAAATTATTTGTTCTTCAAGTGAATAAATAGGTAATAATATCCATATCGTAATATTACATAAAAAATCAACTGCGTATGCGCGACTTTACTAACTCCTGCGCATGTGCAAAAACAGAGTAGTGCACATTTTTTGTTTAGAAAGCCTTTTCAGGTACGTAGTACATATAACTCAATGAATAAAACAAATAATCTGGTGGGGAGTGCGAGAGTATATGAACGTTTACTACTGGCGACTCAGCGGGCGCCCTTATCAATTTTCTTTCGCGGAAATTTTCAATCTACGTACTGTACATATTTCGAATAATTTTGATTTTAACTCAAGCCTCACAAACTTGGGTCAGTCAGTGGATTGAATTCTCAAACATTTGAGAGGTTTGCAGTTTGCACGGTGCACCAAAGTTACTCGAAATTACTTAGAGGTAAATGAACTATAAATAATTGTAGGTTATTTTAGTTTCTGGAAAGCTGATTGTTTTACAAACTGTATATTACGATCGATGGTTTTATTGTTTTCCATTCCACATTTATGTTATGTTTTTATAACTGACTTTACGGCTCTGGGTTCTAACCCTTCTGAGCCTGACCCTATGTTGCTGGAAAGTCATTTTTCACAGAGCAATAACTATATTTACATCAGCAAAATTCTATAAATAAAAAAGTATTAATATACGTGATCTGAAACAAACAAAATTCGAGTCCACGACTTTTTCTGCCACCAGGGCGACGCCACTAGAAAGTGAAGTAAAATCAAAGAGTATAATAAGTGTATACATACAAGAAGGTATAATATTTGACAAATTTCATAGTGGGGAAGTTCATTTGTTCGGAAAATATAAAAGTTATTGTTTCTTGTTGTACTATAAGATATATTTTATATTAATAACATTAGAAATAAATAAACCAAACAATTATGAATATCTTTGGCTTGGTTGATTTATTTTTAATGTAGAAAAATTTAAAAACAGTAAAAAATGTCCAAAAATTTAAAGAGCAAACCACGGACGCATTGTTTTGTGTATTAATATAATACTCTGGAAAATGATACTTTTATTAAAAAAAAACAACTGCTCAATTAAATAACAGTGTATAACAAAAAACTTTATTGTCAACTAGCGACATCTGGTGAGCAGAAAATTACCACAATATTGTCTTAGCTTTTTATTTTTACTTGCTCCAGTAGCAAGAATATTTTCTATTTTGAATAAATTGTGGACATCTAAAAAAAATCACTTACGGTTCCAGCTCTAAAGGCGATGTTGATAACAAAGGTAACAATAAAAAAAAATCCCCAGAATTTTATTCTTATTGAAAATCATCAGCAACTTTATTAAAGCAAATGTGTTCCACTGACAAATATAATTACAAAAAGTATGTTACTTTTAATAATTACCCTCTGAGGAACTTTGCTTTAATGCATCTGCAAGCAAAGTTCCTCAGAGAGTGAACCAGTATATAAAAAGTACTCTGTGCAGTGAACGAACTGGAGCGAATGAAATAACTGGTGATTGATTTTTATTTTTCACTATTTGTTACAATAAATATATAGTTAATGTGCTTCTTCTTGATTGTATAGTTACAGTTTATGGCTTGGCTTTCTATTGACGTCCGTCGAGTTTAGTGCTGATACGTATTTTTGCAGAAAGATCACACTATTATAAGCACACACACAAAGTTTTAACATGCGGAAACGCGTACTTTTTGAGAAAAAAATATTTGTAAATTAATTATTCTTGCAATGTTTCCGTAAAACTGGCGCCATTTTGTAATGTCATTGTCGTCGTCAGTAGGGATGTCGATTCTTTCCGAAAAAGATAGATTTTTAAACCGATTCGAATCGTAAGCTGTATCGATTCATAAAAAATCGATTTCTAAAATATAGATATATTTTCCTGTTTGCATTTATAAGATACCATACTAAATGATCTCTTATGAAAAAAAAGAAAGATAACACAATAAATGATCTCTTATCAGTAAAATCAGTTTTAATGGCGATTTTCAAGGGTGAAATATCGATTCATTGGATCGATTCTGTACTGCATACCGATTAAAAAAAAGATATTTTGGGCCTGAAAAATCGATTTCAGATCGAAGGAAAAAATAAAAATAGAACATAAAGATGTCTTCGAAGAATTAATTATAAAATTGATTAATAAATTATTGATTATATTTGATTTGTTTTATTTTAACAGTACCTATTAGGGCAGATAATAAATAAAATAGGTTAGGTTCTACTTATGTCAAAGAACCAAATTGATTGACCCCGACTCCACCTGGTACGAGTCTGTCCTACTCCTAGAGTGGTTATATAGAGCCGGAGGCGCGTAGGGGGAGCAGCCTCCGTCTGCTGTAACAAATCGTAGGCATCGGACGAGCCGGAGCGACTGAGCCTGGTCGCCCCCCCCCCCCCCTTAATTCGACGAATGTCAATGGAAATTCGTAATAAAATAGGCTTAGAAGGGCTAGAACCCAGAGCCGTAAAGCTAATTAAAAAAAACAACAAACTGTTGTAAAAATATGTGATATTCAATAATTTATTTCTCAAAAAGTGCGCGTTTCCGCACTTTGTGTGTGTGCTTATAAAAATGTAACCTATCTGCAAAAGTACGTATCAACACCCAACTCGACGGACGTCAATGGAAAGTCGTACCCTAATTCGGCCATTCGGAACACCGGGTCAGCTAGTAAGATAAGAAAAGAAAGTTGATAAGTCAACAATGAGGGCTAATAGAATAGAATATTTTTTATTCAATAAACATTTCATGTGTAATTCTTATTGAGTCATTTTTTACTTTACCACTGGTTCGAAAAAAAACCCTCTGTCCTGGGAAGAACCAGCAAGAAACCCAGCGGGACTTTTTTTAAAAATAAATTTTACAATATAAATGATAACGAACTATTTACAAAATTTATTTTAGAAACTGCTTGGAAGGGACCACCTCATTCCCAGGGGTTATTATCAACCATGTATTCGTTTATACTATAATAACCCTTTTTATACTGTTTCAGCTTAATAAAACATTTAAACTTGGTAATAGAGAGAACCCGTACACTTTCTGGGACCTTGTTGTAATAGCGTATTCATTGCCCCAAGAATGAATTACTGACTCTGTGGAGTCGAGAATCTGGCATCACTAGCTTGTGTTTGTTCCTAGTGTTTACAGAATGTATATCACTTTTTTACTAAAACTATCTTTGTTTTTGTGAACATACATTAAATTTTCGTAAATATACTGAGATGCCAAAGTTAATATATTAATTTCTTTAAATTTATCTCTAAGAGACTCTCTCGGTTTTAGATTGTAAATAGCTCTAATGGCCCTCTTCTGTAAAACAAAAATAGTTTCTGAATCAGCCGCATTTCCCCATAGTAAAATCTCATAAGACATTATGCTATGGAAATAACTAAAATAAACTAATCTAGCTGTCTCGACACTAGTGAGACCTCTAATCTTTTTTACAGTATAGGCTGCAGAACTTAGTCTGCTTGCTAATTTGGATATATGGGGGCCCCACTGGAGCTTTGCGTCAAGAGTGATGCCAAGAAAAACAGTGGATACAACATGGCTCAATTCCTCCCCATTTAAAAACACATTGGTATTCCGATTTTTAACATTCGTTGTTGTAAATTTAACACAATTAGTTTTATTTCCGTTCAAATGCAGATTATTAACGTTAAACCAATGCACTAATTTTGATATAGCATTATTCACTTCGTCACATTTAAATGATTGACGTTTAAGTTTAAAAATCAAGGAAGTATGATCAGCAAATAATACTATATCATGACTATCCCCTACAAGGTGAGGTAAGTCGTTAATATACACCAGAAACAGGAATGGGCCGAGAATCGAGCCCTGAGGAACACCCATTATTACAGATGACCCGGAAGAACTTTTACCATTGAAATAATCTTCCACTCACCAGATGTCGCTAGTTGTGACTGAGGTAAAGTTTTTCGTTGCATAGTGTCAGTTAATTGAGAAATTAGTTTTAAATAATAGTTTATTAGTTTATCATTATCTGGAGTATTACATTAATATACAACACAATGAGTCAGTGGTTTGATTTTTAATTTTTTACACTTTATAACTCTTTTTTTTAATTTTTGTACTTTAAGTTATATTTATATTTTATTTATTCATTTCTAATGTAATTAATATAAAATATAACTAACAATATGGAAAGAAACCTTAAATATTACATTTTCCTAAGAAATTATCGTCGCCCGCTATGAAATCTGTCAAATATTTTACCTCACTGTAAAGTCGCGCCGCCCTAGTGGCAGAAAAAGTTGTGGATGCCCTCATTACATTATGTCAAAAAATAAAAATTATAATTGTTTTGCCTTCCCGGAACCCCTCCACTAACACTTAAACTTTATATGGTATTAAAGTTCAAATTGACTTTTAAGTATTATTACGAATCTTTTGAATGGGAATACAGAAAATTGTTTTTATACTTTTTCAGACAATTTTTTAAATTTTTCCTCTGTAAGAACCATCTTCGTACTTCAAGGAAAAAAGAATTAGCGAAATCGGTTCAGCTGCTCTCGAGATTTACGCTTAGCAACGCATTCAGCGATTCATTTTTATATTATAGAAGATTGAATAAACGCATGTCCCGTTTTAGAAAAAAATGGTCAGTTTATTCATGATGTATAATTCATTATTTAAATGTGAAAGTAAAGCAAATTTTTTTTATTTATAAATTCTTGTTTAGTATAAGTATACTAATAATAATTATTAGTATACTTATACTAAACAAGAATTTATAAATAAAAAAAATAGCTTTAATTTCATATATAAATTATTTATATATGAAATTAAAGCTCATAGAATTATAATTAAAGCTATTTTTCTTATTTATAAATTCTTGTATAGTTATTTTTAAAATTATTAATATTTGTTAGGCTAGCAGTTGCCATTCTCATATATCAAATGATATATGTAGTGCAATAATTTAGCTAGTTACCTTTATTTGCGGCCAATTTAACATAGGCAACCGGATTCCGTCGTGCTCAAAAAAAAAATTAGTTTTGATTTCATATAAGTATAAATAATGAATAGGTATACATCATGAATATACCTATAACTGTAACAAAGTAACCGGGCTGCGGAGAGGTTGCGCCAAGTGCGCTACTGCAAACAAACCTTTCCAAGTTCTTTACATATATTCCTGTGAAGTGGTATTTAATTTATTTAGGTACAAACAAGTAATGAAATATTTTCTAAAAACATTAATTAATACAATTTTAATTAAAAATACTTGGGACACATTTTGATAGGCAATGTAACAATGTTTTCTTTCACTTATAATTAAGTTAGATTTTGATTTAAAACTACATTAATATAGTATCTTGCAGTCGGAATAATAGATGATGTTGTGATTTTTGTGCTGCACAGCACAACACACCACACTATCAACTAAAATAATGGATAAATATTTAGTTAATAACTCAAAATAAACTCAACATACACATTCAGAAGGAAATACCTGCAACCGATAAAATGAAGTATTCTCAACTATTAATGACTGTATATAACATAGATTATTCTATAAATACTTGAGAGCATTTATGTTTAAGCCAAAAACAATAATAAATAATAAAATCTCCTCTAAAACTATGATTGAACTAAGAAAATATTTTCAAAATGAAAGAAGTTGATAAAGAAATGTAATTCCTTGGTAAAACCTGTTGTTTGTAATGCAAACAATGGATGAACAGAGTTGAGTATTTGCCTGCATGTCTATCCATTTGATTACAACATCTTTCCTTCAAACTAGATAAAAGAGCCTTCAAGATGAGTATGTAATACTAATACTGTACACACTATCAATATGCAATATCAGTTTCCTATGTAGTACTGCAATACTACATTAACAACTAAGTATGTGCCTACTTATGGCAAAAAATGTATTTTCTTTGTTTCTGATAACAAAGATGATTATAAATTTCATATATAGTTTAAAAAGACATCTTTTATGGCATCTGTTGCTTATATCTGTATTTTTACTTGGTATACAGATTAAAATCTAGGGATTTTTACTTAAGTTACAACTAACACCATAATATGGATCTTTTTTATTTATTTATTCTATCAACTATTTTTATTTGCTCTACATTGATAAGAATAGGTTCTTTCATACTGAAAATACCCTGAAAAAAATTAATAATACTGTCATTTTACATTTTATATTTTAATATTTTTACAGTTGCGTTTTCAGCAACTATTTAAATTTAACAACATATTATTTATGTAGCAACTAGGTAATATTAGATGACAATTACTATAATATGAGAAAATGTTGACTGTTATATGTATATCTTTAAATATTCATTATTGTTTAATCTAATGTATGTTGTTCCTCTTGATTTCATATGCATAAAAATACTGGTACATAATAGTATTTATAATAGTACCTTCCTGTCTAAACTATCTTTTACTATGTACTACGTTATTACAGCCCATCACAAGTTCACTGTTTAACATAGGCCTGTGGCCTGTGGCCACATGTGTTGTGGTGGTGTAAGAATATCCATTACCATCATCTATTGGTATCATAAGACGTGACAAAGGGAAACAAGCCAGAAGAAGGGCAGGATACTATCTTTATGATAACAGCCAAATCATAATGAAAAAGTTGTAGTTTCTAACACTTAACATGAGTGGCAACTGCAACAATATACTGCATGATGATGAAACATACAAAGTTGTCACTCATGTCAATTAAAATTCTTTTTTAAAGGCAAAGCTAAATAAATATTTATTTGTACATTTTTAAATAATAAAAATATAATTTAACTTAAAACATAAAATATTTTTGATTCTGAGCACTAAAATTCAATGCTGCTAATACTTTCGGGGACCTGGTAGATAGGAACTTTAATTTGTATGTTCTAAGTACAAGTTTACACAAGATTTTCAAAAACAACTCACAAGCTCAAAGATTATTAGATTCTTTTTAACTTTTTAAATGCTGTTTAAAAATTTTAAATTCAGTTATGCCTGAAAAAAGAAAACTAAATGGTAAAGAAGGATAGAGGTTCTTTTCTTGCTTAATGGCTAAGTATAGCCATTCTGTGAGGAAACACAGCCAGCTTTCTTGGCACAATATCACGGGGAGTAGGACTGTATGACAATTTAAATTTTTAGTTTTAGTTATTCTTTAGTATAGTTTTTTTATATTGTGTGTAACCTTTTAGAAAGAAAAACTATAAAATTAAATATCTTCAGAGTTCTGAAGAGTTAGTAAACCTTGGTAAAACCTGTTGTTTGTAATGCAAACAATGGATGAACAGAGTTGAGTATTTGCCTGCATGTCTATCCATTTGATTACAACATCTTTCCTTCAAACTAGATAAAAGAGCCTTCAAGATGAGTATGTAATACTAATACTGTACACACTATCAATATGCAATATCAGTTTCCTATGTAGTACTGCAATACTACATTAACAACTAAGTATGTGCCTACTTATGGCAAAAAATGTATTTTCTTTGTTTCTGATAACAAAGATGATTATAAATTTCATATATAGTTTAAAAAGACATCTTTTATGGCATCTGTTGCTTATATCTGTATTTTTACTTGGTATACAGATTAAAATCTAGGGATTTTTACTTAAGTTACAACTAACACCATAATATGGATCTTTTTTATTTATTTATTCTATCAACTATTTTTATTTGCTCTACATTGATAAGAATAGGTTCTTTCATACTGAAAATACCCTGAAAAAAATTAATAATACTGTCATTTTACATTTTATATTTTAATATTTTTACAATTGCGTTTTCAGCAACTATTTAAATTTAACAACATAATATTTATGTAGCAACTAGGTAATATTAGATGACAATTACTATAATATGAGAAAATGTTGACTGTTATATGTATATCTTTAAATATTCATTATTGTTTAATCTAATGTATGTTGTTCCTCTTGATTTCATATGCATAAAAATACTGGTACATAATAGTATTTATAATAGTACCTTCCTGTCTAAACTATCTTTTACTATGTACTACGTTATTACAGCCCATCACAAGTTCACTGTTTAACATAGGCCTGTGGCCTGTGGCCACATGTGTTGTGGTGGTGTAAGAATATCCATTACCATCATCTATTGGTATCATAAGACGTGACAAAGGGAAACAAGCCAGAAGAAGGGCAGGATACTATCTTTATGATAACAGCCAAATCATAATGAAAAAGTTGTAGTTTCTAACACTTAACATGAGTGGCAACTGCAACAATATACTGCATGATGATGAAACATACAAAGTTGTCACTCATGTCAATTAAAATTCTTTTTTAAAGGCAAAGCTAAATAAATATTTATTTGTACATTTTTAAATAATAAAAATATAATTTAACTTAAAACATAAAATATTTTTGATTCTGAGCACTAAAATTCAATGCTGCTAATACTTTCGGGGACCTGGTAGATAGGAACTTTAATTTGTATGTTCTAAGTACAAGTTTACACAAGATTTTCAAAAACAACTCACAAGCTCAAAGATTATTAGATTCTTTTTAACTTTTTAAATGCTGTTTAAAAATTTTAAATTCAGTTATGCCTGAAAAAAGAAAACTAAATGGTAAAGAAGGATAGAGGTTCTTTTCTTGCTTAATGGCTAAGTATAGCCATTCTGTGAGGAAACACAGCCAGCTTTCTTGGCACAATATCACGGGGAGTAGGACTGTATGACAATTTAAATTTTTAGTTTTAGTTATTCTTTAGTATAGTTTTTTTATATTGTGTGTAACCTTTTAGAAAGAAAAACTATAAAATTAAATATCTTCAGAGTTCTGAAGAGTTAGTAAACCTTGGTATTCCATTTCTTTGTACATTATATCCTGGTTTAAAGTGTGTAATATATCTTGGAATCTCTGTCTTAATGCCAAATTCTCCATTCCTGCAATTTCATGTTGAGTTCTTTGCCGGCGTTGCTTTAATTCTTCCAGTTCTGTTCGCAATTGGTCTATTCTGAATTGCATATTATCCTTAGACATATCTCGTGATTGATAATCACCATCATCTTCAGAAGACATACCTCCGCTTTTAGATACCACAGAAACTGCAGGAGTAGTAGCACGACTATGGCTCCTAGATCTCTTAGAGATTTGACCTCCTTGGAACATTTGTGACTCAAACTGAATTGACAAATCTCTCTTTGAATGCATGTCTCCCATAGCATGCATTGAATTTGTATCAGACAAACGGCTATCATATGGTGATAAGCGGCTATCTTCCATCTCAGCATTAATGTTATCATCGTCACTGTCACTTACAGCACCTCCAAATATATCAACAACATTAGAAGATTCTGGATTGGTAGCATCAGAAGTTACAGATTCTCTTTTAGAACTTCGCTCAGCCTTGGATTTGCGATCAGGTTTAGAATGTGAAGATGAACTAGCTTCAGGCTTAGGATGGTCATCTTCCTCTTGCACAATTTCCCATGATATACTAACAGCTTCATTATCAGCTCGAAGAAGTCTCTTTAATTCCTTTTCTATTTCTGGACCTTCCACACACTTTTTCTTTAAAGTTTTCCGGAAACGTCTCTTTCGCACATTTTTAGTAGGTGGAGTAATACCATGGGGCCATAAAAACTTTTTATCCACTTTATATGGGTCTTTTTTCTTATTTTTTGCAGGAGACTCCTCTTCTATAGAAGGAGTATCAGGTTCATCTTTACATATCATCATTTGACAAATATCTGCAGTCTTATAGAAACTTTTGTTATCAATTGTCTTTAGCGATTCAATGATAGTGGGTAAATCAACTATCTTAGCATGCATCAACCGATGATCAAATCGCACTTCACCATGCCTCATATCGTTTTCTATCTGAATTTTCAAACGATTTTTGAGATTTTCACCCGACTTGAGCACCTCTCTAAGTAACTTTGCTGGCTCTTCGGGAAGCCTGAGTATAAATTGCGATTCAAGTTCAGTAGGATATTCTGGTTCTCTTTTTTCTTTATTCATTGTGAACATTCAAATCGATTATCACGTTCAAAGAGTATGCCAATTATACCAAACTATACTAAAATGAAACTATGCAACTACACAAATTGACTTAATTAAAAAATGAACAATATTTTCGAAGATGTATTGTATTGTAATTGTAGAACCATTGGTATTGTAGTTTCGGTTTATAGGTTTAGGCCGGCCACATACATACGGAATTCCGTTTCGAGATTCCGTTTCGATATTTCGATTCGGAATCCCGAACGCAGCAAGTCCATATAAAATCTATGACCCGCCATACACGTACGGTAGTTTTCCGTTCGATATTTTGCGGGCAAAACGGGATTCCGTTTGTGTGTGGCCGACCGTTCGGAATTCCGAAACGGAATCTCGAAACGGAATTCCGTATGTATATGGCGGGCCTTATACAATGGTACTCTGTGACTCCCACAAACTAAACCACAACCAAAGAGTATAGTAATTGTCCTATACAGGAAGGACCACAACTAAACTCATTAACTCACTCAAAGACTCAAACTATTGATGCTATCGATCCCTACAAACCAAAGAGTATAGTAACTGTTTAGCTTTTCTTCTATAAAGGAACCACAAACTAATAAGTGCTATTGAATCTAACAGTTATATAGCTTGCTACATAAATGAGTAAATACTTGTGGTGCTAGCGCAATCGATCTCCCGATAATATTAAGTTATATTAACTAGCTTGCTACATATTTACTTATCTATGATATGATATTAACCATAGACTTAGAATATACTGGCGTATAGACCGACATAGCGTGCAAGGGAGAAGAAAATACCTTATGACAAAAATGCAAGATAGAAAAGGCAACCAAATTTCATGACTGTAACCAATTTTGAATGACTGGTTGGCACAAGTCGGCACGCAATAAATAAACTCCTAGATATTTCGTAATTTTTTAGAGTGTAACAGTGGTTATTTTTAAGTAAGTATCTTATTCCACAATGGTTACTTGTCCTGTGAGTGAATGTGGTGCTAATAATAGAAATAATCCTGATAATTGCACATTTCACAGGTAAATTCTCAAGGCGTCGTCAATGTTATGATGCGTTTATTTTTGGTTAAAATTTATGTTATTTACTGTTTAAAATATAGAATGTTTTCAATGATTTTGTTAATTTTGATATTGTGCAAAGAAAAAAGTCACGTTGTTGATAATTTGCATGAATTTGGTAAATATATCTTTGCACAAAATATTTTACGTGTACGCTATTGATTGACTCAACTATATCAAAATTAATGTCGATATTTATCTTGAATGCTTATATTGAATCGATAGACTTTTCCACACAACAAGAAAATAAATCCTCGGTTTGCGTTCTATAAATGTAATTTTATTTTGCCGTTTGTGAAACAGGTTCCCTCCGGATTCTATAATCGGAAAAAATGGTTAGGGTTAATAATTGGAAGGGTTGGTTGGAATCCAAAGAAAAACTCAACAATTTGCAGCAAATATTTACTTAAAAAGTATAAAAGAAAAAGTAGAATAAAACAATTTTATTAAATCATCATTTATCGTGGTCATTTCTACATTATTTGTACCAGTTAGTATAATATTGTTATAATAAGACTTCAAAACTTTAGATAAAAATAGAGACGGTAACTTTCGAAACTTTAGATAAAAATGGAGACAGCTTTTTATACATTATAAAACTATTTTATTATTATTATTATTATTATTATCTTATTTAAACCATTATAAACCTAACTAAGTATCTATTTATCAACCAAAAAATGTAAAACCTTACTTCACCACCCGCACATCACGGTCACATTAGTGCAATATTCATAGCATCACGCAATTTTTTCCAAGGGGTTGCGTGGAGCTTTGGATTATATTCCCAAGTTACAATGATAAAAAATTTAACGTAGTTAGATATAATATATCTAACTACGCTCTTGGAGCGCCACGTGGTTAAATATGTCAGGACAGTATAAATTACATAGTATTTGATACTGACAACGCTCGATGCCCGATTCATGGTTGATGGCCGATGACATACAGCGTTAGTTGTAAACAAGAGGAACTCGAGGTTAAGTAATAACTGCGCAGATCAATTTGAATGAAAAAATCTGAATCTGATTTGATATATTATTGTCGCTTCACGACATTTGGCGCCCAACGTAAAAGTCCTCTTTCTCTCTTAATTCTTCACCTTTACTGCGCCTTGTCCATTCCCTTTTGAATGAAACTAATTTTACGGATTTTATCGCGTATATTAACTTATTTTACATTCCCGACGTTTCAAGCACTTTACAGCACTCATGGTCACGGGGGGGACTGAGGTGTATGACGTCCCAATGTCATAGTTAACCACGGCTACCTCCAGATTAAAAATTATTAATTTTTGTTCCGATCTACGCAGTATGAACTTACAGTATCATGAAGTCTTGCAGTTGTATGCTTGGGTTGGGATTTAATTTTATTAATTATGGGATCCCAAGCAGATGGTAGCACCCAGCCATCTTCTCTATTGAAATTAGGATGTTTTTTGATTTCAATAGCCTCGCGAATCATCCTTGGAAGGAATCGGTGTTCTTTAGCGAGGATTTGTGGTCTATCAAATCTAATGTAGTGATGGGGGCGATCCTGTACATGTTCACAGACTGCAGACTTCCCGGAGCGTCTATTCTTCACATCAGCTATGTGTTCTTTAACGCGGGTTTTAATGGATCTTTTAGTTTGTCCTATATAAGAGAGACCACATTCACAATCCAGCTTGTACACTCCTGCATCTTGCAGAGGAATATTACACTTGACTGATGGTAAAAACTGACTAATCTTCTTCGGCGGCTTGAAATATGTTTTAATGGAAGCACGCTTCAAGATGTAGCCAATCTTGTCAGTGACACCTCTGACATATGGCAGTACAGCAGGCACTCGCTCGACTGTGGCCGGCTTCACTCCCTTTTGATTTAATTGCTCTCCCTTTCGTTCTTAACTCTTTATTTATTCATCCTTTTCATACCTTCCAAATTCTAAAACAACACTTCATCTAGTGTTTCAACGTATCTGGATTATATTTAGGCCTACATTTAACACTCCACTTACATTCATCACTTTAATATTTTTATTGTAGAAAACCTTCCAAATTCTAAAACAACACTTCATCTAGTGTTTCAACTTATCTGGCTTATATTTAGACCTACATTCAACACTTCACTTACATTCATCACTCTAATATTTTTTCTAGGTAACTTAAAGAGGTATAACTTTTAAATTAAATCTTTATTTCTTAAACTTAACTTTGAACTTTACACTTTATATAAAATTGTTTTTCAAAGCTGAAGCGAGACGATTCATAACTTTTCTAAGCATTTACTAACTGTTAATTTGTATATATGTATAAATATCTAAACATTTATTAACTGTTAATTTGTATATATGTATAAATATCACCATCATTCTCACCTTATTATTTTTATTTCTTTTAATTTGTTTGTTTGATGATCCAGTGTTCTTCAACACATCTTGCTTTAGGACCTCGAACTTTCGTTGGTCAATCTTCACTTTTTATTTCAGACACATCTCGCTAGTGATGTTGCTGATCTCTGGCTTTGAGCCCTACCGCTCTGGCCGTTCTTAATCTTTACTTAAGTCATAGCGACTAAAGCTTACTTGAGGTATTTCTTTATCTTTATCTTCACTTGGGAGCGGTTGACTACTCCCTTAATAATTTTTTTTTTATCTTCACGCAGGAGCGGATGACAACTCCTTAAATAAGCCTGAATGTCCTTTCGAAAACACACTTTTAAGAGTGGTGTTTCTTCGGCTAATTTTTTTTTCTTTCCACGCAGGAGCGGATGACTACTCCTTAAATAAGCCTTAATGTCGTTTTGAAAACACACTTTTAGAGTGGTAGTCATTGAATGTGAACTCCACCCTTACCTGAATGGCAGATGATGAATATAAGAGATGGTATATCTGTTTTTGCCTGGTGATGTCTGTTTTTGCAAAGCTGTGTTTTTATGGTTTATTTTAGAATGTATATATCAAAATTTTTGCTGTGTCAAAAATTTTCCAGGGTCGGGGGGAAAATGTAGTGTTATGCTACTTACATATCATTTTACATTATTTTAAATTCATTTTTCCATTCTGTTTCGATTTTCTGCATTCACCTCAAAACTGGATATTTTACATCACCTTTATTTCCATAGGATCCTGTAACGATTTTAAACCATAAGAACACAATAACAAATCATTTCTATTTCGTATTTTCACATTATCAGCACTTTTAAATTGGTGTCAATGGAGTCTACCTTTTTTCGATCTTTTAGCTAGTTTTCCGTAACTCTACAATCTCGGGTTTTGTGTGGGCAGCTGCGCTACCTTTTTTCCTATATCAATAATATCTCATTTTCCACTTAAATCTTATAGTTTTCTTATTATAAACCTAAAACCAAAATTTGACATGTTTTAACATTGTTATTTATTTCGTTTCCATAGTAATTATATTCAAATTTGCTACCGATCTGTTGTTCCTATTTCGATAATTCCACTTAAATACTCTTTTCTCTTGACCATTTACAAAAAATTTGCGTTTAATTTAAATAATTTTTCCGTTCTCTCTAGAAAGGTATAAAAGCCGAACAATCGGTGAAGAAGGGAGTCTCGCTTCAGTTCGCGAATTGGAAGTATCTCCTAAAGGCCTTATCCCGGGGCCGCACTGCCCCGGGATCCTGCAAGCCTCCACCTACACGTGAAGTCTTCGGCGAAGTCTTCTTCAAACGCGGAGCCGCACCACTCCGGAATCCTACAAGCCTCCATCTACCTCGGAAGTCGCTTCGAGTCTACTACAAGCGCGGGGGCCACACTACTCCGGGCGCTACGACTGCTTACTCCAGGCGCCGAGAGCACCTACCGCCGGCGCTACCTTTGGGCGCTGCAACTGCTGGCTCTAAGCGTTGAGCGCACCTACTCCAGGCGCTACGTGCGCCGGCTCCGGACGCTGCGTGTGCTGGCTCCAGGCGTTGCGTGCCGTCGCTGCTAAGAAACTTACCTCTACAAGCGCAACCGGCGTGTGCTGGCTTCAGGCGCTGTGTGCCGTCGCTGCTAAGAAACCTACCTCTTCAATGGCAACGTGTGTCGCTTCGACTTTTAGGCTCCACTACAATTCTATATTCCCCTATTCTCCTACCTTTATATTTTTTTTTTGTAATCTAATTGTACTCTCACTTCATTCATCATCATCCTCATTTCATTTTTTTATAAAATTGTAAATATCTTTGAATTTTGAATATATTTCTGTTTTTGTTGTTTTGTTGTTCTTAGGTTAGATTCTTTTTGATATATTATTGTCGCTTCACGACAACCAAACCACCGAAGCATTCCTTTCTTAATCCTTGTCACACCGTCATCTTGCAAACCACACTTTTGTCTTATCACACTATTTCTCACCCTGTCATTCAGATTCAGCCCTAGCATACTCCTTAAGGACCGCATTTCTACAGCATTTATTCTACTCTCATGCTTCTTCTGCCAGACCCAACTTTCACTACCATACATTAAAGTAGGGACTAACACAGCATTATGAATTGCCATACGTGCCTTAGTTGACACATTCTGACTCCTCATAATAGCGTGTAGAGCCCCATTCACTCTATTTCCTGCGTTCACTCGTCGTTCTATATCGATGAGTCGCTCGCGTCCGTAGGCTTCGACCACCTAATCCTACGCCCACCCTACACGTGTCCCCCGGGTAGTGCTAAACGAGCGACAAAGCCGAAACGACAGACTCGGCTTCTCGCCGTATGGTAGCGGCGTAAATTCTACCACCCCTTAGTTCGCACCATGAGCCAAGTAGAAAAAGAATTGGCCCCGAGTTCTCACACGTTATGATTTTCAAATGTAAAAGAAGATAAGTACATATCTTAGACTTCAATTTTCTGTTAACAGTTTTCATAATGTCACTAAGCTCCACCTTGAAGCATGACGCCATTTTAGGATGACGTTCATTTGTGGTAGTTCGTTTGTCATCTAAACCTTGTTCGGAGTTATTTTGCAGTGTTACAGTGAATTTTGACTATTTTGGAGCTTTTTTGTTAATTAGTAAAGAATAATTGAGCAAAAACAACATGACAAAGTGTTGCATCAATGGATGTAATTCAAATTCTTGTAAAAATGAAGAAGGATTGTCATTTTTCAGGTTAGTTGTAATTTTTTTCCATAATTGTATATTTTTTCGTGTGAATTGCGTTTCGTATTCATGTTATGGGTTCTAAATCGTGTTTCCCGCTATTATATAGAATTTCCAATGACTATTATCATATAAATTTAAACAAGTAAACATTTTGATTGTTTACATTTTTACATAGTGTTGCCCTTACGTGCTGTCATGTTTTGAAATTATCGATATAAATTTTAATAATAATATTAATGTAGTCCTATGATCAAATAACGTTTTAGATACGTAAACTGTATATTTAATCAAACGATTGATTGAGAGCCTTCCATTTAAGAAAAGAACTTGAAAATAGTGTAAATCGTAAATTTTCTATAGTAGTTTTTTTATCAAAAGATTTGATGATGTTAAGATTATTTTTGATTGGTACTTAAGGATGCATATTTATTTTAGGTTGCCAAAAAATGAAGGCCTTTAAAAATTGTGGATTGATAATATAGGCCAGGTAAACATAAAACCTGCAGTAGTAAGAAGAATATGCTCCTTGCATTTTGAAAAAGAATGTATAAATAGAACGCTGGATGTAGTTCGGCTTAAGGGTGATTTGGTTCATGTGTCTAAAATAAATTTTCTGAGTAAATAATATTATTTCGTCACGAATAAATGATTTTAATCAGTATACATTATTGTTATTTTATTTATTTTTAATCCTTACTCTCTCGTTTACCTCCAGTATTCACCACTAATTACGCTACTGGTGGAAGTCATTACAACTTGCAGGTTGTAAACACTATAAAATTGATATTTTGTGGTGTTACACAAATGGGATATAATGAGAAATGAGTATGGAAGTGGAAGTCTGAAGTGGCGCAGCCACCCCTATTGATCGAAATGTTGCATGGAAATTGGTTGTCATATGGTATGAACATGGAATGCTGAAGATTGATTAATACGTTAGGATAGTTAAATGATTAATGGATTGTGTGAACGGTGGTATGGTTAGAAAGGGACTGCTCAACTCGATTAGATTACTGAGATAAATAAATAATTAATCTTTATTATCAAAGAAAAGAGAGATGACGGCTACTAACTATGTATGAAAGAACACATGCTCCTCAAACTTTAAATAAATCAAGATAAAGGTCAGTCTACTGCACGTTCATGGTGACTTGAACTGGTAACCGACCATTACCACGAAAGAAAGGTGTTGTCGAATCTTTATGGCGGCTTGGAAGTTAAGAGCGAGCGCTAGTCCGTGCAGATATAGTTGAAAGAAAACTTGATGATGTCTCAGGTCACAGTACGTAAAGCGAAGCGTGAAGGTACAGGACTTGCGCTCGCAACTAACTTCCCAGCCGCTATAAAGTCTATATATATGATGTAATTCACGCAACCTGGACGCATACCGTTGGGGCTGGTTCGATGTGGTGCAGGACAAAACCACTGGGAAAAACTTAGGGGAGACTTCTGCCTAGTGGGACAGCATGGGCTGGACAAAAAAATCATACGAAGCCTAATACATTGCCTATAGTGGTGGTTTCGTTAATCTCTGCAGAGGAAAAAAATGCATGCGTCAACCCAGGGACGCACGTATGGAGTGCTTATGTGCAGATTGCCGTCGTTACGAAAAAACGTTAGCTCGTTGCACGAACTCAGTATAATATTCTGGTGCACGTCGTATACGTTTTCTGAAAAGAAAGGAGTTAAAGCTCCAATCCTTTCCTTGGTCTCTTTGCTCACTTTCGACTGTTGCTTCACCATATCTTAAAGCAATTACAGTTTCAAAACCTTCTTATTCTGAGTTGAACGTAAGATTTATTTATTTATCATCTCAATACAACTATTATTACAGGATTAACGCAATGCAATAGTGTAGTGATCTAATGTTTGTTTATTTAATATATACTGAAAATATCGACAAAAACAACGCTATTTCTTGTGGGTGGAGTCGCCGCCATATTTGAGAAACACTTGACTTCAGATCACGTGACCAAATGCCATATCCTCTATTTTTCTTATTTCTATGTCGAAAACACAACTTTCCGTACTGATTCTTGGGGAGCTTTTTTTTAAGTTTATCGATAGAGTCACCTGGGATATTTTACATTTGAATTAAAATCCAAGAAAAGGTATGTAGGTTCAGCTTATTCCCAGGAACATGTTATATGAATATTTTTTAATTATTTTAAAACTATCACGGTAAAAATTCAGTTAATTTTTGAAGTTATGTAATTTCGTGCAGTAAACTACTTTTTTTTAAATATTTTTACCACTTCCTTAAAATTATTTTTCAATAGTCCTTGTAACTAAAATGTACATCACTAGCTAACACACACAATAACAAATCAAAATTAGTTACGCGTTTTCGGGCTGTCAGGTCGTCTATATGCCAGTATATTTTAAGTCTATGGATATTAGCTAATATGTACCTAGTCAGGTCATAAATTCTGTCACATGTTTAATATAAAATAATTGAAACAAGTTTATTCATTATGTAACCCCCGATCCGAGTCTTTGCTGAACAAAGTCTCGGATTGGGGGCGATTAAATCTAGTTCAGTTTAATCCTCAGAAGACACAAGTTTGCGCGTTTACCGCTAAAAAGAACCCCTTTGTCGTATCTCCTCAGTTTCAAGGCACTCCCCTTCTTGCCTCAGCCAGTATCGGTATCCTCGGAGTCGAAATATCGAGTGACACATCGCGGCAGAACACCCGATATCATCCACACCATCTGGATGATTGGGGGTCCACCACTGTGCGATTTAGAAGATGTTTTCTTCCTCGCACGACTTCCTTGTGGAATCGATTACCATCAGCGATTTTTCCGGACCGATACGACTTAGGGACCTTCAAGAAAAGAGCATACTCCTTTTTAAAAGGCCGGCAACGCATCTGCAATTCCCTATCTGGTGTTGCAGTTGTTCATGGGCGGCGGTAGTCACTTACTATCAGGTGAGCCGCATGGACGTTTGCCCCCTCTTCTATTAAAAAGAGATGATACCCTTAAAATTGGATATTTATTTTCGTCAACAATATTCCAAAAGTTTTCGTCCCTCTTGATTTCAGGCCCTAGCCGTTCTTCATGGTTATTATTTCTTGCTCTAAGTCATCGTAATTTTCTATGCCAAAATAGTTTTTGATCTTTTCCGACACATCACCTTCTGGGAATGAATTCATTATGAAATCCAAGATAGGCTGAAGATGGTGTTTACCATCCAGAATCACCGGGATTTTCATAGTTTCGGTGACGTTGGCAGCCGCGTTTATACGCCCTTCTACACGCAATAAGCCGTCTTTATCTAAAAATGTTGTCAATGAACGTAAACGACTATCACGATTAATTTCTTTTTTTTGTTTCACCATATCAATTTCACTCTGAAATTATTGTGATTGTGAATAGCGTAACAAAAGCTCTATTCATTAACAAATTATTAATACACCGAGTACCGGTTTTTCTACATTTTTCTATAAATAATAGCATAGATGCGGTGCAGCGAAGCAAACGCAGCCATACGGAGAAACGGTTTGGATCCGGAATAGGTAAGTCATAAATACTATTACAATTCTCCTGTGGTGATTTTATTACCATAATATATTTTATCCAACAGCTCATTGTTGCTCTTTTCGTTATTTTCAGGCTCTCGGGGCCAATACTTTTCTTCAGAGTACAGAAAAGTTGGGCCCGCTAACCAAGAAGAGTCCTTGTTGAAGTCGTAATCAATATTTTTTTGTAGCTAAATCCACTATATTTAAATTTGTCGGCACATAATGCCACACATCAATTTTACTTAACTCATCAATTTCACCTAACTTATTTGCAATAAAAACTTTGTAATTTCTATGCTCGTTACGAATCCAATAAATAACAATCATTGAATCAGTCCAATAAAAAACACGCGACGGTTTAATTCTATGCTCCTTTTTTATAGTCTCTGCCAAGCGACATGCTAATAACGCGCCTTGAAGTTCGAGTTTAGGCATAGTTAACGGTTTTAACGGCGCTACGCGACTTTTACTCGCAATGAATGACACCTGCACGCCAATGCTGTTTGTTTACGCCAATAAGCAACACATGCGTATGCGCATGGAGATGCATTACAAAAATATGCAATTGCAACGACGTCTCATTGTCGTTTACGGCCGCTCTTCTCATTCACACCGACAGAATCGTCGCTATAGAAATACCCGCGCGGGATTCGAACGTAACTCATTTCTTGTAACTGCGAAATGCAATCTTTAAATAAAACAAATAGACTATCTGTTATTTCATGATCCCGATTTATACCTACATTCCATATTTCGCGCATTAAAATTTTAGATTTTATCGTAAGAGGTGCTAAAAAACCATGAATATCATATAGGTACAGACATTATAATACGAAGAATTTCACGCTTAGTCGATTTTCGTGATAGTTGTAAAATATCACTCGGTATACGTTTTAACGAAAGATCGAACCCGAACATATCACTTGCGGGAAACCACAATAACCCAAGCGTTCGTTCCGGCTGAGATTCGACATTAAACCGTATCGCAATGTCATTTAAAGTCTCTTTTGGCATATCATTAAGAACATCTGAATTGTTACTTAACCAGTTACGCATCACAAAACCACCTTGCTGATTAATATATGAAACATCTTTTATCATTTTTGTAGCAGTAGGGACGTCTGGTAAACTATCGATAAAATCGTCCATATATATTGATTTTTCATAATTGCATTAACTGCATCCGGCATTTTATTCTGAAAGCGCAATGTGTTTTTATTTTGGTTAATATATTGCGCTATAAATGGGGAGCAGTTAGCGCCAAAAATTAATCACGTCATAACATATTTCTTAACAGGATGTTGTATAGGTGATTTTGAACCTTTGTTACTACTTCCGAATTATTTGCTTAATTGCTTAAATAGATATCTTTCCACAAAAAACGCAAAGGATTAACATCTTCTTTTCGTATATTAATCCTTAAAAACATGTCATTTATGTCCCCTAGGATACCTACGCGGTTTTCTCTAAATCGTAACATTATTCCTAATAACGATTGTAACAAATCAGGGCCTTGTAAAAGAAAATCATTTAAAGAATAACCGTTCGACTTTGCTGCCGCGTCATAAACTAAACGCAGTTTTTTCTTATTTGGATTATCTACACCAAAGTGCGGCAAATACCATATTGTACGTTTATTAGAGTTTTCATCAGTCTCGTTAAGTTCTCTAGCATAACCATTAGAATATAAGTATCTCATTCTTTCACAATAACGAGTTGCATACTCTTTGTTGAGCAAAATTTTTCTTTCTATTGACTTTAAACGATTAAAAGTGTTAGGGTAAGAGTCGGGTAAATTTAATTCATCGTATTTCCACAGTACGCCGACAGTCCATTGACCATTTACTAATTCTGCAGTGTCATCTAAAATTTGTAAAGCGCGTATTTTGTCTGGGTTGCGGCGCGGCTTCGAACCTACACCAATAGATTCTAACGCGAAGGATCTACGAACCGCATCGTGCAACTGCGCGCAGGTGCATTCACCGTTATCATTATCGAGAGAGAGATCGTTAGTAATCGATTCTACCGTGTGTTCGTGAAAGACAGACTGCGACGGTCTCTCCTTTTCGGTGCAACTCTTAATGAAAGAGACAAAGCGATCAGTGCAATTAACATCACTTACCATATATCCGTGCACACACCATACAAGCGCAGTTTGAGTTATGTACGGCTCACGCTGCTTACCACGAACACAACGAATGGGAGAAATTAAATGATGATTGTCCTGACCAATTAATAATTTTGGCTAAGCGTTACAATTACATAACATAAGATCTTCACTTATCAATCCATAATTATTAAAGTCCATATTCGGCACTTTTTGTGTTGGTAAATTTAATTCTTTAATTTTACGCGCACGGAAAGTAAACATTTCGTTATACGAATTAGTAACACTAACACTCACTACTTGAGATTCACACACAAGCTCGCCCGAGTCCCATGTGCTGCGCGCGCGCAACATCACGATTTCACCGTATAATCCGAGCTCATCTGCGATATCAGAGGATATCACAGTCACGGTGTCGTGAAGCGACAATTAAAAACAAAAAAAAAGGAACCTAACCTAGCAACAACAAAAACAACAAAAATAGGACAAAACAAATAATCTATTTAAAATATAAAAAAGATATTTACAGATTTATATAAAAAAATGATGTATGAGGATGAAGATGGGTGATGAGATTTACAATTATTTCTAAAAAAAAGATAATAAAAAATGATAGGTATTGAACCTAAGGCCGAAGATCCAAGAAGTACACCGCTTTTGGTGGTGTTCTTCGCTGCCCACAGATTATACGCAGGCTGTGCTGGTGGTAGGCCCACAGCGCCTGGAACGAGCACGCACAGCGTAGGTGAAGGCGTGGGTGTGTCTAGGCGACGACTTCAGGTGAATGCAGAGGTTTGCAAGATCCGGCGTCTTCAGGCAAGACAGAGGCTTGCAGGATCCCAGCGACTTCAGGCAGGACAGAGGCATGCAGGATCCGGCGACTTCAGGCAGGACAGAGGTTTGCAGGATCCGGCGACTTCAGGCAGACAGAGGCTAGCAGGATCGGGCGACTTCAGGCAGGACAGAGGCTTGTAGGATCCGGCGAATTCAGGTAGGACAGAGGCTTGCAGGATCCGGCGACTTCAGGCAGGACAGAGGTTAGCAGGATCGGTCGACTTCAGGCAGGACATAAGCTAGCAGGATCCGGCGACTTCAGGCAGGGCAGAGGCTTGCAGGGTACTGGAGACTTCTGGCAGGACAGAGGCTAGCAGGATCGGGCGACTTCAGGCAGGACAGAGGTTAGCAGGGTCCCGGCGGCTTCAGGCAGGACAGAGGCTCGCAGGCGGCCCCGGGATAAGGCCTTTAGGAGATTCTTCAAGTTCGAGAACCGAAGCGAGACTGAGTTTCTTGACCGATTGTTCGGCTTTTATACCTTTTTAGAGAGAACGGAAAATTATTTAAATTGAAAGCAAATTTTTTGTAAATGGCCAAGAGGAAAGAGTATTTATGTGGAATTATCGAAGTAGAAACAACAGACCGGTAGCGAATTTGAATAAAAATGGCCATGACAACCAGATAAACAACGATGTCAAAACATGTCAAATTTTGGTTTTAGGCTCGTAATAGAGAAACGGCAAGATTTAAGTGAAAAATGAGATATTATTGCTATAGGAAAAAAGGTAGCGCACCAGCGCGCACAAAGTCCGAAATTGCAGAGTTACGGAGAACTAAATAAAAGATCGAAAAAGGTAGACTCCATCGATACCGTTTTAAAAAGTGCTGATAGCGTGAAAATACGAAGTAAAAATGATTTGTTATTGTGTTCTTATGGTTTAAAAACGTTTCAGGATCCTATGGAAATAAAGGTGATACAAAATATCCAGTTTTGAGGTGAATGCAGAAAATCAAAACATGATGGAAAAAATGAATTTAAAATAGTGTAAAATGATATGTAAGTAACATAACACTACAACGGTAGCTCCATCATCCGGTAGTGTGTGCGTATGCAAACTGCCATTCGGTCCGTGAAGAGTGAGCGGCACCACTTTCAAAAGCACCTTGTGACAGTGGGATGCCACTGTATGAGTCACTGTTTCATTGGTGCTGGGATGCTCATCCTCACCTCGCTCAACAGTGTTTAAGCTTTCTTCCAATGGTTTGATCCAGTGCAGTAAACGATGATGTGGTTGATTGCAGTCGTCAATGTCGCAATTACTGCTATTACAAGACATACCATTCGTATGGCGGGGGGCAAGACATTTGAAGCAAAGTTTATTTACGCGTACAAATCGTCAATGATCTTTGCGTAAGGCCCGCTTGAACCGTGAACAATCTGAGACATCGTGAGCCCCTTTTTGACAAAATTTACACTTTTCAGCGTTTTGTAATTGATTGCTATTTGTGTACAGTAACAGTGAGTGTGAACGGTGTTTACGTTCATCGGGCTTCTTTAAATTATATTGAGCGTGAATATGACTTACTCCTGATGCAGCTGTTTTAGTGGCTTCCTCATATAAAAAATCACTAAGCAATTCTAGCTTCGGTAAATTACACTCTCGCTGTTCATAAACGTAGTCGGTCAATTTTGCGACAAGTAAAGTTGGAAGCTTGGATACGACAATTGATACTAATTCCGGGCTGCGAAGATAATCACTTTGTTGCATTGCTTTGGCAGCAGCCACATAGTTCTTTATTTTTATTGCGAAATTAATGATATCATTATGATAAGTTAACGGCAACGGACATAGCTTTTTTAGCTGTAAAACTATTTTACTCATAACTGTTTCTGGTTTGCCAAATCGAAGTTCTAAGGTGTCAATTATTAAATCGGGTGTAGTTGCACCAATCAAGAGTGAAGTCACCGCTTCTTTAGCATCGCCACGAAGACACTTACGTAGGCGCCATAAATTCTCTGTGTCACTATATTTGCATAATTGGGTAGATTCTTGGTACGCCTGTTTAAACTGCAACCACTCCATTGGATCTCCAAAAAATAAAGGCAGGTCTTTAGACGTTGCTAATCTTGTTAAAAGCTCCTGGTTCTGTATTTTATATGATGAGGCAGCCAATGCCTCGTTCAAGGAGTGTGGCAGCTTTTCTAGGCCGATTGTTTCACGACAGTAATCTTCTCGGTTTTCCTCATGCTGGTTTCCTGGAGCATTCAGCCAATTTTCAACTTTGCTGGTTGAAGATTTTACAGCCAACTTGTGGGAAGAGTGTGATCGAGATTCCAATTCTGCCATCTCGGCAGCAAGCTGTTTCTTTAGCAACTCCGACTGAATATTTGCTTTAATCTTGGCAGCTTCTGCTTGAGCTTCCACTGCCTGTATTTCCACGAGAGCCATAGCTTTAGCGGTTTCGTATTCCAATTGCCGTTTGCGTGCCGTACTTGACGACGTGCCTGTGGTCTTTGATGACTTTTTACTCTTACTACAGGCACTTTGCGCATTTCCAGGTTTTTCCAGCACTTCATCCTTTAAGCTAAACGATGGTAACACATCTAGGTTGTTCTTGCACTTCATTTTGCAGCGGTGCCACGTGGTCGTTTCTTTTTTTGCGGCGTAGCCGGCGCGTGTATCATAACTGGTACTTATTATTATTATATATTTTGCAGACTACGTAAGGATTCGGCCGAAGGACCACTTTGTTGATGATGTAGGCTGCTGGTGTCGTCCGGGAGAAAAATATACTAAAAAATTTTGGTGAGCGCGTGTACATCCACGGGGAGGGAGACATAGGTGTCACCTCGTATGATGTTCTAGTGCAACTAAATCGAAGCGTGGGATCATGTACGCGGTGCAACACCGATGTTACAAATATACCTCCACCCTACTATAAAAATCGCGGTAAGTGCCACCGTACCGTAAAAAATCTATTTCTCTATTTTTATCTAAAATTTTGAAAGTAAAATTTTTTAACTGTTACAACATTATACTTATACAAATAATGAAGAAATGACTCCTTTCAATGAAATTATTTTTAATCTTCTTTTTAGGGTTCCGTACCTCAAAAGGAAAAAACGGAGCTCTTATAGGATCACTTTGTTGTCCGTCTGTCTGTCTGTCTGTCTGTCAAGACCCTTTTTCTCAGGAACGCGTGGAGGTATCAAGCTGAAATTCGAAGTCCCTTGGAGCTGTGAAAAAAATCAAACTTCTAAATCAACGCATTCAAAAGATACAGTCGTTTATGTCGCAAATTTTCGATATTCGCAAGGGAATCAAAACCTACAGGGTACCTCCCGTGAACTCAGAATCTTAAAATTTGGTACGAAGCAACGTATTATAGCACAGATAAAGGAAAAATTGCGAATAGCATAAATTTTTAGTTATATAATATAATAAAAATATTTTTAATAATTTTAAACTTATATACCTATGGATTTGTTCGGAACCCTCGGTGCGCGAGTCTGACTCGCACTCGACCGGATTTTCTTTAATACTTCTCAAGAAAATGTTTGCTGAAAATTGTTGAGTTCTTCTTTGGTGGAACCCAAAGAAGAACTCAACAATTTTCAACCAACCCGTCCAATTAATCTTAATCATTTTTTCTAACTATGGAATCCGGAGGGAATCTTTTTGATAAAAGGCAAAATAAAATTACATTTTAGAACACAAACCGAGGATTTCTTTTCTTTTTGTGTGGGCAAGTCTATCGATTCATTATAAACATTCAAGATAAATATCGACATTAATTTTTATAAAGTTGAGTCAATCCCTAGCGTACATGTAAAATATTTTGTATAAAAATATAGGTATTTACAAAATTCATGCAAATTATCAAGAGCGTGACTTTTTTCTTTGCAATCAAAATTAACAAAATAAGTAAAAACATTCTATATTTTAACAATGAACAAGGACGTAGAGTAAGGAAATGCCTAAAATGGATCAGTGAAGGCAGGCCATATAAGCAAATAAGCGTGTATGTAAATCAAACTAATCAAACGGTTTTATTGATGGACAATCTAGTCCATACGACTAATTCGTATGTGGATAATGGTGCTACCAGTCACATAACCAATAGAGGGATTTTTTTTTGTGTATTTTGAATATTTTAATAGTTCACACACCATCACAGGGGCTAATGGACAAAGTATTGAGGCTGTTGGAATTGGTAGTGTCCGTGTTGAAGCTTATGTTGAAGGTGGACTAGAAAATATTTAAGGATGTTTTGTATGTGCCTTCGATTACACGTAATCTATTTTCTGTGTCTGCTGCACAAGATCGCTCTGCAAATTGTATTTCGAATCAACTGCTGAGACCTGTTCATTGAGAGTAAATGAAAAAGTTGTGTTTACAAGAAATAGGCGAAGACATGGAGGTTATTTAAACTGAATTTGAAGTGTGTGCCACCCATGCTACATATTAATCAGATAACAACTTCCAATTTACTACAAGTTTATCATGAGCGGATGTTGCATCAAAATAAACAACATGTAAGACAGTTGATAGATAAAGAGCTCAGCATTAAAGTTTTGTATAAGGACGACTATTCCAGTTACCACTTTATCTATTTTATGAAAGAGACGTCAGAAGTAGTCTCAATGCTTAATAATATGGTAGCTGAAATAATTGCATTTGGGCATAAATAAGAGAAATTATTACTGATAATGGGGAAGAATTTGATAACCAGAAGAAAAAAACCAGAACCCTGATATTTTACGCATTAATGGCATTACTCAAAGCTTGATTATGCCATATACTACCAAATAAAATGGGGCATCGAAAGGGATAATAGAACATTTGTAAAAGCTGCACGTTTGATGATGTATATTCATGAAAAAATACGAAAAGGACTATAACTATGGGTTGAAATCGTAAATACCACTGTTTACATTTTCAATCAGACAGATCAAATCACATAACCTTCTAACTGATGACATAGAAACTATACCAAAATCTAATCAGTTTGAATATCCGGCTTTTCCCGGCCTTATCTCCTCTCCCAAATGATAGTGAAATACTCTAAGAAGTTATGTCAAATGATGAGATTGAGGAATATCATGGAAGAATTACTGCATTAGAAGAAAGAGGTGATATGAATGAACAAGAAACTTGCTTATAAGAAGAAAATGAAGATAACATAGATGAATTGTTAGAACATGAAATTCAAAATTAAGACCGGTCGCGGTCTGCGGTGGTGCACCCCGCAGACCGCGACCGCGACACAAACGCAGCGCTAGGTTCGGTGCGGTTTGACCAAATTAAGCGGGTTTTGTTTCATTTTCGTTCGATCGTCATTTTATTCCTATTACTTATAGTGTTTATGCTTGTATTTCAAAGAAATAATATTATCCTCTAAATCCGATTACACTAAAGTGAAACGTGTAGTGCTAGAATGGAAAAGGTGTTGTAAATGGACACACGGATAATCTGCCAAGAGTGGATAGTTTGATGGCGGCACAATATTTTATGAATAATCAGGATTATACGGCTGTTGAAATTCGTAGAATAAACATGAAAAGATACGTATGTACCTATGTTCTAATTAAGCATTAGATACTTTCTCTCCTCGGTAAGCATTAGGTTTAAGTTTGAACAAATACTAGTAATAAACGTTAACCACAAAAACAGCATTTAAATCATATAGTTAGCATTCAAACATTCTGTTTGCTATAAAAAAACATTCGGCAATTCTTGCTTCGCAAATAATCTTGATAATGTTAGTAATTTAATCATAAATAGGCAGCTTACAATAATATGAGTTTGCCTAACAAACAGTCAATCCGCAAAATAACTACTTGATCAGCAAGATTCACGATTGGTTAGCAAAGACTATGCTAACCCTATAAATAACACCCATTATAAAAGTTAACATTTTGGTGTTTTATTTGGTGCAAAAGCGAGCGAAGTGAGCTCGGGGCTTGGGGCATCCCGACTGGGACAGGTTAGGTTAGAAGCGGATGGCCGGGTCGAGTGAGCGAGCGAAGCAAGCAAATATACTCCACTATCCCCTCGTGGTTATTTTTTATAAACCACCCAGAAATAGCGGGGCTTCGTCGACTACACTTTGGTATTACTTCGGCGTAGATGGGACACTCCCATCCCATCCTGTTAAGGCGATTTTTCTCAGAAACCATTCAATAATTTTTTTAATCTTTAACATTTAATAAAAATAGGCACTTCCGCCGGAGGGAAAAGGTGGGGGGCATAAAATTAGATTAGTTGCTTACTCTCTAAGTGCTTATCAAAATTTTATAAACTTGAGTCACTCATTGCAGCTTATATAATATGCTGTACTAAAAACATTACAACCGTCCAGAATGTCAAAATTGCCTATTGATTTAATAATGTTTGCTAGTCATGGTTTGCTGACCAATTATCTATTTCTGCTGCTAGATTACATTTCTTATTTCTTCTGCGACAGCAATGCGCTGGGTACCTTCTAGCAAGATATAAAAAAAGATATAAACTTTAAATTACATAGTTATCAGTTATTAAAAACTTCATTTTCGAAATTCAAATTAATATACTAAAAAAACAAAAAAAAACTAAAAACTTGTCTCTGCAGCAAATGGCACAAATATCTTTCAAAAACATGTCTCAGAGACTCAAATGTGAAACTGCCAAAGTGTCTTCGCAAATAGTATCCGACACTAAAGCTTCATCTCTTTCCCAAGCGTCCAAAGTCATACCAGCAGGTCTCCTGGCATCGTCTCTAAATATTTTACAAAACTCTAAAATCAAGGGAACATTTATAGAGACACGAGCTCTTCAGATGACATCGTTCAAAGAATCGTGACGGGACAACATTAATAAACATATATAAACACATAAAACATATTATAATACTACCAAATATCGTGTTACACTGTAGTAACTAACCCTCGAATAATTTTACTCTTCGGTCTTACTCTCAGATAACTTCGTTTAAGTTTTTCCAACAAACGTGGAGTAGCCAATACTGGATATTGTTACTCTAAAGTTTGTGAATCAATAACAACAGTAACATTTGATAATTATCTATTGTCCTCGACTTTGGTTGTCAACAGTTATGGGTAGAAAAGAACATCGATAAGTATTATAGTATATAATTCCAAAACCCTATTGAACTTCATTGTTTATCAAAGCTCAGTAATATAAAGCCAAACATATTGGTAATTAAGATATTAAGATTAGTAACAGGTACCTATATTATCGAATATTTTTTTTATATTAGCTATAAATTCACTTATTTGTGGAATGTTATCTCACTTTCCTATTGGTAACGAGTTTTAAAAACCACGTACTTTCTCATTGTTACTAAAAATAATTCCTATTATATAACAAAAATCAAACATATTGTAGTAGGTATAGCCCCCCACGACAAATATTAGTGTTAAGGCAGAACAAGGATGAGTATAATTAAAGATTTAGTACCAACAACACATCTCTATTCATGTAACACCTTTCCTACATCACATGGCGACCCTGCCAAGTGGTGCGCTGCGACAATGCAAGCGCACCGCCGCGACCTTCAAAAATTATTGAAAAACAAAGATAAAATAATTTCAATCGATTACTGAATTGACGCAACACCGGCAATGACAAATACGTGAAGAGGTCACAATACTAATTTTATAGAAGCTGCATAAATATAAAAAGTATGAAGATATACTAACGAAAATAAAATTTTGAAAATAATGAAGAAAGAAAATATAATGAAAATAGCGGAGGCATGAGGATAAATATGACATCGTGCGAATTTATGAAAATAGAAGAATCTTAAGTCCATAAAAATCCACAGCGAGAAGATTCTGAAAATTGAGTCAAATAGAACAAACAACAAATTAAGAGGTAAAAGTAGAGGTAAAATCCAATCAGTGTTATTGTAAATCATTTCCTATAAAAAATTATAAAGTTTATACTATTAAATTAAACAAAAAGTAGTTATATTGTATGAACCGTATCGGGGATATATATATATATATATATATATATATATATATATATATATATATATATATAATAATAATATACTAATAAACTAAGACAGGCGACAACACCAAGTATACCTTTGATCATGGGTTACAAATAAATTCGATCCTGATGAAAAAAAAATCATCTTTTTACAAGGTTTTATTAGCTTTATTCACGCGCCATCATGTTAGTACAGCTAAATGAAACGATAATTTCATAAAACATATCATGAAAATACTGAAACATAAAACCAGCAGTGGAATGACTGAATTGATATCACCTGACCTGAGCTAGATAAAGGTCAATGTACGCGCGAACACAAATTAGCGCGGCCCGCAACTAGCGGGCCATCCCACAATATAATAATTTACAACACGTGTCTAAATACCTAACTTATCTACTTAACCTACTATTTTGCCACTGTGCTTATCTCCACGTAGCCACTTTAATCCGAATTTACAGGTTAAATAACCCAAATAACTGGTTCGATTCCCCGCTAATGAAGAAATACTTAAATGAAATGTAACCAAGGTTGGAGTCATGCGTTTTTATTCATCGTGTAGGTATGTTTATTATTATCATGTATTTAGTTATGTACCTATTCAGATTAGTCTAGTAATAAGTTATTTAAAAAAAAATAGTTATGAAACAGTTTACTGCTCTAAATCCTCCGTGGTCTTATGAGATGCGGCTCAAATTGAGCTCCATTCATTTCAAGGCAGATTTGGGTGCAGGCATCATCGTGTGGTCTTCGACACAGTCCGTACGTAGTTTCTCGAAAGCATCCACGATCCTTTGGCGCATTTCTTCAGCACTATCACATTCACGATTAAAAATCCTTTCTTTCACATACCCCACAAAAAGAAGTCTAACGGAGTCAGATCTGGTGAGCGAGGTGGGCAAGCGTGTGGTCCTAGTCTGCCGATCCAGCGATCATCAAATAGCTCATTCAGGCGCTCACGGACGAACCTCACGAAATGTGGAGGGGCACCATCATGTTGGAACTATGTGCGGCGATATTCAGCCAACGATAGGTCGTTTAAAATGTCAACCAACTGTTCATTTATAAAGTTTAGGTATCGCTGTCCGTTCAGTCGCTCTGGCAGAAACACTGGTACCAGTATGCGATCCTTAAATAAACCTGCCCATACGTTAACCGACCATCGGGTTTGGTGCCCGGTTTGTCGAACAGCGTGCGGGTTAACCTCTGAATACACGTGTGTATTTCTTCGGTTCCACAGGCCGTTTCTGGTAAATGTCGACTTATCCGTCCAGATAATGTGCTCAATGGAACCAGGCACACGTTGTTGCTGGTATAATAACCAACGGCAGAAAACTCGTCGGCGGTCGTGATCGCCGGGAACTAAAGCTTGCACTTTGTGCAATTTGTATGGGCGCATTGGTTACGCTTCAACACTTTGTGCACTGCACAGTATGACACACTTGTTCCATCCCGACGTCTTAACAATTTATTTAGCGATACTTCGTGTACCTAGGTTCGGATACCTAACATGTTGACCACTATAAACGTACGCGTTAGGCATTATTAAAACAAAAAAGAATCCGAAAACGTAACAAAAACTTTAATATCAACACGTATCACAAGTAAATTTATTAAACAAAACGATTGAACTGTCGCTCGCGCACGCGTGTACAAAATCAACACGGAACTGTCTCAAAAACTAAAACGAACGAACCCCGTCAACGCTGAAACCTACTGCGTCACAAGCGTGAGGCGACAGGGTTAGGCATTCTGCCGTCATAATAAAAAAGGAGGTAACTAACAAAAACGTAAAATGGAAATAAAAAATAAATTGATGAATTTTTCTTTCAGACCCCGTGTCTAAAGTATATTAAAAGGTATCTATATTGAAATAATACGTAGAGACATGAAGATTTTAAGGACGAACTTATTTTTTTTTAATTTGTTTATTTATTTAAATAAAACGAATTTTCCTTTTCATCTTAGATTAAAAAAGTACACCTGGCAACACAAAAACATCGAAGGAAAGACGCATATAACTATTTGGGTCTTCCCAACCTAATAAATAAAACAAAACTACCATTCATTTAACATTTTTACATATTTTGGAAAGGTCATTTGAAGTTGAAAGGACGCTAATAGTAATTTACTACTTTTTTCTTAGTAAATATTAGAAAAGCATTGGTAGTGAGACACAAAAAATAACAACCCGCAACTCTTGAGTAATGATTTTAAAGGGGATATCATACAAGACTTACTACGATAATAATTAAACATTAAAACATTTGTACAATCGACTTTAATATAAATAATTAAGGATAACTCAAAAACTATTGGTCTGACCTCGATCAAATTTATATGGGACCACATGTGGAACACCAGCTCTTAATAATAAGATATAAAATAATAAGACAAGAATAATTTAAATTTAAGTAATCGATGCAAATATTGTTAAAGATGACGTAGCAACTGGTTAAATAAGTCTTTTCTTTTATGTTGAATTTGTATAAGTCTTTTCTTCTAATAAAATGTCATCTGTGATCAACAGCTACGTCTAAAATTCTGACGATAATTTCTAAAATATTGATATTAGTGAATATTAAAAAAATTTAGTAGATGCGTCTTCTTATCATGAGTCGAATGGTAATTTATTCGAAAATTGTTAGATGCGCCCTTTTTTCTTATGACCGCAGCATTGTTTCATACCGAGCTAGATACAGGTCGACAGCGGAGTGAGTGTGGGTACAGTCGCGTTCTAAAGTACTACATGGTATTGGGCTATTGTTTTATAATATTATAGTAATTAATTGTTTTATTGTAGAATCATAATAGGTGTTTTACTAGCTACTTAGAACTTTGGAAGAGGTGGGAATTAAAAATAGATAATGTTTACTTGAGCATTGTTTGTTATTTCTATCGTAAAATATAAAGTAGTTTGTAAAAAAAAACTTAAGCTAAGGGTGACACGCCGTCCATTATGACGTCTTGGGTCACATGGAAGCCAGATGTTGATGGTGTGTTGGTGTTACTGGATGCTACTTCATCATCACTTTCATCTTCGCTTGAGCTTCCGTCATCAGGTCGATCACATGGTAATTTAATGATTTCTTATATTTACGCGAACACTACACATTTTTAAATAAAACTAATTTTACGGATTTTATCGCGTATATTAACTTATTTTTATATTCCCGACGTTTCGGGTGCTTTCCAGCACCCGTGGTCACGGGGGACTGAGTTGTTTGACGTCCTGCTGTCATAGTTAGCCCGGCTACCTTCAGTTTTTTAATATTAATTTTTGGTTCGATTTACGCAGAATGAGCTTACAGTATCTTGAAGTCTAGCAGTGGTATACTTGGGTTTGGATTTGATTTTATTAATTATGGGATCCCAAGCAGATGGCAGCACCCATCCATCTTCTCTATTGAAATTAGGATGTTTTTTAATTTCAATAGCCTCGCGAATCATCCTTGGGAGGAATCGGTGTTCTTTTGCGAGGATTTGTGGTCTATCAAATCTAATGTAATGACGGGGACGATCCTGAACATGTTCACAAACTGCAGACTTCCCGATACGTCGGTGCTTCACGTCAGCTATATGTTCTTTAACGCGGGTTTTAATAGATCTTTTTGTTTGTCCTATGTACGAGAGACCACATTCACAATCCAGCTTGTACACTCCTGCATCTTGTAGAGGGATATGACACTTGACGGATGGTAAAAATTGACCAATCTTCTTCAGCGGCTTGAAGTACGTTTTAATGGAAGCTCGCTTCAAGATATAGCCAACCTTGTCTGTGACTCCTCTGACATAGGGTAGTACAGCAGGCACACGCTCGACTGTGGCTGGCTTCACTCGGTCACTGTGACGTAGGCGCGGGACCCGAAGCTTGTTGTCTTGCAGTACTTGCTCGACGTGCTGAAGCTCGGCGGCCAGATGTTTTCTGTCACAGATCCCTCGTGCTCTCTGAAACAAAGATTTTCCCACGGTAGCTAACTGTGAAGGATGATGGTGAGATTCACCATTTAAATATCGGTTGGTATGGGTATTTTTTCTGTACACAGTATGACCAATAGTGTTATCAGGATTTCGGATGACTAAAACATCTAGAAAAGCTAAAGTATTGTTTGCCTCTAACTCCATTGTGAATTGTATTTTAGGGTTTATGGAATTAAGGTGGTTTAAAAATGCAGTTACTTTGTCAGATGGTAAAATTGTGAAAGTATCGTCTACGTACCGCTTGTAGAATCTTGGATTTACAGGAGCAGTAAGAAGGGCTTTCTCCTCAAAGTCCTCCATGAATATGTCGGCGACTACGGGAGATACAGGTGAGCCCATTGCCACTCCGTCTACTTGCATGTAGAACTCTTCTTTCCACAATAAATAGCCAGATGTGAGGCAGTGTTTGAGTAATACTGCATATTCTGTAGGCATGTTGTTATCTTCTAGCTTTCTAGTAACAATTGAGATGCAGTCTTCAATAGGTAGGCATGTGAATAGTGACTGAACATCAAAACTGACCATAGTTTCATTGTCAGCGAGATGTAGGTCTTTAATCTCACTAACAAATTGGTATGAATCCTTTGTGTGTGCTCTGGTATGTCCTCTTAGTGGTGACAGTATTTTTGCCAAGTGTTGAGCCAACTTATAAGTTGGTGAATCGATCTGGCTTACTATAGGACGTAGTGGAGCATTTGATTTGTGTATTTTCGGTAACCCATACAACCTCGGTGGTTTGGCACATGATGGTATTGTCGAATTCACGTCAAGATCTAATTTTTCGGAGTATTTCTTTATTAAATCAGTGGTTGTTTTGAGTGTATTAGTTGTAGGGTCTATTTTGACCTTTTTGTATGTACTTACGTCCGATAAAAGTTGTTGTATTTTGAAATTATACTCTGACGTGTCGTGACGTGTTTTTAAACCACCTTAATTCCATAAACCCTAAAATACAATTCACAATGGAGTTAGAGGCAAACAATACTTTAGCTTTTCTAGATGTTTTAGTCATCCGAAATCCTGATAACACTATTGGTCATACTGTGTACAGAAAAAATACCCATACCAACCGATATTTAAATGGTGAATCTCACCATCATCCTTCACAGTTAGCTACCGTGGGAAAATCTTTGTTTCAGAGAGCACGAGGGATCTGTGACAGAAAACATCTGGCCGCCGAGCTACAGCACGTCGAGCAAGTACTGCAAGACAACAAGCTTCGGGTCCCGCGCCTACGTCACAGTGACCGAGTGAAGCCAGCCACAGTCGAGCGTGTGCCTGCTGTACTACCCTATGTCAGAGGAGTCACAGACAAGGTTGGCTATATCTTGAAGCGAGCTTCCATTAAAACGTACTTCAAGCCGCTGAAGAAGATTGGTCAATTTTTACCATCCGTCAAGTGTCATATCCCTCTACAAGATGCAGGAGTGTACAAGCTGGATTGTGAATGTGGTCTCTCGTACATAGGACAAACAAAAAGATCTATTAAAACCCGCGTTAAAGAACATATAGCTGACGTGAAGCACCGACGTATCGGGAAGTCTGCAGTTTGTGAACATGTTCAGGATCGTCCCCGTCATTACATTAGATTTGATAGACCACAAATCCTCGCAAAAGAACACCGATTCCTCCCAAGGATGATTCGCGAGGCTATTGAAATTAAAAAACATCCTAATTTCAATAGAGAAGATGGATGGGTGCTGCCATCTGCTTGGGATCCCATAATTAATAAAATCAAATCCAAACCCAAGTATACCACTGCTAGACTTCAAGATACTGTAAGCTCATTCTGCGTAAATCGAACCAAAAATTAATATTAAAAAACTGAAGGTAGCCGGGCTAACTATGACAGCAGGACGTCAAACAACTCAGTCCCCCGTGACCACGGGTGCTGGAAAGCACCCGAAACGTCGGGAATATAAAAATAAGTTAATATACGCGATAAAATCCGTAAAATTAGTTTTATTTAAACACATGGTAATTTTTTCGGTATTCTTCCTCAACAATTTTAACTTTACTGCACAATTTTCCCCATTCACCTTCTCCTATCATATTTACCTTTTCGTTCACTAGTTTAGTCATAAAACAATAGATATAAATAATTTTTTTTCCTTCCTTTTTAAAACATCGTCGCGAGTCGCAAAGTAAGCTGTGTATGCGACTGTATTTTTGGAGCGAACAAAGCGCGGGAACCAATAGCATGCAGGCACAGTAATACTGGCCAATATGTGATAAATCGCTCAGTGCCCAAGTTCAAGGCCAGCGTTCTTTTTTCACCGTTCGCGCGTACATTAACCTCCATTAGTCAGGTGATATCAATTCAGTTTCCACTGCTGGTTTTATGTTTCAGTATTTTCATGATTTTTTTTTATGAAATTATCGTTTCATTTAGCTGTACTAACATGATGGCGCGTGAATAAAGCTAATAAAACGTTGTAAAAATATGTTTTTTTTTTCATCAGGATCAAATTTATTTATGACCCATGATCAAAGGTATACTTGGTGCTGTCGCCTGTCTTAGTTTTCGGGAGCGTTCCAAAAATACCCTGTATATATTATTGTTTCAAAATAGAATAATGTGATACGAATACGATTTTCATTATTATAATTTTTATTGTTTTATAATTATTATTTTATTACTGTGTCCTGAAAAAATGAATGGAATAATATAGTAGAGTACATTTTCACGAACTTAAATTTACCATGGTTTATTATTTTTCATATTTTGTTGGTTTTTTCTTTTCTAAAGACATTAATCTAGATAAGTTTAAGAAGATCAATCTTTACTCAGTGAATAACATGAAGATGAAAATAATGAATAACAGTAAAGTAAGAAATATAATAATTAAGAGAATATTTAATAGTAATGTTGCTTAACAGGGTTAAACACGGACAAAAAATTTTTGTTGATAAAATATTATCCCATTTGTATAAAATATGTATTTAAAAGGTGTGAGGAATGAAAGAAAGTAATGTTCGAAAGTGTGAATACAAATGATGGAGCTGCTAAGTTTCGTCAATATTGGATTGATCACCCAAATATTTGATGATGCTTATACTATTGGTATGGAATTCATTATGAACGAGAATAATGCAAGTTAGTATATAGAAGTGGAGCATGTAAGTGTAAAAAAGTAACCGATATACTTAATTAGATACTAACATGTTAGTAAAGAACACCGTAAAGAATAAATAAAGAAAGAAATAAGATTTATGAAGAGAATAGAATTAAAACATAACTTGACCTTGATAAATAAATAATAGTGAGATACGGGAAAGTCCATAACTGGCATAGCATATAGTTCTCGAGCAGGATATCTTTCCATGATCGGATGATAAAATCATTACAAGTGATGTGAACAAGTTCACTCATATTAGTACTTTTGGGGACCAGAGAAGTCTTAAATTTGTTGCCCTTAATAATGGTACATAGAGGTCACATCCTTCATTGGATCATAGTGTGAACTTAGTTTTCTTCCGTGAAAATTGTTGGAGTTCTTTTAAAATTACTTAAACGTAGACTTCAAGGCTGTGCGCACAACCCAAGGTACACTTTTAGCTTGATATAGGACGATAAAAAAAAGTTTATGTACCAATAAAATGAAATGAATGTATGAAAATGTAATATAATACCCAAGTAAATAGGGGGCCTATATGTATAAAGTATCCACGTTATAAAGTTTACTCCAGTCTCAAGATGATGATGGACTGCGCTGAGATTCGAGTGCAATCCTCGAATATTAGTGAAGTGCAATTTTAATGAGAGGACGTGCAACCGCTGTTTAGCCATACTTTTCTATTTAACACTTCAAGTGATTTTCTATGATCCATTGTATATTCATTCCATATTATAATTGTACATCGAATCAAAACCTGGCCACGCATAGAAGATCTTGAAACACGATAGACTGGAAATTCTTCTTCAGCTATATTTAAAGGCAAACTTAATGCAGAATGTGCCGTTTTTCCGCCTTCCGTTAGTGTGGTGGCAATTCCTGACGAAGCCAACGCTAGTGCAATTTTATTATCTGGTCGAATTTAGCTAAGATCAAATTCATAACGAAAGTATTGCCAGTTTCTCCTGGTGCATCTAAAAATGTGATTCCTCCTTCGCCCCTTTTCAATACGATTCATAAATGTGTCATATATCATCCGTTGTGTTTGCGTTAATTTTGGTTCATTTTCTTTGATATAACACTGACATTCTTTTACATTGTAATTAGATTATTTTGATAATTCGAAATTGGTCTCATCTAAATTGTTTCTTATAGGAGATTGTACTCAAGGTTCCTTTAGTTCACTCAAAGTTTGATTACTCATTGCTAAGCATAGATCTTCCAAAATTATTAGGGCTTCATTATAAATATTTTGATTAAATTAATAAATTAATATCCATATCACCGTTGTCTTTACGCAGTCTGGCCAAAATGTTGTCACTCATGCCATCGCGAAATTCCAGCCATAGATTATTTGGTTTTAAGGATTACACGATGTTAGAATTATAGCAAAAAGTGCTTGTAGGTGTTCAGCTCTTGCTATTTGTGCAGCTTCTACCATTGTTTGCTTCCAATGGTTATCGTTTTCTAATAAATCACGACGTTGACATGCTTCAAGATATTTTTGCAAATATAATCATCTACTGTACGAAGATCTTCAAACGGTGTTGGTACATTAAGTAGAAGAAGTAAGTAAAAACAACATGCGTTTTTTGGATGAACCGTATATATTCGACCTATGGCATTATATTTGAATCCATCCGTCAATCCTTCTACCAGGATCCCTCTTTTTCATCGACAACATGCCCTTCGCGATGCATCCCATGTGTAATAACTGGGAACATTCACATAGAGAAGTGTTCTTGCAAACGGACCATTTCTACACAATTCAAAAAACGCTGTCAAGATTGTATTCAAGGGTTGCTTTGCAACTTTTTCTGCCCTCTGACTGGTAAACTATACTCATTGTCCATTCTCGAGATAAACTGCTAAATGGAATACTGCTGGGCATCTGTTATAAATTGGAAAAGCTAAGATACGCCAAACTGCTTCATTACTGTTGATGTATCGTCCCATTTGTTATCTTAAAATTTCGTCAAGTCGAGTTTCATCAGTGATTCCAAAGACAACATGTCACTCCTTTTGTTAAATATGTTTTAATTGACTTTACAGAACTACTATATTCTACGTTCATGTGTGCTTGAAACATTTTAGATAACAGCGGATTATATGGTACAACCCATTGATTACCAATTTCAACTTCTTCACCCCTAATTTTGATTTATGCTGTAAATTCTTCCTCACTCAGCGGTCGACGTTGGTATTTAGGATATCTATCGTCACCCGTTTAGGTTTCACTTAAAATGATCTTGGATATCTCTTCGAACATTTTTTATTATTCATACAGAGAGATTGCATATCTAGTGTTCTACAGGGATCATGTATCATATTTGTTAGGTTAACAAAGTCAGGGAGCAATGAAAACTCAATGTCCCGGAACGTATAGACACATTATTCAATATAATTAGTAAACCCTTTATACATCTTTCAATAGTCTAACCATATCGTGATGTAAAAATGTGTAGCGACATCTAGATTGCTGTTTATAAGATACATTTACAACATGTTTGTTTACGATCTTAGACAATATTTTTAACAATTATTTCATACAAAATAGGATCTTCAACGGGCTTTGGGATCTCTGCCTTAATAACATCATCAATTCGATTAGAATGAATTTTTTCTTTCAAGTTGTGAGTGTGGCAAACCTCTTTTTTGCCATTCTTTTGAGTACATCCAACTAATAACATCTCCAAAAATACAACTCTTCACAATTGCATTACTAAATTCCACTTGTTTTTGTCTTAACACTCGTGCAATTATATCATGTCTATCGTGTGACTTTTTTCCTTATTGTAATTATCTTGAATTTCTTTCCACGATGGATCACATGTCAACATAATAAACAAATCATGATGACCATATTTTTTCTCACATAAGTCGTTGCGTCTTGTGCATATTCTTGAATATGTCTGAGGCTACCAGTAAACGAAGAAGGCAAAATTACCAATCGTTCCAAATCTTCAATGTTTCAAATAACTTAGCTCAGTATATATATATACACTAATCATACGAAGGTGTAGAAATTTGTTTTGCTTTCAGTCCTAAGGAATGTTAAATCGCCAAAATATTATTTTTATAGTTTTTATAATCATTTTGTAAACAGGCCGCCATCTATCGTCAAGGTAGCTAAACTACATTACAACATGGATATGGAAAGATGCGAGTATTTTTACTATTTATCGGTAGATGGAGAATAGTAAAGTGGGCGGGGCTTTAACATCACCTCACCCCGATAATTGTCACGCGTTGTTACATAGTGAAATCTAATTACAACACCTTCTCTTTGTAATTGCTCCATGGTACCACCAAATAATTTTTATTCAATTTTTTGATACCCTTAACAAAATTGGGTGGCCAGACCTAATAGGTAAAAAGTACCGCTCCTTTTTGAAATCGGTAGAAAAATTTAAATTATTATACAGTCCTACTCTCTGTGGCATTGAGCCAAGAACGATGGCTGCATTCGTTAGTTACTAAATCTATGGTCTCGTTACACTTATTTAGCTGTCATGATATTCGTTTATTCGAATTTCGACCTTAGCTTTATGCATTGTTGGATGAAATTTCTATACAAAAATATCTCGTAAGGAGTGCGGTTGTAATTGAGTGTTCAAATTTAAATCTAATTTGTAGCGAACGAAGATAAAAAATGTTGTCTACGTAATATTACGTACTCGATTATCTAATCGGTAGTTTTCGATTATTATTTATGATATTATTTTAAATGATTATAATACAGAAAAAGCACGTATCACTATAAAAATACTGACATATGGAAAGTAACTCCATCTTTTTGTATATTTTAAGTATTTGACTGTTTTCTGCACATGTTAACCGTACAGATCGACATTTTTCAAAGAGTAGAGTTTCAAAGTTTCCGCTGAAGCACCTACTTCTAAAACGATTCTTGTAATGATAAAATCGATTCCGTAAACAGTTTTTATAAACGCACAAGATTTTTAAATCTTGGCAGAGGGGAATAAACATGCGAGGCGATTCCATTGGGTTAAATTGTCTAAAGGCGGCTACTGACATGACTGCCGCAGGGGCAATCTAAGGTAGGTAGAAGTGGGGATGACCCTTAATTGTGATGACTGTAGGCAAGCAGGGGCAATTTTTTAAGTCGGCCCTGCGGCAGGGCAGCAGGAGCGCAAGACCTTCCTTGCTCCCTAGATCGGCCATACCGATGTCGCGTGTGTAGCGAAATTGGGGCAATTTCAATCAGTTCGTTGCAACTTTCGCGCGGAGCATACGTATGAGTCAGAACCGCAGAAAGAACGTTATTTAAACGTTGTAACTTACAAGTAACATTACTGGGATTTGTTACCTAACTTATCATAAGGGCTAGTATGGGAAAGAAAATATTGCAATAGTATTAAAAATGCTGGAATATAAATAAAATGTCATTAACTAAATAATTAAACAAAAATACAAATTTTAGTAATTAAACTTATTAAAACTCATTGTACACGCCCCTAGCTGTCCCGACAAAGATCAAATATCCCGGGGCCCATCAGCGGTAGATTCGACGCACAACTAAGGGTGGGGCTCGAAATGCCTATGGATAATCAATATAGATGGAATAGGTAATTAATTCGACTTACTTGGTTCAGAGGCGAAGACTGACCACAAGGCTCGGTCAGGCGGTAGGTGTAGTGTATGTAAGTGGTGTTTAGTGGTGTGTACAATTTGAAACCTGACTTAACCCTTTTAAGCGGCAGCAGCCTTGACTCCGGCACCACCACACGGTGTGGTATCCTCCAGCGGCGTCACCTCGATGTCACTCAAAGTCTAGCGTCCCTTAGCACAAATCTATAATCTAATACGAACGCTGTTTCTCGCGGGTCACAAAGTTTAGCGTTTTAACCGACACAGGAAAATATCTCCGAGTTACATCAAATGCCACAAAGCAACTCGTCGACGCAAATTAATATTGTCAAGCACTTCAACCGGCAATCACTATACAATTTACGTAAATTACTTGCCAACGAATTTAGGTTAATTAATCAAAATATTACGCTTCATTATCGCGTGAACGAGAGTTAATTTTTGGCCTAAACACTCATCATTAGATAACTATCCTGGCTATTTGTAACACTAGTTAAATTATAGTTACTAAGCACTAGTTAGTTAAGTTATATCACAGAATAAATTGGTTATATTAAATAACGACGAGTGAAGTTAGTCATATTTAATTGTCTTTGATAGCCTAAAAATAGCGAGGCAGAGCTATGCTGCAGCTTATAAGCACTATATTAAGGTTGTAGTTATTAATTAATTAGTTGTTTCATTGATAAATGTATATGTCCATGGGTCACAGTGTCCACTTACAATCAGGTAGACTGTGCTTATTTGTCACCCTTATTCTATATAAAAAAGAGCCATATATACCGATTTATTGATATTTCGATAAAACTGGCGCCATTCTCAACACGTGCGTCCAGCGAGACGTACACTCTCATACTGAACGGCAGGCGTGTGTGTGGAGACAGCTCCGATATTGCTCCGATCGCTGTGCTCCCTAAATTGCCCCTGTGGCAGGCATATCTGTGTATGCATGTGGTCTATGGTGCTAAAGCCTTTTCGGAAACCGGCTTGTTCGGGAGGCTGGAAGTCGTCAATTCTGCACGCGAGACGATTCGTAATGACTCTCAAAAACAGCACGTAGACGCGGCTCAGAAGGGAAATCGGTCTGTAGTTCTTCAAGAGAGCGTTGTCACCTTTTTTGAAGAACAAGACCACCGCACTTCTGCTCCACTCCTCCGGTGTTTACACAAATACACACCCACACACACACATACACACACACACACACACGCACACGCACACGCACACGCACAATCACTCGCACACGCACACGCACCTGCACACGCACACGCACACGCACACATACACGCGAACGCACACACACACGCACACGCACGCACACGCGCAAGCGCACGCACGCACACACACACACACACACACACACACACACACACACATGTATATGAAGGCATTTGTTTTTTTTTTTTTTTTTTTTATAGGATAGGGGGCAAACGAGCATGCGGCTCACCTGATGGTAAGTGACTACCGCCGCCCATGAACAACCGCAACACCAGGGGAATTGCAGATGCGTTGCCGGCCTTTTAAAAAGGAGTAGGCTCTTTTCTTGAAGGTCCCTAAGTCATATCGGTCCGGAAAAATCGCTGATGGTAATCGATTCCACAAGGAAGTCGTGCGAGGAAGAAAACATCTTCTAAATCGCACAGTGGTGGACCGCCAATCATCCAGATGGTGTGGATGGTATCGGGAGTTCTGCCGCGATGTGCGTTCATGAAATTTGGCGGCTGGGATTAATCCGAACAATTCCTCAGAGCACTCCCCATGGTAGATGCGAAAGAAAATGCAAAGAGATGCAACATCTCTTCGCAGTGCCAATGAATCGAGCCGATTGGAAAGGGCTCGGTCGTTTAGTTCGTATTACTTTTCGGGCCAAAACTACCTACAGTACTTTACCTATGCTTTTGGTTTTAATGTAGGTATCGGAAAAGAATGCTTCGGGAAAGTATTAGTAATTAATAGGTCTTTCCATGCAATAACCTTTATGAATTATTCCAGTTTTATATGTGGAAGAGCCACGCTGAGCCATGCTATAGCTGCATCATGAATAAGTCGGTTCGACTAAGGAAGAAACACGCTCGCACGAAATATCAGCATAAAATAGCAGCATTATGTGATTTCTTTCGTATGATAAGTGACGAGTAAACGTGCCTAGCACCTTAACATACTTTTTCTTGACGAAAAATGGAGACTATTTTTACAATTAACTTGTCATTTCATTTTAGCTCTCAGTGTACAACGTATCTAATTCTTGATTCTTAATTGCAGAAAAAAATATTTTCCTATGGACCACTGCCTACATTTTTCAGATGAACTGTGTGCACGTATTTGTCACTCCGACTTGTATAAAAACATCAAAAGATATTGTTTTAATTATTTCTAACGTTTATTTCAGGTTCATTATTTAGTATAAATTTTTAACTAATTTTAGTATTATAGTATCCTAGATAAACCTAGATATTTATAAGCTGCTAGAGCTTAACATACTATTTCTTGACGAAAAATGGAGACTATTTTTACAAGTAACTTGTCATTTCATTTTAGCTCTCAGTGTACAACGCATCTAATTCTTAATTGCAGAAAAAAATATTTTCCTATCGACCACTGCGTACATTTTTCAGATGAACTGTGTGCACGTATTTGTCACTCCGACTTGTATAAAACATCAAAAGATATTGTTTTAATTATTTTTAACGTTTATTTCAGGTTCATTACTTAGTATAAATTTTTAACTAATCTTAGTATTATAGTATCCGGCACCCTGCTAGGGTGACGCTAAAGAACAAAGATGTACAAAACACAAAGAAGGATAAACGTTAAAGTCATTTCACTGCGCTGTTCTTAAGACTCCACGCTGCAAACACTCAAATGGAAAATGTTTAAGTACTGTAATGAGTGTTTATTTGTCGCCAGAATAATGCTGCATTGACGATAATTTTAAATAAATTGATCTCTGCATCGGGTTTAAGAAATATACAGTTATAAGTTTAAGTTACTAAGTTTCATTACGTGTGGCTCCAACGATGATATTTACAGCTGCCCATAGAACCTCTCAATCTCACTCAATATCTCAGGTGTCCCGGAAACGACGCTGCCACACTCGGTCTTCAGCTTCGACAGTTGGCTCTTTCTGGCAGACAGATCTCTAGTAAAGACTTTGGAGCCCTGGTTCCGCTCGATCGCTTCTTTAATACAAGCAGTATTAAAGTTGCGTAAGTCCCGCCGCATGCATTTGGAGATCTCTCTGTTCAGTTGCCTGTATGCTGTCAAATCTACTGAAGACTGCAGCTTCCTATCCCGTCTAACAGCCATGAGATTAAGAGTGTGATCGGAGAGTTTTTGTGTTCTTCTGCGACGGGTCCTGCACAACTTAGCTCCGACCGCATGGACGGTTTCCACGAGCTTGTCATTCATATCGTCCACTGCATCAGGGGTGTCACTTCCACTATGGAAGGTATGGAGCACTCCATACCTCAAGTTTTTCAAGGTATGGAATTCCATAGCTGAAATTAGGAAATAAATCGCATATTACTACAAACCCCATATAAATAAATCGCAAGCCCTTAAACCTCAATACCCCACATCTTATAGTTCAATAAATAAGTTGAGTATATACACTGCAAACTCTTAAACCTTAATACCCCACGAGTAATGCGAACAAATTTGAAAATCGCGCCACCATTTTCCATACCTCAGATTTTTACAAAGTGACACGCCTGCACTGCATTGCAATCTTCTAGGCACTGAAAACGGTTTTGTAGCTCGAACTGAAAAGTTTTGGGACTTTGGATTAGAGCACGAGGGGGACGTTGCCTTTGAGCGTTGATTTCATTAGACGTGACCTCTCCAACTTAACGTTAAGGTTCACCTCTAAACCTGTGGTGTGCCTCTCACCATTCGGTGATCGCTGCCGGTTTTCACCCTCGCAATCACTGAGACATCACTGAACAGTTGTCGTCTGGTTGTCATAATGAAGTCAATCTCATTTTTTGTCGAACCGTCGGGGCTCGACCAGGTGCACTTCCTGTAGTGCCGCTTCTGGAAGAAAGAGTTTATCATAAAAAGTCCCTCTTTCTCCATGAAGTCGGCTAGCTGCTGGCCCCTTGGGTTCCGTTGCCCTATTCCGAAATTCCCTACTTTCAGCTCACCGTTCTCTCTTGTGCCTAGTTTTGCGTTGAAGTCTCCCATTAACACCGTATATTGGGTTTTGGAGGAATGCATGGCTCTAGAGATATCCTCATACATTTCCTCCACCTCCTCGTCGGGGTGTGCCGAAGTTGGTGCGTAAACCTGTATGACCTTCAGCGAATACCGTTTGGTGATTCTGAGTATAAGGTACACAACCCTCGTCGACACACTCCCAATCTTTACAACGTTGTTAACGAGAGACTTGTGGACGATAAATCCAACACCTCCTTGGGACAGATGGTCGCCCTCCCGGTGATAGAACAAATTGCCGGATTCGAGGATTACCGTGTCCTCCCCCTCTCTTCGGACTTCGGATAATCCTATGACATTCCAGCGCAACTTGTCTATCTTTTCTTCCAGCTCCACGATCTTCTCGTCAGTCCTCAGGGTGCGTGCGTTATAAGTTGCCAGGTCGAGTCGTCGTAGGTGGCAACCGAACCTCCACCGGAGATTCTTAGCACCCCCTGCCCCGCCGTTACCATGGTCGCCACCGTAGCCAGGAATAGCGGTGCCGCCGGGAATGTCAGTAGTCACCTTAAAGGCGGCTACTGACATTCCTGCCACAGTGGCAATCTAGAGTGTAGGAGTGGGGATGACCCTTAATTGCCTCCTTAAATGTAATGTGTGTAGGCAAGCAGGGGCAAAGCGGGTAAGAATACTCACTACCCCATATCTTCCCGTCGGTGTCGTAAAAGGCGACAGATGGAAACTGAGGCAGAGGATGGGCAGCAGCATCTTTCTGATAACAGCAAAACAACAATAAAAAAACTGCGGTTTCTAACCCGCTCGCCTAGCGTGGCAACTATGGCAATATAGCCCCCATGAAAGTAACGAAGAGACGGCCCCCAGTCTCCGGCGGTACCGCTATTCCTGGCTACGGTGGCGACCATGGTAACGGCGGGGCAGGGGGTGCTAGGAATCTCCGGTGGAGGTTCGGTTGCCACCTACGACGACTCGATTTAAGGAGGCAATTAAGGGTCATCCCCACTCCTACACCCTAGATTGCCCCTGCGGTAGTCACCTTAAAGGCGGCTACTGACATTCCTGCCACAGGGGCAATCTAGGGTGTAGGAGTGGGGATGACCCTTAATTGCCTCCTTAATTGTGATGTGCGTAGGCAAGCACAGGCAATTTTTTAAGTGGGCCCTGCGGCAAGGCGGCAGGAGCGCAAAACCTTCCTTGCTCCCTACATCGGCCCTGCCGCTGTCGCGTGTGTATCGCAATTGGGGCAATTTCAATCAGTTCGTTGCGACTTTCGCGCGGAGCACACGTATGAGTACAATTCAGAACCGCAGAAAGAACGTTATTTGAACGTTGTAACTTACAAGTAACATTTCTGGGATTTGTTAGCTAACTTATCATAAGGGCTAGTATGGTAAAGAAAATATTCCAATAGTATTAAAATTACTGGAATATAAATAAAATGTCATTAACTAAATAATTAAACATAAATACAAATTTTAGTAATTAAATTTATTAAAACTCATCACTAGAAAACTATCCTGGCTATTTATTATATATTTGTAACACTAGTTAAATTATAGTTACTAAGTACTAGTTGGTTAAGGCGCAGGTTGAGCAAAATGTCGCGCCAGTCGTTATTTGGGCGGTTTTTAGAAGCTATCTACTTTTTATTTAAAAGATATATCAACAAATAAAAAACACATTATATTTCTACATAATCTTGATTCCATAAAAGCTATATCCAATTTTTTTTTTAAAGGAATAAATATTAATATAATCTCCTTACAACGAAACCACATAAATGTGAAATTATTATTGATAACATGCATCTCCTCGTAAAGTAAGTATTATTTTATTTTGCGATTTACACCAATGGATAGGCAATTTATTAATGAACATTTCTATAGTAAATTTTTTTTCAAAAGACCAAAATTTGATTTTATTAAGAAATTATTTTAAAATCTGGGCATATTCACTGCTCACGGGCTTGCTGGAGTCATTGAGCCCTGAGCTCTTCGACGCGAAGCCCGTGTCGTTAGAGCGTCGACCAGCGCCGCATATACTCACGTAATATCAGTCGATAAATAATATTACTTATTAGGTTATTTATAGGTAGTATTATTTGTTTGTTTTGGGTATAATTTTTCGTATTAGTTATACATATATTTGTTGTGTTTTTTACTGCGCGATGAAGCTTTTTGCGTGTATTTTCTTTGAAGTAAATGCAAATAAAAAAATGAAGCACCATTAGCATGTAAGGTTCGAATCCATAATTAAAATTTCGACAAATATTATAATTTACACTATAAAAGGCTAATTCAATATTATCACCCAACCACAATATCTTATCAGTTATAGTCCTGCCTTGTTGGTCTAGTGGTTGTAGTAGTGCGACTGCTGATCATGAGGTCCCGGGTTCGAATCCTGGGTCGGGCCAAAAAGTCAGTTATGAGTTTTTCATTTATGTTCTAAGTTATAATTAGTATTACTAAGTTATAGTTTTTTGCTAAAATATAGTATATTATTTATTGCTTGTTTTTTCTTCTTTTTCAAAAAATAATTGAGTACATAAGGTGTTCTATACTTATAATTCGGTAAAAAGTACTAATATACCTACTTTTTACTATAAACTAAAAATTTTTAAAACTAAATTTAACTAAAAAGACTAAACTGACCATTTATTTTTTAACTCATAACAGGACATGGGTTTATTTATACTCTAAAAACTATAACTTTATACAATTAGTGTTCACTATAAAATTATATTCGGTATAGACGGTAATTATTAAATGCAACATATTTTTTTAAATTATTAATTACATTTGTCAGTGGATTAAATTTGCTTTAATAAAGTTGGTGATGATTTTAAATAAGAATAAAATTCTGCTCAAGTTTTTTATTGTTATCTTTGTTAACAACATCGCCTTTAGAACTCTGGAACCGTAAGTGTTTCTTTCAGACGTCCACAATTTATGCAAAATAAAAAAATACTCTTTCTACCGGAGCATTCGTACCAGGTAGACATAAAATATATTCGATTAAAAAAAATTATGTTGAAGATTGTTGACTTTGAATACTTCCATCCAACTAGTTACATGACAATTTTGTGTCCCGGAGCTTTGTTTGGGGACAATGGGACAGGAGACCGAGAAAAGGGACAGTCCCGTTCAAAACGGGACGTATGGTCACTTTAGCTATAACCCGGCGTTCATGAAGCAAATACAAAGTTAGTCTTTGTATTAGCTTCATGGTGGCGCAGTGGCTTAGCAATCAGTTGTTGCGCTGGGGGCCGCGGGTTCGAATCCCGCATGGAACAAGTATTTGTATGGCCTACAAATAATTGTTCCGGGTCTGGATGTTTGTCTTTGTGCAATTTATGTTTGTAAACTGCCTCCACGACACAGGAGAAAATCCTAGTGTGGGGGTAACGTTTTTTTACAACTGAAATTGAAAGATTGAACCCTTATACTTCTTGTTGATTTTTGTATTACCTTTATTAAAGTTACCCTTATGTATAAATAAATATAATTACGTATGTAGAAATAAAATTGATTTTCATCCTCATCAATCATTGGGGTGAGGATAATATCTGCCAGCATAAGTCCAAAAATTAGTAGGTAACTTTTCAATACGTGACACGTAAAAATTAACAATAATCAAAAACACATATGCGAAACATCCTATTTATTTATTTATTTTTTATTGCACCAAATATTTGTACAAAAGCCGAGCTATCTATTTATTTACCTATAGTGAATAGGTATCTTTTAAACTCACAATTTTCAATGCTTCAGTTTTAATATATAATTAATTATAAAATTTCATAATTAGATAATATATGAAAATACATAATTCTAATATAATGCAACTAATATATACAGAATAAAAAAATTAAAATACATTTATCTTTGTACGCTATGTGTATTTCCATAAAATAGTTTATTGATGTTGAAAAAATAATACTACTTTCGTACAATAGGTGGCGTCTTACATATTTCTTCCGGCGAGCCGCTCGCTACAATATATTAATATTGTAGCAAGCGGTCAAATGCTCAAGGTCGTTCGCATGGAGTAGCCCCTTAAGTTATATCACAGAATAAATTGGTTATATTAAATTATTACGAATAGCGTGACAGAGCTATGCTGCAGCTTATAAACACTATATTATGGTTGTAATTATTAATTAATTAGTTGTTTTATTGATAAATGTGGGTGTCTATGAGCCACAGTGTCCACGTACCATCAGGTGGACTGTGCTCATTTGTCACCCTTATTCTATATAAAAAAGAGCGAAGGCTATATACACCGATTTATTGATATTTCGATAAAACTGGCGCCATTCTCAACGCGTGCGTCCAGCAAGACGTACACTCTCATACTGAACGGCAGACATGTGTTTAGAGACAGTTCAGATATTGCCCCGATCGCTGTACTACCTAGATTGCCACTGCGGCAGGCATGTCAGTAGCCCCCTTAAGGTATACAGGATGACATGATGTTAAGTCGACCTACGACCTAGATCCGTTAAGGGGTTGTAGTGTACACCATTTATGACTGATTTGACTATCAAACACCATGCCCAAAACTGAACCGTTTTTTAATACATGACTTTAAAGTTTCTTCATAAAACTAGACGAATTTTTTGTCTATTTATTTTGTAATTACTGCTTCTAATTTAATTGATTTTTCAATTTATGTATAGTAAACAAGTTGTTTTATTATTCTCAATACTAACATTGCAAGTAATTAAACGAATTGCGTCGTACTCGTAGATTGAAGGTTAGAAAAAGGAACAAATTCGTAAAAAGTATATTTCTTTCAGGAATATTAAAAAAGTTTATGGTAGGTATGCTACAGATATACTTATAAATATATAGGTTTATCTAGGATACTATAATACTAAAATTAGTTAAAAATTTATACTAAATAATGAACCTGAAATAAACGTTAGAAATAATTAAAACAATATCTTTTGATGTTTTTATACAAGTCGGAGTGACAAATACGTGCACACAGTTCATCTGAAAAATGTAGGCAGTGGTCCATAGGAAAATATTTTTTTCTGCAATTAAGAATCAAGAATTAGATACGTTGTACACTGAGAGCTAAAATGAAATGACAAGTTAATTGTAAAAATAGTCTCCATTTTTCGTCAAGAAAAAGTATGTTAAGCTGCTAGGCACGTTTACTCGTCACTTATCATACGAAAGAAATCACATAATGCTGCTATTTTATGCTGATATTTCGTGCGAGCCTGTTTCTTCCTTAGTCGAACCGACTTATTCACGATGCAGCTATAACATGGCTCAGCGTGGCTCTTCCACATATAAAAATGAAATAATGCATAAAGGTTATTGCATGGAAAGACCTATTAATTACTAATACTTTCCCGAAGCATTCTTTTCCGATACTTACATTAAAACCAAAGGCATAGGTAAAGTACTGTAGGTAGTTTTGGCCCGAAAAGTAATACGAACTAAACAAATGCCTTTATATACATGTGTGTGTGTGTGTGTGTGTGTGTGTGTGTGTGTGTGTGTGTGTGTGTGTGTGTGTGTGTGTGTGTGTGTAAACACCGGAGGAGTGGAGCAGAAGTACAGTGGTCTTGTTCTTCAAAAAAGGTGACAACGCTCTCTTGAAGAACTACAGACCGATTTCCCTTCTGAGTCGCGTCTACGTGCTGTTTTCGAGAGTCATTATGAATCGTCTCGCGCGCAGAATTGACGACTTCCAGCCTCCCGAACAAGCCGGTTCCCGAAAGGGCTTTAGCACCATAGACCACATACATACCCTTTGGCAAATTGTACAGAAGTCCGAGGGGTACAATTTGCCACTATGTCTGGCGTATGTGGACTATGAGAAAGTCTTTGATTCCGTCGAAATTTAGGCGGTGCTGCAGTCCCTTCAGCGATGCCAAGTTGACTATCGGTATATCGATGTGCTGAAGCGCTTGTACAGTAGAGTTACGATGGCTATCTGAGTACAGAACCAGAGTACGAAACCTATCCAACTGCAGAGAGGTGTAAGACAGGGTGAAGTGATGTCCCCGAAACTCTTCACCGCTGCATTGGAAGACGTTTTCAAGCTTCTGGACTGGAAAGGATACGGTATCAACATCAATGGCGAGTACATCACTCACCTTCGATTTGTCGACGATATAGTCATTATGGCAGAATCGTTGGAGGACCTAAGCACTATGCTCAATGACCTCAATAGTGTTGCCCAACGGATAGGTCTTAAGATGACCATGGACAAAACAAAGATCATGTTTAATGTCCATGTCACACCTATGCCGGTAGTTGTAGGGAGCACTAAGCTCGAAGTTGTTGACGAGTATCTTTACCTGGGACAAATAGACCGACTAGGTAAGTCCAACTTCGACCGAGAGGTCAATCGACGAATTCGACTCGGTTGAGCAGCGTTCGGGAAATTACGGCACATCTTCTCGTCAGGTATACCTCAAAACTTGAAAACAAGACTGTACTACCAGTGCGTGTTGCCAGTGATGACCTATGGTACTGAGACGTGGTCATTCAGTGCTGGCCGGATGAGGAAGCTCAAGGTCTCTCAGCGAGCTATGGAGAGGGCTATGCTTGGAGTTTATCTGCGTGATAAACTTAGAAATGAGGATATCCGCAATAGAACCAGAGTGGCCGACATAGCCCAACGGGTTAACGGAATACACATGTCCCGAATGAGATTTAGTGTTGAATAATCTAATAAGATAAGTAAAACCTGGTTTAAAAAGTTGTCGTAGTATTCTCCATTTAAATTGTCAGGGAGAAAGTAAGGCAGAATCAAATGGTTTGATATTATGCCCACCTATACTTAATCTTCTTTGTGATCCCTTTGTGCCTTTCTTATTGGGATTTCCATGTTCTTTCGAGGCCCAATAATGAACGTCGTGGTAATTGGATATACGGTCTTTATTGAATTTCGATTCATCTGTCCAATAGATGTTTCTTAGAAATGATGGGTCTTCTAAATCTGCATTGAGCATGACTCTGCAGAAATCCAACCTCCTCACAATAACGTGTAACAGCGCGTACTGATAGGGGTAAAGACTGGCAGTATTCACGGAAAACCACACCTTCAATTGCGAGGGTCCAAGTTCTCGGGAAACGATATTTGTGGAAGTAGTTAGATCCAATCTAAATCGTCGAACTATTTCATTGTCTAGCTCTTCGTTATCATCATTGATGCGTGGTCTATCCAGGTCGGCTCGACGCCTTTAAACAGAGCCAGTCTCTCTAAGTCGTCGATAAACCCTGTCAAACATACTAACATCCGGCACTCGGCGGTTGGAATAACGTGCTATGTATTCATCACGAGCTCGTGCGGATACACAATTGTAGTACCCGTAACAAATCAAAATATCTGTATATTCCTCGTTCGTAAAGGTCACCATCTTCAACAGTTCAAAATCAGAAGTATTATCAAAAATCCAGGTACAGTCGCAAATCGAAAGAAGAACAGTCCAAAAATACAAGCCAAATCGAGTTCATCTCAGTGCGCACGGACGAATCGCGTAAGCATACATACCAAACAATATAAAAATAAAATGGCGTTTAAAGTGAATTTTTTATCTCGCTCATATCGTATGATGTCCCGCTCGCCCGTATTCCCACGAAGGACAATATACGCGACAAAGAACATAACGAAGCATCGTTATTTTATACTACTACTACCTGGGAGATTTTCATCTAAGTTATTTTCTATTAATCATAATAATACCCATAAGTGTTATACCTTTTTGGATAGCTGAAGAAATGTAGATATTTATAATTACATCTGCAGCTTACCTACCCCAGACTTATTGAAATATTCCTGAAAGAAAAAAATAACTTATTACGAATTTATTCCTTTTTCTAACCTTCAATCTACGAGTACGACCCCATTTGTTTAGTTACTTGCAATGTTGGTATTGAGAATGACAAAACAACTTATCTACTATACAAAGATTGAAAATTCAAATAAATTAAGAGGCCAAATTACAAAATAAATGGACAATAGACAAAAAATTTTGTCTATTTTATTATTAAACTTTAAATTCCTGTATTAAAAAAAATGGTTCAGTTTGGGGTATGGTGTTTGATAGTCAAATCAGTCAGAAATGATGCATACTACAACCCCTTAACAGATCTAGGGTGACTTAACGTGTAACCCTGTATATACAGGTCGGTATGTAATAGGGGGTTTAGACTCTCTCCTCGCGCCTCGCCTCGTACCTCGCCTCGCAGCTTGCGTGTTGTTGCGAGGTATCGAGTGCCTGTTTTCACTCTCGCGATGCGTTAGCGTTGAAATAATAGCGGCATCAACTCTTGCCTTAATAAGTATTTATCGATGCTTGACCATTTTAAAAAGAAGGAATTTAAAAAAATACCTCGTTGAGGAAAAATATGGTGGACAGAACCTTTTCAGTTTCATAATTTTATATAAATTGCTATTATCTATTGTACAAGATTAAACAATGTTATTTTATTAAAATTGTAATTATAAAACAAAAGCAATTCGAAAGTTATTATGGAAGGGCGCCGTAAACAAACTAAAACGAGAGCGCGAGTGTAAACACCACGCTCGCGAGGCCCTTTGCCCTCGTGCCCAAAAAACCGCCTCAGACGCGAGCCACGCGTTAGCGTTTACACTCGCACCTCGTGGCTTGCCTTGCCGCTCGCGCGAGAGTGTAAACCGGGGTAAGGGTTGATCACTTTTTTTTAATAACTGGATTTACGGCTCTGGGTTCAAGCCTTCTGAACCTGAAGTTACAATGTATAATTTATCCTTCATAGTACACTGATTCACAATATATTAATGCGTCACGTTGTGCAACCCTTGGGAGATTTTGACAGCAATTTGAGCCAGCAGACAGCTGACAGTTGGCGATGGTAACACAAGGCGTCTAAGCGGACAGGCACCTTATCTTGAGAATCACATCACCATCAGAGCACTTGTTTTACCGTTTCCACTAATAGTTCACATGCGCAGACATTTAATACACAAAATCGCACCACTTTTATATATCAAAATCCACTTCAAACCGTTATTTAAACAATAATACCGGAGCAGCAATCCGTCGCCGGTCAAGTTCCCGCCAAAACCGGTTGCTCACCATTGTTCACAGACACAGAGTACATTTACAGACAAATTAATAAGCCTACTGTTGTTCAAGTTCCAGTTACTATACTCTTTGTCAAGTTCCTTGTCTGTTTGTCAATGATTGGGACACGTCAATATGTAGCGTCATTACGCAAAAAGTCACAAATGAAAATGAAGCTTGGAGTTCAATAAACTTGTTTTCTTAATACCTAGTGTAAAGGTTTATTTAGTGATATAAATCAAATAAATTTCAATACAGGTGAGTGAATAACTAAAGTTTATATTATATCAAAACGTAATCGACTATATTCTACTATACTATATTACGCTTAAATACAAAACTATATTTTGTTATGAATATCAATGCATTGGTAATAATAAATCCCGATCCGATGTATCAAAAATATGACCAACTAGTATAGTAATATGTATGACATTAAACTATTTGTAGGTATTTGATTTTTAATGTAATTAATGTTTCAAATAGCGTATTCGATAGCTACTTACTACTGTTTTACTTGTGCATAAAAAAAATCGCAAAATAAGCAGTACCATTTTTATGGAATTACTTTCATTTATTATAGGTCATTATGAAGCTGAAAACAAGTATAATCTGTCTACTGGTGTTTCTCCATTGTTCCTATGCACCTCCTGTGTCTCAAGATAAAGATAAATCTAAGGAGCAAGACAGTGAAATAAAAGATGATTTGGTAATTATTCTATGTACTACATTTAAGTCGGCCACATACATACGGAATTCCGAACGCAGCAAGTCTGTATAAAATCAAGGACCCGCCACACACATAGAATTTTCTCATCGTTGAGGTTCCGTGTGACCGCCTGTGCATTCGGAATCCCGAATGATGCAGCTCCAAACGCAACTCTTCCATAGATTTTGAATGAGTCACAACACACATTTGTAAATTCCATATGAAACATGCTCAGTGTTTGTCGCACAACTGAAGCGAGTAGGTGTGTTTTTACTTATATTGTGTATAACTTTTCATAACCTTTCATCTTGTTTAATAATTCATCAAAAGAGTTTACAGACATCCATATTAAAAAAATATCTCTGAATAGATAGAACTTTTTACATAATATTGAAAATATTGCAAGTTTTGGGCGATAAGGGGATGCACCCAATAACAATGATACAGCAACAATGTAATTGCAATCAGAAAATTGTCATTATTTGCTGACAGAATGACTAGACTCAATGGCTCACATCTCTCATATGACCCTTGTTATTCCAAATGGAAATAAATGTATATGTGTGATGTATACACGGAACCCCGAAACGAAATTCCATATATATGTGGCTGGACACACAGTATAGTAATATATCTTGTTTCATTTTTTTACAGTTTATTTTTTTAATATTTATCTTCCTTATAAGTCTATTTTGTGGTTACTAGCATTTGTTATATAATCAAATTACATTTATTTAAGTTATCATTTTGCTGTGCATTCTTAATATTTTTGTTGTTTTAAAATCCTATTTAAAGCAAATAAAAAATGTGAAGATTGTTAATTCATATAAGTCTCTGTGACATTTAAAATGTAAGTACATAAAGAAGTTTACCTTCATAGGCTGATATTTCATTTTTAGTATGCCCTTTTTAACAATCCTGAGCCATGCGAATGTTAATTTGAAACACTTACTGCCGTATTTTATTAAAGTATATTTGTACGTAGTTATGCAAAAAGGTTCCAACCCACGACAAGTTAATCAAGTATCCATACTTCAAATATCATAAACTCAAGTTGTCGGTATGGTTTCTGTCTGTTTGTAATTTTTCTTCTTATTTGTGTTACTTTTGCTAAAATTGTTACATCACATAATAGTATAGACCACAAACATTATTTTTCAAGTCAACATTTTTGATACGGATTCGAGTTGGATCCTTTTTGCATAACCACGTCCATTTGATATGGTTACTGCACATTACACATATTTTCAATGCAAGACATTTGTTTTTTTTTTTTAACATCAACAAAGGAGCATTATAGTTTTATTTTTGCTATAGTAACTGTTGTCATGTTATTTCTATTTATAAATAAAATTGGTTATTTAATTTAATCTTTATATATAAAAATTATGTGTCAGATTGTTTTTCCGCGATGAACCCCTAAACTATTGAACTGATTTCAATGAAATTTTGCACACTGTGTTCAGTTTGGTCCAACTTGAGAGATAGGATACTTTTAATCCCAATAAATGACCTTCAATATTTTTTTATGGGAAGGGTAGAAAAACGTCTGCTGGCCAGCTAGTATTTAATAAATCTTTGCTTACTGAAGTATGAAGCAGTGTACTGTTGGACATAGGCCTATTTTTTACCACCAACCAACTTGTATAGTTGGTTGGTAGTAACTTAATGAAGTTACTACCTATCGCCATTCACTTTTTCTTTCTTCTTTCTTTATCTTTCTATATTATATTCTGTACACCCCTTCCGCTATCTTTTAAAAATAGTATCCTCTGCCCTAAGGTTGCCTGGAAGAGATAGCTGTTTTAGCGATAAGGCCGCCTGTTGTACCAATGTCCCTTTAAATATATAAATACTGTAATATGTTCCTTGGTGTACAATAGAGTATATTTTACTTTACTTTACTTCTCTTTCTCTAGTCGAGGGGAGTCCCAAAATAATATTGTTTACTCTTATAACAGTCTCCATTTTTTGTCACATCTAATCCAAGAGCTGTCACTTTTGTGACAAATGTTACAATGTATTATTTCACATAAGCAGTTATAGTAAATGATGGATGACAATTATTATAATAATATTTTTTGTTCATCTAATAGATCATAGCTCAAAAGCTTCTTGATTTAACAATGTATGTTTCATTATATTTTTGTGTGTATTTTTATCTTTTACAAAGCTGATTTTAGTAGGGGAAAAGTTTCTTCGTATTTTATATACAAATTCAAGCCATTTTTTGTAAAAGTTTAGTTACATTTAATGTATGTGCCATTTTGTTCGATGATTTGTTGCCATCTTGTAGGTAGTGACATAATACCGTTACTGTAGAAATCTTGGGATTTTTGGTCAAAAAAATGTGACAAGTACTTTTAACAGACCTCTTTTGAAGTTAACCTAACACTACCCAAAGAATTCTGAATAGACCGAAATATGTAAAAATCTGAGGGTGCAAGGTCAGGGTTATATGGTAGATGCAATAACACTTTCCAACCAACCTCACAATTTTTGCTGTGTGACCAAAGATGTGTGTGGTCTGGCATTATCGTGATGAAAGACCACTCCTTTCCTGTAGATCAATCCCAGCCGTTTTCCAATAATTATTGCCAATAAGAAAATTAATGTAAGTACGCACTTAATCTATGTGATTTGATGGTTATTTCAGTTAAGTATGTAACTTAATTATATTCTTACCTAAAACAGTAACTGTCGTAAATGAAAATACAACTACCATGTTATTCATCTTACTACCTGCCCTGCCTGCCCACACACGCGCCTTCGCCATCACAGATGTTATAGTTTTTGTTCTGAAATTCCGTTCTATTAGTATGCATATAAGTATTTGCTCTTATTATAATAATTTTGGCATCACAAAATGCAATAGCTAAAACTTCTTCCATGGCTCCTTCTGCTTCTAGCTTTGAATTTTTTCGATTTTGATGAGGATGCTAGTTTTGAAACTTCATGGTTACAAACTAAAACAAAAATTACCCTGGTAGTTTTTGAAATTTTATCTGGAAATGTCAATTTGCTTCTTATTTTTCTTATCAGTTAACAGACTGCTTTCCCGAATTTTTTCAATTTTTACATATTGCAATAATATATTTGATGTAATTTTTAAAAGTAAAAATATTATGAGTTACGTCTCATCATTTTTGACCTAGTTGCTCCAGTTATATTGCGAATGGAATGCCTATTGACTTAACCAGTTCAATATTTAGGCATATTTTGTTAAATAAAACTTTATAGAGAGGCATTAATTTCACTTATAACTAATAGTACTTGTAAAGTTACCTTTGCATGTCAATTGTTAACAGTATAAGTTATGTATATTTTAGGAGGAGTACATGGAATATCACAGATACCTAAAAGAGGTAGTGCAAGCTTTAGAGAGCGATCCTGATTTCAGGGAACGTTTGGAGAAGGCAGATGAAGAAGATGTTCGAGTAAGTATTAGTTTATAAAGATAACATTTTACATTTAAAATTAACATTTGAATCACATTAGATAACATATAATAGGATCAAAATGATAACAAAATTTAACTGCTGAAGATATAATGGGTGTTGGGGAAAACAGTAGTCAAGTAACCCACTCCTTACTGTCATTATCGGACTGCAACAGTCTTCTGATGAAAATAGGCCTCATCACATTGAAAAAAAGATTTATTATAATTTGTACAGCTTGCATGTAGGTTGCTGATTGTAGTACCAGAACGGATCTTTAACCTCCGTAAATGTTATTGTTTAACACTATTCTATTGAAGGTCATAGTATCTCACTGGTAATCCCATAGCCTTAAGACACCCACGACACCGAATAGAGTGATGTTTTCTCTTGCACTGCTACCAAATAATCAAACTTGCTATATATCTTAGAAATTTTGAAAATATTATTCCTTTAGCTACTTCTTCCCCATTTTGGCAGGAGCTCTTTAAGCCTAGACATTAACCCCGAAATGGAATATTACTACATTGATTTTGGGAAATACATTGAGAATTTAAAATTATAAAGTTTTTCCACACACAAAGGAATGTTGTAGAACTTTCTTTCTTATTTTCTGAATTTTACTTAACTAGTTGGTTACCTTGGTTATCATAAACTTTTTAGAAGAGTGATTCATGATACTGGTCTGTCTAAGAATCTATTTTTTATTTTTAATTCACATGCTATTAATAGAGTAGTTCATTCAAATAAACCTAAAGCACCAAGAAAATACAAACCACTATTACAGTAAGATGTTTCAGGGCTGTATTTTATTTTATAAATTGATTTAAGGTAATTCCTGACACATATGCGGTCAAACTTAGTCTTTACTAATTTTCAGTCAGGAAAAATAGCAGAACAATTGGACTTTGTGAATCACAACATCAGAACTAAATTAGATGAAATAAAGAGACGCGAATTGGACAGGCTTCGGCATCTGGCGACAAAAGTAAGTTTTATATTTTTATCAACCTTTCTTCTTATAAATAATTTTTCTGTTTTAATTATTACAGAGAAGTTAACGAAATTTTGTGTACATATTTTTTATTTTACTTTTATAGTTATGACTTTGCACTTGACTATTTGAATAAAAATATTCATAAAAATAATCACCTGTTGTATCTAAAAATAATATGTTTTAAATAAGTAATTATCAAGAGTAGTAACTCCCCTTATTTAATGCTGCATCTCTATCATCCTAATGATACTGTTGACTTTTTTCGTTTTTAGCAATTTGAATTAACCAATGACCTGGAAATTAATACTGGGAAGATTCCATCAAATGAACATTTAGACCATGGTAATCCCCATACCTTCGAGATTGAGGACCTTAAGAAATTGATTAAAAAAACTACTGCTGACTTAGAGGCAGCGGACAAGCAGAGAAAGAAGCAGTTTAAAGTGAGTGCCATTTATCCATCAAAATCATAAGGCTAATATGACAAGTTATATTTTTGCCTATAATTTTTAATGTACTAAAATGAAAATGAGATATCAAGCAAAATTAAACTTTTATGGCCAAATACTCAAAAACTACTCAATTTTAAGGTGTTGTTAAGTCTTGTGGTGTCGCAGTCACTTTGACTTAAAGTGATAGAGACAGCATGAGGCTTAACGGCAATTTTAAGAAATTGAGCAGCATTTGAGTATTTAGGCATGTAAGGAGTAAAAACTGACTTCAAACAACTAAAAATTCTATTTTTATTTGAAACTGGTTGATTAAGACCGTAGTAAAGGATTATTTACATATTATGTTGTGGCGATACCTTTGCATGTTCAAGAATTTGACAATTTTATCACGATCCCATCATCAGATCTTTACCAAATCTTTATGGCACCATCCTAGAGGTACACTCTTTCTAAAGAAACTTAAAAGGAAAGGACTTAGGTGGAATGTCTCATAGCTGGTGATTACACATAACGTAGTAGTCGTGATTTTCCTACCAGCGTTGCTAGATTTTTATTCGGCAAAGCAGGATTTCAAATCCTCAAATTAAAAACTAAACTGAGTATTTTACTATCGTAATGTTATTATTAAGCAGACTAATTGGCGTTCGGCCAGGTGAATCGACCGCGCCACCGCCGTACTGTCGGGAATTCCCTGAAATCGAGTCCACACTTGTCTTGCGTGTGACATTTTTAATTTCACGCTAAATTCATGACGGGGACATCTGGTAAGTCAATTGCTCTGCCATCTATTAAACTATATGAAATTTAAAATCTTGCTTATTTTCAGGAATATGAAATGCAAAAAGAATTTGAGAAACATCAAAAAATGGAGGCTATGGATGAAGCACAAAAGAAGGAGTACATGGAAAAACTGAAGCAGGAAGAGGATGCTAAGAAACATCACCAACCAGTGAGTGAAGGTTTATTTATATTGTTTGATACTAAAAAAGTTAAGAATTCCACTAATTAGAATTTCTTCTGTATATTATATTTATAGGCTATACATATAATTGTTCCTTGCGAGGTTCGATCTTTTGGCTCGCAGCACCAAGCACCAACTGTTTTGTCACAAAATATTGTGTTTGTATTAATTACATAAGTTTTTTTTTACTGTTTAACATACTACGTGACCAAAGGAATTAGGCGCATGACAGCTAAGACGTCATTAGAACTAGGGAGGGAACACGGAACGGTGATAAGGCACTATGAGAAGCGCGAGGATAGAGGCGGGATGGGGGCGCCTAAACTACATTTCTGTATTTCGTCTAATTGTTCGTACCATGTACCAAGTTGTACATACTAGATTTTACACGGTGATCACGTGGCTTAGTCTTCAATGACGCAGTCACGTATACCCAGTTAAAGGCAAGATTTGTACAAAAGCCATTTTTAATAGGGTGTGCTTAATTGATTACTTTCTATAGTATTCACAAGTTGTTACTGTGAACGAATTCGTACAAATTAACGTTATCCCCATTTGTCCTGATAAACTTCCCACTGTTGGCCAATGCACTCCCATAGTAGGTAGAATTCCCGCTCCTGCGATGCCTCCCGTTGCCAGTCTGTGGGTTTTATAGCTGCTAAAATAAGTTCTAGTTCTGGGTCTTACCGTTTTTCGTAATTTTAACGAGATGGTGTGATGTTTTCTGTTATGTCTCCATCAAATAACCTGTTATAAGAACTTTTGCATACTCATTTTAATTACGCTGTGTGTTATGTATGTATAAGTATATATATATTTGTATGGAATTCAGTATGAGTCAGTGTACCTACGCGTTGAGAAATTATGCTTAAATTTCCTAGAATTGTTTTCGAATCTGCACACTTATCAATGCGTGACTTTGCTGATTTGACTTTGTTATCGCTAATGGTTACAAGGAAAAACACTGATTGATATAAGGAAACTGAAAATAATAATTAAAAATTAATTAAAAGATGAATATGTATTTAAACATATGTTATAAGTAATGAGAATTGGTGAATATTTAGTATAACACTATCAGTACCTAGTAGTAGTAGTATGAACCTATTAACAAACTCCTTAAAATTATACTTAGTGCAATATTTTTTGTGTCGTAACACTAATTATATAAGGTTAGTTTAGATAAGGTGATCAATAAACAACTATCACTATACTTTGATAATATTGTATAATAGTTTTCACAGTTTATTATTATCGGGGTATTTATATAGTTTTCTCATCTAGTTGGGCGACATAAATATTTATGTGAAAATGATACATAATATACTTACATAAATTTATTATCAATAAATAGGCCTTTTAAGTTCAATGTTACTAAATTTAGATTGAGTAAAACTGTTTTAACTGTTCAAAAAAGTCTTTTCTGGTTAAATGCATAAAATTTACAATAAAAAATCCAAAAACACTGCAATAATCTATACTAATCTATACTAATATAATAAAGCGGAAGAGTTTTTTTTTTGTTTTTTTGTTTGTTTAAACGCGCTAATCTCTGGAACTACCAGTCCGATTTGAAAAATTATTTTTGTATATTAAGGCCAGATTCACGTGGAATAGTATACGCTATCTAGCATTAAGCTATATTACTCAGCTAGCCTTAAATATGGATATTTGTTAAGCAAGTCAGAAGAAAAAGCACTCCTGAAATTATTTATCCGCGTACGCTGGTGTTATCGTTAGGGATACGTAAATACAATGTTGTAGAAAAATATAGACCTTTACTCCGTCTAAAAAAAAGTCCGCGATACCATATGTCTATTTCTTATACATAAGCCATAATTTGGTATTTTGTGTCAAAAAAATATTAAAAATTTAAAAGTGATTTATGAGCGTTATTATTACGCATGGCCTATTTATCCTTACGAACGAAAGTTACTTCATCATCAAGACAATTTTATGAAGATAAACTTTGTTCTTTATACCATGTTATTTGGACGCATAGTTTAAGAGATAATGTAAAATTAAAATAATTAAATACTTGGCTGGGCGCGCGAACGACGCTTAAACCCTAGCCGTTATAAAATGCTTGAACTAGGTCATGTCGCGCACCTCGGACACGTGATGACGCGGGTGAAACCGCGGGGCACAACTAGTCATACATAAAATTTAAAAGGCTTATCAAAGAAACTTTGTTAAGAAGCCATTTATAGGTAGGCTTCTTGAGGGCAATAATATTGCGAGGATATAAATCTGGCTACTGATATATTGTTAAACTTGACAATATAAATAGATATCTGACATTTTATAGCGTTTTTGCTTTGTTGCTTATTGTGTGTTTCCCGTAACAACAATAAGTATTAACTGGAAACTGGTCTATTTAATGTAGGTACATATTAATTTGTTCGAATGACATCATTATAGTAAAAGCCTATCAAAAGTCCGCTGCTGAACATAGGCACCCCCCATAGATTGCTATAAAGGGGTGTGGGGGTGGGATATTATCCTTAGTTGCCATGCTTGGCAGCCGCTTTGGCAACCGCAGTTTTATTACTTTTTAGGTGTTTTTAGAAGTCGCTGCTGCCCATTTCCTTGTTAATTTTCCTGTCCTGTGCCTCTTACGGCACCCACAGAACGATATGGGGTAGTAAATATTCTCACACAGCTAGTACATTCAATTCGATTGCGACAGTATACTTGTTTTTTGATCCAATTTACTCAACCTACCGACTGAAGGCCAGAGCACACCTAATACGTGCGATTGGAATGCACGACAGGTATGCGTTGCGGCACTAGTTGTATGAAAATGTAAAAAGATCTCATATCGTCACGTACACGCACTGCACTCAAAAGTGACATCTATTCAAATAAATAAAATTGAGGTGTATGTTTGTAAAGTCAAAATAACAGCCTTTTATTAATCTCCGAAACGGCTGGACCGATTTCGACGGGACTTTCACTGGTAGATAGCTGAAGTTATAAGGAGTAACTTAAGCTACTTATATTTTAGAAAAATAATTAGGGTTGCGCGCAACATAATTAAAACCCGAAATTACACGCGGGCGAAGTTGCGGGGAACAGCTAGTTGCATATAAAAGTATATACAGTACATATAACAGAAACACAATTTTTAAAATTTTTATCTGTCTGTCTGTTCCGGCTAATCTCCGAAACGACTGGACGAATTTTGACGGGACTTTCACTGGTAGATAGCTCATGTTATAAGGAGTAACTTAGGCTACTTATATTTTTGAAAAATAATTAGGGTTTCGCGCAACAAAATAAAATCCTAAATTATACGCGGGCGAAGTCGCGAGGAACAGTTAGTTCTTTATATAATTAACAATAATACAAACAAGTGTCAAATAACTTCACGCCCGCACACGGTGTTTTCCGGCATTTAGATAACAAACCTCTTTTTATATATTATAACATTGTAAACAGTGAAATTACTAGTAAGCATAAGAAAAAGTCCATAAAGCATGAATTCAAATAATTATAATGTAATCGTAGTGTCTGTTAGTTGGAATATTTTTCGTAAAAACAACACTGTTATGTTACTAAACAATTTTTGCTGGCGTGTTCCGTTAACTGCACGGCAATAGTTTTAGAAATCTTACTTTTATGTGTCTTGCACGTATATACAGCTATTATGTAAACACAGCTCCATCATCCCGGTTCTAAACAACAATTGGAGGAAGTATGGGAAAAGCAGGACAATATGGACCAACAGTTTGACCCCAAAGCGTTCTTCATGATGCATGGTGAGTGATGTCGTTGGAAATTTTAACATTTTTTTTTATTATTTGTGACAGCTACACCATCCTGTGACCAGAGAACAGTTGTTAGACATATGGAAAAACGCCGACAATATGGATACAAAAGATTTCAACCCAAAGGTGTTTTTCATGGTGCATGGTAAGATCCAAGCGTGCAAGTTGTTATGTAGGTAGATAATATTTTTTTGTCAGTAAATTTAATTCAATTTTGCATTTGAGTTTGTTCTAGAGTGGCAAATTAGTGTTCTCGTGTATGATACTCTTTCTTCTTTATTTTTTTTTCGTTTTTTTTAGTTCTTTGAAATCTGCTTTGAATTTTGTTAAAAGTTATTTTTACCCTTTTGAGTGGATTAAAGAATATCACAATCTCAATGTCGTCAAAATATTTTTTAATTATTAATAGTTACATTAAAAACTTCATTCCCTATTTTGCCACCTTGATTAGACCACCCCTGAAGTAGAACCTGTTTAATAAAAAATCACCTTCAAAGTCGGGTCTTAATTGGCGAAGATATCGCGTAATATATATCCAATAATAAACATGCAGTGTAATCGTACAGCTCATATTTTTTTGAAGTTCGCTAAAAAATTGAGTTTTGTTGCAACTTTCAAATAACATTTTAGATTTACAAATAATATAAAAGTTAGATTAAGCTTATTCGAGAAGACCATTTTGCCCGTTAGATGTTTGTGTTACTCGCACGCTGTTTGGATTTTACGGATTGCCTTTATTGTTGTCGACTTTGTTGTATTTTTATGTTTGGAGCATGATGATGTTTGTTTAAATTTGTTCCTGTTTGCATGGTAGTGTTGTTTTGTATGCATTATTCGCCTTATTTTATGATCGAAAATTTTAAAGCTTCATTGCCTTTTGTTTGTTTCCTTTATTTAAAGCATCATTTTGCTATTGTTTTTTTAATTTAAGGCCTACTGCATACGTATATACAATTTTTTTTTATTATTCAAACTGTTTAGTCGTGTTGTGTGCTGGTGGCGATTAAACTGTTTGGGCGATATCCATTTACTACTTTTCTCTATCTGGCGGCCGTTCTGCAGTCATATATACTTAATAATTACAACTTCCATGGTTTAGAAGAAAGTACGCGCTTGTGATTTGATTATTTAATTCCAAAGAAAGAAATAGAAAAAGAAGGTATGTCGTTTCACCAACGCTAGTGCACAACAAAACAATCACAGAACGACTGTTTAGACGAACGTATGCGTCTCCTAGTGCATGGTAACAAACATTGAGCTATCGACGCGGTGGCGTCATTTTGTTATGCCATTTTGTCATAATATGCCGACCGACATGCATTCTCATACACTTTTCACAACTACAACTAAACAGGTGTTCGAATAAAAATTGTATGTACGCGCCCAGTGTGAATGACATTGCGTAATCGTGATGTGAATCAAATCAAGTTCTAGTTTACAGCGCTTTAAATTAATTGATCGGTAATTTACGTACCTAATTCATAAATAAAATTGTAATAAGTATGTACTTATATCCATCATGTTTTTTGAATGTGTAAATTGTGTTTAAGAATATCTTTATATATATATATATATATATATATATATATATATATATATATATATATATATATATATATATATATATATATATATAAAATATATAAGATATTCTTAAACACAAATATATATATAAAATTCTGCTGTCCGCGTGTATGTGACTGAACTCCTGTTGTCGGGATTCAGAAATCATTCGTGCGAAGCCGGGGCAGATCGTTAGTATAGTATAAAACTGAAGTGACAAACGAATTTACTGTCTAGCTGATGGTAAGTGGCTAATGCAGTCCATAGGCACATGCAGCTAACATCAAAAAAGAAGGCCACAATTGCGTTGATGAACTGAGGATCTAAACGCTCGTAGGTTCCAAAGTCTCTGCTCGACTAACTGTTGTGATTTTCTTCTAACATAGATATTTTTTCGCTTATTTGAATGATTAACGGATAATTATTTCTTAAATAGTTACCACTAAATGTAAGTTTCACATAATCAAGACGATCTAAACGCGGATCTGAAATTAGAAATTGATAGTGGCAGTTTCAGTTAAAAAAATACAAAATGCATGTTTAACAAGTTTTGCGGTACAGATATTCAAATAAGTTAAATAAAATACATGATAGCGAGAGAAATCGATTGGCCTGTATAATACGGCGGACTCAATGCCTTTTGACATCCTCAGTCAACCCAGGGCGTATAAAAAGCGGAAAAAATCATTAGCAATAAAATGAAGAACACAGCAATAATAATTACTGGCTACCAAATATGTAACTCTAATTTATCTATAGCGAGAGAGGTGTGTCGAGATCATGGCAAATGGAAGTCCGTAATCACTGCGTACCCCTCTGCGTGACAGGCGTGATTGTTTATTTAAGTTAATGTAAGATTACTGGGAAGGAAATTCCCAGCAGTTTTACTAGTAAACCTACTTAGGAAAGGAGCGAGGGAATACCCCCGATTTCATGTATAACTTTGGTTATGTTTTATAAACAGAGGATAAAATTATAAACATCCAGCTGATACCCAGTCGTTTCGCTGGGCGCACGATAATATTTTTTTTGCGGAACCTAGATGTAAAATAACAAGAAATATTTTTTTTGATGGGAATATTATAAAATCCTTGCGTTTACATTGCGAAATGAGTAACCGGGCGTATAGTTTTAGAGATCTCGTGATGAATCAGTCAGTGGTATTTTGCTTTTAAAGAGATATTGTATTACTTAAAATTAGGAAATATTAACGATAATCTGAAAATCAAAACCTTAAACTCAAAACGCAGTTGTCATTTTTTTATTTAATATGCGTTTTATTACAAAGCATGGTTTATTGATAGAGTCGGGCTCAAACTATGGTTTAAGAGGAGTCCTTCTCACGAACGGATTTCTTTAGCCGCGGCACCTTAGTCTTCGCCAAAGTGACATTTGCTGTCAAGTTCCATACTTAACATTTTAGTTTGCATATTTTCCACCGTACTTATTTATTGAATCAGACTCTAGTTTAAAGTTTTAAAATTGAGACTAATTATGAGCTATTTTTGTAACAAGGCGGAATGGTATGCCTTTATAGGTTACATTAAAGCATATGTACAACAAATAATTTATTCAACATCGAATATAATATAAATGTTTATAAAACAATATTGTTACGTCAGACGTCGATGGCAACGGTGTCTGGGATGCGGACGAAGTGAAAGCGCTCTTCATCAAGGAACTGGACAAAGTGTACGGTCCCGGTGGCCCAAACAAGGATTTGCACGAGCGGGCTGAGGAAATGGAACGCATGCGGGAACACGTATTCAAAGAAAACGATCGCAACCGTGATGGGCTCATCGACTTCCACGAGTTCATGATGGAGACACAGAAGGCAGAATTCAATCAGGATGAAGGTAAGAACCCACAGCGGGAAAAGGTGTTCGGTTTTTATAATTAATAGAATCAGGCGTTACTTTGCGGAAATCCATTATATAAAAGCTTTTACAACAATTTACTTCGCAAATATCCGCGTTATAAAATAAAATGATGTGTCTTACCTAGTATGAAGAAACACCTCCCGCCCTCCCTCAATTGCGTGCACTATCCCCGTCACCACTAATCCCAGCACCGCTACTCCCAACACCACTACACTAGGCAAGACACACCACTGACGATAAAAATTAATTTTACAAACGGCTGCGTAAGTCGAGCGGTGATTGGTCGCATGTTTTATCGCATGACGCAGTCGCTCGCTTCTTAGGGAGAGAGCGGTTGCGTCATCGGCTTGTATAAAAGGCACTTGTTTTGGCTCGCCGCTCACTTAGCGGTTAGCCACCGTAGAGTCTATATCACCTGAGGATGCCTCGTGTAGAGGCGAAACACGTGTCGTATTATCGTCAGTGGTGTGTCTTGCCTAGTGTAGTGGTGTTGGGAGTAGCGGTGCTGGGATTAGTGGTGACGGGGATAGTGCACGCAATTGAGGGAGGGCGGGAGGTGTTTCTTCATACTAGGTAAGACACATCATTTTATTTTATAACGCGGATATTTGCGAAGTAAATTGTTGTAAAAGCTTTTATGTTCGGTTTTTAATTAAGAAGTTCGGAATAGCTTAAAGATAATAAGTAAGAATAATTGGATTACGTTTACCGATAACTTCACTCTAAAAATGTCAATAATGTAAATTTTCATTCGCATAACACGCCTCCAAAATAAGATTATTTTTTTTTTGGAAGTACGACAAACTACCTTCATAATATAAACATTATTATGATTTAAATAAATATACATATGAAATTAATGTATTTTTAGTATGGGCAATGCGAAATTGTCAGTTGGTCAGTTCTATTCTTATTCTACGTGCGTAATATTTAGTTAAGAACACGCACTCACATACACGTATGTATGTGTATCTAAAATTATTTGCAACCAATAACATGGTTTAAGGTGCATACGTGTGCCTGTAGTTGTGAACTTTAACGGGCTTATAAAGAAAGAAAGAACAAATGATGTGTGCGTACGTAAGTGCGTGTCAAGAAGTTAAGCATGATTTCGGTATAAATTGAAATGGTCGCGGCGCTCCGTTATGCGATAAGAACGGAAATATATTCGGATCGAATATTCGTTTGCCTTTCTCGTTGTAAAATCCTCATATAATTATTAACCCCTTTTGCTGACAATATAATTTAATATTGTTACTCGTTCAATTTCCTATCATGACAATTAGTTGACCTACTGTCGTAGATAGAGGTATAATGGTGCAATAAGGCTTCTTTGTATAGTACAATATCCATTACAGTCTAAGTTAAAAGCCGTTAGTTAATTATAATACCATGTAGTGGCGGTTTAAGAATACCCTCTACCTAGTGGAGTAGAGTGCCTTAGCGTGCCCTGTATCAAAATTTGTCGGGGGGCCCAAATGAAGGGTAAAGATTTTTCACAAAAGGAACAAAACCTCTCGCGTTGAATTAAAATAATTATATATTGATTATAAGTTATTACTTACAATTAATACTCCTAGGAACTAAGCTAGCTAAACAATTCAAACCAACATCCTGTCCCATAAAAGTCCTTAGAATTTTTGCTTACATACGTTCGGGGCTCCTGTAGCCCGGGAGCCCCGTACATTTGATACGGCTGATACGGCGGTAGCCTCTACCCCATATCGTCCCATGGCTGTCGTAAGAGGCGACAGAGGTAAATTGAAACAGATGATGGGCAGCAGCATCTTCCTGATAACATCTCAAAATAACAAATAACCCGCCTGTCAAGCGTGGCAACTATGACAATATCCCCCCTACGAGGCAATCTATTGGGACGCCAATGTACAGCAGTGGATTTTAGTAGGATGTAGCGGTAACGTTATAAGTTAATTGCGAGTACATCGCGCCAAACATTAATGGAATGTACATAATATTTCTATGAAATTGCTCTTCATTATATTGTATTTAAATTAGCTTATCTGTGAAGAAAAGGACACTGTCATGGTATGTTTCCTCTGCATAAATTCTTATTCTTTCTTATGAGCCGACGGGTAAAAGTCCCCTGCCGGACATGGGACTACCATAACAGTGAGTGTTCGCCGTAATCGTCTCGTTTTGTAGACGGATTGGCGATTGCAAAACGACCTGGCTGTTTTAAATCTAGTAAATATCACGTAATTGACGGTCAAGAAAATAATTGTGACGAAAATACTTAATTGATCAGACATCATTATCATCATCATCAGTATCAGCCTGTCGCAGTCCACTGCCTTATATAGGCCTCTCCCAAGGCACGCCACTTAGCGCGCGGTCTTCGGTAATGAAATGAATCTGATGAATAAGATATTTCGAAACATGTGAAGTCTGCTAACCATTTAAAAAATAGAACAAACCCTTTCAGAGAAGGTCGTGTATAAGCTGTAACATTACTTTTTTACTTTTACCTGCCTCGTAGGTAATTAAACCACCAGGAGACCATAAAATCTTACTGGTACTTCTCACAGTCGCCTCTTACGACAACCTCAGGATCATAAGGGGTGATGAGTTCTTCATCACCACTATCCACTAGAGACTATCCCTTTATGAAATATATTAAAACAAATATTTTTATAAGTAAATAATTAGGCGATTTTTAAATATTATGTCCCTTAAAAACAGTATTAAATAAACTTGAATTAGGTAACAATTTATTTTTTTATTTTAAACTAATTTATCAACTAAAAATTACTAGAAATTAAAAGAGCCTTACATTTATTTCAAGGTTGGAAACCCATTGACGAAAATCAAATTTACTCTCAAGCCGAATACGAGGAATTTGAGAGAAGAAGAATCGAAGAGCTGAGATATTTGCAGCAACGTGGTTTGGTATGTCGATGAATATTTCATACTAGCTGATACCCGCGACTTCGTCCGCGTTGCTCGATATATTAACAAAGTTTTCATATGCGAAGGAAAAAACATCAAAAAGACAATTTTTTTGTAAACAATGTTATTCGTTGCTCAGTTTGTAGCTAAAATATATAAATTAACTGGGTTAGTAACGCGAGAGCAAGCGACGTACAGTTGACCGTGTGAAAAACCCCGTATAAAAATCGTTGTTTCTTAAAACTTTAATAACTTTATAATGAATGAAGATATCGTAGTAATTTTTTTTAGATAAGGGCCAAATATCTAAGACATTTAGAAGTTTTTCCGTAATGCGCGCAAACCTCTTATCATTTTATTTATATAGATTATAGTTATTGATTTGTTTATTTTATAAAGAGGGCGTGCTTACTGCATACACCTCATAAACACCTGCATGTGCATGTGAACACAAAGAAGTAGAACAAACAGGACACGTAGTCGGGCACTATCGAGTTGAACGGAAATAAAAAAATATGACTTCTTTTACTGGTAATAAGGCATTCTATCTTTGTCAGCAGGGTTTACAGCGCATCTATAACATGATTCTTAATCGAAGATGGATGTAGATGTCTTTGGGTCAAACATTCACTTACGATTAGTTGGACTTTTATCCGTTTGTCGCCCTTATTCATTAAAAATCAAATAATTTTAATGTCGCCTCACTCGCAGCATCCTCTCCATTCATCCCATTGTCGCATCGTCCCATTGTCGAGAGGATGTGCTACTATCGTCAAGCATGACGATAGTAGCAATCCTGATGATCCTAGTTTACCTATTGATTCTATTTCCCGTTGCCGGTCGGGTTATTAAAAAGATGGGTTTTGGTGGAGATTATAAGTAAGTAATTTGTGTTTATACTGCCATTTAGAGGGGATCTCAGTGATCTCAGATCAGTCGCCTTTCACCGAGGGGGTGAAATTGGGTGATAAATTCCCTTATGTCGCCGTATTTTGGCACTCATAATTCCTATATTATGTAATGTTTTGGATTGGCCAAGTTCTGTGACTTAGTGAGTATTGTTCAAAAATTATCGCTCTATATTTACCTTAAAATCCTATTGTAACCACTGGAATTAGCTAGATTTTAATCTGGATTGAGATTCGAACATTAAGATTTGATCAGTCTTATAGTATCTAATAGACCAGTTCAAAAATATGTTTCTTAAATATATTCGGTTTAATTTTATCACAATTTCGGTTAGTCGCGGATCTGCCAGCTACTTGGAGGTTTCTCCTCGGGAAAGGATATTGACTCCCCCTCTTCACCGCCTACGTGGCCTTTATCTCAACCTGCGTAATAGCTACGCGAATCCGTTGCAAGGAGGCCATGGGACCACGGAAATTGAGCCCTTGGAAGCATCACATTTTCCGATCCCAGCGGCGGACCTTGTCTTTGGCTTCGTTTCGGTTATCGTAATACCGAGACACCTCACTCCTGGCGACTCGATCGACTCGATTGTTTCGATCAGTTGCTCACATGTTCACGGTCAGCTAGCACTATATATGTAGTTATTTAAGTAGAAATTTGATGGATTCGATGGAGTGAGGATGACTATACAGGTGGCGTAGAACCTTGCTTTGTAGCATTCCTTGGGAAAGGCCTATGGTGAGCAGCGGTCTTGTAAAGATAGATTGAATCATCATCAAATCAGTGAATTAAATACAATCTGTTAATTTACAATAATGGAACCGTAAAATGCTTAGTAAATATATTATATTAAAAACTCTATAATAAAGTGAATGTAACTGTTATTCTTTTAACTAGGTTGACGCCCACGGAAGACCGGTCCCTGGCGCTCAGCATCAGATCCACCAAGCTTACCAACAACAACAGGCTTACCAGCAGCAACAACAGCAAGCGCAGTATCAAGCTCAACAACAAGGGTACCAGGGACAACAGTATTATCAGGGTCATCCACAAGGGCAAGTTCCCCCTAAATTCGCTCCTGGTCAAGCCCCAGAGTATCCGCAACAAGGGTATCAAGCGCAATATCAACCCGGTCAAGCACCACAACAACAGTACCAACAGCCGCAACAATTTCAAGGTCAACCTCAAGGAAACTTCCAAGGTCAGCCACAAGGACAGGTTCAAGGTCAACAGCCCCAAGGGCAGTTCCAAGGGCAACAACCGCTAGTACAACAGCCTCTACAACCAATTCAAAATCAACAACAAGCGCAGAACATAAATCAGCAGCAAACCCAACAAGGACAAGCCCAGGGTCAACGCAATGATTTACCTGTTCTAGGCCAATCCACGCCAGTACAAGGTCAAGCCGGCCAAGCACAGCCCAGTGTAGTGCAAGGTCAGCCTCCACAAGGCCAAGGTCAAAGTCAAGGCCAAGCTCCACCTGTTCAAGCACAAAACCCATCGCAGTAACGCGGTAAACACGAATTATATGGCATGCTACGATAAAGCCTATTTATTGTTTTTAACGTTGCTTATATCTAGAAATGGTGCCAAATTTGTCTTGCTCTCACCATACATTACTCATTGTGTTAAAAATTATTGTGTATATTATTTAGTATATTTTACTAAGCTTATGGAGATTTGTTAGAAGTATTTAATATAATTTTCTGAATTGGCAAAGGTGGTTTTTATTTCATAATTTTTCGCAGCAAAATTATTTTTATATATTTTTTCTTATAAGTGAAATGACAAAAAATCCTGCGGTCTCCGATAGATGGCGTTAATAACTATCTCATTTACGCCAGAAATAAAGTAGGTACCTTCACCGACAGCGTGAAAGGTGACAGCGAGATATGTTGTATTGTAATCGTTAATCCGCTTCTCAAGCGTGATGGTAAAAGCAAATAATCCCTACAAAGGGTTTGGCCAATGTTTAGCGGTGACCTTTTACTAGTTACATGATGATGATGATGATGATGATAATTTTTTATTGCCGCAATCGGTATATGAGTATAATACCGACAATATACAAGGCACTAATAAAATATTTAAGATTATAAATGTAATTCAATTGTACGATTTTCCAAGTACAATATTTTCTTGCTAGAACATTTTATGTAATTTTAGGCAGCATGTACATGAACATGCTGTTCATCATGAATACGCGCAATGTACTTTCTAATGGAATGGACTGCACGCTTGATTTTGTATGAACAACTATGCATTAGAAACATACTAAAGGCAGAGACAGTCTGGTCCCACGTACGCAACATATGCAACGCATTATGACATCTGAACCCGATTTTGTATGAAAAACTATGCATTTGTGGCGGCGCTGTCGCCGCGCCACAAGCGAAACACATCGAAGCCTAAATCGAGCTATCAAAGTTCCGAAATTAAAGCAGTATATATAGAATAACTCCGAACTACCACACGGAGCGTTCGCCGCTTCCCGGGGGAGATCTCCCCTTCTCCTTCCACCGGCCACAGTGGTGACCCCGACGTGATTTGAACACGCAACCAATAACCTTCGGAAAATACAATTTCAAAAACATTCGTCATTGTCCTAAAGTACAACAACTGACAAAAATGAGATCGAGCGATACCAGGGCTCCAGTCTTTGCTAGAGATCTGTCTGCCAGAAAGAGACAACTGTAGAAGCTGAAGACCGAGTGTGGCAGCGTCATTTCCGGGACACCTGAGATTTTGAGTGAGATTGAGAGGTTCTATGGGCAGCTTCTGTTCTTGGAGCCACACGCAAGTGTGAGTAACGACCCAAGAGTAAGTCTTATCCGACACTATTCCGATGATAATCCGGACGTCAATCTGAGCGAGATTAGAATGGCTCTCCACCACCTTAAAAAAAGCTTGGCCCACGGCGGGGATGGAATTACAGCGGAGCTTCTGAAAGCCGGTAGAAAACCGGTACTTGAAGTCCTGCAGAAGCTCTTTAATTCCGTACTCTATAGTGGCACTACACCGGAGGCGTGCGATTTTCCTACGATATAGTCCTTATGGCAGAATCGCTGGTGGACCTAAACACTATGCTCAATGACCTCAATAGTGCCTCCCAACGGATAGGTCTTAAGATGAACATGGACAAAACAAAGATCATGTATAACGTCCATGTCACACCTATGCCGGTAGTTGTTGGGAGCACTAAGCTCGAAGTTGTTGACGAGTGTGTTTACCTGGGACAAATAGTCCGACTAGGGAAGTCCAACTTCGACCGAGAGGTCAATCGACGGATTCAACTCGGCTGGGCAGCGTTCGGGAAATTACGGCGCATCTTCTTGTCCGGTATACCTCACAACTTGAAAACGAGACTGTACAACCAGTGCGTGTTGTCAGTGATGTGACCTATAGAACTGAGACGTGGTCCTTCACTGCTGGCCGGATGAGGAAGCTCAAGGTCATTCAGCGAGTTATGGAGATGTCTATGCTCGGAGTTTCTCTGCGTGATAAACTTAGAAATGGGGATATCCGCAGTAGAACCTGAGTGACCGACATAGCCCAACGGATTAGTAAGCTGAAGTGGCAATGGGCCAGCCATATTTTTTTATTCTTTTTTATTTTTCTATTTAAATAAATACTATCAAACATTACTAATTTCTGGTGAGCTTAAAATACTTGTGTTAGAAGTGGTTCACGACACTAGTAGAATGGCGGATTCGAACCCACGACCTTTCGAGTTCGCAGTCCGCGCCCTGAAATTAGGGATCATGTATACTGACGCTTCGAATAATATAAATATAGCTCGAAGAAGCGACAACCGATGGGGAAAAAACATTCTCGAGTGGCAGCCTCGTACTGGCGGACGAAGTGTAGGGCGTCCCCTACTAGATGGAGTGACGACCTGGTAAGACATGCAGGAAGCCGATGGATTCAGGTGGCTCAGGACCGTCCTTTGTGGCATTCCTTGGGAGAGGCCTATGTTCAACAGTGTGAAGGGCTGTAATGATGAATGATGAACGTTAGAAGTATACACCAACGTAGTAGCGTTACATCGCACACGTTGCGTACGTGGAACTAGTCCTTCTCTCCTATTACCGATGCTAGGTTCTGTTAGTTTTTTTTTATAGGATAGGGTGACAAAAGAGCACACAGTCCACCTGATGGTAAGTGGTTGCTGTGGCCCATAGACATCTACATTTATCCTCGTTTGCGAATCAAAATGCAGATGCGTTGTCACCCGTGAGGACTAAGATAGAATACTTCTTTTCCAGTAAAAAGGGTCTTCGGTTCTCTACACTCACCATACGAAACGCAGCAGCATGAAGCTGCTATTTGACGCTGGTATTCTGTGAGAGCGTGGTCCTTCCCCGGTCGAGCCGACCCATTCGTGCTACAACTATACTAATAATATAGCTGCAGCATGGCTCTACCACTTAAATAAAACAAATATAATAATAATAATGTAACATGCAATTTAAAAAATATGGTCGTGTTTTCTGAAGTAAAGCTATTTCTATATGTTTGAATACTGATTCCAATAATGCACTTAACGGGAATACAACGCTTTTATTTCAAGTTGCATAATAAATATTTTTAATGAAAATTTTTACGCAACAATGCTTCTTTCCACATTGATTCAGCTTGCTTTGATTAGGCATCCATGCAAAAATGTACCTATTGATTAGACTTATTATAGGACGTTAATTAAAATGAACGCTTGATAACTTCTGCTTTCGTAAACGAGTATATCATGACTTATCTTGCAGTTGATCAGCCGCGAGTATAAAATGACTAAAGTAAATGAGATGTGAGGTATGTCATTCGTTACAGTTATTATAAAGAGGATAAAAACTTTTCCTTTAACGCCTGTTGCAGTATGTATGTAGGTAGCATATGATAACATCTCTGAGGCTGAAATAATGCGATAAAATCCTAATGTTTTAATTTTATTTATGACAGTCCCAGTCTTGACTCTCGACTAGTATATCTGTGGCTGGAAGCGTTAATCTATAGATATGCGAAACGCTGATAAATGTGATTTGATGCTTATACCACTTAAACTTCGCGTAACAATAACTTAGCCTTTTTGTTTTCTCTTCTCCCATGTTATAAGGTCATTAAAAATTCTACCAGGTTACAACAGAATTTCTACTGCAGAAGTTTATACAAACGGTAGTTATTTTTAAAAAGAATGAGGTTTTCAATTCGAGTGTAGGTTTTTTTGTATGTATGCTACGCGATGTCTTCGCAGGTTATGAACTAATTTTGATGATTCTTTATTTGTTAAATAGGTTATACTTCAAGAGTGGTCCCATATAAATTCGGATAAATAAAATCCACCCCTAATGGATAGCAAATAAATAACTTCTTTTGTAGCAATTTGAAGTCGGTGTTTACTTTTTGTTAAAAGTTATTTATTTGTTGCATATTGTTTATTACGTCATAATACTAGAGATGGTAGTAAAAAATTTAAGAATATTAATATAATTCCAAGTATATTTTTTATATGAGAGGGGGCAATAGAGCATGTGGCTCACCTGATGGTTAGTGACTATCGCCGCCCAAGAACAACAGCAACAACAGGGAAATTGCAGATGCGTTGCCGGCCTTTTTAAAAGGAGTAGAAAGGCTAGGCTCTTTTATTGAAGGTCCCTAAGTCGTATCGGTCCGGAAAAATCGCTGGTGGTAATCGATTCCACAAGGAAGTTGTGCGATGAAGAAAACTTCTAAATTTCAGTGCTGGACCGCCAATCATCCAGATGATATGGATGGTATCGCGAGTTTTGTCGCGATGTGCAATGGTGAAATTGAGCGGCTGGAATTAGTCCGAACAATTCCTTAGAGCACTCCCCGTGATAGATGCGATAAAATACGCAAAGAGATGCAACATCTCTTCCCAGCGCCAGTCAATCGCGCCGATCGGAAAGGACTCGGTCGTCGACGATTCGAGTCGCTCTGCGCTGGATGCGGTCAAGTGGAAGGAGCTGGCACTGGGTAGCCCCAGCCCAGGGAGGGGAACTGTATTCCATTTGAGGCTAAACCTGCGCCTTGTAAAGTTGCAAGCGTTGTTGTTTTTCTTGTTATTAAAATATGGTACATAATTGTTTCACATATACTATAGGTATAGTTCATTTTAGTGTTAGTACTACAAACAGCATAGGAAATATATTAGTAAAGGAATCCGAGCTAATGACGATTATAATAATAGTTATTACGAAATTACAGTTTTAATGTATTGGCTATTGAATGATAGCCATCTTAGAATTCTAAGGTTGGTCACAATTGTTTTAAATCGAATTTTATGTATTCTACATAAAACATTGACTACTGATTCACTATTAGTCGTATTAACAGTAACGATTGTAGTAGGTATGTATCGATACGAAAAGGTCCGATAACGTCATTTAGCGGTACAAAAGTATCCGATACGTCATATTATGTAATTAGAGTAGCCATTAGAAAATCTCGTCCAAGATACGTGTGGTGGGGAGGGTGTCGTAGAATTACGAATTATACGAAAGGCTTTCCTTACTAAACGGTTACCGTTTCTATATAAATCCGTCTTATTTAACTGATCTGATAGGCGTTATCGTGATTTGAAACTCGATGAAACGAAAAAGCAACACTAAGGCGAGACAAACATATACATCTATAAGATTTAGTCTGCGGGACAATGAGATAGAATACAGTATACAACTTTTCCTATTACCCAGGTCTCAGTCTTGTTTTCTGAAGGTTTCCCTTCTACCGCATGTGAACTGTACTCATGATTTCTTTGGCACTGCGGATATTTTCGTTCAAGTTTTCTCATGCGATAAGTAGTGAACAACAAGAGTTAGTTCCGTAACTTAACTGCTAATACGTACTAGTTGTGGTACTCACATTCGTCGACAATACCAAGGTAATTTTTCAATAATTATCATAGATAGACAGTGAAATGGATGTTAGGCATGATCATAACATTTGCTTCTTGGGACACACTGCATAGTGCTATGGTGTCCCAGTACTTAAGTCATAATGAATATACCGTCTGCAATTGTAAGGTGAATATGATGTACCTATAATGTATATGTTTAACAACCCCATTGATATGTTTACTTTCTTCAATACTAGCTGTACCCCGCGACTTCGCCCGCGTGTAATTTGGTTTGAATTTTTTTGCGTGGTACCCTAAATTTTTTTCTAAAATAAATGTAATCTGAGTTACTCCTTATAACATTATAGCTACATAAATACCGTATATACTTTTTATTAAAAAGCATATCGTAAAAAGCTGTTATTTTGATATTACAAACAGACACTTCAATTTTATTTATTTGTATGTATTTATGTAGGTATTGTATGTATATATTAGCTTTTAACCACCGCTCCGCTTGAGTTTGGTTAAAAGCCGATAACGATGTGCGTTCGTGAAATTTGGCGGCTGGAATTAATCCGAATAATTCCTCCGAGCACTCCCCGTGGTAAATTCGATAGACAATGCAAAGGGATGCAACAGCCCTACGCAGTGCCAGTGTATCGTACCGATCAGAAAGAACTCGGTCCTCAACAATTCGAACTGCTCTGCGCTGGATGCGGTTAAGTGGAAGGAGCTGGCACTGGGGTGCCCCGGCCCAGAGATGAGTACAGTATTCCATGTGAGGCCGGATTTGCGCTTTGTAAAGTTGTAAGCGACGTGCCGGCATGAAATACTGGCTCGCTCTGCTGAGCACGCCAAGCTTTTTAGAGGCCAATTTGGCCTTCCCTTCCAAGTGACCACAAAACTGCACACTATTCGATATGTCGACGCCGAGGATTCCGATGCTAGCTGAGGCAGCAAGGGGAGAGTTTTTAGCGGTAAACGCGCAAACTTGTGTTTTCTGGGGATTGAACTGGTCTAGATTTAGTCGCCCCAATCCGAGACTTTGTTCAGCAAAAACTCGACTTCAGACACAAGTTTGTCTCGGTAGTCGGCGACGTTTTCCCGAGAAATATTGGCACGGCCGGTATATAAGGCATCACCAGTGCTGCAGACGCATAGCAATGAATGTTACCAGTTTGCAACATATCATTATATATGCAGGAGAAACAGCGTTGGTGATAGCACGCACCCTTGTCGAACACCAGCGTTTATAGGCTTGAAATTAGAGCATGCACCGTCTACTTTGATCTTGATGCTCCGATCAGCAAGAAAAGTGGTGATCCATTTGCACAATTTCTTGGGAAGCCCATAGGAAGGAAGTTTCGAAAGAAGCGCTTTGTGCCAGACCAGATCGAAGGCCTTCTCTATGTCCAAACTAACGGCCAATGCCTCCCCCTTGGACTCTACTGCCTCCGCCCATCTATGAGTCAGGTAGACCAGAAGATCACCAGCTGATCGACCCTGATGAAAACCGTACTGGCGGTCACTAATCAGCTGGTGATCCTCAAGATACCTCATGAGCTGACAGTTTTTAATGGATTCCATTATTTTGGAGAACAAGGAGGTGATGGCAATAGGCCTGTAGTTGGATGGGTCTGAGTGGTCCCCTTTTGTAGGGATCGGGTGGGCCAAAGCTGTCTTCCATGAATTCGGGACTACGCCTTGGAAGTAGTAGTACCGGAAAAGACGAGTTAAAACCGGTGCCAAAGTTTGAAGCATTATTTTTTATTCCAGTAGTCATGTGATGAAGTGTGTGATGGGAGAGATTTGTGTTAAACGACATTCCTACAAGAACATTGTTTAAAAACTCTGTATGTGCGATAAAGTGTTGTCAGGAGTTTGGTGTGTAAGGGCTATTATTTATTCTGTGGTAAGGGGAAGAATAGTTGTGGTGCTTGCAGTTGCTGGTCACCAGCTACCGTAACGTTGAGTGCATTTTGGCCAACTCTTAAAATAAAACAAAGTGAATTCTGTCTGGTTCTTTTGTTAAATAACAGTATTAGTACCTAACCTCCATAATAGTTTCATTGTGTGAACGTTTTCCACACGCTTAATGTGATTAAAAACGTCCAAGCCATTTGTCTTTTTGCAATCATTTTTATTTTCGTAGTTTTAGTTGAAGTTGAAATCGTTTAGGACTTTGGATAAGACTATGAGGAAAAAAGTCGATTTAATTTGATGTTAAGATATTTTCAATTTCTTTTGACATTCGGTAAATAATTAGTCAATTATTTCTCTAATCGTCAGTACCTAACTAAATTACCTACACTATTCAAATGTATTCAACAATAACAAAATTACCGTGATTAAAAACAAACCACAGATAATATATGGTTGGCGAAGTAATAAACGTTGGTGACGATACTTAGAATCAGTAAAATTAAGATAATATGTCAAAGTTCAGAAAATTATATAAACAAAAGACAACACAATTTAGTAGATATCGACTAGCAATAAATTATTCAAAGAAATAAGTACTAACAAACGGTAAATAACTATAAATAAAATAATCTGGATAATTTATTAAGAAATCTAAATTACAGTAGGCAGTGATTAATCTGTTAAGTCTGTAGGGAAAGTTTTGTAATAATTTAAACTAGGCAAACATTGTACGACAATTGTGAGTCAACTCGTTAGCACATTATACATTATGTATCATCACTGGTAACATCGTAAATATTTTGATGGAAATGTTGCATACCTAGAACTGTCTTATTGTATTTATAAGTACATACTAATCGATTGTACTGTTAAGGATGTAAGTAGGTACATATGTTGAGGGCCGCCAGAGCCAAAAATATTTCTTCCTACTCTCCCACTCCTCATTTTAGCAATTATCTTTAAAAAATAAAATCGGTAGTCTTCTATAGTCTATTTATATTATGAAAAATAGAAACATATAATATAATATGTTTATGCTTAACGCTTGGACTCCTAAAAACTTTTACCTTTATTTTAATTTCTCAGAAATTTCAATGTTGCATATGAAATACTGTATTCGTTATATTTTATTTGAAATTATACAGAAAAAACTATGTTTTAGTTTTTTTTTCACAAAATTCGCCATGCTTCCCTCCCCCTGCTACACCATTTTCTGCAACATACGCTAAGCTCCTTGGGTTGACTATTTGCTCCTTGGGTGTCGTTAAGAGACTATAGGAATAGTCACGAAAACCTTCACGACCTCCAATAGTTATCATATCGTATTCGATGTAAATAAATTTCCTGCTGCGCTCATTAATCGGGTTTAAGAGTAAATTTATTACTCTTTGGGAATTCCCTTGCTTATCAATGGCTTATTCATATAGCTGTAAATTTCCTCGCTATAAGTGTAGACTCTGAATAAATCGGGCAGGTGTTAAAATAGGTTAGACCTTTGTTCAGCAGTGGACTTGTGACAGGTTATAGTTATAGGCAGTGATTGTGATGAAATTTTTAAAAATTACACTTTCGAACAAATTTTCAAAATTTTAATTTCTATAGAGTAAATATTTTTAATTTATGACAAACTGAGTTGTTTAAGAAATAAAAACCAACTACTATATTTATGCAAATTTCCGACTTCCTTTTGAATTTGTCGTAACCAAGAATATACGAGCATCTGTTACTAATAGTTTACAACTTATGTATCTAGTAAATTATTTATTACAATTCATATCATGCCTTTTGACTAGTTTTATACGATTCTCGAATCTCGACTTTATGACTCTAGAAATGATCGTAAAAAGCCGTAAATATATACGATAAGAAGGAAGCAAAGAAAAGTAGGTATAAACATTTTAGTTATACGTTCTACTTCATTCAAAAAGTAACCTTACAACCTTTAATAAGTTCCACGCTGGTCACAGTCGTCTTCATATTTCTGAGAGAGTTCTTTTTTGGAACCGGGAAAATTTGGTTGAACTGCCATACTGTGGGTTGACAAACACAAATTTTATTTTATTGACTTTTTTTTTATAGGATAAGGGTGACACACGAGCACACAGTCCACCTGATGGTAAGTGGTTGCTGTGGCCCATAGACATCTACATTTATCCTCGAAATGCAGATGCGTTGTCACCCGTGAGGACTAAGATGGAATGCCTCGTTTCCAGTAAAAAGGGTGTCCGGTTGAGTGAGCGGTGAGTGTAGAGTCACCATACGAAACACAGCAGCATTAAGCTGCTATTTTACGCTGGTATTCTGTGAGAGCGTGGTCCTTCCCCGGTCGAGCCGACCATTCGAGTACCAGAAATATAGCTGCAGCATGGCTGTACCACGTATAAATGACTTTAATTTTTTTAAATTTTTGCGTCTAATTTTGCTCACACTGTAAATTATAAATGTGCATTAACATTTTCATCGTTTTCGGCTAGGATCGAAAATAAGTTTTCACGTAGTAGGCGCCGACACATTTCCTGACCTGTTACGGCACTGCTTCCGTTCTTATTCTATAAATTTAATAATAGTATGTGTAATCTCTATACTCTCAGTTATTGAAAATCTCTTTAGATCCGTCTGATTTAAATATATAATGTATGAATCGCGTCGACTGGCTGAACTGAACTGAACTCCTGTTTTGAATGATACTTTTGATATTGAATATGCAATTACTTTGAAATTTCTGGCTTGTATTAAATAATCATGAAAAGTTTTACATTTATATCTCTTGTTTATAGGGAATGTTATGACGATGTACTTTATTAATTTGTATTGATTTTTGCTAAAGAAAATCTTAAAAGTAGACAAAAACTAAATTTTTTGATACAAGTCTTATATTTTTCAAATACATTACGCATTGTAAATTTTAGATCAAAAATAAATAAACCAAACAACAGATATTCATAATAGTAGAATAATTTAAAAAAAAAGTTAAAAATAAGCTAAAAATTTAAGAGCAAACAACTGAGGCATAGTTTTGTGTATTAATATAATACTATATAGAAACTGATAAAGTTTTATTAAAAAATAACTTCTCAATTAAATGACATTATGTAACAAAACAACTTTACCTTAGTGTCAATTAGCGACATCTGGTGAGCAGAAAATTATTAGCCCTCATTGTTGGGTTGATTTTCCATTATTGTCACGGTTGGCAGGCTATCGCAATACAAGATGTCTTGCACTTTTAACACTTTTGCCCGTAGCCGGTCTGGGCATTTTATGTCAGGTTCTGACGTAACCGATATGATTATACCGCCATGGAATATCGAAAGTAAATATATATATCCCCAAAAGACACAAGTTTGCGCGTTTACCGCTAAAAACTCTCCCCTTGCTGCCTCAGCTAGCATCGGAATCCTCGGCGTCGACATATCGAATAGTGTGCAGTTTCGTGTTCACTTGGAAGGGAAAGCCAAATTGGCCTCTAAAAAGCTAGGCGTGCTCAGCAGAGCGAGATAGTATTTCATGCCAGCACGTCGCTTGCAACTTTACAAAGCGCAAGTTCGGCCTCACATGGAATACTGTTCTCATCTCTGGGCCGGGGCACCCCAATGCCAGCTCCTTCCACTTGACCGCCTCCAGCGCAGAGCGGTTCGAATTGTCGACAACCGAGTACTTTCTGATCGGCTGGATACACTGGCACTGCGTAGAGATGTTGCATCTCTTTGCGTATTTTATCGCATCTATTACGGGGAGTGCTCTGAGGAATTGTTCAGACTAATTCCAGCCGTTCAATTTCACCATCGCACATCGCGACAAAACTCGCGTTACCATCTATACCATCTGAATGATTGGCGGTCCACTACTGTGCGATTTAGAAGAAGTTTTCTCCCTCGCACAACTTCCTTGTGGAATCAATTACCACCAGCGATTTTTCCGGACCGATACGACTCAGGGACCTTCAAGAAAAGAGCTTACACCTTTCTAAAAGGCCGGCAACGCATCTGCAATTCCCCTGGTGTTGCGGTTGTTCATGGGCGGCGGTAGTCACTTACCATCAGGTGAGCCGCATGCTCGTTTGCCCCCTCTTCTATAAAAAAATAATAACATATACATAAGTAAATATATAAATAAATATAAATAATACGACTTAGGGACCTTCAAGAAACGAGCCTACTCCTTTTAAAAAGGCCGGCAACACATCTGCAATTCCCCTGGTGTTGCAGTTGTTCGTGGGCGGCGGTTGTCACTTACCATCAGGTGAGCCGCATGCTCGTTTACCCCCTCTCCTATAAAAAAAAAGTCATTAGATTCTACTAGTATCTCCTACAGTCGCCTCTTACTACACCCCTGGGATGTAACGGGTTGCCGGATTCATTTACACCGCCATTACATGACAAACGAATTATTGGAACGAAGTTCCTTATCGGTCGGTACGGATTTGGCGGATGGGAGCTAGGCGACAAAAAGTGTAAGATTTTTTCGTCACTACCCCTTGTGTCATAGTGCATTTTATTTTAAATGACGCTTCATTTTAATAGACGCTAGTGATACATTTATTTGTATTTGTTAATCAATAATATAATACGTTTATCAATAATAATATACTACGAAAGGAACTTCGTTCCAACAGAGTGTTCCACAACACTCACGCATGTTTTTTTTCTTCTCTCCCTATCAAGTCTCTTTCTCATGTTTTTTTTAGCGCATATCTACGTTACTTAGTATTATTTTTAATAAAATATTGAACATAACGGCACTCTCTGAGTTTAAGTCATCAATGTAGGCAATTGTTTGGTTTTATGATGAAAGAACTCTTTACAAGTATACCTAAAATATCTATATTATCCAGGACCAAAGATATAAAATTCAAAACAAACAAAGTTTCTAAGAAAATGAAGTCGCGGGCACAGCTAGTTATATAACAAGACGAATGTAGGTAGACGTGGGCGTTGATTTAATACAACAATGAGGCACGATACTGAAGGAAACGGCCGATAACAATTACTTATATTTGTTTGCATCACCAACTGAGTCACTTCACATCGGTAGCGCCTTTGTATGCAGAGCGTGAAACGCTCTTGGCGTACAAAACAAGACCACAAAGGTTTTACTGTGATTCTTATCCTATATAAAGAATTATGATTTAATCTTAAAGGTTAAATGTGCATAATTTTAACTGAATGAGCCAGTAATTTTTCGGAAGTATGTAGCATGTCTGTATTTGTTTGTATGCAGAAATCAAGTAGCCGCCAACATAGTAAGGCAAATATAAGAAACCCATAAAAGGCTTACTCTCTGTTGTCCTACATAAAGATAATAATAGTTTTATACCTAAAATAAAACAAAAGAAAACGTGGAATGGTTGAACTTAGTTTTTATTCCACCCGTGTGGTTAGAAAGAGTTATGTGCACACAAACAGAAGCATGTTTTTTTATAAGATAAGGGTGACAAATGAGTACATAGTCCACCTGATGGTAAGTAGTTGCTGTGACTCATAAACATCTACATCCTTCCTCAACTACGAATCAAAATGCAGATGCGTTGTCACCTGTGAGGACTAAGATAGAATGTCTCGTTCCCAATAAAAAGTCTTTGGTTTTCTACACTCACCATATTCACGAAACACAGCAGCATTATTCTACTATGTCACGCTGGTATTCTGTGAGAGCGTGGTCCTTCCCCGGTCGAGCCGACCCATTCGTGCTATAACTATAGTACTGATATAGCTGCAGCATGGCTCTACCGCGTATAAAATTGTTTATATACTTGTGGTATTCTGATACCTTCTCCGTGGATTTGACGTCAGCCTATATTCAGAAGTAATTGTGGCCGCCACCACCTGGAATGTCTACTTTTCCTTTTTTTAACTAAACTAATGATTATTCGCAAAATGCGTCTATGGAATATAACAGAAAGACCTTGTGGCTTCCGATACATGGTGGTAAAGCCATCTTGTTTACGCTAGGTGTAAAATCCAAGACCGGAGACGGGCGTGGCAAGTGTGAGAGTCTGGTACTTTACCTGCCAAGCGTCATAATTGAGGTCAATCGACCATACAAATGGAGGTCTGCACTCCGGGTTGAGAATACGAAAAAGAAGTGGTTATTATTATTGTTCCTTTATAATTCCTTTAAACATAACAATAATTATGACTTACTGGCGTAAGTAAATTCACAAGCGTTCATAAATTATTGCGACCTTCACCACTTAAACAATTTATAATATACATGAAGTGATAAACAGCCGAAACAGCTGAGGGTTCTATCTGAGTAGATTAACTAATTTAAAATAATGAAATATATAAGGGTAAGGCTTTGTTTAAATTATTTTTAGGCTCGTTAGGAATATTACTTTTAACTTTTGGATATTTGGTAGAATATTAGTTAAAACTAAAATCAATTTAGATGATAAATATCTGTCAAAAATTAACACTCTAATTTTAATTTTACACCTAGGCTTACGGCTAAAGCACACATGGTACTTTCAGCATCATCATCACTATAGTTCTTCACAGGTCCTCTCTGAACATAAGCCCTCAAGGGATGCCACAAAGCATCGACTTCTTACATATCTTACCGGGTCATCATTTCACCTAGTGGGGACACTTCACTTACCGGTACGAGGTTACCATATATTTTATTGACCCAATTTATTAATTTAATATTTATTGACCCATTGACTCACAGCATCAGTGACGAGCATTTTTGCGGCTGCATACATACTTTAGCGCGTTTGGGGGATTTACTACGTTTGATCGCGGTGTCATACCAGATAATAACAAAAGTTCTTTTTTCATTTGTCTCTTCGTAATATAAGAAATAATGAATAATGCTCTTCGAAAGTAAGACCCAAGCTGGTAACGATAACTTTTAGCATCGACGATCGTAGTTGCTGTTCGGAAGCAAGATGCTGCGTCCGAATCTCAATACTCCAATCCATGCACATACAAAATCCAGTCGCGGCGATCAAGTCACTTCTTGGTAGATCGATACATTCAGTCGTAGCAATTTACTGAGACTTTGGCAACTGTGGAACTCGGCTTAATCTTGGACTGGATCTTGACGAAGCTACAACCATTACCATAGACTCTTATCTGTGCTAAGCCTGTGTAAATTGTACGTATTCCTAATTTAATTTTAAGTGAAGGATAATGTTACCTAAAAATTTTAATAGGCATCATTAAACTTAAGGTGTTTTTGTTTTAAATCTCTATTATATAAAAATCAATTGCTGTCTCACTAAAACTCAAAAACGGCTTAAAATAGGATAAGGTTGACTGACAAACGAGCACACAGTCCACCTGATGGTAAGTGGTTGCTGCGGCCCATAGATTTCTACATCTATCCACTATTACAAACCAAAATGCAGATGCGTTGTCATCCGTGAGGACTAAGATGGAATGCCCCATTTCCAGTAAAAAGGGTCTCCGGTTCTCTTCACTCGCCATACGAAACACAGCAGTGTTAAGCTGCTATTTTACGCTGGTAGTCTGTGAGAGCGTGGTCCCTCCCCGGTCGAGCCGACCCATTCGTGCTATAACTATACTACTAATATAGCTGCAGCATCGCTGTACCACGTATAAAAATATTATAATTATAATACTGGAGTCCGTCGCTCGTCACTAGCGTCCTCGTCCTTTGTAACCTAGCACTATTACCTTAAGTGTCAAGTACGTCGTGTAAACGGATACCCGCTGCGCTGCGTTGTCTTCGCGGGGGCGAGACAAAAACGTGAAGAGACTAAACGAAGTTGTGAACTGCTTGAGTTCAAAATACTACTTATGCTGTATCGTACTCAATTATGCAACCTGACAGATTCTTGATAATTAAATTTACAAAAAAGTTTATTTTTTATTTTTATATATAACTAGGGATCCGCCCCGGCTTCGCACGGGTGATTTGTGCATCTCGACAACAGCGCCACCTACCGGGTCCAAATGTGAATGTAAACAATCTAGGAACCCGTTCAAACACACACGAAAAATTTCATCATAATCCGTTTTCGAGTTTTAGCGAGACTAACAGACAGCAATTGATTTTTATATATAGAGATATACATATTATTGGGACCGCAAAACACTCAAAATACAAAAAAAAAAACATGCGTGAGTGTCGTGGAACACTCGGATGGAACGAAGTTCTTTTCGTAGTATATTATTATTGATAAACGTGTTATATTATTGATTAAGAAATACAAATAAATTAATTACTAGGGTCAATAACAAACACAATTTTGAACATTTTCGTTTTTTAAGAAATTTCTTTCGTTTTTATGGTATGATAAGGTATTTTTCAAAAAAAATCCCAAATCCTTTTTCGTACATCGACAGCACTAAATGAGCACTGAATTATGATCCTATATCACTAGGTGATACCCCAACTGGATGTCAATTTTAGATCACGTACTATGCTAAACTTATCAAAATGGCAGTTTACGGAATATGAAAATTTAATTTTGCATAGCGCTTATTTCTCGCATGTGCTTGCTGCACTAACTGAGCACTTAATTATTATCTTAGATCATTAGGTGATAGCCCACTTGGATGTCAATGTTTCAGCACATACTCTGCTAAGTATATCAAAGTAGCAGTTTATGGAATATAAAAAGAATTTATTTTTTGTGCTTTTTTTCGCATACGCTTGTAGCACTAATTGAGCACTAATTTATTATCTTATATCATTAGGTGACAACCCACTCTGATGTCAATATTTTCATTACATACTCTGCTATAGATGCCAAAGTAGCAGTTTACGGAATATAAAGAGAATTTTTTTTGTGCTTTTGTTTCGCATTTGCTTGTAGCACTAATTGAGCACTAATTTATTATCTTATATCATTAGGTGATAACCCACTCTGATGTCAATATTTTCATTACATACTCTGCTATAGATGTCAAAGTAGTAGTTTATGACATTAAAAATGGTGCTTCTATTTGGTGCTGTATTAAACAGAACTCTGCTAGTTTAATTAAAAGCTAGCAGGTTTCTAATCTTTAATTTTTTTTTAATTTTAATCTGCATGTTACAAGCATGGAATATGTATTAAGGAACACGACAACATTATTTTATTTTAATGTTTTACTACTTAATTTACTGTGTTTTAGTTTAAAGCAGTTCAATAAATTAAAGCAAATTGTGATAAAATATTAAGTAATACATCGATTTCTAATAATTTAATCATCCAAGTTTTCAAATCATCATCGTCATTATAATCTCACACAAGTCCACTACGGGACATCCTCCTCCATAGACTGCCGCAAAGCCTGAATCCAAACCACTTTCCTTGTCATGAGTTTTTCACTTATGTTCTAAGTTATAATGAGTATTACTAAGTTATAGCTTTATCTTTATATGCAATCTACGATCAATTGTTGATCGAAGTATGCAATAAATATAGTATACTATTATTTGCTTGTTTTTTCTTCTTTCTCAAAAATAATTGAATACATAAGGTGTAATATACATTGAATGTCAGATAGAAAAGGTAGTAAATCTTTTGCTAAACTTTAAAATCTAAAACCAGTTTTAAAACACCTCAACACAAAATTAGGAAAATGAGCGTTATTCGTCGCGTACGTGTTTTGATTTTTAATTTAAAACTGTTAGGTTTAAAACTGTGAGGTAATATTTGAAATATACTTTCCTCTGGTTACGTTTAATTAAGTTTAGTTAGTTAAGACTAAAAACTAAAAAACCTTATTTAACGAAATAAAAAGGCCAAAAGACTGGAATTAGGGGCATGGCTGGTATTAGGGCCATCCACCCTATCAACAAGACTCAGTTCCTCCTCATTTAAAATTACATTAGTATTTACATGTTTGATATTTGGAGTCATGAATTTTATACATTTCATTTTAGTGCCATTTAAATGCAAATTATTAATATTAAACCAATTTACTAATTTCGATATAACATTATTTACTTCGTCATATTTTAGTTATTGTCTATTTAATTTGAAAATTGCTTAATGAAGTGTGATCAGCAAATAATACTATATCATGGTTATCCCCTACTATGTAAGATAAGTCATTAATATATAAAAAAAAAACAAAGGAACCGAGAATTGAGAACTGAGGCACGCCCATTTGTACTATCGACCTAGAAGAGTTATTAATGACACTTAAACTTTTTGCGTTCTATTACTTACTGTTGAAGTTTCCTGATTAATGTTTCATGGTGAATATAATCAAAGGCTTTGAAAGTCAGAGAATATACCCAAAGCATCCTGTGAATTCTTCCATGCATTGAAGATATATTTAATCAGCTCACTACGGTCCACTCAGCTCAACACTGACATCAGTTCGCGAGCGACCCCTTGTCAATCGGAATTGAGTTTTATGAAGTAAATGATTTTCATTAAAAAATTTAATATTTGATGAAGAATAATTTTTTCAAAAATTCTACAAAGTTTTGTCGGTAAAAAGATAGGTCTAAATTTGGCGGAATGTAATGTACTACCAGATTTAAATGAAGGTATTACTTTACTATGTTTCATTAAATCAGGAAATACACCATTATTAAAAATAATAGCTAGTTGAGGTGCCTCAACTAGCTATTATTTTTAATAATAGTATCGAATCTGGTGTATTTCCTGATTTAATGAAACATAGTAAAGTAATACCTTCATTTAAATCTGGTAGTACATTACACTCCGCCAAATTTAGACCTATTTTTTTACCGACAACACTTAGTAGAATTTTTGAAAAATTTATTCTTGATCTAATATTAAATTTTTTAGCTATAGCTATTATAGACGCAATAACTTTAAAGGAAATCTTCCACAGATCTGCAGTTTAAGTCTTAATATATATATATAATAATAGTTTTAAAATATTTTACAATATCTTTTGATGATACTTTATGAAATGTAAAATTCTTTGTACACACATTTACATTTTGTTTAAGTAATGATTTGGCGACGGCAGGTGAACCATTTCGCAACTGGTGTTTTCATAGTAATTACACTAAACATTCAAATTTTAAATAAGATATTAATAAAAAAGATATCTGGTTATAATTCGTACATTCATTTCGATCCATTTATACAATTCAACGAAACCAAACGTCAAACAAAGTCACCCAAGTTTCTCGTCAGAGTTACGAAATCGCACCGCTGATTTCTTTATCGACTGCAGATATTATATCATCGCACTAAAAAGGCATACGTAAGCAGCATTATCGAATATATAAAACGCCCATATGGGATACTCATTAGCAAGATATACACAATTTTTTTTTGTTTGTGTTTGCACTTACAGAACTGCAGTTGAAGTGCAGATTGCAGATTGAAAGGCTTTAATTTAGATTGCAGTTAATCGATAGTATTTTACTAGTGGAATTAAATAATTATCTTGTTTATCGAAAGTAATCGAAACAAAATGACGTTGGGGACATATAATAGACATCAGGCCCAAAGGAAAAAGCAAGCAGCCTTAGCCGCAGCTTTACGTCAAGGCATTCGCTGTCAGAAATGTTTGGAGTACGGACATTGGAGCTATGAATGCAAGGGTAAAAGAAAAAATTTGGTTCGACCCTCACGAACACAAGTTCTCAAGAAGAATTTGAAGTCTAAGGATGAAGGGCAGTGCAGCAATGGAAAATGCAAGATTCCAAACAACACACCTGATATACACCTCAGTATACATTCTGCACAAAAAAAATATGCAGCGTAATTAAGCTCGTTGCTTGTGTGAAAATATGTATGTGTTTTCTTACAAGTTTGAAAACGGTATGCTAGTTCTAGATAGATAGGTATTGATTCGAAATGCGGCTACCAACTTACAAAATGAAGACAATTACAGGCTACCAACTTAATGATACAGAATGGTTAGCACCTCAGATTATAGAACAAAAGACTGAGGCACTTCAGCAGTACTTGGGCGTGGGTACGATGGCCGTTACTCATCAAGCTCCATCGTAGAGTTAATAATCTGAGTACAGAGCGCTCAAACTATTGAACATATTATATAATATATTACACATTATGTAACAAGAGAGATTATAATAAGATTCCATCTTATTTAAATATAACATTAAGGAATAACAGTAAATGAAATTTAACTATCCCTATTCCATACTTTTGTAATTGAAAAATAATGTGTGCATGTATACGCGTTGGTTTCTTAAGTGTACAAAGGTCTGCTTATAAATAAAATAAATATAGTTAAATATGAGAACAATTATACTAGAATAGTATTCGAATGTGCACACGAGTGTGTACGTAGCTTTAAACAAGAAAGTATTTGGTAACAGTGCGGTGCATTGTCATATCTGAGGACTAGAAAGTTTGCATTACGGCACAAAATTAAAAAAAAAACACTTTACTTTGTGGTCACAGTCTGTAATTACACTGGATTTCCTACCCTTGAACGTGCACTGCTGCTTGATTGCAGAAATAGGCAAGAGAATGTTAGAGTCTTATTTACTAGTAAATCAGGTAGACGTAGATTATTCTCATTAATTCGATGTGATTCATTTGTCTACATCAAGGCTGTATCAAAAAAGGATCTAATTTGTTCTATTGAAAAACTACGAACTATTGAATCAATTGATCTTCGTAATTCCATTAAATGTCGTGTTGTTGAATTCAAGTTTACCTTATGTGTGAAAGAACATTGTGACGTAGTTGATAACTGGTAACTGTTTTACGTTAGTTTAAAAAAAATTCGCTGAAGCTTAGTAACTCTGTATAGATTTCCAAGTGTTGAGTGACGACCTAGCAAGGCATGCAGAAAGTTGATGGATGCAGATGGCTCCGAATTGTGGAATCTACAATCTAAAATTGGGGAAAGCCTATGATCTACAGTAGACTTGTGAAGGCAATGATGATGAATGATTATACAGTGTACAGAGTGTTTTCATTTTACTACCCGTACAATAGAATAATTAATGAGAACGTGATAATTTAACAATCAAAAAACATAAACCGGTTTCAAAAATCATCAATTTTAATCAAATTATAATATAGATCCACTGTGAATATATATATATATCGCCATCAGCTCGTAAAAGTCCACTACTGGTCACGGACAACAGGACAGACAACGGAAATGTTGTAGGGAAGACTTGCCTTAATCATGATGGATTCTCACCACCAAACAGCTATACGTATTGTTACGATAGCCAGTTGCGTGTTGCATAGCGTTTTATAAAAAACCTTTCCGAAGATATGTGTTAGATAACGGGATTGTACACGTGGAATACATCCATTTCTCGTCCTAATCGGCATATTTACTCACCCCGCACGTAACTGTATTGAACAATAATAAAATTGGTCAAAGATGAAGATAACGTTATATAAACTAGAAAATAAAGACGCATTGAAATTATATTTTTTATTATCACGTTTTTATAAGTCACTTTCTTGTTTTTCTGTCGTTCCGGTGGAATTTAGTAATCGATTTTAAACTAACTTCCCGATGAGCTGGAAACTAGAAATTTTCAATATAGCTCAAATCCGGATGAAAATGCAAGAATATGATGAAAAAGAAGTATATTAAAAATACAACATTTTAGAAAAAATCTCTTGATAAGCATATTAAAAAACCAAAAATGGCATACAATTAGTTTCTAATTGATTCGACACACAACTATGAGTATAGAATGTATTCTAGATTAATAGTTGTGATACTTTCTAAAGTAATGGACACTTATGTGTTATAAATTAAACCTGTTATTTTGCTATGTCTTAAAATATTATTGTATCAACTTCTTTTTATAGTAATAAGTTAACAATATGGGGCATAAGGAGTTTTCAGAATAGTTTTTATACAGGTTGTTGTCTATTTCTAAATTATTTGCCTGATTATGATAAGATCGTAGCACAACGATTAGACATATTTAATTGTACATTGGCGGAATTCGAGAGGGTGACATTAAACTATTTGTCTTTTTTACATTAGTGGCCACATTGTTGCATTAGGCTCCACTCCTGTAATAACAATTGTGAGTTAGTAAATAAATAAATAAATAAAATAAATAAGATAATATTATGTAATAATGATGACAAAATATATATATTGAAAAATAAATAAATTTTTTAGATTTTACCTTTAAGGAATGACCGACTGATACAACCCTTTTTTATATACAGGTACATATCATGAAAGACAACCGAAAAAGACAACGACAGCTCGTACATTGGAATGATTACACCTAAAATATAAGCGAAATCACTCCATATTGCGACGTTTATTTGATTTAAGAGGAAATTGTTCTTGGAATAAAATCAGTGCAATTTTGGAAGGACTATGTAAGAAACATTATTGCAATATATGGCTCACAATGTAACAAACAATATATGGTTATCTGTATGTATTTTCCTTATTTTTAGTTATATTTATTTGCTAGATCTCCAATAACGATAGTATACTCGTAGCTGGAAAGTTTTAATAATTTAATACAGGGAAAAAAGACGAATACGTTTGTATGAAATAAACGCCACGCAGATTACGAAATCTGTATGTAAATTTCTGTGCAAAAATCAAAATTTCTTAAACCATAAGCGGTTTGGCCTATACATCGATATATTATTCGCTCACTTTATTATTTATTTTTGATAAAGACGGTAGGCAAAGAGTAGAGATTATATCATTACGTTTTAGCGGTAGGTACCAAAAAAAAAACAAAAAAGTTGTCGTACGGAATCGTTTTATTAAACTGCCAATGATATCATCGAGAAGGTAACTGTCATAGACTAAGAAATCAAAGCTTATTTATCATGCATTTAGGTATAATACTTGGGCTTAAAATTTGTAGCCTTCTTCCTTAATATTTATTTATTATTATTACGTTTTTATTAAGTCACTTTCTTGTTTGTCTGTCTGTCTGGGTCAGGGTGGAATCTTGCGACTCAAATTTCGAGCACTTCCCGATTAGCTACAGACTTGACATTTTGAACATAGCTCAGAATCGGATGACAATGTAGAAATATGAAAAAAAAAACGTTTAAAAATACAAAATTCAAAAATAAAATCCTTGTTTTAAATATATTTAGTTACTTACTGAAGAAGTATTATCGTAGAAGTGACATTTTTATATAAGAAAATAGAAATTATATTGGTAAAGTCTGTGCCTTGCTTTTAACTCCTTGTAACACTTATATCCTATATGACACATCAGTTTCAGCCGTTGTATTCAGTGTTAGATACTGGGTTGTATAATATACACTAGTACAAATAAAAAAAAAATTGTGAGCTCTGGCCTAGATTTGAACCCGCCATTCGTAACTTAGTAACCAGGTACTCGGACCACTGTGCCTCTCTGTCGTCATAATATCATATATCCATCGTGCAACAAATTGATTTAAAACAGAGGCAAATTGCAATTTTAGACTCGGACTAACAAAGAAAGACGCAAGTACGCAAGTACATTTCATGTAATACAAATCCGAGCCAAAACTATGCGCAGCTCATTATATCCACTCACATAAACATTATGCAACTTAAATCATTTGCAACCTTTAACGTGGTTTAAAATGCATATACTTACGTCCAGCAGTAATTTTTTATGCGATAATAAAGAAACAAAGAAGAACGATGCACTTGCGAGTTTCTGTCAAGAAGTTTAACATGTTGTTTTTACGTGGTAGAGCCATGCTGCAGCTATATTAGTAGTATAGTTGTAGCACGAATGGGTCGGCTCGACCGGGAAAGGACCACGCTCTCACAGAAAACCAGTGTAAAATAGCAGCTTAACGCTGCTGTGTTTCGTATGGTGAGTGTAGAGAACCGGAGACCCTTATTACTGGCAAAGAGGCATTCCATCTTAGTCCTCACGGGTGGCAACGCATCTGCATCTTGAGTCTTTATTGATGATAGATGTAGATGTATACGGGTCACAGTAACCACTTACCATCAGGTGGACTGTGTGCTCGTTTGTCACCCTATCCTATAAAAAAATGTTTTTAGCAAACCATCTTTCTTTTTGTGTTTGATAACTCTATTTAAAAACGAACAAATAAAATATATTCTTTCCACCCAAAAACACCACGGGTTTACTTGAAGACAAGAGCGAATAGGGTTTTGCCAGTGTATTACTTTATTATCCATTACATAACCTATATATAATATGCATGCGTGAACTACATAACCACTAGGTTGCAATGAGTAAAAAGGATGTTTAGTTTGTGTTAGTTCTAATGTTACTGGAATTACTAGTTCTAATATTACTTACTAGGTATTGGGACTCGTCTAGCCTATAATTTCGCTTGGGTAGGTACCCCCTTTGACTAAAAATTAGTGTTCCGATCTGAAGCGTGTAGATCCAGTATAATAACAATATGTGAGATATTCCATCTTAGCCCTCAGAGGTAACACATCTGTAGCTTCATTTATTTCAAGTGGGCTGCGGTTGTTCATAAACTGCAGTAGCCACTTATCTTCAGGTTTATACGTGGTAGAGGCATGCTGCAGCTATATTAGTAGTATAGTTATAGCACAAATGGGTCGGCTTGGCCAGGGAAGGACCACGCTCTCACAGAATACTGGCGTAAAATGGCAGCTTGACACTGCTGTGTTTGATATAGTCAGTGTAGAGAACCGGAGACCCATTTTACTGGTAAAGAGGCATTCCATCTCAGTCCTCACGGGTGATAAATGTAGATGTCTATGGGTCACAACAAACACTTGTCTTAAGGTGGACTGTGTGCTCGTTTGTAACCCTATATTATAAAAAAAGATAGACTGTAGATTGTTTTGTCACTTTAGTTAAAAAAAAACAATTAAAGCATGATTTTTGAAGTGCATTTTGTATTTGAATTTGAATCTCAATTATATACATATATTTAGTATAGGCTCAGACTTCCACTACACGAGAATAATAATCTACTAAATGGGTAAGACTGTTCAGTCACTGGTAGAATGCAAATAATGATTTATTAAATATCTTTCGTGATAGAAGGAATTTAAAGAAATAAAGAAATTAAAGAAGTTCATAGATTATTTATTTATTTTTCTACTCCTTTAGTCCTTATTTGTTTACTACATACCTACTGACTTTTTAAAGATATTTATACCTATAGTAGTTTTATGAATGTTAAAGGTCTGTACATGAACCCACTAACGTTAAAACTTTAAAATTCAACACAATGCTTGCATTGCCTACCATCTTTCGTTGCGACTTGCGATTCGTCACTTATACGCAGGTCGAAGATTATCGTCATTCAATGTTAAGTGTTGACTGATAAATAGCACTTGTACAACGTTCATTACTACTCTTTGACCTCACGGTTACGGTCAACCGATCTGAGTGGGCTTTGAGAACGCTCATTCGCCACATACGCTCCGTGGTGATCGCACGAACTCAGCATCAACATGAGGGCCCTGATCGCTTTTGTCGCAGCCTTAGCTGTGGTTGCAGCCAACGCGCCGGTACCCACTGGCAAAGTAATTTGCTATTATGACAGCAAGAGCTATGTCAGAGAATGTAAGTGTAAATTTTTATTGCTGAGCGTTTTTTAAGATGCCTTTACTGAGCGAATTTTAACTCGCGAACCGGTTTTGGATTTCTCACTTAATTTTAGTTTTGTACTATTCGAGTATCAATGTCTTGGTAGATTATTCTAATTTATGATTATAAAAGACAATTTTTCAAAAAAGTTTAAAAATGTTTAGTTTTTTTGTACTTGTCTATAACTAGTTTCACCACATTTTTTAAGCATTTGCCTTTAAAATAATCTGCGGTTGCTCACCCGCCTGCCAAGCGTGCCAACTATGACAAATGTGGGCGAGGCCTGTGTTCAGCAGTGGACTTTTAATAGGCTGTAACGGTTGAGTGGCATAAAAATATCGTATGGAATTTTTATATAAATTTTCCCCATAAAAATAAATTAGATATTTCCGTAATGTGCTTTTTAATATCACACTAGTATTAACTACATTATTTAAGTAATTATTTAATTAAAACAAAAAAATATTAGTATATTTTAACCGCCCTATATCATCCTGTTGGTGCCGTTAGAAGCGACATAGCGAAGTAAATCAGTAAACGCTCCTAACAACAACTTTAAAATAAAAATCTCGCAATGGTTGCCAACCAAGCGTGGCAACAAAGGCAAATATCTTCCTTATGAGGTAATCTATGGGAAGACCAATGTTCAACAGAGGGCTTTGATAGGCTATAATCAATGAATGCTAGTTTGTTTTTCTAGATTAATGCTAATGTTAAAAAAAGCGTATTGCTGCCAAGAAATGTAACGACCTTTTCATCAAGCCTTAGAATATAATAATGGAAAACAAGGTTATTGATTTTAACAAAAAATCAAGCGGATTTTTATTAATTTTGATTATTTAATAAATCTATCTAAAACGGTTGAATGCCGTTGTACAGGTTATATAAGGTGACTTGTAGAATAAGTAATACGACCTAAAGAATAGGTCTGCAACGTGTTCTAAATCTAGCCCAGCGTATACTGATTGTTCAGTATCAATAACATGAACACGTTTCCATTTTAAATCATTAAGTAGTTTTATATGTACTTGCAATGCATTTTAAAAATATTGTTGCGTAATTTATAATTACTGGTAATTAGTGGAATCAGTGGAAATTTACGTTTAGTCTAACCAAAGATATTATCGCTTAAATAATCAGTAATGGAACTAATTTTGATCTAATTTCATGCCATTGCATTGTGAAGTTAATTAAAATAATGGTATAATTAGTTTATTAAATATACATAATTTTGATATACCTTGATTTATCCTTGATTAAAAATCAAAATGAAAATGTGTTATATTTTCTCACCACTGAGGACTAAAATGGAATGTTCGATCACCAGTAAAAATGTTTCTGATTAGTATGTAGTATCATTTGTATTCTGAACAAAGACATTTAAGTATAGTATAGATATATTTTAATCTCTTTGATTCGGAATGATTAGAAAAACTGGTTAGAAATTTTATAAAACATTAGAATGTTTAGAACATAATAATTTTAATTTGAATAAAGCAAATAATAGTAATATAAAAGGAAATAAAACAAATTTTAAATTTAAAGGTTATTAATATTTTTACTTGAAAATTAAGAGAAAACTGTATCTAACATTCGTTTAAATTAGTATTGTAATGAAAGTATTTATCATTTAAAATGTGTGACTTACAAAATAAATATTTCCTAAGAAAAATACCCACGTATTTTTCTAACTGCAAAAACCGTCGTCGACTCCGTAAATAAGTAGGTACGACGTGAAGGTAAACTGACAAAATTTGCTCATCAACTAGCCTCGAGTTGTAAATTAAGTAATATGCAAATGAAGGCTGCCCATATGTGATTTTGAGAATTCAGTTAATTTTAGAATTATCTATGTTTATTATTAAACTTCATAAATTTTTTACACTTCTAAATAACGTTTCAGATTATAAGTTCTTTTAAGAAGGTATAATCTCTGTATATAATAATCAATTGCTGTCCGTTAATCTCGCTAAAACTCGAAAATGACTGGACAGATTTTGATAAAAATTTTGTGTGTTTTTGGGTGGGTCCCTGGATGGTTTAGATTCACAACAGGACCCGGTAGGTGGCGTTGTTATCGAGATCCGGTAATCATCCGTGCAAAGCCTATTGGCCAATGAAAAGTTAAAACTCAGGCGCAATAAATAACATAATTGATAAAAAATAACGTGGTAGCTGAGAGGTTGAGTTTTCATCATACATTTATAGCATGTGAGCAACCTGAGTTCGATCTCTCCGGTACTTCTGAAACTCAGATGAAGTTCATCTGAGTTCTGAAATTATTAACCATCGTCAAATAGATAAGCAACGTCAAATGGTCTCAACTTCGCAGATAGGTTATTTAGGGGTCGCCCCAATTTAAATTTAGAGATAAAATTCATCCCTAGAGATGGAAAAATAGGGGGTGAAATTTTAAATACAATTATTTAGATATTTTTAGTTGTTATCATGAGGTTGTGACGTTCCTTATTCCCACAGCGAATAACCAGCTACCAGCGGCGTCGTAGACATTGCACGCTATGTGCCTATCCAATCAAAAAGCGCCAGCGTTGGAAGTAAATATTATGTTTTTTGGCTTTTGTGTTATGACTGAGTTGGCCCGATTGCTCATACTCCTCTCTCTTTACCTTCTCCTTTTGTAATAATATTAAAAAAATTGGTTATTTATATTTATATACTAGCTAGCCAGGCAGACGATATTCTGCCCTTTCTAGTTGGTGCCGTGATGAGTTTATTTTCACACACACTTTTCTATAGATTTATTATACGTATAGTTAAATGCTCTTTAGGACTAATAGAACCATCAGCAGCCATAATGACAATAAACTAAAACAAAAAGGAAAAACAACCCTTTTTTACTCTTCCGTAAACGGATTAAAAGTTGCCTATGTGTTATACATGGTTATTTACTGTCTACTTACAAAATTTCATGAAAATCTGTCCAGTAGTTTTTCTGTGAATCGTGAACACACAATTTTTTTCTACAGATTTATTATATGTATAGATTTGTAGATGTGTGTTTACGTATGCGCGTATCAGTGAAATAAAAAGAATGAACAATTCGATAATTTTTTAGTTGCTTGTAAAAAATTATTTGTTATAATTAAACCAGTCTTTTCGGCTGAACCATTACGCCATAAGACCTTTACGTTCATCCAAAGATAAGGTCACCAAAGACGTGTATTTTTCCTCTGCAGAGAATTCCACATATGTTTAGAAAACAATTCATATAACTGTACTTTAACTTGAATACTGTTATTTAATGAATAACTTAATAAAATATTATCTGAACATTACTAATTCGGTGTTATTTATCACTACAAAATCTATAGGCGAAATAATTTTTATAAGCATTACAAGTTATTCATTATTAATATGGTAATACATACAATTTTAACTATTAGATGAATATTTATTTATTGGATTGAATGCAAAATTAATATTAGGTCGGGAAAAAGTTTCTTCGTATTTTATATACAAATTCAAGATATTTAAAAAAAATTTAATTACATTTATTTATAATATATATGTGCCATTTTGTTCAATAACTAGTGTAGTGTAGCGATAAGTAGCTTTGACAGTCCTCGCTTGATGTTAACCTAAAACTACCCAAGAATTCTAAAGAGACCGAAACAGGTGAAAATCTGAGGGTGCAAGGTCAGGACTATATGGTGGATACATGAACACTTCCCAACCAAGCTCTTTCAATTTTTGCTGAGTGGCCAAAGATGTGGTCTGGCGTTATCATGATGAAAGACCATTCCTTTTCTATTGATCAATTCCTGCCATTTTTTTTTTCAATTTCTTGATTGAGTCTCATTAGTTGTTGGCAGTAGAGATCCGAATTGATGGTTTTGCACGGCGGTAAAAGCTCATAATAAACGATGCCATTCTAATCCCACCATACACATATCATCACCTTATTGCGTGTTAATCTGGATTTCGCTACAATCGTGGATTTCGACTATCCTTTAACCATGATCTTTTTCGCACGTTCTTGTAGTAGGTGATGCACTTTTCATCACCAGTAATCAATCTTTTCAAAAATAGTACGCTTTCATTACGTTTCAATGAGTTAATTAATTACTCGCAAATGAGACACGATTTATGTTTTTTTTTTCAGTGAGCTCGTGTGGTACCCAAATATCGAGCATTTTTGTACAGCCAGACTTTTTCAAATGGGTCAAAACTGTTTTGTGGTTAATCCACAATTCCTCGGCTATGTCGTAATTACTTATATGCCGATCTTGCTTCACTTTTTCAAAATAGCATCGATTTTATCTGTATAAGGGCGAACAGAGCGAGCTGCATTTTGTCATCAAAATTCCAGGACTGACAACGCTTGAACCAACATTGTGCTACCCTTACTGACACTGCATTAGGGCCATTAATGTCACAAAGTTTTTTCGCGACTTGAGTCGCAATTTTCTCTTTTTTGTAATAAAATTTCAGAATGTATCGGATTTCTTCGTTAAGAGTCACTCCTTTTGGCGGACAGAAAACAATTGAAAAATGGCGGAAAAGTGTATTTTACTTTTTATTTTTATTTTTCATAATGTCCCTTATGTATTGATACTAAAACCAGTCAGATACAGTACAACCAAAGGGATTTTTCCTCAATTTTATATAAACAAAATACGAAGAAACTTTTTCCCCGACCTATTAGTTTAACTGGGTATTTAACGTTGCTTAGTAAATATTTTTAACCGGCTTCAAAAAGGAGGAGGTACCCAATTCGACTGTTCTTTTTTTAAATGTATTTATTTTTATTTGAAAGCTGGTGCTTCTCATGTGGTCCCATATAAATTGGATCAAGGTCTTACTACTAGTTTTTAAGTTATCCTTAATAATTTATATTGAACTCGGTTGTACAAAATTTTTAATTTTACCACTTGTTCGCTAACGGTTAATTGTAAAAAAATGCGAATTTAATGCATATTATAAAATATTATAGTTAGAATTTACAACGTACATGATGCGTTTTGATGTAATTAAATTATATTACGCATTGCTTTTGTTATAATATGAAGAACATATTTCAAAATAATCATAATTCATACCTATTTACCAAATTTGACCTTAATAAGATAAATATGTAATAACTTATTAGTAACAGGGCGATAGACTGTCGCCTACTTAGAAAACAATGACACATGACCTATGTATCCGTGGTATCAACAAGATAAAAGAAACAAACATTGTGACAAATGTTCTAGAATGTACATTTTAATAAAAATTATAACTTGTGGTCTAAAACCAATCTTATATCTTATATAATATCTTCTCTAATTTATTCTAATACTTTTTGGCAATAAGTAATGCCAGAAAGTATTAGAATAAATTAGAGAACTTGTTTCTTTTCATATTATTTTCAACCAAGGTTGTTTTTATAGCATAAAAACAGTTATAGGTTTCAAGCAAAACCTTCCATATAGAAAATATTATTACTATAATATTACAATAGTTTATTCCTTTTTTTAAAGGTATATGCCGACGATCATGATCCCTAGATTATTAAATATATAATATTATGATATATACTTCGATCAACAAGTTGATCGAAGGATGTATATTAGAGAATCAAGTCGTATTTACGTCATCGTCGGGCGACTTGCTAATAAACGCATCATTAAAAGGAATAGGAACGACAGTGAACGCGGTTTTAAAAGAGAAGAAATTAAAACAATATGTTGAAAAAGAATGGAAGGCACTTAATTGAGCAAGTAGAATAGGAAAATCAGAATGTATCAGAAAAGGTACGTGTGGCAATTTAAAATGCTGTGTACTGACCTATATTAATGTATGGTAATGACAGTTGGGTGTGGCAGAAGAAGCATGAGAGTAAAATTAATGCTGCTTATACTATAGTAAAATTAACATACTCTGAATGATAGGGTGAGCTATTGTATGATTAGAGAAGTATGCCTAGCAAAATAAAAGTTTGTCAAAGTAGAAATAATGAATGAAGAGCGAGTGGCAGAGTTAGCAAGGGTCGTCTTAGTCGCAAGTTTATCGACCATATTGACGATACGTATATCTACGAAGATTAGTCAAATTAAGAGCATTTAAAACCGACGAGCAAATATGCGTAGGGATATACGTGTGGAAGAAGCGAGACAGCAGTGTCAGTATCGTATGGAAGTCCATAGTCTCCCGTGATTATGTACCGCGTACTTATGTACATAAAATACATGTTTGTTATTAAACATTTAAACCGTACATAAATTTTACGTGGCATTTGAAAATTGTCTTACAAAGCTTTGCCAAGCCGCAATAGTAAAATCGTGAACTTGTTAAGTTGCAACAAATGCCGATAGAAATTCAGTACAGTAACACAAAAAATAATTTGAAATTTAATATAGTCGCACACCTTGAACTGTACTTTGTTCGTTTGGAAAAAATCATATATTTTTTTATTATTCTATGAATACACTAATACAAAATTCGTGTTGTTTTTTTTTATAAATGACAATGAGGAAAAAGTCGCTTCATAAGCGGCATGTTTCAAGGTGCATGATCTTATTTAGTCCTTGCTTTATAACGACACTTAGCATCAAGTGGTTAATTTAACAGGAACCAAAGAGTGTTCATGCATATTACGCATGCTATGTATGAACTAGTCCCACGCATATTCAAGTAATCAGTGTATGATTATATTTAAAATAAAAAAAATTGCAAATAACTAGGTGGTACCTTTTTCTGTATAGGAGTTCGTTTGGGTAGGTACTAAATTATTTCCGCAAAATAGCGATACCAGCGTTGCTGTGGTCCGGTTGGAAGGGTAACCAGAAAACCAATATAACAACAGGATTATTATCTTAGTTCTCAGAGGTTGTAACGCATCTGTAGCCTTGCTTATTTGAAATTCATTTCATAAGTGGCAGAGCCATGCTGCAGCTATATTTCTGGTATAGTTGTAACACGAATGGGTCGGCTCGACCGGGGAAGGACCACGCTGTCACAGAATACCAGCGTAAAATAGCAGCTTAACACTGCTGTGTTTCGTATGGTGAGTGTAGAGAACCGGAGACCCTTTTACTGGAAACGAGGCATTCCATCTTAGTCCTCACGGGTGACAACGCATCTGCATTTCGATTCGTAATCGAGGATAAATGTACATGTCTATGGGCCACAGCAACCACATACCATCGGGTGGACTGTGTGCTCGTTTGTCACCCTTATCCTATAAAAAAAATGAAAATGGCACATTAATTTAAAGTGAGATCACAAATTTTTTGTTTGCTGTGTATAATAATGTAGTCGCTAGTATTTCCTCTATTTGTTGGTACCACGGAGCAAATACAAAGAGAAGGTGTTGTAATTAGATTTCACTATGTAACAACGCGTGACAATTTGCGGGGTGAGGTGATGTTAAGCCCCGTCCACTTTACTATTCTCCATCTACCGATAAATAGTAAAACTACTCGCATCGTTCCATATCGATGTAGTTTAGCTACCTTGACGATAGATGGCAGCCTGTTCATAAAACTATATTCATAAAAACTATAAAAATAATATAATTGGCGATTAAAAATTCTTTTGGACTGAATGCAAAACAAATTTCTACACCTTCGTATGATTAGTTTATATATATACTGAGCTGAGTTATACCACTTACCATCAGGTGGACTGTGTGCTCGTTTGTCATCCTTATCCTATAAAAAAAAAGTTGGTTGCTGGTGTCCTTGGACTGCAGTAGCCACTTACCATCAGGTGAACTGTAAATACGTTTCTTCAGTTTTGCAATCAAGAACCTGTTCACTGTAACTGCGAGTAAAGCGAATTAGTTTGTTCAAAAGATTATCGTGTTTTCCGTTATTTATCTTAGCCCGAGTCAATAAATAAGCTATCTTTAGTTACCCGATCTAAAGAGTGCGCGAAGATCGGTCGGCTGAGCGACGTAGAGAAACACATTCAGTACACCTATACTAATAAAAATGTTTGTTTATTATGCACGCCCAACGCTCTGAGTTGCTGTAGCACGTTGGACACTTAACTTCTACCATTGGCCCTAATGCATGAGCGAATAGCGATCTAGATATAGCGGTGCATACGGCATTCCTATCGAGTAACCGCCATTTTGAACGCTGAACGAACGCTGTACACTCCTCATAATATCACTTATCTTCTAATTTTCATTAATGTATTACAGTTTATAAAAGTCCACCACTGAACGTAGACGTCCCTACAGATTGCTTTATAAGAGTCATTTACTTTGCTATTATTTACTTGTCGTGCTTGGCAGGCGGGTTGGAAACCACAGTTTATTTATTTTCTAGTTATTATTAGGAAGACGATGCTGCCTATCCCCTGGGTTGTTCCCCTCTGCCACTTCTTACGACACCCATGATACGATATGGAGTAGTGGGTACACCACCACAACACTGTAACAACACCACTAAACGGTTACATGGATCCTCTAATATAATGTTCTGTACCATATTATATTTTGTAATGCGTACAGTGAGAGTGAATTAATTTGCCGGCTAAGTGTCCCCAAGGCAAGAGTGAATTGCCTTTTATTACAGTAAGTCTTTCTTTCTTGTCTTTCCGTCCAATTAAAATCTGCGTATCTAAAAGGCAAGAGTAAATCAGCTTTTGTAACGCTAAATGCGATTCACCGTTTAGGGCTTCATCGCTACTGACCATTTGGTGGAATTTTAAACAAGCGCTTGGGCTTCATTGCCCCATGACCATTAGGTGAGATTTGAGTCATAGTCATAGAGTTTATACTTGGTAGAGCCATGCTGCAGCTATATTAGTAGTATAGTTGTAGCACCAATGGGTCGGCTCGACCGGGGAAGGACCACGCTCTCACAGAATACCTGCGTAAAATAGCAGCCTGACACTGCTGTGTTTTGGTATGGTGAGTGTAGAGAACCGGATATCCTTTTACTGGAAATGAGGCATTCCATCTTAGTCCTCACGGGTGGCAACGTATCTGCATTTTGTTTGATGTAGATGTCTATGGGCCGCAGCAACCACTTACCATAAGGTGGACTGTGTGCTCGTTTGTCACCCTTATCCTATAAAATAAAGTCAGCCACAGGCCTACAATAATTAAAAATAGTAAACCGGAATAAGACATTTATGAAGTTGTACTTACTACGTATCTCTTTTTTTTTGGCAAAACACATCCTTTGTTATTCTTGTTGTTACATCTTAATATAGTTGAAGGATGCATTTATCCAGCTCAAGCTCGGATGCTGCCGTTGGATTTGGACCCGGCTCTATCGTTCTGCTCCCATTTGGTGTATGGATATTCTGGAGTACACCCTGACACCTACAAAATGGTGCCCCTTAACGAGAACTTAGATGTAGACCGCTCACACGCTAACTACAGAGCCATTACGAACTTCAAGTCTAAATACCCAGGAATGAAGGTCCTTTTGTCAGTTGGAGGAGATGTTGATACGGAAGATCCCCAAAAATACAATTTATTGGTAAGAAATAAATCTTCACTCAATTTTTATATAATAACCTCTTAAAATTTCTTGTTTGTGTATCCTCACCAATACAACAATTAATTTTACCTTCACCAATGTATACACTACAATTTTTTATAATTGTTCCAAATTATAGCTGGAATCTCCGCAAGCTCGTACCGCTTTCGTGAACTCTGGAGTGCTCTTAGCTGAGCAACACGGCTTCGACGGTATCGACCTGGCATGGCAGTTCCCTAAGATCAAACCCAAGAAAATACGCTCAACCTGGGGTGAGATATTTATGATATTTGAAAGTTGAAATATAGTTTTATCGTAATCATTCTTCTGTTTTTGAAATTGCATTGAAATTCTTGAATCTCCGATACAAGCACTCTGCCTTATTACAATAAGTTTTTTTTTACCACAAGCGATTTCTTCCATTGTTTGCGGTATTTTGTTGCAATATTTGTACATTGTTGTTCTGCTATTTGACACAGAACAGTACTTTGCTTTATATTTATCAACGACATTTTAATATTTCCTTTTTTTACAAAAAGTAGCTCTGTTTCACGAAGTCCCGCGGTAATATTATGAGAACTGACATGTAAAGTATGGAATTTGACATTAAATGTAAAATTTCAAAGACTGTAGCGCTACGGCTGAGGGACTTTTTTAGTTAGAATTATCTTTAAAGCAAAGTATAAGCCATGGAATATCATTAAACCACGTTTTGTAATAGGCAAATTTGAAATGTGCTGTCAAATTCCATATTGCACAATTTTAATTCGCACATTTCCGCGGTACTTCTTTTGTAAAACAGGTTCAGAACCTCAGACTAACAAAAAAAAACATCTTTTTAATAAGATGTTTAATAATATTATTTTGAACTAACTTTGCCCTTAATCTTAATTCGGATATTGAATTTGAGAAACATGAACATTAAGAAGATAAGGACGATTGATTTGACATGCCCTTGTGATTAAATATATCCTGCGGAGATGACAATTTCCGAACATTTCCAACATAGTTTTGGCGTAGTCAAAATTTGTGAACAATTTTGGGGTCCAGCAGAAAATATTAAACTGAGAACGCCTTGCTGACCAGTGTAAATTCCTATCTCTATGTTATTTAGTGTTCTTTTTACTATTTAGATAAAAGTAAAGTTAAAAATAAATAAGTTACATATTGTTTAACTTGTAAGCGATTTGGAATCTTAAAATAAATAACAAAGATCTTAATTCTAAAAAATGATTATTTGTTTGTAATACTATTTTTATGAAGCAATAAGTCCGCCGCGCTGCTCTAGTGCGTGTTCGCAGACTTCACATGGCCTCGTAGTAATGTTATTTCTCAGACATGCTTTCAAAGGTTTTCTTGCGATGTTTTCCTTTACCTCCATCCATGTGGCAAATCTGTACTTAAAATTGCATTTAATTATTGCCGACCCGATCGCCTTCAGCAATGAGAGGTCTGCGACTATTTATTTTCAAACCGACTTCAAAAAAGGAGGAGGTTCTCAATACGACTATTTTTTTGTGTGTTACCTCAGAACCTCTTTCTAGGTGAATCGATTTTGATGATTCTTTTTTTATTAGAAAGCTGGTGCTTATCATGTGGTATTGTATAATATTGTATATAATATTGACCCAGATCTGATCAGTAGTTTTTGAGTTATCCTTAATAATGCATATTTAATTGACTTCGACTACATTGATGATCTCATTTTACTTATATTGAAGTCGGTTGTACAAAATGTTTAATTTTACCACTTGTCTGTGATGTTAGTGCTGTTAGATAGTTTTTACAACGTACCTGTGCCTAGCAGCATAGCAGAAACGTATAAACGATGTAACTTTTCTTTTACTGTTTTTATTAACGTTCTCTTTATTCTTAATTGTGAAGGATCAATCTGGCACGGAATCAAGAAAACTTTCGCCACCACGCCCGTTGACGACAAAGAACCTGAACATCGCGAAGGTTTCACCGCGCTTGTTCGCGAGATGAAGCAGGCGCTTAGCCTCAAACCGAACATGCAATTGGCCGTTACTATTCTCCCTAATGTAAATGCATCCAGTAAGTATCTAAATAAAATTTTTATTGTGTTTACGTATTCATTGAATTAAATAGCTATTCTAGAAGGTTAATTGATGTAGTAATTCAAAACAAGCTATTTTCGTTGCTATATGTACAGTTTTAAGGTTTAATTTATGTTCTTCATTTGTTTATAGTAAATAGATTAAAGAGTACAGAAACTATTCTCATTCTTTATTTACTACTTCAACACAAACAAAATTGGTAATTTCCTTACATTACTTGCATAATTATTTTTATTATTTTTTATTATAGTTTACATCGACGTTCCTGCCATCATTAATCACGTGGATTACGTAAATTTGGAGGCCTTCGACTACTACACTCCAGAGAGGAACCCTAAAGAAGCGGATTACACTGCTCCAGTCTACACTCCCCAGAACAGGAACGAGCATCAAAACGCTAATGCGGCTGTTTCTTACTTGTTAGTAGATTCTTCTACTTCTCCTTCTTCAGCTCGCAGAAGCCCCTTGGACATGGGCTTCGCAACTTTAACGCTGATCCCCGTCGCCAGTCTGGGTATAGTATATATGGCGTTGACGAGTGGATTGTACCACAACCTATTGCCAACCCATGAGATGCCAAGGATGATGATAGTCGCCTAGTATACGGTGTCGTAAGAGATTTGAATATTAGTACTTTATAATAAATTTGCTTCGCACAAGTCCATTGCTGAACATAGCCGCCCCCCCCCTCAAGGAATGCTACAAAGCACGGTCCTAAATCAACTGCATCCATCGACTTCCTGCATGTCTTACCGGGTATAATATATATAATTCTTTTGTCCGTGTGTACCTACGTGACTAAACTAAACGGCTGGACCGATTTTGATGAAATTTTGTGTGGGTGATTAAGTTGATTCCAGAATAGTTTAGCCGATAGGTGGCACAATTGAAGCCGATAGGTGGCGCTGTTGTCAAGATCCGGAAATCACCCGCCCGAAGATATTTATAAAAGAGAGTGTAAAAGTGTATAAAAACATGCCTTCCTTTGAGCTCTGTTAGCCCAGGGTCTAAGCTAAGCGCTCGCTGAAAATTTGACATACTCGAGTACCCGGGGTTCGAGCCTCGTAGGTAATCATCTATAAAATTGTTTCCAGGAGTGAGTCGTATAAAGGCCGTAACTTTATTTTACTTTATCCCTTTCCACTTTCATTTGTATAATAACTTTATCCGCCCAAAAAGGCCATGTTTAAAATACTACTTGTACAAGATTTACGCCAAGTCTTTAAAAAAAAATACGTTAATGCTACACTAATTTCTCGTGTGTCGTGGAGAAATTTAACAAACATAAATAACACATGTACAACCATCTATATAATAAAAAATATTTTTAGATCATACACATATTAGTTATATAAGTTAGTGCCGAAATCGAATCCGTTGCTCGCAGCAACGTAACGTTAGCTACCACCCTCTCTAATTATTTATACTGAAGCGACTGCTATGTTAATTAAATTAACATAGAAAGTGACAGTAGCCAAATAATTGAGAATGCAGATTGCGGTACTAAAAAAGTCGTTTATACCTACATAATGCATACAAAGCAGTGTAAGTCTAAATAAAATGAACGTGATAAACGAACTCCCATTCTACCAGATGGTAATTGGCTTCTGCAGCTCATGGACAACTCCAAGCAACTTCAAATAAAGACGACAGGTGCGTTGTCATATCTGAGGACTAAGTTAGAATACCTTACAGCCTGTGATTAAGTTGACTCTCTAATAAAGGCCTTAAGATCGAAACACGTGGTAACACGTGTAGAGCCATGCTGCAGCTATATTAGTAGTATAGTTGTAGTACGAATAGGTCGGCTCGACCGGGAAGGACCACGCTCTCACAGAATACCAGCGTAAAATAACAGCTTGACGCTGCTGTGTTTCGTATGGTGAGTGTAGAGAACCGGAGACCCTTTTTACTGGAAATGAGGCATTCCGTCTTAGTCCTCACGGGTGACAATGCATCTGCATTTTGATTTGTAATCGAGAATAGATGTGAATGTCTATGGGCCGCAGCAACCACGTACCATCAGGTGCAATGTGTGTAGTGAGAATGCAGAACCTTCAAACTGATAATGCGGCTGCCCATCAGCAGTCTTATTTGGTTTAGATTTGACATTTCTGAATTTTTGTAGTAGTCAACAAGATGGTCGCAAATTCGTTCTCGAACCCGGTTCTACTTTTTAAATAATTTTCAAATTATAATTTTTAAATTTAGAACGATTTTGTTATATCTTTAAATTTATTCCTATTATTTTCTTAATTATAGCCTTCAAGCCGGTGCCCCCAGTTACAAGATTGTTTTAGGTATTAGTACATTAGCCCGCACCTGGAAACTTGACTCTGAAAGTGAGATTTCTGGAGTTCCTCCAATTCACACTGATGGACCCGGCGAAGCAGGTACTTCACTTAAGAACTTTTATTTGAAAATATATTAATAATATTTATATACTTATTGGGAAATATAGTTCTTAACAGCGATCCCACACTATTATGTAAATGTCGAAAGTGTAGGACTTTTCTATCGGCAAATTGATGATTCAAATCATAGCACTAACAAACAAAGGTTTTTTTTTAAAGAAAAAGGATGACAAACGAGCACACAGTTCACCTGATAGTAAGTGGACGCTATGGTCCAAAGATATCTACAAGTATCCTCGATTAAGAATGAAAATGCAGATGCGTTGTCAACCCTGAGGACTAAGATAGAATGCCTCGTTTTCAGTAAAAAGGGTCTCCGGTTATATACACTCACGATACGAAACATAATAGATATTTTTCGCTGGTATTTTGTGAGACGTGGTCCTTCCCCGGTCGAGTCGACCCATTCGTGCTGCAATCATAATATACGAGTAGCTGCAGCATGGCTCCATCACGTAAAAACCTCAAAAGTTTAAACCTCAACGTTACCATAGTAAATATTTTAGTTTACTTGTTAATCTAGCAACATAGAGCAACGTGGGCCACTTCGAAGGGGAGTAGCCATAGCGTTTTTCCCCGATTCAGAATTATCTGTTATTTTTTGCGGGAGGAAATCTGTGCACACAAAAACAATCATCTATCACTACGAAACTCACACATAACTCCGGTACGCTGGTGGCCCGTGTTGCTCTATCTAGCAATTATTGCTAATAGCAATTTTAAGTGGCGATTTACAAGGCACTTAAAAAAAAATACTGAAATATTTTATACACAAACAAACTACTTAGAGTCAAAGGGTATTTTTACGTAATAGCAAAAAAAAAATTAATTCCGCTAATCCGCACTTTATTTTTTCGGTATTTTCCTGTGAGGAAAGAAGTTCTTTTTAGTAAACAGAGCCTAGAAAGGAGTAAAAGTTGTGTGTATGTGCAGTGAAGAATAACAATTCTTTTTCTATAGGTGAGAGTTACCTATGTATATAAAAATAGCATCATTTCTTGCTTTTAGGACCTTACACCAAAATCGAAGGAATCTTAAGCTATCCTGAAGTTTGTGCCAAACTCATTAATCCCAACCACCAGAAAGGAATGCGGCCACATCTAAGAAAGGTGACCGATCCCAGCAAACGTTTCGGTATGTATTTTTATGACTTTGAGTGCTTTTGTGGTTAAAGCTTAAGACATTGGGAATGAGAAGCTGCCTTTAAATTTTCAGAGAAGGGCTTAACCAAGGATGCCGATTTGTCATTTATTTTTGGTTGGTACTCATTTATAGCCTGCATTCGGCTTTACGGCTTTAATAAATTCTTAACATACTAGTAGGTTAATTACTTCTTAAAATACTATAAGGTGTCGGTGGTAATATTTGATTGGAATGTACATATATTTATGTATGTAGCTTACATTGAACATTCATACTTACGTAAATAAACTTTTACCTCTGTGAACTAGTAGGATAGGCAGAAACTATATATGCGCTCGTCGGTTAAGACTCGTCAGTTAATTTGGCTCATGTTCAGTGTATCGCCAAGTGTGTCTATGAATTTCCTACGTCTATGGTCTCCCATTGTTGATTCTGCTACTCACTTCTGCAGCATAAATTTGCTTTTTAACTAATTTCTTATTTATTACTTCTACATGCTCCCGAAGGTTGCATTTTGTAAATCAAACAATTTCTCACCTAATGATTCAGAGTCAGGACTTCATCATTCTTCATACTTCTTAATGACCGCATTTCTACAGCAACAATTTTACTCCCATGCTTCTTTTGCTGAACCCTACTTTTACCACCATACATTAAGGTAGGGACTAACACAGCATTGTGAATTGCTATAATAGACTATCTTAATACATTATGGTGAATACATTTTGGTTGAAGTTAATTGAAGTTAGGAAAGGCCGCTATCACATTTCACAATATTATATCTGATGTGTATTGTTGTTATCCAACTGCAAATGTTAATAAATTTAATAAGCTTTATACTAATATGTTACATTTTTAACGTAAGTTGTTCTTAATAATTTCTTACTAAAATCTAACATTATCTTTTTTATCTTTCTAACTTATTCCTAAGTTTTTGTACTTCATAAAATGTTCATCCTATTATCCGATTCAAGCACCGATTCTTTGAGAATATGAGTAATTTGCACTGTTACTGACGGTGACGGATATCCTGAATAGAATGAGATTGTTTGTTGACAGGAACTTATGCGTTCCGTTTACCCGATGACAGCGGCGAAGGCGGACTCTGGGTGAGCTATGAGGATCCAGACACGGCTGGTCAAAAGGCTGCATTCGTTAAGTAAGTATTGCATGATTTGACCTTATTTACGTTTATACTGTACGTATGAATCATCACATAGTCATAGTTACCGTTTAGTCCCATTTTACGGAACTTGTGCCACAAAACGTCTTGCTATGGTGAAATTGTGAACTACTTTAAAATCTATTTGCATTCGAATGATCTTAGAAAGTAATTTATTTTAAATAAAAAAGGAACTATTGGAGCTATAAATGCGATCGTAAACGCTTCATTCGATAACGTGGTCAATGAGAAATTGGGTATAAAAGATAAATTATTGTTGTTCTTGAACTACAACGGCGTCATATGTTATTTAATACTGTGGCGATATCTATATCATCATTTAAAAAGCTTGAAGATCAACAAAATAGCCAGATTTTGATTTGCAAACATCGGATGGAACTACTTACTTATCATTCATAGTACTTTTTTAATTTAGGCTGATAAATTAAACTACTTTGACTCATATGAACGTCAAAATTTATACCAGTTTTAAAAACAAGACCTTCCCAGAGAAGAACCAGCAAAAAAAACTGGAGACATTTTTTTTCCCTATTTCTTGGCCTGCACGGTTTGTGCGTCAGCCATGTTTTCCATTTTTCAATGTATAATTATCCTTCGTAGTACAAATGTATAATTACCCTTCATAGTACACTGCTTCACAATATGTTGATCCGACACATTGTGAAGTCCTCGGGAGATTTTAACGGCGACTTGAGCCAGCAGACAGTTGGCAATGGTATCTCAAGGCGCCTAAGCAGACAACCTTATATTGAGGATCACATCACCATTAGAGCACTTGTTTTACCGTTTCCACTAATAGTTCACATGCGTAGACACTTAATATACAAAATCGCACCACTTTTGTATATCAAAGTCCACTTCAAACCATTATTTAAACAATAATACAGGAGCAGCAAACCGCCGCCGGTCAAGTTCCCGCCAAAACTTCTCGACATTTATTATTTTTAAATTAACAGCCTGTAAGAAAATCAATACGTCAAAGTCAAATGTCTATTAATATTTTAAATAAGTAATCTAAAACGTTGATTGTACAATCTCTGATGTCAGCTTTAACATTATCTTCAGTATATCTATTTTATTATTAATGCATTAATTAATGCAGTCATTACAACCTATCAAGTCTTTTGTTGAACAAAGGCCTCCACATTTGTCAGGCGGGTTGGCAACCGCAGTTCTATTATGTTGAGTTGTTATTAGGATGATGCTGCTGCACTCACTCTCACTCACCTCCTGTTTAGTTTCATTCTGTCGCCTTTTGTGACATCATAGAATAATATGAGATAGTGGATTTTTTAAGACGCCACTACTTTTAAATAAAATTTCCGTATCGAAACACATCATAACAAAGGAGTGTCTTAAAACGCTGACACCATAAATAACAGCGTAAAATCATTGATTAAAGGAGAAAAGTGTAACCCAATCTAAATATTCAGTTATAAGACCCGGTCTAGCAGGGATAACTTCTTCTACCTTTTACCTTTACCTTGGTAACCCCGACGTGATCTGAACACACAACCAATAACCTTCGGAAAATACAACTTCAAACGTTCGTCATTGTCCTCAAGTACCTCAGTCCATTGTGTAGAGTTGTGACACATAATGGCAGCTTTCAGCTGGCGATGTACGTGCTCCACCATTCCATTAGCAGATGGGTGGTAGGCAGTTGTGCAGAAATGACGAGCACCAACCATGGATGTGATTGCCTTAAAAAAGCAGGAGTCGAACTGACGACCTCTGTCCACCCAGATACCAGATCGGAGGCACAGGATTATACTGTGGTGTCTTTCAGGGGTATCGCCTCAGGCCATCGTGTAAATCTATCGATGATAATGAGACAATATCTGAAATCATAAGAGAGAGTTAGTGCAATTTAGGCTTCGATGTGTTTCGCTTGTGGCGTGACGACAGTGCCGCCACATCGCAACCAATAAACGCAGCATTTACAGAACCCACCGGCTGTTTACAGTGTTATCATCATGATCAACAGTATCGGTATGATTACAATCCATCACTAGTCCACTGCTGAAAGTAGGTCTTCCCCTATTTTCCATTTCATTGCCACAAATTACGGTCCTGATCCACTTGCATCCATCAGCTGCCTGCTTGTATATCAACAGCATACTGTGTGACATATCAATCAATGGTTGTTTCTCAATTAGTCACTTTTTACACAGTATTACGTTTATGTAACCAAATTAATAAAAACTTACATTAAAACGTTAAATATAAAATTAGTAACATTATGATAAATAATTAATTTTACGTTTACACATGGGCGCTTCTAATTAAATTTCGTTTTTTCGCAGGTCTAAGAACTTGGGAGGAGTTTCCATTGTTGACCTCTCTATGGATGATTTCCGTGGTCTCTGTACTGGCGACAAATATCCAATTCTTCGTGCCGCCAAATACCGTCTTTAAGCTCCTTCCTGTTGTTGTTGGATACACGTTTTGAGGAACTTTATTAAACATTCATAGAATACGTTCAATTTATGCAGCAATTATACACGCTGCTTGACTTACATATTTAAATAGTTGTATATATTATCGATTATGAGAAAACAGATGATTGTAAAAAATATAAAATTGTATTGTATGTATTATATGATTGTATTGTATATTTAAATGATTTTTTAATAACCAACTATAAAGTATTTTTACAATATTACCTTTAGGAAGATATCTCCATTATAGATAGGTAATATAGTAATTTCATTGATTTTCGAAATGTATATGTAAATGTAGAAGAGAAAATTACACAATATTTCTTTTGTTTGTACAAGTAACAGTCAAACAATTATTTTGATACGGCCTATACACCCTGTAAATACGCTGTTGTTTTATTTTTAACAGAACTAACTGAAACCCCTTTCCCCGCCGTTCACCAAATCTTTGGACCGACTGTTGAAGTCATGTGGATTATTCTGAAATCTATGTAGTTGATGATTGTACGGCTACGAAGCTCTCCCGTCACGACATGTTTTTGGGGAAATAATAATTAGCCTTTCTTCGTGAGGAAACGTCTGTACATACCCGCGTCGTGGGACAAGGATGGGATAAGTTGGACTTATATCTACATATATCACCTTCGTAGCATTCATCCGCAGCTGTACCGGCACCAACCACCCCAGGTGTATTGAAGATTAAATACAGAAAAATAATTAAATAGCTTCACCACATACATATAGTATTTATAATTTATTTAATAGTTGACGCTAATCCAATAAGTGGTTCTGGACCGTGCTTTGTGGCATTCTTTGGGGGAGGCCTATGTTCAGCAGTGGACTTGTGAAGGGCTGTAATGATGATGAATCCAATACGACCGGAGAGAGAGATGAGGCGTAGAACCAAAAGCTTTACGTGCATTCCGAGGCACAGGGTTGTGACACTGGTAACTTCTTAAGTTCAGGCTGCTACGAGAATTTATTGACAGAATAACCTTATAACTTATTTTATTTTTGGCTCAAACCAAGATTCGAACCAGACCAACGAGAGGGAATTGGTGGATTATTAATAAATGCATCTCTAAAATACTTAGTTTAAAAAAAAATAGAATAAGAATGACAAACAAGCACACAGTCCACCCGATGCTGTGGCACATAAATATCTACATCTATCTTTGATTAGTTTGTTGATGACAGTAAAATAAGATAAATAAGAAAATTATTTACCGTAGTTACCATCAGTCAATCACGTTGTCCTTCATACATAAATCACGTCTAACAAATAAACTTTAACAAAATTTGTCCATTATTACCCATTGTTTATGTCATATTTTATACTATATGTATTTCAGTGTATTTTTCCAGACGAGATACTATTTATTTCTTATTGTGTAAATTATAAATATTTAAAAATGCTTGTTAAAGGTACCAATGTCTACAATATGGAAGGTCTGGAACCTTATAAGACAGGTTTACTTAGTACCTAACACAATATATATATATATATATATATAAATATATACACATATTATATATATATATATTATATATATTATATATATATATATATATATATATATTGTGCTAGGTAATACATACTGCTTATAAATAAATAAATAAAGAAACAAAATGCAGATACGTTGCAACCCTGCGGACTAAGATGGAATGCCTCGCTTTCAGTTAAAAGGGTCTTCGGTTCACTACACTAATCTATCTAAGTTGTTATTTTATGGTGGTATTATGTGAGAGATGGCCCTTCCCCAATCGAGCCGATCCAATCGTGCTATAACCATGATATAGCTGCAGCAGTCCTCTACTACATATAGTTTGTTTTAATAAAATAATGCTCGTGCTTTGAAAAAAGAAGTAGGATATCGTATCCCGGTAACACTTTTTTTAACCTGACTGCCCCAGACGGAGGGTAATGTTTTTCGAGAGTACTGTTTTTAACCAGACGGAGGGTAGTGTTTTTCTAACAGTGGTAGAGCCTAGCGGTAGCTTTTGCTGTCGCACGGATGGGCTAGCTCGAACCGGGGTGGTACCACGACCTCACAGAATACCAGCGTGAAGTAGAGGTTTACCTCTGCGTTGCGCTTGGGAGTGCAGGTGGCCGGAGGCCCAATTCCCCTTTCCCCATCAACATGGTAGTGGAATTAAATAAAAGACTACCCCAGGAGGGTACCAGCACCCCTGGAGAATCCCTCGCTGAGCATCCACGACCAAACTACTTCACTCCTGAGTGTGGGTGCTCAGGCTGCTCGGGGCAAGCGGAGCAATACAACCAAGGCGACTCCTGTCACGCTATCCGTGAATTTTTGCAACATCAGGGGACTTCATTCCAACCTTAACGCTGTCCATTACCATCTAGAGACGGCGAAGCCGGCCTTGCCCTTTTTAACCGAGACTCAGGTGTCCTCTCCGGCTGATACTTCATATCTCTCCTACCCGGGATACAAGTTGGAACACTCCTTTGTGCCCCGGGCTGGAGTTTGTGTATACGTCAGAGAGGACATCTGTTTTCGACGCCTCGGCAGCCTTGAAGGTACGGACCTGTCCATCCTATGGCTGCGCGTAGACAGCGACGAACATCCCTGCGTCTACGGGTGCCTCTATAGGTCCTATAGCGGTAATGCCGACACAGACCGACTCATCGACCACGTCCAAATGGCTGCAGACTCCGTGCTACAACAGGTCCCGTCCGCAGAGATCGTGATACTCGGTGATTTCAACGCCCACCACGCTCAATGGCTTGGTTCTCGTTTAACCGATCATGCGGGTAGATCTGTCTACGACTTTGCTTTGGCATATGGTCTAACACAACTGGTTACTTCACCTACGCGGATCCCAGATGTGGAAGACCATGTACCTTCCCTGTTGGACCTTCTGCTGACCTCTCATCCGGACGGATATCAGGTCTCCGTCGATGCCCCTCTGGGCTCTTCGGATCATTGTCTGATCCGGAGCACGGTGCCACTCACGCTCCAATCGCTTGTTCGGGTTTGCTTCTCGCCGGAAGATCCCAGAGTTGTTGCCGATTCTGTTGCTGATGTGGTACTTCAGGGTATGGAACTTTTTATTCCATCCTCTGTGGTGCCCATCGGAGGCAGATCCCAGCCATAGTTTGGTCGCTCCTGTAAAATAGCATCACGCTATAAGCAGGAGTGCTACCGGGCCTGGGCTGACGCATCAACGTCTCGGCATGTGAACACCAGCGCACTTAAAAAGAAGTATAATTCTGCCTCCAGTTCCTTCAAAAGCGTCATTTCCAAGGCAAGGTCTGAGCACATCGGCAGAATTGGCGAGAAGCTAGTTCGCCTTCCTTCGGGAACCCGTGCATTCTGGTCTCTCGCCATGGCTGTCCAAGGGAACTTCTGTCAGCCATCCCTTCCATCTCTGCACAGAGAGGACGACTCACTGGCCCATGCCGCAAAAGAGAAAGCCGACCTGTTGTGCTCTCTTTTTGCGTCTAACTCGACTCTAGATGACGGGGGGAACACACTGCCGACCATCCCGCGATGTGAGTGCTCCATGCCGGATGTGCGATTTAAACAGCGCTCAGTTCGCAAAGCACTCTTCTCCCTGGACGTCAGCAAGTCGAGTAGGCCCGATGGAGTCCCTCCCATTGTGCTGAAGACGTGTGCTCCGGAGTTGGCACCGGTTTTAACGCGTCTTTTCCGGTATTCCTACTCCCAAGGCGTAGTCCCGAATTCATGGAAGACAGATTTGGTCCACCCGATCCCTAAAAAAGGCGACCGTTCAGACCCGTCCAACTACAGGCCTATCGCCATCACCTCCTTGTTCTCCAAAATAATGGAATCCATTATAAACTGCCAGCTCATGAGGTACCTTGAGGATCACCAGCTGATCAGTGACCGTCAGTACGGTTTTCGTCGGGGTCGATCAGCAGGTGATCTTCTAGTTTACTTAATTCATAGATGGGCGGAGGCAGTAGAGTCCAAGGGGGAGGCATTGGCCGTTAGCTTGGACATAGCGAAGGCCTTCGATCGGGTCTGGCACAAGGCGCTTCTTTTGAAGCTTCCTTCCCGAGAAATTGTGCAAATGGATCACCAGTTTCCTTGCTGATCGGAGCATCAAGGTCGTAGTAGACGGTGCATGCTCTGATTTCAAGCCTATCAACGCTGGTCTTCCACAAGGCTGCGTGCTATCACCAACGCTGTTTCTCTTGCATATCAATGATATGTTGCTAACTGGTAGCATTCATTGCTATGCAGACGACAGCACTGGGGATGCCTTATATATCGGCCGTGCCAATATTTCTCGGGAAAACGTCGCCGAGTACCGGGCCAAACTTGTGTCTGAAGTCGAGTCTTTGCTTAACAAAGTCTCGGATTGGGGCCGACTAAATCTAGTCCAGTTTAATCCCCAGAAGACACAAGTTTGCGCGTTTACCGCTAAAAAGAACCCCTTTGTCGTATCTCCTCAGTTTCAAGGCACTCCCCTTGCTGCCTCAGCCAGTATCGGAATCCTTCGACATATCGAATAGCGTGCAGTTTCGTGGTTACTTGGAAGGGAAGGCCAAATTGGCCTCTAAAAAGCTTGGCGTGCTCAGCAGAGCGAGACAGTATTTCATGCCGACACATCGCTTGCAACTTTACAAAGCGCAAGTTCGGCCCCACATGGAGTACTGTTCTCATCTCTGGGCCGGGGCACCCCAGTGCCAGTTCCTTCCACTTGACCGCATCCAGCGCAGAGCGATTCGAATCGTCGACGACCGAGTTCTTTCCGATCGGCTCGATACACTGGCACTGCGTAGAGATGTTGCATCTCTTTGCGTGTTTTATCGCATCTATCACGGTGAGTGCTCTGAGGAATTGTTCGGACTAATTCCAGCCGCGCAATTTCACCATCGCACGTCGCGACAAAACTCGCATTACCATCCATACCATCTGGATGATTGGCGGTCCACCACTGTGCGATTTAGAAGAAGTTTTCTTCATCGCACAACTTCTTTGTGGAATCAATTACCACCAGCGAATTTTCGGAACCGATACGACTTAGGAACCTTCAAGAAAAGAGCTTACACCTTTCTAAAAGGCCGGCAACGCATCTGCAATTCCCCTGGTGTTGCGGTTGTTCATGGGCGGCGGTAGTCACTTACCATCAGGTGAGCCGCATGCCCGTTTGCCCCCTATTCTATATAAAAAAAAAGTACGTATGATATACGTACGTCTATTTCTTTGGTATGCTCTGTGATTTTAACGGCTTAACGGAATTTAACGTATAGGGTGTCGTTAGGTTAGCCTTAGTTGTATAAGTGATAAACAGTGGTAGAGTCACGCGGCAGCTTTTGCTGTCGCATGGATGGGCCGGCTCGAACCGGGGTGGTACCACGATCTCACAGAAAACCAGCGTGAAGTAGAGGTTTACCTCTGCGTTTCGCTTGGTGAGTGCAGGTGGCCGGAGGCCCTTTTTACTGGAAATGAGGCATTCCATCTTGGTCCTCACGGGTGACAACGCATCTACATTTTGATTTGTAATAGAAGATAGATGTAGATGTCTATGGGCCGCAGCAACCACTTACCATCATGTGGGCTGTGTGCTCGTTTGTCACCCTTATTCTATAAAAAAAGTGACATAAGGTATAAATTATTTCTCTTTTCAGTAAAATTTTACGCAGTCGGGGGTTTTTAATTACTGTTTTAACCTTTAAGAATATACTAGCGTTAAGTCTATGGTTACGATTAAAACCAAGTAGAGACTAAGACCTATATTACAAACATTATGTACGAAGCATATTATTTTAAGTCTATAAAAAACAAAATCAGATTAAAACACAGATTATGTATGTCGGTACTTAATTCAATGCGAAAAAAACGTAAGGAAAAGCGGAAAACGGGCCTAATGACATTTTATAAATAAATCTTGATTATGTCATCATGACATAATATTGAGGCATGTCAAATAATTATAGTTTGATTTACGTTAGATAACAATGTTGATTCAGAGCATGATAAGGTTAAATAATAGGTTACATTATTTGAATCCAAAAGTCTTTTGTACTGTTCATACTGAAACATGTCCAGAGAATAAGAAAAAATCGATGCCATGCGGATCGCGTACGTCTAATAATGAACCAAGCTCTAAAGGACAACTTAAGCGCGCAATCAAGTCTGGTAAAGTACGTTTGGGCTTCATACCTGAGGAATATTTTGTATTCTTTTATCCCAAGACCGGTGTTACGGGGCCTTACCTTTTCGGTATAATGCTTGGAAACTACATGTTAAGCAAAGAAATTTATGTGATGGAACACGATTATTACATAGGATTATCAATTTTTGTCATGACTTACTATGGCACTACTAAATTGGGTCCAGTATTAGCAGCTAGTTTGGACAAGGATGTGGATGCAGTAGAGGAAAGTTTTAAGTCTAGAAGAAAAGAAGAAGAAGCGCATTTTGAAAATATAATAAAGGAAGCTAAAGACGCGCAGTTTAGAGCCAAGGGGCAAAACTTATTAATAGAAGCAAAAAAGGAGAACGTAGCAATGCAACTAGAAGCCGTTTATCGGGAGAGATTAATGCATGTGTACAAAAGTTTAAAAGGACGTTTAGATTATCACGCGAAACGACATCGAATTGAGACTAATATTCACCAAAAGTGGATGATTACTTGGATACTGGAGAATGTTAAAAAATCGATAACACCTGAAATTGAGCGGCAAGCTTTAGATCAAGCCATTGTGAGCCTTGCTTCTCTGGCAGAACGTGCACGTTAAATTTGATAGTGATGATCTTTCAATCATTAGATAAAAGTTATATATAGAATAAAATACTACATAATCTAAATTTATATAATATGTTGTATTACGAATATTACAGTTGAATTAATAAAATAAAAATGTATTTCATTAATAACTTTTATTCTGACGATTGAAAATAAGCCTTAAGCCTTTTTATTTGTTGTTTTATGTTTATGTAGTGGATTAGTATGTTTTACTAACCATGAAATTAATGTTGTTTTCCATTGATTTCTTATTCAATAAAGCAAGCGTAGAAGGATTTTATGTTTCTTAAGACAGCATATTTTGTAATTTCATTATTTGTTTTTCTGTTAATGCAAACATGTGAAGCTATAAATACAACTGACGATAACCCTCTTGGTGGGTAATTTGCAATTTGTTTTGAATAATGTTGGCTTCCACTTAATGGAGTGGCAACCTGGTATCAGATGGAGGAAGTCAATGGATGCAGGTGGCTCGGGACCGTGTTACGTGGCATTCTTTGGCCGAGGATATAACGGTGAAGGTTATCATTTCATAGACACGCTTTTCTGTATACTTTTCATTAAAATTATGTTACTTATTTTCGTAGAAGAGGTTGACAGGTAAGGTTACAATATTTATGGTACATATTTATAATCACAAATCAATTAATTTTATCGCATATATCGATTAACGTATTAGCATTTTGCGATGTTGAAAACGTTCTATAGTTCACGTCGTAATGTCGACGGCCTGTAAGAAAATTCATCCCATTTCGTTCCGATAGATGGCGTTAAGCTATTTAATCTAGGTGTAAAATACCCAGACCACCGTCGGGGAGCAACATCAAAGGTGCAAGACGTCTGGTACTGCGACCGGTTATCCACCTACCAAGCGTGGTGATTAAGACAAAACTTACCCTCCAACGGAACAGACCCATGTCCAATAAACTTTACGGATTGATGACGAAGAAGAATTTTATACGTGGTAGAGTCACGCTGCAGCTATGTTATGGTTGTAGCACGAAAGGGTCTGCTTGGCGGGGGTAGGTCCACGCTCTCACAATATCAGCATATTTTGTAATTTTAAAAATTCGGTATAGACCGCGACCGAGGCAGTATTGAATTGGCGATACAAGCGAATACTTCGAAGCAATATAACTGCGGACTAAAGTGATCAGTAGTACAATTGTGTTTTATTATTAGTGTCGTTTTAAGTTGTAATTAGTGTTCTGTAATTAAAGTGTCAATATTGGTAATTCAATCGGCAGTTTTTAATTGTCTCGAACCTTAACCTCGTAACGATTAGTGTCAGAAGTGGGGAAATTATGCTAATTTTACCAAAGGATGACACAGAGGGTACCTGAAGTCAACGCCAGCAGAAGACCAGATACGATTTGGTGGTGCAACACCGCAGACGTCGGAGGGCCAGCTGCTGACTACGGAGGCGGGCCCGTCAGCAGCTCCTGCATCTGCAGTACCTGACTTAGGTGCACTGATGATGATGCTGCAGGAATAGGCCCGCCGTCAGGAGGAACAGGCCCGTCGGTTGGAAGAGCAGCTACAGTGGGGACAGGAGGAACAGGCCCGTCGGATGGAAGAGCTGCTCAAACGCGATAAGGAAGATCAGATGCTCCTCATGAACGATCTTTACGCTACCTTCGGGAAAGAGATAAGGGAGGTGAAGGATAGGGTTGCTCAACATGATAACCGCCTGTCGGAAGCTGACACCCGAATCGACTGACTGACGGGAAGAAAACGATGCACGACCTCAAACTTGGGGATGAAATTACAGCTCCCGCGGTAGCTACTACACCTTCGCTACGTGGATTCAAAGTGCCGCCATTCGACGGGACTTCTTCCTGGTCGACCTACAAAATCCAATTCAAGGCTGCCATGAAGGCGAACAGCTGGAATAAAAGTCAGGCCATGACTGCTCTCACCCTAGGCCTGCTCGACCAGGCCTTAACTGTTCTGGAAGCTCTCGGTATGGAAGTGACTTACGAGCAGCTCCTTGAGGCATTGGAGATGAGATATGGCGACGCTCACCTGGAACACGTCTTTCGTGCGCAGCTCAAATATTGCGTCTATTTGCGAAAATCTGTCAAACTTTCATGACTACACTGCCGAAATGATTTTGTTAAAATTGAGCTAACTTTACCAGCTAAGGAGGCTTTACAAATTTGATCGTTTTTAGGCGTTAAACCGCAAACTTGGGGAAAACACGCAATGAAAAGAGATGTTAAGCCACTCAACCGACTTTGACGATATGATGTGTTCAGATAGCTGGAAACACTAAAATAGCTAGTCTACTTTTTATCCTCAAATTTACTAGAGAGAACGCGGTATGACCGAATTCCACGCGGTTGGAAGCTAGCATTCATATAACTCTTGGTTGGCTTTAAAATGTCTAATAACTAAAAATTATCATTGGTCTATTAAGAAGGCGGTACTTACTTTGTTTAATAAATAATATATCTAGTATTTACAGAATAATAAAATTTATTAAAAGGTTTATGTTACAGTAATATTTAGAAATTAATAATAATAATAAAATCCTTTATTTCGACCAACATTAGTCATAGGCTGCAAAACAAACCTTAACCTAATGTTAGTATAAAATAAAATAGAAACTAATATTAAAATTTTAGTAGCAATGGTACTTATCCTATATTAGTAACTTAACCTACACCTAGCCTCACATAGCGAACACCAGGTGGGGTTCTCCTGATGCTGGTGTATGCACCATTCCAAGTCCTCTATAGCGAGCTATCCAGCTTCACAGCCAATGTGCTGAGAAGGATGTTGGAGCTCCTCAATAGCCTGCTCATCATGGACACGGCACGCTTGTGCATGTTCGCGTACAAGTCGTCCACATGAGAATCCGCAAACATAGCCGCCGCACTGTAGTATCTACTAGGCCTCCTCAACATAAACCTCAGCACATTGTTGTACTGAACACGCAGAGCACTGTAGACTCGTGGCGTATAGTCAGTCCACAGACTACATGTGTGAAAGGATTGACAGTACGCCTTAAACAAAGTTAATTTGACTTGAGTCGTACTACGTGCAAATCTGCGAACCTAGTTCAATGTCGCTGTCGTCATTCAGGCGTTCAGTTAAAATATGTCCGAGGATCTAAACTCAGCCACTTGTCTCAGAGGAGTCCCACATAGCTGGATACGTGGCTTTCGATAGCCCGCTGACTAACCAAAACCATGACGTCTGCGTAACTAAAATTATTCATCGATACACCGTCTATTGAGCAACCGACACCTGCTCTGCTGAGCCTCTCAATCAGTCTGTTAACATAAAGATTAAACAGCCTGGGTGACGTCAGTCCTCCCTGCCTCACTCCGCATTCTAATTTGTAGTGATCACTTAAGGCGTTACCCCATCTAACTGTGTTAGTCTGGTTACCGTACCAATATTCCAACAGAGAAACCAACTCTGGTCTCAAGCCACTTTCCCGTCTTAGTTTTTCCATAGGATTTTGTAAGACACACGATCGAAGGCTTTAGACAAATCCAGGAAATTCAGAGAAAAATTATAAAGAAAAATTACAAAATTTTTCTTCATTAAATTGTCTTGATGATGAAGTATCTTTTGTTAGTAAGGATTAATATGCTATGCCTAACTTTTCGTCACAAAATATCTTATTGTGGCTAACGTGTAAGAAAGAGCACTATGGTATCGTGTACTTTTTTTTTAAATGGAAGAAAGATCTATATATGTATTTGCAGAAGATAGTACTGCAGTATCACTAACCATTACGCTAGCGCACGTGGATTATGCAGTTCGGAAGCGCTTTTTCCTCCGACTTGCTTAACAAAAATCAATATTAAAGGCTAGCTGAAAGGTGTAGGCTAATGCTAGATACCCTATAGTATTGCTTGTGAATATGGCTTTTATAGGTACGTTACGTAGTACGTAGTTACGGTAGTTCCAGAGATTAGCGTGTTTAAATAAATAAAAAACCTCTTTCGCTTTATTATATTAGTATAGATTCTGTCTCATTCTCTCCTATAGGTTTATGTATTTGTCTCATTTTAGTGTCGCTTTTTCGTTTTTTCAAATCACAACGATGCTAAAGAAGTTTTCGCTTCAAAACACGTTTGATAATTTAGAAGAAGGGCACAAATAAACTGAAGTGTATTATTTTAGACTCTAATACAGCAGTGACATATTTGAGTATCTTGTGGAGCAGTACGCATTTCAATGTTTTAGATCATTTGTCATTTATTATCATATCATTTATGCATATCTTCAACGTTACAGGATCCATGAGATTATAATAAAACCCGAATCTTGAAATCATCTTCTATCAGTAGTTTGTCATAATCCATATTGGGGAAGTAACATATTGTAAAATCGTGCCTGCGCCGTGTTAGTACTTGTAATTTAAAATGTAATATTCTATCATACTCCGGAGATGGAGACGCATAAGGCCATAACGGAACAAACCAAGTTACATATTATGTACACGGATGAAAACTTAGCTCTCCGTCTGCAGACGGGTAAAAACAATTAAGTGCATTTTTCGTTTATTTCAGGCCTAACTTTTAATGACCCTGAAGTTTTGTGTAAAATGCAGCCAATAAGCTACGACTGTGGTGGAAAAGGTCTAGTTAGTGCTTAGTGAGTTTAGTTATTTATTTATTTTTAATAGCCACACCAACAGTATACACATATAATTACCTTTTAAAATTAAATTACACGATAAGTAGTATCAACACTCTCTATATATTGATACGGGATCGAAATATTTCATTAAGTATACATTTGTTCAACAAAGAAAGATAAATGGTCCATTACGTACATTACACGAAACATAAGTTGAGCATACATTTCAACACGCACTCACGTACATATCTTTTGTTCTTTCTATCAGCCTGTAAAATTTCGCTTGTGGAAAATGATTGTTGATGAATATGTGAACGTGCGCACGTGTTCCTACAGTAAGCTTAGTATAGTTTTGGCTTGGTATTGCATCACTTCAAACGTACGCAGTGCTGTCTTTCCTTGTCTTTTGTTGGTGTCAGATAGGATCAAAAAAAATTTTTTTGAAATAAGGAAAAAATGATATCTTTTAAACCATACACATCTGATAAAACATATCTGAAAACATTTCTATTGCAAATGAATAAACACACACTTAAAGCACAGTAGCATAGCTGTGGTAGCTCAGGGACTTAGCGCTTGCTGTAAATTTCACAGTACGCGAGCAACCCGGGTTCGATGCCCGCCAGCAGCACTGAAATTGTTAATTGCAGTTTTATGTGTTGATTTATCACGTGTTCGGCGATGAAGGAAAACATTGTGAGCAAAGCTACATGTCTGAAAAATAAAAAAAATATTTCGAAGACGTGAACTCCGTCAATATGCTTCATGGCAGTGCGGCGGATACTTCCTTAACCTAAATCCATATCAGAAATGAGGCGAGGTCAGTGCTCAGCAGTGGGACGTATATGGACCGTCACTTTACTTTTTTTTTACACATAAATATAGTGAAGTTCACTTTAACATACTGCCTCCCGATCAAATGCTTTTTCAATCATAAGGAAAGAGACTAAGCAAAAGTGAGAAATGTCAGATTAATTATAACGTCTAGGACGGAGAGCCCACTTAATATTCTTGGTTGGGCTTTGAATGAGAGGATCTACACGTGGTAGAGCGATGCTGCAGCTATATTAATTGTATAGTTGTAGCACAAATGTGTCGGCTCGACCGGGGAAGGACCACGATCTCACAGAATACCAGCGTAAAATAGCATCTTAATGCTGCTGTGTTTCGATATGATGAGTGTAGAGAATCTTAATACTCAGGGGTGACACCGCATCTGCATTTTGATTCTTAATTGAAGATAAATGTAGATATCTATGGGCCACAGTATCCACTTACCATCAGGTGGACTGTGTGCTCGTTTGTCACACTATGCTATGAAAAAAAGGATCCACGGCGTAGTGGTAAATCACTTTGATTCATTGAGTTATATGTACTTCGTACTAGAGAAGCCATTGCAAACAAAAATTGTGTCCTACTCTATGTCTTCGCGCATGCGCGGGAGTAGTAGTCGCGCATGAGCGAACACTTTAATTTGATATGAAATAAATATAAGAATTTAATATAAAATATCTTAATTTAATCTAAACAAACATTTGTAAATAAAATGTAATAATAACTGTTTTATGGAATTCACAAATCTTCTATTTACGCAATATTTAGTTTGTATGGATTGCACTACAGTTCAGTTGAACATAGTCAATGTTCGGAATGGCTTCTCTAGTACGTAGTACATATAACTCAATGCTTTGATTACTCAGTCACGCGGTGATTAAAACGTGCTGATTATATTCTCGATTATTATTTTTAATTTTGCAGCTATTATGATATCAAACTGGAAGACTGTCGACCATTTGAATTCGGAAAGTGTCGACATAATGTGAATCAATTTACATCCTTGTCAGAGTGTCGCAAAACTTGTCGAGGTAAGTAATGCTGTAGGAGGATTGTATTATTAGGTGATATTCGTCACTAAGCAAACCACGTCGTCTGTTTGCAAACATGCGCTGATTTGTGATATGCCGAAGGAAAAAGTGTAGACAATGACAAATAATCACTATCTTGGAAAATGAATGCATGACAAAGTAATGTATGTGGATGATATGCAAGATGATTTCGCGCGTTAATCTATAAGATCACAGAATAAATAATAGCATCACGTAATAATACGGAAGATCACGCCTTACCGCCACGCGTAGTTAAGTACAAGACAGTAAATATCCCATGAGTATAGGACTTTTAAAGCTAAAATATTCAATATACGCATTATATTCATTCATTATAAAGGCGTGAAATTAAATAAGTGTCCCTTAACGATTAATTCTGGATCCTCTGTTCTTGAGTAGGCGTGTGGCATGTGTGACAAAGCGAACGCTGTAGCTGTATGTGACAAACATTTCTAAATCTAACAGTTCAGTTAATTAATGATGTGATAGTTACATAATATTATTCTGACTGAAAATTGTTAATGGACTAATCAGAAGATATCGTTTCAGTAAAAGTCAGGCGTTTTTAAATAAAATTGAGCTTCAAATCTTTCTAGAAAATACGTTTTAAGCAGAGAAACGTTTCAGAGTCCGGCATTAAACCGATTCACAAGCTAACGCCAAGAATGTATTGCAGACTACAACCTAATTTTGGAAACTGTAACAGCTATTACCCTATGTAAGTATTAATTTCGAAGGAAGCTCTTTACTGGTGTCATACATAACTACAGTCATAGACCAAGTCATAAAGTGGTGACGACAGCAGTTGCCGCTGCCATTGCCAATATGTTGCTCCTCTGTAATATTGTCAGAGACTTACTTATAATGGGTCATTTTGACCACGTTTTTATTAATTCACTTTCTTGTTTGTCTGTCGTCCCGGGTGGAATTTAGTAATTGATTAACTAACTAACTTCCCAATGAGCTGAAATTTTGAATATAGCTAAAATCGGACGACAATGTAAGAATATGATAAAATACGAGGTAAATTAAAAAAAAAGTAATATAAAAATCACATTTTTCTTTTCAATATCACTTAATATATTTTTTCTATTGTATAACCAAGTACGTGTAGGCCACTGATGATGATGACGGCCCTTTACTACTGGCTGTATTAAAGGCCAACGTTAGCTCGTCGAGCTATGAGCCCGATGCTCGTGGTTTCTCTGTGTGATAAAAATATCGTGGTGATATTATTGTATATTTGTAAAAAGATTTTCTCATATCTGACTACCTAGTTTGTCTAGTGGTTGCTAGCACGAGTCCATGTTAGAATCCCGAGTTACGCCAAAATAAGTTATTGGAGTTTTTAGACTAGTAACCCTCAGAAACAGCCCGAAGTCAGAAACTTGTTGATATCATTGGCTAGATTATCGATCTGACAATTTATTGCTATCACATTTATAAATAAGTAAGAAGAAAGAGTCATTTATTTTCGCTATGCACTGTTATGGGAAATTAAACTCGTTTGCGACGAAAGAAAATTTAGCATAATTTCATTTTTTATACAATTCCATAAGGATTTTAGTCCATAGTGTACCGGCGACCGGTGATGGTGGAATAACAGAATCCATCACCAATTTAGTTTTTAAGCTTGTTGTTGCTTACTGTAATGATGAAATTGAATAACAAGACGCGAAAGCAATTAAAGTATTAAAAAACGTTGGAAAATACAATTTTTTTTTACATTGGCTACAAGACCATTCAGCCAAAAGAAAACATCACACGCTTTAATATAATTGGTCTTATTTTGAACCGTAATAGCATAGGGTTGATTAGAAGTCACTCACCGCAAAGCACATAAAGCAGTTAGTCCTGCGCGTGATCTATCCCTCGTCATGTGGATTATCGTATGATCGATTTCACGTGGTAGAGCCATGCTGCAGCTATATTAGTAGTATGGTTGGAGCACGAATGGGTCGCCTCGACCGGGGAAGGACTACGCTCTCACAGAATACCAGCGTAAAATAGCAGCTTAACGCTGCTATGTTTCGTATGGTGAGTGTAGAGAACCGGAGACCCATTTTACTGGAAATGAGGCATTCCATCATAGTCCTCACGGGTGACAACGCATCTGCATTTTCATCAAAAATAGATGTGGATGTCTATGGGCCGCAGCAACTACTTACCATCAGGTGGACTGTGTGCTCGTTTGTCACCCTTATTCTATAAAAAAAAATCGAACTTTGAAATTGTAGGTATAGAGAGTGCACCTGTGCTTGTGCACTCACTCATAACACTATAATCCTGTCCTGCGCAGATCATAGCTAAGCTACGTCGAGACTATTCACCGTTACCGAAATTTGGTCTAGAGGACACAATTATTCCCGTAAGATTTAACTTGTATATTTTCATGAAACAGGTGGTACTTCGAGCTCAATACGAGAACATGCCGTGGCTTTTCGTACAGCGGATGTGGAGGTAACTTTAACAGATTCTCTACGAGTAAGACCTGTTCTAACGTGTGTCGAGAAGTTGTCAAGCGGCGGAACCTTTAGATATATTAAAATTCCATGCGTTCTTCGTACCCTGGTTTTATTTTGATTTATATTCATATTATACTTAATGATATGGACTATGATGTTTTTAAATTACGTCTTTGGATATGAATTTGAGAGGTTCTTGAGAATTGTGTTGTTAAAAATTAAGGCACATGTTAGGAGGCTGTATGGTAAGTAGACAGAATACATGACGCGGGAGCCCAGGGTATGTAAATTTGGTAAATTCTTTTTAAAATTTTGTTTCACATTATAAATATCAAAAAGAAAAAAATCATTAAATTTGAATAATACTTTTGATATAAGTAATACTTAAATGAAAATATTTAAAACGTAAAAAAATCTAAAACCTGTCTTCTGTCTCTGTTTCATTGAATCGAAGCTTCCAGAAAATGTTATGATCAGTTGACTTTAACAAAAATTTAAGTGTGACTATTGGAGTCTAGTGTAAAGTGCCAGAAAAGGATGTAAAACACTACTAAATGGAGTGAAGAACTGAAGGATGTGGTAGTTCGATGGATTCAGGATCATGCTTTGTAGTTAGCAGTTGTAGTTGTAGTTAGCGGATCAAATTTAATCTTGGGATGGGCTCTAATAATTATGTTTCATCCATCCATCAATCCATTACAGTCCAGAAAAGTTCACTACGGAACAGGCCTATGTTCAGTAGTGGATTTTCCCACTATTACCCCATAAACTGACTCATGGATTTTGCCATAGTTGTCAAGTTTAGCAGGTGGTTTGGCAACTGCAGTTTTGTTATCATTCTTTACGTGGTAGAGCCATGCTGCAGCTATATTAGTAGTATAGTTGTAGCACGAATGGGTCGGCTCGACCGGGGAAGGACGACAGGAAAACAGCGTAAAATAGCAGCTTAATGCTGCTGTGTTTCGTATGGTGAGTGTAGAGAACCGGAGACCCTTTCTACTGGCAAAGAGGCATTCCATCTTAGTCCTCACGGGTGACAACGCATCTGCATCTTGAGTCTTTATTGAGAATAGATGTAGATGTCTATGGGTCACAGTAACCACTTACCATCAAGTGGACTGTGTGCTCGTTTGTCACCTATAAAAATCATCCTATAAAAATTTATCAGAAATATGCTGCTACCCAGTTTCAGTTTAACTCTGTCGCCTCTTACGACACCCACGGGAAGATGCCGAGTAGTGGATATTTTTACACCGCAACTATACAGTTATAATTATGTTATAGATGCCGTTAAACGGCCTTACTGGTTTCATAAGTAAACTATGTTTGTTTGTGTCAAAAAGTTGCTTTTTTGTTACAAAATAAAAGTTGGTCAGTTACAAGAATAACAGCTCGAAGTTTTAATGTAATTGAGTAGAAAAATCACTTAATAAGTTACTTATTGTTTTACAAAAGTTTGTTCCCCAATGTCGCATAATATATCGTATGTATTTTTTGACCGTTTTGTTGGACGACCAGGGAAGTCAAGCATCTTCCTGATAATAACTCAAAACAATAAAAAAACTGCGGTTGCGAAGCATGGCAACTATGGCAAAATTCCCCCATGAGACAATCTATGAGGGAGGCATATGTTGGATGTAATGAATGTAATGAATGGATGGATATATGTATATTACACTTTATCTCTACATGAAGTAAAGCAGTAAGAGTACCTTAGAGGGTAAACTTTTACAGGTATATTTGGAGTAGAAAACAAGGCGAGTCCTGGAGTTTTTGTTCATTTATTTTCTATGTTTATTTGTTTGTGCGCATATCACGTTAAAATGCCAACGTTGACTGTAGGTAATCAGTGAGCGAATTGCAAATTGTCATTGTCATCATCCGTTTGGGAGAATTGGTTTCGGCACTTTCGATTGGACGTGCATGTACTGTCAGAGTCAGTCAAAGTGATCATTACTATTCATCCATAAATAGTAGCCAAATTATTGACAACATCAATCTTTCTCAAATATATCGAAACATTTACAACATCAAATGTTTGAGTTAATTTAAACTCTTAAAGATCATCTAAACTCTAATAGATATCATAGGGTATCGATATTTGTGCCAAAAAAAAAACACATTAGTTATCGCATCAAAATGCCTCAGTTTATTCAATAATAAGTATAAAATAATATATGATTTTTATTTTTATACTATTCTATGCAAATAAAGCACGAGAAAGCTACTAATTACAACGCTGAGATAAAATAATTTCATTTACAATCATCAATAAAAAATATTTAAAAAATAATAAACTGGACAAAACATGTCAATGACGTCATGTTCAAAGTAAAGATTACATAGTAAAATGATTTAATCTGTAGTAAGGGTAAGCGAAATGATCTTACTGAATTTTATATGAAGTAAAATGTATATTTTTTATAATATAACTTACAAAAGAAATTGCGCGCTATCATATTAAGATAAAGTTATATTTCATGTTGTGTCCCGCATTTTTGAATAACTTTACCTGCTTCTCTTTTTTTTTATAGGATAAGGGTGAAAAACGAGCACACAGTCCACCTGATGGTAAGTGGTTGCTGCGGCCCATAGACATCTACATCTATCCTGTTACAAATCAAAATGTAGATGCGTTGTCATCCGTGAGGACTAAGATGGAATGCCTCATTCCCAGTAAAAAGGGCCTCCGGCCCCGTGCACTCACCAAGCGAAACGCAGAGGTAAACCTCTACTTCACGCTGATATTCTGTGAGGTCGTGGTACCACCCCGGTTCGAGCCGGCCCATCCGTGCGACAGCAAAAGCTGCCGCGTGTCTCTACCACTGTTAAAAACCATTGAAGTTTAGTTTGTTACTTTATTATGGCCTGTTTGACTGAAAATCATCATATTTTTCAAATCATGATATTTGTCGCTGTATACGGGGTGTTTGTGAAACGCTCCCGAAAACGAAGATAGATGATAGTACTAACGATACCTTTGATCATGGGTCAAAAAGAAAATCGATCCTAAGGAAAAAAAAAACATCTTTTCACAACGTTTTATTAGCTTTATTCACGCTCCATCGTGTTAGTACAGCTAAATGAAACAATAATTTGATTAAAAAAAATCATGAAAATACTTAAACATAAAACCAGCGGTGTAATTTTAAATCAGCTGATTAGGGTCAGTATACGCGCGGACGCTGAACTCTTTTATCTAGCTTGGTACGAAACAATGCATTAAGTATTCCTACTCACTCTACCCTTCCCTTTCACATACGCGCTGCCGCCGCCCGGCCGACTCGTGTCGCGCTGCCAACATTTGAGGAATTCCCCAAATTGAGGGGAATTTAAAGTTAGTTGGGGATTTTATGGGGATTGGTAGGGTGCGAAGAAAATGCGCGTAGATTTTGAAAGTCGATAGCTCGGGCCAAGTCAGAAACTTTTTTCAAGAAATCTAAATACATATGTTAAAATTTTTTTTACGTTGCTTATGAAATTCGAATGACTTTCTTTTTTAATTATCTTTATTGCACCAAATGAATGAAGGAATGCAGCTCTAATTATTTACAACAAATCAGTAGCATATATATGCCTATATAGGCCTATGATAAACAGAACCTATTAACCGCTGCATTTAATATATTTCATGATTGGCTACGCCTCCTTTACAAACTCTGTTTCCCTTATAAAAAAGTTAGACTATCTACAAAATCCCATTTAAAATGGATATCTAAGGGAATTAGGAATAGCTGCTTGAAAAATAGAGTACTAAGAAAAAAAATCCTATAGGAGAAAAACTCCTCAAAATAAACACAAATATAAAGCCTACTCAAAATTACTTAAAAAAATGCGTACTATGTTTTAAAAAACGACGAATAATTAATATGTGTTAAACAGCAAATATACCTGCAAAGCTGCTGGAAAGGTCATACACGATGAAATAGATACCAAGCAGCAATATAATAATCACATTGATTTTATTGAATACGACAACGAAGTTATTACTTTTCCTACACAAATCGCAAATAATTTTAATGATTTCTTCATTGAATTGACAAAAAGTTATCCAAAATAACATATCAAATCATAAATCCCATCAAATCCTAAATAATTATATTTATATAAATCCTGTTGACGAATATGACATGAATAAAGTAATAATGACCTTGAATAATAGTAACTCAGAAGAGTATGATGGCATTTGTACCAAAGTAATTAAGGCCTGCAATAAAGAAATAGGCAAGGTCTTGGCATTTTTAATAAACTTATCAATAGTCTCTGGTATCTTCCCCGATAAACTTAAATTTTCTTTGATTAAGCCTTTGTTCAAAAAAGACAACAAATAAATTTTGGACAGTTACCGTCCTATTGCGCTCGTGCCAATTTTGTCAAAAGTATATGAAAAAATTATGCATACTAAACTCACATTGTTCTTTGACAAGTATCACGTTCTGAATCCCAGTCAGTATGGCTTCCAGAAGGGAAAATCTACTGCACATGCTGTTTTCGATATGGTAAATAAGACTCTAACATGCCTAAATACTAATAATTATACAACTGCTCTCTTATTTGACATGTCGAAAGTCTTCGATTATCTATCACATAATTTACTACTGGAAAAATTGGAAAAATGTGGCATTAGAGGCACTGCTTTAAGTTGGATTAAAACCTACTTGCAAAATAGATGACAATCTGTTGAAATAAGCACACCAGACTACAATCATGTGGTCCTAAAATTACATATCAGATCTTAAAGAAAACAAATATAGAGGGCAGCGTTTTAGGACCACTGTTGTTCTGATATTAATAACCTTCCGGATGTAACTAAACACAAATGCATTTTATTCGCTGATGACATATCTGTTATAGTAAAAACAGATGGTAAACAATCACTAAAAGACCATATTAATGACATAAACAGTACAGTAAAACAATAATAGAATGGCTTAAAAATAATCTATTTATATATCTTAACAAAACTTATTTTATAAATTTCAATGACATATTCCAGACAATGAACATTAATTTTGAAGGACAAAACGTAAAAAGTACAAATACGAGTATGACAAAATTCCTAGGTATTTGGACATATCAAAAATAAATTGGAAAAGTCAAGTTGAAAATGTTTGTAAAAAACTAAATAGATTTCGTACGCACACTACAAGCTAAGCAAAGTAGCCATAAAAAATACTTACTACTACTACTTACTTTTAAAATACTGCGTACTTTGCCTATGTGGAATCCGTTCTGCGATACGGACTCGATATAATATGGTGTAGGGCGGCACTGAAAATTTCGGGAATTAAGGAAGTGACACAACATTACTATTTAAAAATGTATTTATTGCTTTTCGAAGTATTCTTCACGAAATTTGACACATTTTTCCATACGATGGAACATTTTGAAATCACGATGCAAAAATCATTGAAGCAACCATTCCATTCGAAAGTTGGGGTCTCTAAAATGGCCGTTTTGTAGGCGTCCACAGCTTCTTCAGGTGATGAAAATCTCTGTCAACGCAATTTATTCTTTATTTAAGGGAAAGTATAGAAATCATTAGGGCTTAGGTCGGGGCTGTACGGCGGATGGTCTAATAATTCTATGTTTTCTTGCTCTAAAAACTCTTTTGTTCTGTGTGCGGTGTGAGAACTCGCATTGTCGTGATGGAGGATGATGCGGCGGTTGCAGTTCTCTTTACGGAGTTCAGAAACGACCTGTGGCAAACAAATGCTAGCATACCATTCTGCATTAACCGTTCTTTGTCCCTCAGAGCAATAGTCGTAACAAGGCCGGTTTTGGAGACAATCGTGGCCAACATTTTTTTTGCTCCGTGAACGAATAATTTTTGTTGGCTTTAACTCATTTTCGAACATCCAAACTCGTGACTGGTTTTTTGTTTCGGGTTCGTACGCGTATATCCAGGATTCGTCACCTAATACGATGTTGTATACAACATTTGCATATCCTGCGTGGAATCTATCGAGAGTTCTGACGCACCAAGTAACGCGAGCCGCTTTTTGCTCTTCACAGAGCGAATGCGGTATCCATCGGGAAAACAACTTTTTTACACCTAATTGTTCATGCAAGATTATTTGTATTTGACTCTTGCCAATGTCTAAAGTTGCCTGAATTTCACGGTATGTCACATGTCGATCTTCCTCAATCAGCTTACGGACAGCATCAACGGACATTACGGACAAATCAATTTTCTTGGGTGACTACAGTTTTTGGACGACCTTGACGGGTATCATCACTGTGCTTGACACGTCAACGTTGAAATTCAGAAAACCAGCGATAAATTGTGGTTTTGGATGGGGCTTCATCACCAAATGCAGAAATCATCCGGTCAACACACTGTTTTTGTGTTAAACCACTTCGAAAGTCATAAAAAATCATCGCTCTTGAATTTTCTCGAGTCAATTCCATTTTCTCAACGACTAAACAAGTTTGACAAAACCTTGTGACAAAACCAAGAATCTTTTTTTAAATAAATAAATGGTATTCGATTTTTAAAATCAAGGAGTTTTCAATAAAAAAATATTTTAATATGACAGGAACAGTGGAAATATTCCATTCCCGATACTTTTAGTGCAGCCTAGGTAATAGCACAGATGCAAAAAAGGCATTCATTGCCCAAAAAAATGAACATTGTTTATATGTCTACCGAAATATGACATCATGTTACACAATAATAGTTTTATATTTTTAATTGCATTTTAATCTTAATTATATTTAAATTTGTATGTATTGGTACTAGTATTGCTAATCACCCAAGAAAATTGATTTGTCCGTAATGTCCGTTGATGCTGTCCGTAAGCTGATTGAGGAAGATCGACATGTGACATACCGTTCACGAATCCTGAATATACGCGTACGAACCCGAAACAAAAAACCAGTCACGAGTTTGGATGTTCGAAAATGAGTTAAAGCCAACAAAAATTGTTCGTTTACGGAGTGTTGCAAAAGAATGGTGGCCACGTTTGTCTCCAAAACCGGCCATGTTACGACTATTCCTCTTGAGGGACAAAGTACGGTTAATGCAGAATGGTATGCTAGCATTTATTTGCCACAGGTCGTTTCTGAACTCGTAGTGGTGGTGTTGGATTATATGTACGTCATGATCTCGTCGTCAAAACGTGTGTATTTTCTGCCGCAATATAGGAAGTGTCCGCCGCGCTGCCCCAATGCGTGTTGGCGAAGTTCACATGTCTTCTAAATCCTTTTTTTTCTTATTCCTCTGACATGCAGGTTTCGTCACGATGTTTTCTTTCCCCGCCGAGCACGTGATAAATCAACACTTAAAATTGCAATTAACAATTTCATTGGTGCCGGCGGGGATCAAACCCGGTTTTCTCGCTTACTGTGAAATTTACAGCGAGCGCTAATCATCCGAGCTACTTAATTTCATCGGTGCCGACGAGGATCGAACCAAAGTTCCTCACATACTGTGTTGATGAGATGGTGTTTTATCCGCAAAATATTTACAAATACAACTTTGCAATTACAGTTGAAAACGCTACTTGCAGGAATAGATTTAAATTTTGGAGGGGGTTAGAGATTGAAGACTTTTGTCGTATTACTTTATGATACAATATTGTCAGAAGAATTATCTATTTTTCTTCTTCATTATTAACTCGTAAAAGTATATGTTATGGGTCTTTCCCATTGTAGGGCTGATTTCCCGTAATTGTCACGGTTGGCAGGCAGGCATATAATCAATTGCATATACAAGACATCTCGCTCCTTTGACGTTGTAGCAGTCTCCGCACCAGTCTGGATACTTTGTCCGGGTCGGAATTAATCGATATGGTTATAACGCATATATGGAAAGCCATCAGATGGGGAAGAACTGAGCCCTGTTGAATCCTCTGTTTTCCTTGGAATCACTCTCTATCCAAACTAGCAAGCAGATTAAGCTCTGCAGCTTATGCTGTAAAAAAAATAAGAGATCTCACTAGTGTCGAGACTGGTAAATTAGTTTATTTCAGTTATTTCGATAGCATAATGTCTCATGGGATTTCGCTATGGGGAAATGCGGTTGATTAAGAAACTATTTTTGTGTTGCAGAAGAGGACCATAAGAGCAAGTTACAACCTTAAACCGAGAGAGTCTCTTAGTTTAACTAAGTCTAAGTTTTCTCTCTCTCTCTTTATTTAACTTTGGCCTCTTAGTATATTTACTAAAATTTAATGTATGTTCACAAAAACAAAGATAGTTTTAGTAAAAAAAGCGATATACACTCTGTAAACACTAGGAACAAACACAAGCTAGTGATTTAAGTATTTATAAGTAACTTATATTGTTATTAAGGAGTGTGAAACGATAAACTGTTGCGTTGCCGACAAACTGGCTTACAGTTTGGAAAGTTTGAAATGTAAATAATGTAACACTCTTTCTAAGAATAAATTAAAAAAAATATATATTGAAGTCGGTTGTACAAATTTTTTAAATATTACCACTTGTTTTAATAAGAGTAGGTAATTGTTAACCTAATCCTTAGTTTTATTTAAATATTTTCTTAACGAATAGCTACGTTTCTTAGTTTTATTTAAAATATAATATTGAAGGTATGGCGTCGTATCTTCGGTGTTTAAGTGCACTGGGTCGGTTTTATAATGAAATTACATGTTGTAAGTATAAAAATATCAATTAGATTACTGTTTATGTGAGACAGTAGTGTAGTTTTTGAATTATAACCAATTAGGCTCAAAATATTAAAACGTCAAAACAGATCAATTACTAACAAAGGTTTTATGCGAACGAAGTCGCGGACACAGCTAGTAACCTGTAAGGTCTCACTATATTTTATAAATAAAATTATATTAAATTAAGGTCAACTTTAGTTTGAAATGACAGAGCTGCGTAATGCAACCTTTTCCAACCTTTTAACTTAAATCAAAAAAGCTTTTAAAACATTAATGCAATTTAAAACTTTATTATCTGGCAAAATATATATGAGACTTTTAAGTTTATCGTTTAATCATATCGTGGAATATTACCCTATAATAAAATTTAATTTCTTTCTACAACCAAAGTTTTATACTCACTTAAACATTGCTTAAGAAGAAACCTATTCTATACATAACATATTAGCTTCGGGGTAACTTTGTGTTCTAGAAAAAACAAATCTAGGGAATTAAATGAAGGATACTGAAGCCAATTTAATAGTTTTTAAAATATTTCTGTGTCTTTCAGTGTATTCACAATGGGTCATTCTACGAACCTGAGAAATTTATGTTCGCGTAATGTACGAGTAACTTCATTAATACGACGTCATGATTCGTTATTTGCTGTGATATTAAATGGGACATCACCATCTATATTTGACATTCATTATTTTGTAGGTAAGTAATGGTTTAATGAATAAAAACGTGTCGACAATACGTGACGTGTCATGGTCTGTCGACTGCTCGCCGACGCCCTGTGAAGGTTCAACGGCTACTTAAAAATAGAAATTCTTAAGCTACTAGCTAAACTTATAATTTTTGAAACGATACCAGTCCTTAACATTAACACTAAAACACTTTTAAAAATTATGTCACACAATTATAAAAAATATTGATGTTTCTAGAAGCGTTATAAATTTTTTGTCACAACTGTCGACATGCAAAGTTTTGAATACTAGAATCAGAAAGCTTATTATTTCAACGTTGTTTTGCTTTGTATGGCAATATTAATGCATACCTGTCAGTGATAAGTCACATTTTTTGATGGAACAAAAGCGAGCTGCTGAAAATTTTAAATTGAAAAGAGGTTCTACAAGTGTGTCAAAGTTGAAGAGTCACTTATAGCCTTGTAGAAAAAAGGTTTCACGTAGTTCCGAAACAACAATGGATATTATTACCTCTAAATTGTAGCTTTGAACTTAAGTAGATTAAAATTTGTCACTTCTGTCGAAGTCAATTCTGTCGACTACTTTGTCGACAGAAATGACAAATCTCGACCGAAGTGACTACCGCCTATGTTTATTATGCATTAATCAGTTAAACTGCTTGTCAGGGCAAATCAAGTATTACATTATATAATAAGAAATTCAAAGCCGATTTTGTTCGTTATCTCCATGGTTGTCTCAACCAGGTGTGGCCCGTAATTTGAGAAAAAAGGTGTTTAATATTTAGTGTTGAAGTAGCTGTTACGAATTTATAAAACACGTAAAAATAACTATTAAATAACTAATATATATATATATATATATATATATATATATATATATATATATATATATATATATATATATATATCTAATTCGTATATTATTCTTTTAATTAAAATTCTACCAAACAACGCTTAGTTGACAGGATATATTAATGTATTGTTATTTATATTTATTTTATTCATATAAAGTTTACGACAAAATTTAGTTATAGTTCAAGGATCTGACATAAATTCTATCAAACTTTAAAATACTACTAAATCACATTTTGACTGAGTAATCACGAAATTTTCAAAATTTTTTTATTGATACCTTTATATATTTTAGTAAAATATATAAAGGTATCAATAATCTGACTCCAAAAATACAAAAACGAGTACGAATAGAACGGCAAGGATGTACTCGAACACACCGTGAAAAGAAAAGGAACTCAGAGAAACTGACATTAGACTTACAAATGAAACACCGCCTTTATAACCAGTACCGCAAAGCTCCAGATCTTTAAGAAATGTCATGGGCTAACAGATTGCAGAGAAAAATCGAAGGAAAATAAGAGTTGAAAAGAAATATTTAAGAGAGAGGATTTTGCTACTTGAAAACTGTTTAGCTAGCTATAAGATGAGAATGCTACAAAAATCGTGACAAGGCGCCCCAAACGGCATAGGAAGATACGTCAAGAGAACAGGAGATGCTCATGTACTAGTTGGGCGATACGTCTCTGATCGCGAATCATTAATTACGTGTTTGCAAGGGACTGGCATGTTATACGTGGTAGAGCCATGCTGCAGCTATATTACTATCTATCTAAAGCAGTATATGCCTCTAAAGCCAATAAAAAGAGGCTATAAAGTGTGGACAAGAGCTGATCGTGCGACAGGTTACGTCTTTGAATTTGACGTTTACACTGGGAAACGTAAACTGAAGTTGGACTTGGAGGAAATGTTGTAAAACTACTTACAAGAAAACTGATCGATGAGGGTTGGTGGCTGATGTTTCATTTGACATTTTTTTCGTCACATGATATAATGCAATATTTATACGATAACGGGATTTATGCCACTGCCACAGTAGTAAATAGAAAAGATCTACCTGAATTTTATATAAAAAACAAACAATAAAGGCAAACAATTGAAGCTCGATCGGGGAGAAATTAAGTGGCGTACAAAGAATAATGTTGCATTCGTTTCATGGCAAGACACAAAATTGGTTTCTTTTTTGACAACGACGTTTCACCCGTAACTGGATAAGACTTTTTGTGACCGGAAACAAAAAGACGGCACAAAAAAGGCATTTCAACGTCCACTGACAGTATTGCAATACACTGACCGAATGGGCGGGGTTGATCGGTTTGATCACCTCAGAAGTTCATATGAAGTTGGCAGACGTAGCAAGAAGTGATGGCTCCGTCTGTTTTATTCTTGTGTGGACTTTTGTATTGTCAACTCTTTCTTGTTATACACTAACAACAAGAGGGTACACAACCCACTATCTCAGCTGCATTTTCGACTAAGTTTAGTCCGAGGTCTTATTAAGAACTATACATCGGGGAAGAGAAGAAAGCGAACCTCTGCACTTGAAAAAGAAGCCGAAAATCTCAACGAAGAGGCAGAAGATAATTGGAGTGGATGAAGAAATTCGCTTATCCAATGCATCGATAAACACGAAAACATTAATTCGTGGCGTCGCTGTAGAATGTGCAGCACAAAAACCAATAATAAACGGTCAAAAATACAGTGCGCCACATGTAAGGTACCGCTGTGTGTAGTACCTTGCTTTGACTTATTTCATTCCAGCCATCGATCACTAATATTATTAGTGATCGATGATTCCAGCAATTAGATAAACAATAACAAGATATAGGAGCGAGCGATTGTATCGCTTATCGCTAGGGATTTTCGAAAAATTATCGGATCCGTTTCATATTCAATAGGGGCCTTCAACGCGACGGCAGAAATACTTTGAAAAAATTATCTCAATATCTCATCGCGTTCTTGAACGCGTTGAACTGTTTAAAATCTTGTTTGAAAACGGATTTTTTATTTATTAATAAATGAGACATTATCAGAAAATTTACTTTTTATTTTCATGCAGTGGCATAAAATTAAAAATTTAAATTTCGCCTCTCTGTGATCTTAATCACATTACTTTAAACCTCTATTAACGTGCACGTTACTAACGCGTCTAGTTTCCTTTGCCTTATAAAGGGTTGAAATATCAATAGTATTAATAGTGTATTGCCTAATAAATTTAAAGACGCTATATTGGTATAGTAACTTAACTTATTAACTTTGTTTAAGCAGCCTACTTCACGTCTTTTAAAATAAAAAGGTCATAAAATACATACGATTATGCGACATTGGGGAACAAACTTTTGCGAAATACGTAACTTATTAAGTGCTTTTTCTACTCAATGACATTGAAAGCCCTGAGCTGTTATACTTGTTGAACGACTATTATTTTCTGACAAAAAAGCAACTTTAAAGACAAAAACACAGTTTACATAAGAAGCCAATAAGGCAGTTTTAACCGCATCTATAATATAACTTTTTTATAGGATAAGGGTGACAAACGAGTACACAGTCCACCTGATGGTAAGTGGTTGCTGTGGCCTATAGACATCTACATCTATCTTCGATTACGAATCAAAATGCAGATGCGTTGTCACCCGTGAGGACTAAGATGGAATGCCTCGTTTCCAGTAAAAAGGGTCTCAGGTTCTCTACACTCGCCATACGAAACACAGCAGCATTAAGCTGCTATTTTACGCTGGTATTCTGAGAGAGCGTGGTCCTTCCCCGGTCGAGCCGACCCATTCGTGCTACAACAATAATATAGCTGCAGCATGGCTCTACCACGTATACCACCAATTATAATCGTATTGTGGCGGTATAGTGGATGGCGGGTAAGAGGCGACAGAAGGAAATTGAAACTGGAGATGGGCCGCAGCATAGAATCTATTAGACTAAATTACAATATTATTATTATTATTACTCTATGGGCAGCATCTTCCTGCTAACAACTCTAACTTCAGTCTACGGCGGAATACAATAGAAAAGTGCACTGATTTCTTGATTTTTCTAGACTGTAATGGATAGATGGATGGACGGAACACAATTATTAAAGTCCATCCAAAGATTACATCTGCTCCTCTTCATAATCACAAAGCAAGACCTCACTCCATCGAACTACCACATCATTCAGTTCACATCATTCAGTTCTTCACTAGTTACAGTGGCAGTGTTTTACTTTGTTACTCACTACATACTAATTAGCACACTTAAAAATTTGGTTCAAGTCTACTGATCATAACATTCTCTGAAACCTACGATTCAAGCAAAAAAAGACAGAAGACAGGTTTATAGATTATTTATTTTAAATTTTATTACTTTAGTATATTATTCAATTTAAAAAAAAAACAGGTTAAATTCGATTTTCCTGTTTTTTATATTTTAAAACAAATTTTAGAAAAGAATATATCAAATTTCACGTGTCAAGTGACATGTGTTCTGCCTACTAACCATACAGCCTGTTAACATGTTCCTTAATACACATTTCTCAAGAAAACTTTCAAATCCATATAATTAAGTATAATATGAATATAAATCAAAATAAAACCAGGGTACAAAGAACGCATGGAATTTTAATGTATTTCAGGGTTCGGCCACTAGACCATTCCTTGACACACGTCAGAACAGATCTTACTGGTAGAGAATCTGTTAAAGTTACCTCCACATCCGCTGTACGAAAAGCCACGGCATGTTCTCGTATCGAGCTCGAAGTACCACCTGTTTCATGAAAATGTACAAGTTAAATCGTGCGAGAATAATTGTGTCCTCTAGACCGAATTTCGGTCACGGTGACTAGTCTCGACGTAGGTTAGCCAACTGCGCAGAACAGGATTATAGTGTTATGAGTGAGTGCGCAAACACAGGTGCACTCTCTGTACCCACAATCACAAAGTTCGATGATTCGACAATCCCACATCACGTGGGATAGATCACGCGCAGGACTAACTGCTTTATGTGCTTTCTGGGGTACGAGGGTGAGACATCACCAGCTTTCCGACTTCGGGCTGTTTCTGAGAATATCTAGTCCGAAAACTCCAATAATTTAGTTTGGTGGAACCCGGGATTCTAACATGGACTCGTGCTTTTGCAACCTTTAAACAAACTAGGTAGTCATATATGAGATAAACTGCAGAAGAACAATTTTTTTTCCAAACTAGCATTTTACCCGCGGCTTCGCTCGCGTTGGATTCAATTTAGAAATACCATTAAAACTATTCCAATTAAAAGTTAAAATTTCTAAAATGTATGTAGTTCTATTCACGATGAACGTGTGAGATAAACTACATTCATAAACGGGAGTAGAAATATAGAGAAGATGGGCAGCAGCATTTTTCTGATTATAGCTTAAAATAATAAAAAGATGCAGTTGGCAGCCCGCCTGCCAAGAGGGGCAACAACTTATTTCGTAATATATGGTGGGAATTTTCTGTACGTGGTAGAGCCACGCTGCAACTATATTAGTAATATAGTTGTAGCACGAATAGGTCGGCTCCACGGGAGAAGGACCACGCTCTCACAGAATACCAGCGTAAAATAGCAGCTTAACACTGCTGTGTTTCGTATGGTGAGTGTAGAGAACCGGAGACCCTGTTTACTGAAAACGAGGCATTCCATCTTAGTACTCACGGGTGACAACGCATCTGCATTTTGATTCGTAGACGAGGATAAATGTAGATGTCTATGGACCACAGCAACCACTTACCATCAGGTGGACTGTGTGCTGGTTTGTCACCCTATCCTATATTAAATCGAAATAATGAACGGGAGTAGAAATATATCAGCAATGTAGAGGCGGCGAAATAGAAACCAATACCCCATTTCCTCTCGTGGGTGTTGTAAGAGGCGACAGAAGGGAAACTGAAACAGGAGATGGGTAACGCATCTTCCTGATAACAATGCAAAATAATAAAAAGCTGCCGTTTGGTGATTCTGAGTATGGACTCAGAATCACCAAACGGTATTCGCTGAAGGTCATACAGGTTTACACACCATCCTCGGCACATCCCGATGAGCAGGTGGAGCAAATGTATGAGCATATCTATGCCATGTAAATTATAAGGCAGCCGTTGGTGGATAGATCTATATAATCTATATATGTTCATCAACATGCTAGCGCAGTCTGAGCCCTTAGGCCGCAGTCACGTGTAGCATTGTGACAATAGTCGCTTCATAAAAATAAAAGACATTGAGACATAAAGAAATACACGTGTATAAGCAGTGACAAGAAAGTCTAGCGGCGACCGTTATTGCGTATAAGTCGCGCTGATTGGCTCGTGCGTATGCGACTCTCCAGTCGTATTCGCGCAATTCAATTCATGCGTGTCCCCTCCACATTTCTTTCTGCGTTAGACTTACGTGCCGCCACTTGTATACACAAAATTAAAATGGAATATCTGAACTGAATTTTCAAATCATATTTTACTCAAAAGAAAACAGCAACCGCAAAAATGAGTCAAGAGTAATATAAAATATTTAAAACAAAACAAGTTATCTACATTGAATATCTGTCTTACTACTCACTTTTCTAAACGCGTCTGCGGCTTCGCTCTAACGAACATGGCGACTTAATATAGCATTGCAGAATATAAAATCTAATAAGACTATACAGTATTAATGGGGGACTTGAACGCAAAACTAGGCACAAGAGAGAACGGTGAGCTGAAAGTAGGGAAATTCGGAATAGGGCAAATGAACCCAAGGGGCCAGTAGCTGGCCGACTTCATGGAGAAAGAGGGACTCTTTATGATGAACTCTTTCTTCCAGAAGCGGCCCCATAGGAAATAGGCCTGGTCGAGCTCCGACGGTTCGACACAAAAAATGAGATTATCTTTATTATTTATTAGACCAGACGACAAGTGTTCAGTAATATTTCAGTGATAGCGAGGGTGAAAACTGGGAGCGATCACCGAATGGTTAGAGGCACACTAAACCTAAACGTTAAGTTGGAGAGGTGTCGTCTAATGAAGTCAACGCTCCGTCCCCCTCGTGCTGTAATCCTAAGTCCCGAAACTTTTCAGCTCTAACTACAATCATTTTCAGTACCTAGAAGATTGCAATGCAGTGGACGATATAAATGACAAGCTCGTGAAAACTGTCCATGCGGTAGGAGCTAAGTTTTGCAAGTCCGGCCGCACAAGAACACAAAAACTCTCCGATCTCTTAATCTCATGGCTATTAGACGGGAAATAAAGCTGCAGTCTTCAGTAGATTTGATAGCATACAGGCAACTAAATAGACAGATCTCCATATGCATGCGGCGGAACATACGCAATTTTAATACTGCTCGTATTGAAGAAGCGATTGAGCGGAACCAGGGCTCTAAATTCGTTGCTAGAGATCTGTCTGCCAGAAAGTGCCAACTGTCGAAGCTGAAGACCGAATGTGGCAGTATCGTTTCCGAGACACCTGAAATTTTGAGTAAGATTGAGAGATTCTATGGGCAGCTCTACATGTCATAGTTGGAGCCACACGCAAGTGTGAGTAACGATCCAAGAGCAAGTCTTATACAGCACTATTCCGATGATATCCCAGACGTCAGTATGAGTGAGATTAGAATGGCTCTCCAGCACCTTAAAAACCGCAAGGCCCAGGCGAGGATGGAATTACGTCGGAGCTTCTGAAAGCAAGTGGAAAACCGGTAATTAAAGTCCTTCAGAAGCTCTTTAATTCCGTCCTTCATGGAGGTACTGCTCCGGAGGCGTGGAGCAGAAGTGCGGTGGTCTTGTTCTTCGAGAAGGGCGATAACGCCCTTTTGAAAAACTACTGACTGATTTCCCTTCTGGGCTGCGTCAACGTGCTGTTTTCGAGAGTCATTACGAATCATCTCGCATGTAGATTTTACGACTTCCAGCCTCCCGAACAAGCCGCTTTTCGAAAAGGATTTAACACCATAGACCACATACATACACTTCGGCAAATTATACACAAGACCGAAGAGTACAATCTCCCACTTTGTCTTGCGTATGTATGTAGACTATGAGAAAGCATTTGATTTCATCGAAATTTGGACGGTGCTGCAGTCCCTCCAGCGGTGACAAGTGGACTGTCGGTATATCGAAGTGCTGAAGTGTTTATACAGTAGGGCTACGATGGTTATCCGAGTACAGAACCAGAGTACGGAATCTATCCAACTGCAGAGAGGTGTAAGACAGGGTAACGTTATATCCCCGAAACTCTTGCCATTGGTGTAAGACATTGGAAGACGTTTTCAAGGTACTGGACTGGAGTGGATACGGTATTAACGTCAATGGCGAGTACTTCAATCACTTTCGATTTGCCGACGATATAGTCCTTAAGGCAGAATCGCTGGAGGACTTAAGCTTTATGCTAAATGACCTCAATAATGTCTCCCAACGGATAGGTCTTAAGATGAACATGGATAAAATAAAAATCATATTTATCATCCATGCCACACCTATGCCGGTAGTTTTAGGGAGCACTAAGGTCGAAGTTTTTGACGAATATGTTTACCTGGGACAGATAGTCCGACTTCGACTGAGGTCAATCGACGGATTCAACTCGGCTGGGCAGCGTTCGGGAGATAACGACACATCTTCTCGTTAGAAATACCTCAAACATCAAAACTAGATTGTTCAACCAGCGCGTGTTGCCAGTGATTACCTATGGATCTGAGACGTGATCCTTCACTGCTGGCCGTATGAGGAAGCTCAAAGTCGTTCAGCAAGCTATGGAGAAGGCTATGTTCGGCGTTTTGCTGCGTGATACACATAAAAACGAGGATATCCGCAGTAGAACCAGAGTAATCGATAGAGCCAAAAGAACTAGTATGCTGAAGTTGCAATGGGCCGGCAACCGAAAACCGATGGGGAAAAATGTTCTCGAGTGGCAGCCTCGTACCAGCAGGTGAAGTGTAGGGTGTCAGGAAGTCAATGGATGCAGGTGCATCGGGACCGTGCTTTGTGGCATTCTTTGGGGGAGGCCTATGTTCAGCAGTAGCCTTGTAAAAGGCTGTAATGATGATGATGATGATAATCATGATAAACAATATAAAGAAATTGCAATATAGTGTTTAGTTGTTAATATCGCCAAACGATCTCTATTCATTGATTAGGTCAAGCTATATTATGGTATAGTCAAAAGCAATGTTAAATTTCATTAAATGCCACCATTTCGTACCATTATCGATCACTTTATGATATTATTCTAAGATTTGGCCAATATATATAAAAAAATATTTATTAATTTATTCTTTATTGTATTACACCTTAATCTAAAGATTTACAATGGGCGTGCTTACTTAATGCTTTATGGCATTTTTTTCTCTACCAGTCAATACTGAGAGGATTAAACAAATAAAAGTTAGTAAGTGTCAAAAAATTTAAAAAAATACTAGACATATATTGTATATATTTACATAAAATATATTCGCATACGTGCTAATAATACATATATAAAAATAATATAAATTATGAAAATATTAAATAATATATATAATAAATATAAAACCTCATTTTTTGAAGTTACGCAATCGGATAAAAAATTGCTTTTAAGTTGCGCCAGGTCCCTAACTACATACACACAAAATTTCATGGAAAACTGTCCAGTATTTTTTGCGTGAATCGGCAACACAGACAGAGATTTAGTGCCCTCTATTTAGTACCCTGGAATTGTTTTATCCAGAAAATATTTTCTACAGATTTATCACTACGATATAACTATCACACAGAGAAACCACGAACATCGGTTTCATAGCTCGTTGAGCTAACTATGGCCTTTAATACAGCCAGTAGTTAAGGGCCGTCATCATCATCAGTGGCCCACACTTACTTGGTTATGCAATAGAAAAAATGTACGAAGTGATATTGAAAGAAATGAAGTGATTTTTTTATTAAAAAAATACCTCGTTTTTATCATATTCTTGCTCTGTCATCGGAATTTGAGCTATATTCAAAATTTCAAGTTTCTAGATCATCGGGCATTTAGTTTAAAATCAATTACTATATTCCACCCGGAACTACAGACAAACAAGAAAGTGACTTAATGAAATTTACCATTATATTTATAAGCTTATAAGTATGTAAGTCTCTGATAATATTACAGAGGAGCGAAGCGCTGGCAATGACAGGTGCAACTACTGTCATCACCGCTTTATGACTTGGTCTATGACTGTAGTTATGTATGACACCAGTAAAGAGTTTCGTTCAAAATTATTACTTACATAGGGTGATAGCTGTTACAGTTTCCAAAATCAGGTTGTAGTCTGCAATACATACTTGGCGTTAGCTTGGGAATCGGTTTAATGCCGGACTCTGAAACGTTTCCCTGCTTAAGTTATATTATCTAGAAAGATTTGAAGCTCAATTTTATTTAAAAACGCCTGACTTTTATTGAAACGATATCTTCTGATTAGCCCTTTAACAATTTTCAGTCATAATAATATTATGTAATATTATGTAACTATCATATCATTAATTAACTGAATTTTACACATGTTTGTCACATACGTAGAACATCATTATTATAATTTAATTGTAGAGCTAGAGCGTCCGCCTTGTCACATTAATTTGCCATACGCCTACTCAAGGACAAAGGACCCAGAATTAAATCCTAAAGAACACTTATTTAATATTACGCTTTTTATGATATATTGAATCTTTTAGCTTTAAAAGTCTTATACGCGTGTGATATAATACATTACAGCTTTCTGCATATCATATTATTGAAATTTACGAATCGAAAATTGTATACTTATTTCATAAAGTCAAATGCATATGAAATTTCCACTAAACACTCTTCTAAAGGCATGAAAACCTATATATTTGTATAATTATTATTATTGAATTTATATAGTTCTAGCTGTAGCCAGAACTACTTTCGCGTGGGCGTTAGCACGGTGGAGTCCTTAGTTATTTGTATATTAAATTAAATTAATTGTTTGTATAAAATTGAAGAAAAATCTCTTTGGCTGTACTGAGACATTTAGAAAGAAAAAAAGAAAAAGGAAAACACACTTTTCCCGCCATTTTTGAATTGATATTCTGTCCGCCAAAATGAGTGTATCTAACGAAGAAATTTGATACATTCTGAAGTTATATTTCAAAAAAAGGGAAAAATACGTATCAAGCCGCGAATAAATATGTGACGTTTATGGATCTAATGCAGTGTAAGAGTATCACAAAAATCGTTCAAGCCTTTTCAGTCCGACAATTTTGATGTCAAAGATGCAGCTCGCTCTGGTCGCCCTCATATGGATAAAGTCGATGCTATTTTTGAATAAGTGGAGTAAGGTCGGCGTATTAGTGGTAACGATATAGACCATAATTGAAGATTGACCGCAAAACAGTCTTGACCCGTTTGAAAAAGTCTGAATATACAAAAAACTCGGTATTTGGGTACCACACGAGCTCAGTGAAAGAAAGCTAATGAATCGTGTACTCATTTGAGATTCTTTATAGAAACGTAATGAAACCGAACCATTTTTAAAAAGATTGATCGCTGGTGATGAAAAGTGGATTACCTACGACAAGATTGTGCGAAAAAGATCATGGTCAAAGGGTAGTCATGCTCCACATACTGTAGCGAAACCCATATCAACACAATCCGAAATGCATTCTATAGAATACCGAAAGGCTGGCTACTCTGGGCCCAGGCTCGAGGTTGACCAGATTGGTTTCAACCACAAAGTTGCCAATAAGTCTCTTAGCACGTCTAATCACTGAGTCAAACGCTGCTAGGTGGCATTTTGCAGCACCAGCCCATTTATGAAAGCAGTACTGGATCCATGCAAGAATGAACTTGCACTTTATAAAAGAAAACTGACCCGGGGTGAAGTATCCAGCCGCACCCAGGCTAGATCACCCAGTTTCCTTGCAACTGCTTTAGGATTTTGGCTTTGGTTCGAAAAACCTTAACCCCTAACAACTGAAGCCGGTCAGTGTTATGTGTTGTGACCGGAGACCCTTTTTACTGAAAACGAGGCACTCCATCTTAGTCCTCAGGGGTGTCAACGCATCTACATTTTGATTCTTAATCGAGGATAAATCTAGATGTCTATGGGTCACAGCATTCACTTACCATCAGCTGGATTGTGTGATCTTCAGTATTATTAGAGCGCAAAATATACATAAATATACATACATAACTTTTTCATGCAATCACTTTCCAAAATAATGATTTTTTGCCATTACTTATACTTTTTCTCATTTGTAAATTTATTAACCTATGTATATAACATAATATTACATTTATTTTTATTTGACTAAATAAAAATGAAGTTTTGAAATAACTGGCTTTCGTTATGGTCAGTGGGTTTTTATGCAAGACATTAATAGTAAAAAATTACATAAAGTACATTTAGTAAAAAAAATCTGTCTTTCTGTCTGTTAGGGTAGAATCTAATAGCTAAATTTGGCACATTTTGACGAATGTTACCAAATAATATAATCCGCCTACAGTATTACTTACCTCGGCAAGTGTTGTGACAATCTGACAACGATGTAAATTGATTCACATTAAGTTTACATTTTCCGAATTCATATGATCGACAGTCTTGCAGTTTGATATCATAATAGCTGCAAAATTAAAAACGATCATCGAGAACATAATCAGCACGTTTTAATTAACCATCGCATGACTGAGTGATCAAAGTAATTGACCACTACGCCGTGGGTATTTCGTTCAGTCCAATCAAAATTTTAATTTTGATTTTCCATTCTGGACGTATAATTGTTTATCTCACGTGTTTCTCACTTTTGCTTAGTCTCTTTTCTTGTGACTGGAAAAGCATTTCATCGGGAAGTAGTAAGTTAAAATGAACGTCACTGTATGTGATTTAGCGGACTAACTAATAAAAAAAGCATCATATGCGTTTTCACAACCAGTATGTGTAAAATTACAGCCTATACACATCCCACTGCTAGACACAGACCTCTCATCATTTCTGAGAGGGGTTTAGGTCAAGGAAGTGTCCACCGCGCTGCCATAAAGCATGTTGGCGGATTCACATCTTCAAAATATTTTTTTATTTGTCAGACATGTAGCTTTCCTCACAATGTTTTCCTTCACCGCGGAGCACGTGATAAATCAACACATAAAACTGCAATTAATAATTTCAGTGCTGCTAGCGGGGATCGAACCCGGGTTGCTCGCGTACTGTGATATTTACAGCAAGCACTAAGTCCTTGAGCTACCACAGCTATGCTTTAAATGTGTGTTTATTTATTTTGCAACAGAAATGTTTTCAGATGTGTATGGTTTAAAAGATATGATTTTTTCCTTATTTCTAAAAAAGTTTTTTTGCTCCGGTCTCACACCAACATAAGACAAGGAAAGACAGCGCTGCCTATGTTTGAAGTTATCCAAAAACCAAGTCAAAACTATGCTAAACTTACTGTAGGAACACGTACGCACGCTCACATATTCATCAACAATCATTTTCCAAAAGCGAAATTTCACAGGCTGACAAAGATAAAACAAAGACATGTGCGTGCGTGCGTGTTGTAAAGTTGAGCATGGTTTCGGCATCACTTGAAATAACGCAACGCTCCAATTATCTTCTTCGTTAAACAAATTGTATCTATACATACATATAATAAATCTGTAGAAAAGTCATGTCTGTAATTCTAATATATTCTTGAAAAAACAAGTCCAGGGAACTTAATAAAGGGCACTGAAGCCAAATTAGTGGTTTTAGAATTTATGTCTGTCTGTTTGTGTATTCAAAATTCACGCAAATACCACTGGACCGACTTCTATGAAATTTTGTATTTAGGTAGTTAGTAACCCGGGGCAACTTATAGGCTACTTTTTATCCGATTACGGATCTTCGAAAAAAGAAGGTCAAGTATTTTCCTTTCTTTAAATATTAATTTTCTATTATATATTTATAAATATGGTATTTATTTTTTTAAATAAATGCCAGATTTATAAATAGAGTTTAAAAGTAGTTTTAACCCTTTCATAATAATTTGAAACTCCGCCGACGATCTGCGGATAATACTAAACGGAAATAGTAGTAGGTTTTGCTTTCAGTTCCCAAGAAATTAAATAATATAATTAACTTACATTTATATTTTAAAATAATTATATTTATAAAATCATTCAAAAGCCCTTAGTTTTCTCGTTATTTCATTTTAAAAGCGTAATAATTTAAAGAAATAATAGTGACGTATATCAAACGTATGAAAATTGATATCACAGAGTACTTTTATATATACTGAAAATTGATAGTGTTTAGTTTAATTACTAATCTGTATTTTAAGATATCCCGACTGGTGGTCATTATCGGGATGATTTACCGCAATTAACACGTTTGGCGATAAGACCAAACGATACTGTTACTCTGGATCCTCTACACAACACATGTTTTGTGTGCACAGCTTCACAGTATCCAGTACTGAATACACAAAACTGAGAGAGAGAAGCTCTTTAGTAGAATATATTGAGTGTCTATCGGCATAATTTTCATTTCACCAATTGACAATTAATAATGCTGGGAGACTTTTAACTCTATTTGATGGAATAGTTCAACAATCGTGCAAAAACTGTTTCAGTTTTTATGAATTTTATTTAAACAAATACGTGAGTCGTGTAGTTTACGTCCAGCGCAGCGAACACTTTTTTGGCCAAAAACTCTCTGCGGCCTGTGTCTACGTGTAAGGCTGCTACTTTTCTGCCGACTTCCGAAAAGGACAAGGTACTCAATTCGACTGTATTTTTTTTTAATGTGTTTCGATGATTTTTTTTATACGAAAGCTGATACTTCTCGTGTGGTTCCATATGAATTTGATCAAGGTCAGATCAATCGTTTTTGAGTTATTCTTAATAACTTATATTGAAGTCTGCTGTACAAAATGTTGAATTTTAAATTATTTAGTTATAGTGGGGCAATCATGCAGTTTTTGTTTCTTTCATATTTTTGGGGATGTTACTTTTTTGTTTTTTACTCTACCGTAAATATTAAGAAGTCAATTAGGCTGGATATTTGCTATAGTTGTCACCCTTGGCAGGCGGGTTGGCAACTGCAGCTTTTACTATTTTGAACTGTTGTCAGGAAGATGACATTGTCCGTCTCCTCTGTCACCACTTATGACGCCCGTGGGATGGTATTATGTGGCGGATTCTCTTTCGCCGCCAAAACAAGGTGAACGTTTTTCTACTCCCGTTCGTGTGTGTAGTTTTTCTCACGTTCACTGTGAATAGAATTTGATTTTCAATCAAAATAATCTTAAGGATTTTATCGCGTTTAATTTTATCTTTTTTAATTCTTGACGTTTCGGGCTCGCATTAGCCAAGTGTGGGGGGGGGGGGAAGGGATTGAGGTGTTTCACCTACCGGCATTCAGCCATCTTCCATATTGAAATTAGAATGTTTTTTAATTTCAATAAGTCTGTGATTCACATCAGCGATATGTTCTTTTCCGCGTGTTTATAAGGAACTTTCATCCAAAGATGTGTAAAAAAACCCGCAAAAACAAGTTAATATTAAATTCTTAATTCAAAAAATTCTTTGGAAAATAGATATAGAGACACAAACACCGAGGTGATTTGAAAAGTGATCGAATTTTGCTGAATTTGGAACGGAACATTATTTCATGATGTTCCTTAGTTGAAGCCCATGCGAGTGAAGCCGTGGGTAAAAAACTAATACTTAATAAAATATTGCGGTCATGCGACAGCCTTTCACAAGTCAACTGAAACTAGGTATGCTGAACATAGGCCTCCCCCAAGGAATGCCACAAAGCACGGTCCTGAGCCACCTGCATCCATCGACTTCCTGCATTTCTTACCAGGTCACTCCATTTCGTGGACGGTCGCCCTACCTTCGCCTACCAGTACGAGGCTGCCACTCGAGAACCTTTCTTCCCCATCGGTTGTCGGTTCTTCGAGCTATATGACCGGCCCACTGCCACTTCAGCTTACTAATCCGTTGGGCTACGTCGGTTACTCTGGTTCTACTGCGGATATCCTCATTTCTAAATTTATCACGCAGAAAAACCCCGAGCATAGCCCTCTCCATAGCTCGCTGAGCGACCTTGAGCTTCCTCATACGGCCAGCAGTGAAGGATCATGTCTCAGATCCGTAAGTCATCACTGGAAACACGCACTGGTTGTACAATTGAATTCGTCGATTGATCTCTCGGTCGAAGTTGGACTTACCTAGTCGGACTATTTGTCCCAGGTAAACATACTCGTCAACAACTTCGAGCTTAGTGCTCCCAACAACTACCGGCATAGGTGTGACATGGACGTTAAACATGATTATTGTTTTGTCCATGTTCATCTTAAGACCTATCTGTTGGGAGTGACTATTGAGGTCATTGAGCATAGTGTTTAGGTCCTCCATCCATTCTGCCATAAGGACTATATCGTCGGCAAATCGAAGGTGAGTGATGTACTCGCCATTGATGTTAATACCGCATCCTTTCCAGTCCAGCAGCTTGAAAACTTCTTCCAATGCAGCGGTAAAGAGTTTCGGGGATATAACGTCACCCTGTCTTACACCTCTCTGCAGTTGGATAGGTTTCGTACTCTGATTCTGTACTCGGATAGCTATCGTAGCTCTACTGTACAAACACTTCAGCACATTGATATACCGACAGTCAACTTGGCACCACTAGAGGGACTGCAGCACCACCCAAATTTCGACGGAATCAGAGGCTTTCTCATAGTCCATATACGCAAGGCAAAGTGGCAGATTGTACTCGTCTGTCTTCTGTAAAATTTGCCGAAGAGTGTGTATGTGGTCTATGATACTAAAACCTTTTCGGAAACCGGTTTGTTCGGGAGGCTGAAAATCGTCAAGTCTGCGTGCGAGACGATTCGTAATGACTCTCGAAAACAGCACGTAGACGCGGCTCAGACGGGAAATCAGTCTGTAGTTCTTCAAGAGAGCGTTGTCGACTTTCTTGAAGAACAAGACCACCGCACTTCTGCTCCACGCCTCCGGAGTGGTGCCACCGAATTAAAGAGCTTCTGAAGGACTTCAAGTACCGGTTTTCCACCCGCTTTCAAAAGCTCCGCTGTAATTCCATCCTCGCCCGGGGACTTTCTGTTTTTAAGGTGCTGGAGAGCCATTCTAATCTCGCTCAGACTGACGTCGGGGATATCTTCGGAATAGTGTCGGATTAGACTCGCTCGTGAATCGTTACTCACACTTGCGTGTGGTTCCAACGATGACGTGTACAGCTGCCCATAGAACCTCTGAATCTCACTCAAAATCTCAGGTGTCCCGGAAACGATCTTGCCACATTCGGTCTTCAGCTTTGACAGTTGGCGCTTTCTGGCTAGACTTTGGCAAGACTTTGGAGCCTTGGTTCCGCTCGATCGCTTCTTCAATACAAGCTGTATTGATGTTGCGTAAGTCCCGCCGCATACATTTAGAGATCTGTCTGTTCAGTTACCAGTATGCTGTCAAATCTGTTGAAGAATGTAGCTTCATGTCCCGTCTAACAGCCATGAGATTAAGAGTGTGATCGGAGAGTTTTTGTGTTCTTCTGCGGCGGGTCTTGCAGAACTTAACTCCGACCGCATGGACAGTTTCCACGGGCATGTCATTCATATCGTCCACTTCATTGCAGTCTTCTAGGCACTGAAAACGGTTTTGTAACTCGAGCTAAATGGTTTTGGGACTTTGGAACAGAGCACGAGAGGGACGGAGCGTTGACTTCATTAGACGAGACCTCTCCAACTTAACGTTTAGGTTCAGTGTACCTCTAACCATTCGGTGATTGCTACCAGTTTTCACCCTCGCGATCACGGAGACATCACTGAACAGTTGTCGTCTGGTCGTCGTAATGAAGTCAATATCATTTTTTGTAGAACCGTCCGGGGCTCGACCAGGTCCACTTCCTGTGGGGCCGCTTCTGGAAGAAAGAGTTCATCATAAAGAGTCCCTCTTTCTCCATGAAGTCAGCCAACTGCTGGCCCCTTGGGGTCCGTTACCCTATTCCGAATTTCCCTACTTTCAGGTCACCGTTCACTCTTGTGCCTAGTTTTGCATTGAAGTCTCCCATTAACACCGTATAGTGGGTTTTGGAGGAATGAATGGCTCTAGAGATATCCTCATACATTTCCTCCACCTCCTTATCGGGGTGTGCCGAGGTTGGTGCGTAAACCTGTATGACCTTCAGCAGATACCGTTTGGTTATTCTGAGTATAAGGTACGCAACCCTCGTCGACACACTCTCAATCTTTACAACGTTGTTAACGAGAGACTTGTGGACGATAAATCCGACACCACCTTGGGACAGATGGTTGCCCTCCCGGTAATAGAGCAAGTTGCCGGATTCGAGGATTACCGTGTCCTCCCCCTCTCTTCGGACCTCGGATAATTCTATAATATGCCAGCGTAACTTGTCTATCTCTTCTTCCAGCTCCACGATCTTCTCGTCAGTCCTCAGGGTGCGTGCGTTCTATGTTGCCAGGTCAAGTCGTCTTAGGTGGCAACCGAACCTCTAGCCTCCACCGGAGATTCTTAGCACCCCCTGCCCTGCCGTTACCATGGTCGCCACCGTAGCCAAGAATAGCGGGGCCACCGGGAACTGGGGGCTGTCTCTTAGTAAACTTTATTTGCCATAGTTGCCACGCTTGGCGAGCGGGTTGGCAACCGCAGTTTTTTTTATTGTATTTTTGCTGTTATCAGGAAGATGCTGCCCATCTCCTGCCTGTTTCCCTTTGTCGCCTTTTACGACACCCACGGGAAGATATGGGGTAGTGGATATTCTTAACCGCCACTACACGGCAATGTTTGTATGCTGGTGGTTTTTTGAAATAAATAAATAAATTCTTATACTCACTAAGCACTAACTAGACCTTTCTCATCGCAGTCGTATTTGCTTGGCTGAATTTTACACAAAACTTCGGGGTCATAAAAAGTTAGGTCTGAAATAAACGAAAAATGCACTGATTTTTGTTATGTCATTTGTAAATTTGTTCGTGGTGTACAATAAAAGTATATTCATTCATTCATTCATAGTTATGTTTATCCGTCTGCAGACGGAGAGTTATGTTTTTCGGGTGTGTATATTTGTAACTTTGTTTGTTCCGTTACGGCCTTATGCGTCTCCCTCTCCGGAGCATGATAGAATATTACATTTTAAATTACAAGTACTAACACGGCGCAGGCACGATTTTACAATATGGTACTTCCCCAATATGGATTATGACAAACTACTGATACAAGATGATTTCAAGATTCGAGTTTTTTTATAATCTCATGGATCCTGTAACGTTGAAGATATGCATAAATGATATGATAATAAATGACAAATAAGCTAAAAAATTGCAATGCGTATCGTGATAACGCTATGTAGTAAACTAACGCAATTTATTTGGCTCCTCAAAAGGCATGTTAAGAGTATACTAGACTCAAACTCACTGCTCCACAAGATACTCAAATATGTTACAGCAATATTAGAGTCTAAAATAATATATTTCAGTTTATTTGTGCCCTTTTTGTTAAATTAACATAAGTGTTTTATTATAGAATAAGGGCACACTGTTCATCTGCCGCTAAGTGGACGCTGTAGCCCATAGATGTCTAAACCTATCGTCGATTAAGAATCAAAATGCAGATGCGCTGCCACCCCTGAGGACTAAAATGGAATGCCTCATTTCCAGTAAAAAGGGCCTCCGGGTTCTCTACATTCACCAAACAAAACACAACAGCATTAAACTGCTACTTTACGTTGATATTTTGTGAGAGCGTGGACTACACCGGCCGAGCCGACCCATTCGTGCTACAACCATAATATAGCTGAAGCGTGGCCCTACCACTTAAAAAGTTCTTCTTCGTCATCAAGCCATAAAGGTTATTGGAAATGCGTCTCTCCCGTTGGAGGGTAGGTTTGTCTTAATCACCACACTTGGTAGGTGGATAGCCGATTGCAGTACCAGACGTCTTGCATCTTTGATGCTGCTCCCCGTCGGCGGTCTGGGTATTTTACACCTAGATTAAATAGCTTAACGCCATCTATCGGAACGAAATGGCATGATGAATTTTCTTATAGGCCGTCGACATACCGACGTTGTAATCTATAGAACGTTTTCAAAATCGCTAATAAGTTAAACGATATATGTTGCGATAAAAGTAATTAATTACTTCCTTATCAACCTCATTGTCTACGAAAAGAAGTATGATAATTGTAATGAGAAGTATACATAAAAGTGTATCTATGAAATTATAACCTTCACTATTAGGTTCTCGCCCAAAGAACGCCACAAAACACTTGAACCACCTACATCCATTGACTTCCTGCATCTCTTACGAGGTCGCCACTCCATTAAGTGGAAGCCGCGCTTCACTTTGCTTATCTATGACAAACTTATTCAAAACAAACTGCAAATTACCAACCATTAGGGTTATCGTCAGTTGTATTTATAGCTTCACATGTTTGTATTAACAGAAAAACAAAAAATGAAATTACAAAATATCCTGTCTCAAGAAACATAAAATCCTTCTACGCTTACTTGATTGAATAAGAAATCAATGGAAACCAAAATTAATTTCATGGTTAGTAAACCATACTAATCCACTACATAAACATAAAACACAAATAAAAGGCTAAAGGCTTATTTTCGATCGTCAGAATAAAAGTTATTCATGAAATAAATTTAACTAGATATTTAGGTTTTCACGACACAGTTCTTTGAACGATGTCATCCGAAGGGCTCTTGTCTGTATAAATGTTCCCTCGGTTTTAGAGCCTTATGGAATATTTAGAGACGATGGCAGGAGATCCGACGGTTATACATTGGTCCCTTGGGAGAGAGGTAAAGCCCTAGTGTGGGATGCTACTTGCGTAGACTCTCTGGCGGCCTCTCATCTCAGGGGTACCTCGTTTAGAGCCGGGGTGGCATCAGAGGCAGCTGAACTGAGTAAGTGGCGCAAATATGACTACATATTTGTGCCATTTGCTGTAGAGACTATCGGTCCGTAGGGTCCACGTGCGGTGAAGTTCCTAAAGGAACTCCATTCACGGCTGGTAGTTGCTGCTGGTGATAAGAGGGCTGGTTCTTTTCTCGCTCAATGGCTAAGTATAGCCATTCAGCGGGAAAACGCAGCCAGCGTTCTTGGCACGATACCGCGGGGCGTAGGACTATATGATAATTTAAGTTTCTAGTTTTAGTTTTTTTTTATATATTTTATATATTATTATAGTTTTTAATATTGTATATATAATAAAAATTTAAACACTAGATATTTTATTCATTTAAATGTAATATTTAAAATACAACATATTATACAAATTTAGATTATGTAGTATTTTATTCGATATACAACTTTTATCTAATGATTGAATGATCATCACTATCAAATTTAACGTGCACGTTCTGCCAGAGAAGCAAGGCTGACAATGGCTTGATCTAAAGCTTGCCGCTCAATTTCAGGTGTTATCGCTTTTTTAACATTCTCCAGTATCCAAGTAATCATCCACTTCTGGTGAATATTAGTCTCAATTTGATGTCGTTTCGCGTGATAATCTAAACGATCTTTTAAAATTTTGAACACATGCTTTAATCTCTCCCGATGAAGATACATAATCTGTGTTTTATTCTGATTTTGTTCTTTATAGACTTAAAAATAATATGCTTCGTAATGTTCGTAATACAGGTATTAATATCGGTCACGGTCTGTACTTGGTTTTAAACGTGTCTAACGCCCTTAAAGGTTAAAACAGTAATAGAAAAACCCGATTGCGTAAAATTTTACTGAAAAGATAAAATAAATATATCTCTAGAAATATATCACCATAGATTCTAAGCCAGTGCTTGACTACTATCCCACCCATTGGTAAGCAGCCGTAGATGGTAAAGAGCACGGACAACAGAAATCTGTAATCAATATCATTCTTGCCTTGAAGACACCCACAAAATCGGAAGGAAAGAAAGATGCTGCCAATTTATTCCACTCCTTTCCTTGATTCCTTTTGATTGATCGATTAAGTAAACCGTTTGGTTCGAATGCGTGAGAAGTTGACAAAAAAGGGGTGGACACTCGCTGATTTCTGTCGCCAAACAGCAGAGTGCATACTGCTGTTGCTAGAGAGCCAGTATATTTTCAGGCTGTTAGGCATTCCATCTAAGTCTTTAGAGGTGATAACACATCTGTAGATATGTGCGTTTGACGTCGCTTGCAGATGTCTATGGTCTGCAATAGCTACTTACTATCAGATGGACTATAAATTCGTTTCACTTCAATAAAAAAAGAGCTGTATAATGCACATTTGAATCAGTATTGCTATTTACCCACGACGAAACAGAGAAGGTGTATAATGCGTTTAGGGTGGGAGATTGTGTTCTTGAGACAAATCCTTTACAGTTTTCTGTAAAGGATTTGTGATTAATCGGCGATGCTTCTAAGATAAGTGGTGTCAATTCGCCAGGGGCGCGGCAATAAACATATTTGTGCAAACGAATTTTCCCATTTTTCCAAAACGGTTTAACCGATTTGGAAACGGTTTTCTGTATAGAGTTTGTAATTCATAGGCGCTGATTCTTAGATAGATGTTATGATGTTTACTTAGCAGGGGGCACTGCAATAAATATATTTGTGCAAAACCATGTTCCTTTTTATTTTCCAAACAGTTTGACCGATTTGGATATGATTTTCTGTAAAGGGCTTGTAATTCATCGGCAATGATTCTTAGATAGATGTGATGGTGTTAACTTACCAAAGGGTGCTGTGGTATACATTTTTTACTCGTTAAAGTGAGTAGAAGCGAATTTTTCCCCGAGACGTTTGGACTTATTAAAAGCGGATATCGATTTTACAGAGCACGTTTGGGTTCTTAGAGTATCATCACTATGTTAATGCCATAATTACAGAACTGGATCAAGACAGCTTTGTATCCTTTCATCGGCCTGTAACCCATACAACGTGCTTCTCAATCGCTCTAACTCTTGCTATTATATGCTATTATGTATGACAGATATTTAGACAGCAACGCAGGAATTGTCTAAAAAGTCTAAAACAAAATGCAAAATTAAAATTAAGCAAACCCATGTCAATCCGTCGGTGCTGCCATTCCCAGTCCTCAAATGAACTAAAATTTGCATTTTTATGACTTTGTGACTAATTGAAATTACGTTGGGTACCTACGAAAATAAATGTAAGTAATTTTTCATTTATATAAATTGCTGCATCTCTTACCTTTCTGTATTGAAATTGTTAACAAAGATGGGAATGACACCCCAGACGGATTTACTTGGGTTCGTAATTACATTACCTAATAGGTGGGTGAATATTTGTGGTACTTACGAGTATATTTGAAACTAGCTGATACCCGCGATTTCGTCCGCGTTGCTTGATATATTAACAAAGAGAACACACTGAACTCTGAACACGTAGTGCTTATAAAAATCGTTGTTTCTAAAAACTTTAATAACTTTATATTAAATGAAGATATCGCAATATATTTTTTGACATAAGGTCCAAGTGTCTAAAAAATAAAAATTAGAAAACATAACTGAAATCTATCCAGTCTATCGTAGTTTTTACGTGATGCGCGCACAGCTGCAAACCTCTATCATCTTATTTATATTGCTGTGTCTATCGCTATGACAAACAAATAGGTACGCGAAGGTAGGCAGGTCTAAGGAGAGTAATTAATTGTTTATTATGACAGACCTCGCGACAAATGAACCTTTGTTTTAAAACGCTTTATTGAAACGAATTTCCTTATCGGAGGGTACGGGTTCGGCAGATGGGAGCTAGGCGACACAAAGTGTAAGATTTTTTCGTCACTACACCTTGAGTCGTAGTGTATTTTATTTTAAATGACGCTTCATTTTAATAGACGCTAGTAATACATTTATTTGTATTTGTTAATCAATAATATAATACGTTTATCAATAATAAGAAACTTCGTTCCAACCGTGTTCCACGACACTTACGCATGTTTTCTTATAAAAAAATTATATTTAATTCTTTTTCAATTACTTCCGTCAATTAACTTCCGTCGTTGGTTTCAAAATTCTAAAATTTTAATTATGCTTTTTATTTTAAATCAAACGCATTAATCTTCGACTATAATACGGTAAGTAGTGATGTAAACTACATACCTATGAGGAAATTACACTATTTCAGTGCAATAAAACTCTATGCACATTTGCCTTGAAGGTATACACGACGTAATCGGAGGGAAAGGCAAACGCTGGAAAATTATTCCACTCCATTGATGTACACATTACGAACGACGAAGCAAATCGTTTAGTTCGAACGCGTGGAATGTCGATAACAAAGGGATTGCGACCCGCTCAGCGTCTGTCAGGCTATCAAATGGTGAAAGGAGAGGGAAGAATTAAGACATGTAATTCCTGCGCACACTGTTCGGAATGTATCCCATAGAATGTCGAGAAGCTGGGTACTTTGTGCTTGTGATTGAGATTGAAAAATAATTTGAAAAAAAAAATTATTGTGGCAGCGTCATAGAATCGGCTACTCCATAATATGAAAATTGGAAATTGATGCAGGTGATGGTCAGCAGGATCTTCCTTGTAAAGTCTCAAAATAATAAAAACTGCGGTTGCCAAACCTCGTGCAAAGCATGACAACTATTGAAAATATCAGCAATCTATGGGAGAGGCCTATGTTCAGCCTGTAAAAAAAATATAAAATGAGAATAATTTCAATTCTTTAAAAGATCTGTTAATTGCTAGCGTTTAATAATTTTTAAGACATTTTTATTACGAGTAGCTTCGCGTATGTCTTATAGACGGCCGATTGACTTGAAAATTTGCACTCGTATCGAGGAACGATGACAATGTAATAACTAAATAACTTTGTTCTAGTATTCTGATCAGGATCACCAGGTTAAAATAAAATAATCAGTTTAGAGGTGATGTGTGTTGTTTAGGATTTTTTAAAGTCTAATGTTATTATCATTATCAAAAAACTGAAAATCTGCAGGTCAGCCCCATTAAGGATAAGGAATGTCATTTCTTTACGTGGTAGAGCCATGGTGCAGCTATATTAGTGGTATAGTTGTAGCACCAATGGGTCGGCTCCACCGGGGAAGGACCAAGCTCTCACAGAATATCAGCGTAAAATAGCAGCTTAAAGCTGCTGCGTTTCGTTTGGTGAGCGAAGAGGACCGGAGACCCTTTTTACTGGAAACGAGACATTCGACCTTAGTCCTCACGGGTTGTCATCCGTAAAGACTATTGCGTTGTCACGCATCTGTATTTTGATTTGTAATCAAGGATAGATGTAGATGTCTATGGGCCACAGCCACCACTTACCATCAGATAAACTCTCGTTTCTCACCCTTATCCTATAAAAATAGAAAAAAGTAATATACAAGCAAAATTATAAAGAAGTGGATCTAGACTATTAACCAAAACAGCCTTCTTTCTACCTGTAAGAACGTAATTCCTTGGCTGGATCACCATCCACTAATGACGTCCACTAAACGTTTCCACTAAACGTCATTCGATATGTTGACACCGAGATTTCCGATGCTGGCTAAGGCATTAAAGGGAGTGCCCTGAAATTTAGGATATACAACTTTTCTTTTATCTACTCTTCGCCTTCTGGGGGTTAAACTGGATTATATTTAGTTACCCCTAAGCCGAGACATTGTTTAACAAAGACTCGATTTCAGACCCAAGTTTGTTTCAGTAATAGACGACGTGTTTCCAAAAATTACGGCCAGTGTAAAAAGCATCACCAGTGCTGTCGTCAATGAATTTTACTGGTAAAAATGGTACTGTTGTTGAATAATGTTATGCTGCTAAATTACAAATCGTCTTCTTCATTCAATATATTGATGGGAAATTTAAGTACAATCGGGGTGGAAACATTAGACATTATATACACTTACTTCTAATTGCCGAGGGGTACCGTATGCAGGTAGGGTCCAGTATTCACGCAAAATTATTACTTTAACTCATATATAAAAAGAGTATACAAAAGTGCACACATATTTTGTTGAATAATTCAGAAAAGTCTTATTGGCAATTTTTACGTGGTAGAGCCATGCTGCAGCTATATTAGTAGTATAGTTGTAGAACGAATGGTTCGGCTCGACCGGTGAAGGACCACGCTCTCACAGAATACCAGCGTAAAATAGCAGCTTCACGCTGCTGTGTTTCGTATGGTGAGTGTAGAGAACCGGAGACCCTTTTTTCTGGAAAAGAGGCATTCCATCTCAGTCCTCACGGGTGGACAACGCATCTGCATTTTGATTCGCAAGCGAGGATAGATGTAGATGTCTATGGACCACAGCAACCACTTACCATCAGGTGGACTGTGTGCTCGTTTGTCACCCTATCCTATAAAAAAAAAACAATGAAATTAGAAAATTTTATTTTGTTGGCTCGAAAAAAAAAACAAAATATTATATTTTTTAATAATTTAACGTTTTGACAATTTCTTTACTCTTTTAAGGCTTCTATAAAACTCGAATATTTGCAGACACTTTGCAACTGCTCGGATTTTAATTTCAACTGAAGTGGATTTGAGGAGAGGTTAACATGATTTAGCTTTTACTCTCTCGACCATTTTTGTTTTCGGAAAGAGATTTTTTTTTGCCTTAGAAATATCACGTAGTAATACATTAATAAAAATTTAAAATATCCCGTTATTTTTATTTAGTATATTTATTTATTACCAAACCTCCGAATCATCAGACTTGACGTCGCCTATGTTCAGCAGTGGACTATAAAGGAATGTAACGGTAAGGAATCCCTATCCCAATGATTGGTATTATCACTAAATAGTAAATATATCTTACGTAATTTTGAGTAAGGGTTGTCAATAAAATATTAGGTACAGCCCTGCGTCAGGATGTTAGCGGTGTTTCAGTCCAGTGCCTCGAAAAACACGTTAGCCCATTAGTCCTGCGTCCATCTTCCCTTCATTTGTATCAAACTGCCGTCTCGTCGGACTATGATATTGAGGGAACAGAGAGTGCTTTATGTGCCATTAAAGTGTAATGTACCACAGAATACTCTTTATTGAAAGGTACGTACGAGTACGTAAGTATAATATCTCAATGTCCGCTACAGATGGTGCAACATTTCATTTCTTATTCGGAGGATATTAAATTAATATCCTTGTCATATATTAATTATTCGAAGATATAGATGTTATTTATATATGTATTTTATATACATATATAAGTTTAACAGATAGTTTTTTTATAGGATAAGGGTGACAAACGAGCACACAGTCCACCTGATGGTAAGTGGTTGCTGCGGCCCATAGACATCTACATCTATCCTCTGTTACAAATCAAAATGTATGACTTGTCACCCGTGAGGACTAAGATGGAATGCCTCATTTCCAGTAAAAAAGGCCTCCGGCCACCTACACTCACCAAGCGAAACGCAGAGGTAAACCTCTACTTCACGCTGGTTTTCTGTGAGGTCGTGGTACTACCCCAGTTCGAGCTGGCTCATCCGTGCGACGGCAAAAGCTGCCACGTGGCTCTACCACTGTTAAAGTAGTCCTCTCATTGTTCGGTCGTAATGACTCGCACGCTTTTTCAAATTCTCAAATATCGATTTGACAATCGATTCTAACTGTCGATTACTTCTTATCCCTCCCTACCTTACTTTGTTCCCATCATCTTGCTACATTCTTTTATTGTGCGCACAGTGACAGCGTCGGTTACAACAATAATGCCGAAAGGAAGTGCCGAAGGTCAAATTGCGTTTTATAGGAAAAAAATTAAGAAATTACAAACTAAAGAAGACAAATGTCGTAGGCGAATCATTGTGTACTCGGATTCGTCTGATTGCGAAGCAAAATCTGGTTAGCAACATTTATTTACGTTAATTTACATGCTTATCCAACTATTACAAATAATTTATGTAATTTACTTAACTAGAGTTGACCGTGAGTCAACCAAAAATGAAATTTTGGCCTGAGAGTTAAGCGAGAGTTAGGTGAATGATGCATTGCTTAGCACAGAATTGACCGTGAGTCAATAAGCTAGCAATAACTACGTTCGATTCCTATTATTTAATTAAAAAGTTAAAATTTGAAAATGTTATACATTGCGGTGTTAAATAGAATTTGTTTGTATACCCACTTTCTTACAATAAAAATGTTTGTTCCAGAAATCGGAACCAACGTTACCGAGAACAATGAGAATAACTTAAATACCGCTGGATTATGATCACGTTGATGAAAATCTTCCAAATTCAGCTCATAGTGAGACCATAGGAAAGGCGCCGATCTTCGGACAGCCGTTGCCCTCTTTAGACCCAGAATTTTAATAGCCTTGGGAGAGCTTGTTCCTGAATAGGTAACATATGGGGAAGATATCCATCCAGATTTGTCCCAGAGATGGGCACCAATCCTCCGAAGAGGTCTAATAGAAAAGGACCAAAATGACATAATAATCAAGGACTATGCCACCCCACAAAACTGCAAGCTGTTTAGTGGGCCTATTTTAAATCATGAAATAGCGGCTGCTGTTTACGAATTTGCACGAACACTGGATAAAAAAATACAAAATTTGCTACAACAAATAGAGGTAGGTCTTACAGCCATAAATAAAGCTGTTCCTATTTTGCTTAGGAGCGATAAAAATGCATCTTTCAAACATTTTATTGCCTGTACCTTGTACAGACAATAAAATGTTTGTCGGAAACATGTAAAATTTTATCCGATCTATGTACTTGCTTCAAAAACCCAAACTCGAATCAGGTCTTTAACACAAGGATTGGAGAAGACTTTTGCGAATGTAATTCAAGATAGTGAAAGAGATGAGATGCTTTTTAGTAGTAACTTATCTGAAAAAAATCTCCAAAGCTATAGAGAAACAAGGTCCTCAAATTAAAAAACTAGACACAAAGCCTCCAGGTCCATTATCTTTTCGCTCGACAAGGCCGCAGGGAAACTGGAGAAGCCCTTCTCGCTCGATGAACAAAGGGGGGTGAGGAGGGTCCAGGAAGAACACCTCAATGAATCAGAAACCCCAGTCGTCACAGGGCGGCTTCAATTTAACAAGAACTTGGAACAGACTATCACGTACAGACCCTCGGACATAAAGGTACATGCCGGTAGATTAAAATATTTTTACAATTGTTGGTGTAATATAACTAATAATAGAATAGTTTTAAATTAGATTCGTGATGGTTTCGCCATCCTGTTTAGTAAAAAAGTAAAAAATATTACAGATACTCGCCATAAGTTGTTACCGACAGAGAAAACACTTTGTTTAGAGCTATCGAAAAATTAATCGATCTAGAGACCATATCCATTTGTACGAGTAAACCATCCCAAAATCAATATACATCTAATATATTTCTAGCACCTAAGCCTAATGGTGACTATCGTTTCATTTTAAATTTAAAATTATTAAATAAATTCATAGAAAAGTTACATTTTAAAATGAAAGATTACAGAACTGTTATCCTGCTCATATCGGAGGGGTGTTACATGGCCACCGTAGATTTAAAAGAATCCTACTTCTAGTTTCAATTAAACCTAAACATAGAAAATTCTTAAGATTCCAATTTGAGAGTGATAATTCTCAATTAGTCATATATGAATGTAATGCGATGCCTCATGGTCTCTCGGCAGCCCCAAGAACTTTTACAAAAATAAGAAAGGTAGTTGTAGGCTAATTGAGAAATCGGGGCTCAAATTAGTGGTATATCTCGACGATATTTTATGTTTAGGATCTTAAATTATTAATAAGTAATCGCGCATTCTGACTAGATACCGCGCTACCTGAAAATAACAGCTCCGTGAATGCGGCATCTCAATATTGTAGTGTGTATAAACAATTTGCAAGGATTCTAGTGTGCATCAAAAATTAAGCGTCTGAGCGCGCGAAGACCTATCAATAATCTAAAATATAGCCATTAGTTTACCGATTGAAAGCAGAATTATATATTCAGACTTGTCAAAAAATACTTGTTACTGCCTCAAAGTACCATTAAAGAATTTGCACATTTAATAGGAATTCGTTAGTTATACTTGGATGTATGCACAGATGTTAGAAAGGCAGAAATATTTAGCTTTGCTTTAATTTCATAATAATTATAACGCCATATTCACCCCTACTATCGATATATTGCTAGATCTAATTTGGTGGTCTAAGTATATTTATATTTATAAAAATGAAATAGAGAGACCAACATCTGTTTCAGAGATATTTTCTGATGCAACAAAACAGGGCTGGGGTGCTTTCTGTAATAATGTACGCACTGGGAGTAAACGGAAAACGGAAGAACTTGAGTTTCATATTAATTATTTAGAACTCAAAGCAGCGTTCCTTGGGCTAAAGATATTTGCTCGTGATGAATGTAACTGTGTAATGTTATTGCGATGTGACAATACTACCGCAATAAGATACATCGCAATCAAATGGGAGGAATAAAATATCCTCACTTAAACGAAATCACAAGAGGTATTTGGTAATAGTGTGAGCAGCTGTATACCTCATACATAAACTTAAAGAATAATACGAGTAAAGAAGCTGATCAAGAATCTCGCAACAAAAATGCAGATACGGAATTAGAAATATCTAGAACAACGTTTCAAAATATTACCGACATTTTAGGAAAACTAGATATAGATTTCTTCGCTTTTCGCGCCAATGCCAAATATAAAATGTATGTATCGTGGATACCAGATCCGGATTCTTTTACAGTAGACGCTTTCACTATAAGTTGGACACCATACTTCTTTTATGCTTTCCCACCATTTACATTAATTTTGATGTGCCTTCGAAAGATCAAGACAGATAGGGCAGAAGGCATCCTCGTATTTCCTTACTGGCCGTGGCCTACTCAACCGTGGTTCCCAGTCTTAAGAGCTATGCGTATCTCCGGAATTATTTATTTAGACACTAACCAAAACCTCTTTCAATAACTTTTTTTTGTAGGAATTGGAAACAGTTCCAACTTTCCCTTGGAGTCGTGAGACTATTCGGGAAGAATAGGAAGAAGTCTTCATTGGCACAAAACATCTTACAACAGTATGGCTGCACTTATAAATTCTGGTGGAAATATTGCAATGACTTATGTGGAATCGATAGTTCTATCATTTCTTACATATCTTTTTAATCAGGGTGCGTCATATGGCTCACTCATTAGCCATAGGTCTCCTTTGGCTTTATTATTAAATATTGATGTTAGTAATAATAACTTATTAAAAAAAATTAAGGGAGTATACAAATTAAGACCATCGTTTCCGAAATATACTAGTAGTACATGGGATCCGCAGGGAGTACGTAATTACATAGCACAATGGAAACCTCATGACTAGGTGTCTATTGAAAAATTAACGAAGAAAGTTACTATTCACGTGGCTTTATGTACGGCCCAAACATTGTCTGATAAAAATTAAGAATATTAAACTAAGTCCCAGTGATATTAAAATTGCCATTTACGATTTAATAAAAACTTCTGCTGCGGCTGCTTTTGCACCAACAACCATTGTTGGTGCTTCCCCATTTTAAGGAAAATTTAGACATATGCCCAGCAACTGCTATCAAAACTATATTTCTCGAACGGAACAGTTGAGAACTAGTAAGGTGGGTAATTTATTACTAACGTTGAAACGTTCATACCGAGCCGCTACGAGTCAGATGATTGCGCGATGGGTTAAACAAGTCCTGGCGGAAAGTGGAGTGGATGTGGCGAGGTTCAGCGCTCACAGTACGAAACACGCTGCCACATCCGCGGCTAGAAGCGCAGGGGTCTCACTCGATGTAATCCGAAGAACCGCGGAATGAACGTCTTAATATAATTATTCGCTAGGTCTTACAATCGAAAAATAGTAGACAATAATGAATTCGCAAGAGCAGTGTGTATTAATGATTAATTCCACAATGTAAAATTATATTATAAATTTTCTAAGGAGCTGTATAATAATAATTATTTTTGTTATTAAATCTAAATCAGTTGATAAAATTTGGTCTTATTTTACTATTAATGTAGAATATGTCTCGGCAAAACTAATCTCTAAACATCTACCTGTTAAACTTATATATATATATATATATATATATATATAATATATATATAATATATATATATATATATATATATATATATATATATATATATATATATATATATACATACTAGCTGACCAGGCAGACGGTGTTCTGCCATCTCCGACAACCCTGTGTCCTATAAAAATTCTTAAATTCGTAATAATAAATATTGAGGGTCACTTATCTCTCAAGTTGGACCAAACTGCACACAGTGTGTAAAATTTCATTGCAATCAGTTTAGTAGCTTAGGAGTTCATCGCGGACAAACAATGTGACACGTAATTTTTATATATAAAGATATAAAATACATATACATTTATATCTCCGAATAATGTGTCGAAATAATAGTACAAGATCAAACGAACTTCTAAGTAAATTTCGATCAGTATTATGAGTCACTATATTCGAAGATATAGATAAAGCTTCCACCCGTCACAGCCCGAAAGGGTTTTGCCGAATCAAGAATATATATGTATTTACTGACAAACAATCTCTGAAAAATAAAGCAAGATGACGGGAACAAGGTACTCGTAAGGTAGGGATAATAAGTAATCGACAGTTAAAATCGATTGTCAAATCGATATTTAAGAATTTCAAAAAGCATGCGAGTCCTTGCCCAAACAATGAAAGGACTACCTGTTAAAATTATATATGTATATAAAACACATATTTATATAACATCGATATCTTCGAATAAAGTTACTCATATAATACTGATTGAACTTCACTTAAAAGTTAGTTTGATCATGTATTATTAATGTGTATTTTAGAAACAACAATAAAATAAAAAGTATGCAGCGCCTAAAGTAATTAAAGTTTTTTTTTTATATAGGAGAGGGGGCAAACGAGCTTGCGGCTCAACTGATAGTGACTACCGCCGCCCATGAACAGCTGCAACACAGGGAGGGAATTGCAGATGCGTTTCCGGCCTTTTAAAAAGGAGTACGCTCTTTTCTTGAAGGTCCCTAAGTCGTATCGGTCCGGAAAAATCGCTGATGGTAATCGATTCCAAACGGAAGTCGGGCGAGAAAGAAAACATCTTCTAAATCGCACAGTGGTGGACCGCCAATCATCCAGATGGTGTGGATGGTATCGGGAGTTGTGCCGCGACGTGCGTTCGTGAAATTTGGCGGCTGGGATTAATCCGAACAATTCCTCAGAGCACTCCCCGTGGTAGATGCGAAAGAAAATGCAAAGGGATTCAACATCTCGTCGCAGTGCCAATGAATCGAGCCTATCGGAAAGGACTCGGTCGTCAACGAGTCGAGACGCTCTGCGCTGGATGCGGTCAAGTGGAAGGAGCCGGCACTGGGGAGCCCCTGCCTAGAGATGGGAACCGTATTCCATGTGAGGCCGAACCTGCGCCTTGTAAAGTTGCAGGCGGTGTGCCGGCATGAATCGGTCACTAATCAGCTGGTGATCCTCAAGGTTCCGCATGAGCTGGCAGTTAATAATTAATTCCATTACTTTGGAGAACAAGGAGGTGATCGCGATAGGCCTATAGTTGGATCGGGTGGACAAAAGCTGTCTTCCATGAATTCGGGACTACGCCTTGGGAGTAGGAGTACCGGAAAAGACGCGTTAGGACCGGTGCCAACTCCGGAGCACACGTCCTCAGCACAATTGGGGGGATTCCGTCAGGCCCACTCGACTTGTGGATGTCCAGGGAGAGGAGTGCTCTGCAAACCGAGCGCATCCGGCATGGAGTACTCACACCGCGGGATGGTCGACGGTGTTTTCCCCCCGTCATCAAGAGTCGAGTTGGACACAAAAAGGGAGCCTAAAAGGTCAGCTTTGTCTTTTGCGTCTTGGGCCAGTGAGTCGTGCTCCCTGTGCAGAGATGGTAGTGATGGCTTACAGAAATTCCCTTGGACAGCCTTGGCGAGAGACCAGAATGCACGGGTTCCCGAAGGAAGACGAACTAGTTTCTCGCCAATTCTACCTATGTGCTCTGACTTTGCCTTGGCAATAACTTTTTTGAAGGACCTGGAGGCGAAGTTACACTTCTTTTTAAGTGTGCTGGTGTTTACATCGCGAGTCGCCGAAGCCGCAGCTCAGGCTTGATAACACTCCTGCTTACTGCGTAATGCAGTCTTACAGGAGCGACCAAACCAAGGCTGAGATCTTCCTCCGATGGGTACCACAGATGATGGAATAAATAGTTCCATTCCCTGTAGCACCACATCAGTGACAGAGTCAGCAACAGCGCTGGGATCATCTGGCGAGAAGCAAACCCGCCCCCATGGGTAGGATGCAAAGAAAGACCGCATTCCGTCCCAATCCGTCGACCTGTAATGCCAAACACGGCGGCAACCTGCAGAACGCAACCGAGAGGGGAGCGTGAGTGGCACCACATTCTGGATCAGACAATGGTCCGAAGAGCCGAGAGGAATCATCGGGCATCGATGGAAATCTGATATCCGTCCGGATGAGAGGTCAGCAGACGGTCCAACAGGGAAGGTGTATGATCCTCCACATCTGGAATCCGCGTAGGCGAAGTAACCAATTGTGTCAGACCATATGTCAACAGATCTCCTCGCATGATCGGTTAAACGTGAACCGAGCCATTCGGCGTGGTGGGCGTTAAAATCGCCAAGGATTACGATCTCTGCGGATGGGACCTGTTGTAGCAAAGAATCTGTAGCCATTTGGACGTGGTCAATGAGTCGGTCTGTTTCGGCATTACCGCTATGGGACCTATAGAGGCACCCGTAGACGCGCGTATGGTCGTCGCTGTCTACGCGTAGCCATAGGACGGATAGGTCCGAACCTTCAAGACGACCGAGGCGTCGAGAACAGATGTCCTCTCTGACATATACGCAAACTCCAGCCCGAGGCACAAAGGAGTGCTCCAATTTGTACCTCGGGTAGGAGAGATACGAAATATCAGCCGGAGAGGAAACCTGCGTCTCGGTCAGAAAGAACAAGGCCGGCTTCGCCCTCTCGAGATGGTAGTGGACGGCGTTTAGGTTCGAGTGAAGTCCCCTGATGTTGCAGAAATTCACGGATAACGTGGCAAGGGTCGCTTTGGTCTTGTTGCTCAGTTTGTCCCGAGCAGTTATGTATTTGAGCGGAATTTCGCTCCCCCCCTCCCCCCAGAATACGCGGGGCAGCCTGAGCACCCAGTCTCAGGAGTGAAATAACATAGTCGTGGATGCTCAGCGAGGGATTCTCCAGGGGTGCTGGTAACCTCCTGGGTTAGTCTAACGTGTGATTCAACTACCATGTTGACGTGGAGGGAGTGGGGGGGGGGAATATGGCCTCCGATCACCTGCACTCACCAGAAGAAACGCAGAAGCAGAGCTTCTATTTGACGCCGGTATTCTGTGAGGTCGTGGTACCAACCCGGCTCGAGCCGGCCCATACGTGCAACAGCAAAAACTGCTGCGTGGCTCTACCACCGTTGAATATATAACTCGTCGAAAGTATCGAAAATATATCGATAGTATTAATATAACTCGTTTAAAAAGTTGAAAAACCATATTTAAAACTGTATATCCCATGGTGCCAACAAAACTAAATTGTCTTTTAATTTGACGCTAACGCCATTTAGATGCAAATTCAAATAATAATAACCTATACATAATAATCAAATAAAACAAGTTTACCGTTTTGTGTAAAAATGTAAATTTTTGTAAAGTTCTAAAATATTATTCATAATACTTACATTTGTTATTAATGTGAACAGTTCTTCCGGTTCGGTAGTAGGTATCTGTGTGTGTTCCTCAGGGCTCAATTCTTAACGCCTTCCTGTTCTTATTTTATATTAATTACTAATGGTAGGGAATAACCATGATATAGTTATATTTGCTTATGATACTTCATTCATTTTCCGACGTAAAAGCCAATTATTAAAATATTAAGAATTGAATAATGCTATATCAAAAGTAGTACCTACTGGTTTAACGTCAGTAATAAAACAGACAGTAATAAAACGAAATGTAAAAAATTTACAACACCAAATGTTGTTTTCCCTCGGAATTACAGTGGACGCATAATGGGACTCTCATATATATAAACTAGCTAGGAAACCAAACAGGCATTTTAGTTCTGAAACATAAGCTGTAAAAACATTAGAGGCCTTACATGTGTTGAAACAGCTAGATTAGTTTATTTTAGTTATTTCCATAGCATAGCTTTATATGGAATCTTGCAATGGTGTAATGTGACTGACATTGAAACTATCTTTGGTTTGCAGAAGAGAGCCATAGAAATATCTTAGAGAATAATTTGGATAAATAAATATATTAACTTAGGCTTCTCAATATATTTTTGAAAATTTTATGTATGTACACAAAAAAAAAAGTTTTTGCTGACTCTTTCCAGGACAGAAGTTTTTTCCGAACCAGTGGTCAAAGTTAAAAATCACTTTCATTTAGTATTCTTGTAATATATATTGAATAAAAATGATTCTATTCTATTCTGTTGCATTTTGAAAATAATCAAAATTAAGTTTTAAAGGTATATCACCAAAACCTTATAAGTGAATTCTTAAACTATTTGTTCCACGAAAATTTTGTACCCTCGTCATAACGCTATTAGGTTAGATTTTCGGGTAAAATTAAACTGTAACAACGTACTACATCTTTTAAGGGTTTCAATTTTCCAAAGTAGGTATTCTCTTACTGGAACTTAAGCAACGTACGTAATAAATGGAAGCTTTCGTCACAATTTCACGTTTCCACGTATAGCGGTATATGCTATACAGTCTATGCGTCTAAATACAGTCACTATTTTTAATAAATACTTCGCATCATTGTTTTGAAAACTTAAGAGTAAATTATTGAATTATTTAAACTCAACAGTATTTGTATCAGAATTCAAATAAATAATAAAATTTTCTCTCCATAAAATTCGAAAATCTATCTCCCCCCTGTAAGGGGTTGTTCTGAAAAATTGCAAAATTCGTTTTCATTTATTTTATTTACAGAATAAGTTTCGAGTCTAGTTAGTCTCTCTCTCTCTCTCGACCTGCTAAGTAACATTAGGTATAGTTATAGTGATAGTATAGTGATGCCTCCTCAATATATTGCCTCATAGGGATTTCTTTGCCATAGTTGTACGCTGGGCAGGTGCGTTGGCGATTACAGTTTTTTATTTATTATTTTGAGTTGTTATCAAGACGGTGTTGTTGTCCAAAAATATAAAAGCCAGCACACTAGTGAGTGCCATGTGTAACGTGGTAGAGCCATGCTGCAGCTATATTAGTAGTATAGTTGTAGCACGAATGGGTCGGCTCCACCGGGGAAGGACCACGCTCTCGCAGAATACCAGCGTAAAATAGCAGCTTAATGCTGCTGTGTTTCGTAGGGTGCGTGTAGAGAACCGGAGACCCTTTTTACTGGAAAAGAGGCATTCCATCTTAGTCCTCATGGGTGACAACGGCGAAGCTAGTTTTTTGCTAGTTCTAAACAAATAAAAAAACAAAGAAAAATAAAAAAGCAAGTTTATTTGCGAATAAACACTTTTCAGCATTCTAAACTGTTGTTTGCGGGCATTACAAAAATTCCCCGGGTTAACAGTACAAGCGCTCTTATCGACTCATTTATATGCTAATATGTTTCGGAGCAGTTTATTGGCTACATTTCTCGTATATTGTTTTCTTTGATATTTTTTCCCAAGCTATTTGATGATAAAATAGAAAATTCTTTACTATGACACGAGCACTATTAATATATTGGTTTGTTTGTTTTTGATCGCATGCTCGAAAACGGTTCTAACGATTTTTATGTTTAGGATATAGGGGTTTAACAGGGTGAAAACTCAAACTAGCTAGGTTTCATTTGTGGGAAAATTAGTACGAGAGTTCGAATCATGCGATATGGTCAGATTATTTTGGTTTTTATTTTTTGTTCTTTAGTATTCTCGCCCATACGGTGTGTATATTTTTTTATCGTGAGGTCAGAGCTTTGGTCGAAAAATGTTTGATTACGTTATATGAAATTCCATTATATAAAACAGGTTCAAGGTTTTCATAGATTTCATTAGTTTACTGAAACACCAAATCTGTGTGACCAGATACGGATGGCATTTACTTATTTATTTGGTATCTGGCATCCACTGATTAAACGTGTCTTAACTTAGATTAAATAATGGAAACAAAAACCTAAACACGATATATCGTGTTCAGTTTCCTAATTCCATTATTTATATCATCGGTACTGGATTGTACATATGTTTAGCTGAAGACTATCGGCATACAGATGGTACGAGCAACTGAAACCATTCGATACTGAGTTTATAAATATCGGAAACAATATTGGAGATAACACACGCCTTGCAGCAAGCCGACTTTAACGTTAGCCCAAGCAGAAAACTTTGTAAAATATGCAATTAAATTATAGCGAAATGTTAAATAATAAAGAATATTCTGAAGGCACGCGGAATGCTTTTATATGCAGGACGATTGTGTGACTGTTGGGAATCGTTTTCCAGTGGGAATCACTCCGCAACTCCGTTATATTCTTTTATACGATAATAAATATTGTGTAACGTAAAATAAAATGTTATTACAAAAAGGCCTATTATGGACTTTTACTTATAGAATAAGGGTTCTAAGCGAGCATACAGTCTATCAGTTGGTAAGTGGATGCTGTGGCTCATAGACATCTACATTCGCCCACGATAAGAAAACACAGACGCATTGTCATCCCTGAGGCAGACTGATCCCTGAAACGCATTAGTATTGAGCTAATATTTTACTTTGGTATTCTGTGAGAGAGCAGTCCTTCTGCGGTCGAGCCGACCCATTCGTGTTACAAACATAACATAGCTGTAGCGTGGCTCTGGCACTTCCTAAGCCACGTCCACGTTCACTATAAGACGTTGTGATTAGGTACATTAATCACTTTCGTAAAATACTAAATGTCACTACAACAATTTACCTGTTACTCAAAAATGACGAAACCAAATATAAAACTTCAAAAGGAAGCCAACCACGATTTCTAACAGAGTTACACAGACGCACTGCTCATCTGGATCAGAACAATTCGATTATAGACCCCTAAACACTATGATATGATCGAGAGAATGAATGAAGAACGATTGACGAAAAAAGTGTATAAGACGAGTGTGAATGAAAGTGTTGGAAGAGGTAGACCTAGGCGGACATTTCTAGACCAAATCAGGGACGTCTTGAAAAAAGGCCAGGTCAAGAGTACCCTAAACCGTAGAGCATGTATGAAGGGAATAATGAAAGTGGACGAAGCGAAACAAGTATGTAAGGATCGTAGCAAGTGGAAAGAAGTGGTCTCTGCCTACCCCTACGGGAAAGAGGCGTGATTGTATGTATGTATGTATACACTATTACATTTACGGTTACGTAGCGTAGTAGTTTACCCATGAGAAATGGTGCTAAGGGTCGCGGGTTCGAATCATGCACAGGACAAAAATTGTATGGATTACAAACAATTATTCCGTGCCTATATGTTATACCAGCGGCCAATACTAGTTTCTTTAGAATCGGTGTGTGCTGATAATATTATATCACCACCAAAACTCTACGACAGTACCATGGCAGAGGAGATTAAAGTAAAAAATAATTTAAATATTATCAAAAGTAATATAATCGTGTATAGCGATGACATGGGAAAAAATTTAGACTTAATAATGCTTTAAAGGGACAAAAATTATAAATTGCTGCATGCCTGGAGCATCTTTTAGTGACATCCTAAATAAAATTATAGTTACTAAATTTTTCCCAAATAGTATTATTACAAGAAAGTAGTAAAGGAGAATTTTTGGGCCTGTAGTTAACTAATTGGTTTAAACTTTAAAAAATTGGCCTTATTTTTCTAAAGTAAAATACAAAAAAGTAGCTCTTTTTACAATCTAGAATTCGAAAAAACAATGAAATAAGAAATACGTTAGAAAATCGATTGTAGTGTATTCTTTATGGCAATAAATCGATTACCCTAAAGAATACACTAGTGAAATTCTCCTTTCTGAACTTCTTTCTCTTATCTTCCAATAGAGGACTTCTCATTTTGAAACTTAACAGATTTTCGATTCAATTTGAAATGAGCGCAATATAATCGATTCTGGATTAAATTTAGCATTTTAATATCTATTTTCGATTATTTTTCTGTATTAACTAGGGAGATAAAAAGAATTGCGTACATATCTACAGAATAATAATAAAAAATACAATATATCAACATTCAAATAAGTAACTGTTACAACAACAGCTCAAGTAACCGATCTCAGATCGATATCCCTAATATTCGCTTCCCTTAATTGTTGTTGTTTTAACTTTCGTTAATCGTTTCACCATTTTATTTCATTATTAACCACAGTTTTTTTACGTGATTTTATATTGATCCTGCTTTTATATCTTTAAGTAGTGAACAGTAGCCTGTTACAGTGTAATAACAGTGTAAAAATAACCAGTTACAGTGTTGTTACTACATAAAGTCACTTTTACTTATTCTATAATAACTCAGCTCCTGGATTGATAAATCTTGCCAGATTTTCTGCTAAAAATTGTTTATATATACGCTTACAAATGGTTCTATTTTCAGCTTGTGAACACTTGGTCCCAAGAATGTATGGAGACGTCTCCTTCTCCTTTAGAATGCAGCCCACAAATAAGTAATAAGAATTGTTTACACCTGGTGCATCAAAATTGACAAGGCATGATGAGCAAAGAATTGGATGTTGAATTCTTTTTAAATAATAACAACAAACATCTCCTTTGTATAACTGAACATTGGATAAAAGATTATAATTTAATGTTTAATTTCAGAAAACCCCAGGTGGTCAGTTCCTTCAATAGAGAAATAATTTTACGTGGTTGCACTTTAATATTAGCTGATAAACCATTATTATATAAAGAACGTAAGGATATTGTGAGCATCTGTGCTAAGCGAACTGTAGAAATGGCTTGTGTCGAGCTCATTGTTGTGAATGCTTACAGACCCCCATGTGCTACTTACGAATATTTTGAAAAGATTTTGGAAGAAGTTTTACTCAAACTTAGTAAACAGAACAAGTTTGTTGTAATATGTGGAGATTTTAAAATCAATCTACTTGAAACTTATTCCATTAATATTAAGTTTAGCTTATTATTTAAACCGTATAATCTTGTTAATTTATTCTTAGAAGCGATACGTATTGCTGGGACTAGTGCGACCTGTATAAATAACATTTTTACAAATGTCCAAAAGCCCTTGCATAAATCAATTATTCAAAATTTTAGTTCAGATCACTGTGAACATTTGGTCTCATTGTCTTACATACACAAAAACAAAAATGAGAAAGTTGTGTTTGTTTCAATAAATGAACATCGTTTGTAGATGTTTAGAAGTAACATAGTAAAAGGGCTTCCATCACTTTCATTTAAAATAGTGCTGATTATTTGTGTGGTTCATTAATTAAAATTATAACTTGTGAATTGTCTATAAACAGTCGCAAATCATTTAATGAATGGGCGACAGTAGGAATTTATAAAAGTAGACGAAAGTTATACGAGCTTTATAATGAAAGATCATATAATGATAGGGTTATACTTACAGAGTATGTAAAAATATATACTAAAATTTAAAAAAAAGTATGTACTTCAGCTAAGGCTTTACATTTAACAACAAAATTTAAACTGCATCCGATAAAATTAAAAAGACATGAACTATAATTAATAGTGCAACGGGCTAGGTCAAACCTCCGTGGTTTCAAAACTCGGATTTTCAATTGAATATTAACAATAATTTAACTCAATCTGATCAAAAAGTTGCTATGGCTTTTGAGAAACATCTTACTGATGTTCCCTTTTTGACAATAAAGTCATTAAATTCTCCTCCTTATGTCGCCGAATCATTGCTTAAACAAAACGTAGAGTCTTGTTCAAATACTTTTAAATTCCGTAGAGTATTGCCAAAAGATATCGTTAAATATCTTAAAACTATTGATGTTAGGAAAACTGCAGACTTATGGGGGTTTTCCGTTAAAGTTATTGCATCTATAATAAATACTATAGCACCTTATCTAGCCACAATTTTTAATACAAGCGTCGAATCTGATATGTTTTCTGATCTAATGAAACATAGTAAAGTCATACCCTTATTTAACCTGCAAATGAAAATGAAAATGCTAAATGTGACCTGCAAAGAATATAATAATCCGAATAATAAAATATTCATAAAAATAATGTTGAGGAATAAGAATTACAATGATTTTAAACAATATGCGCTACTTGTCACTTTTTGTTTCAACATAATGTTTTTATAATATTTCTGTACCGACCGCGGAGGTACCGACTTTCATAATATTCAATACCAAAAAATCATTAACTATAACATAAAATTGAGGTGGATATTACGAATTTACCATATTTAAATTATTTAAATTTTTCGGGACCAATTACTTTTACGTCACCAGGGTTGCCACAAATAAAAAATCGAGCATACAGTCCATCTGATGGTCAGTGGGTTCACAGATACATTGTATACAGATACATTGTCATCCTTGAGGCACACTCACCTTATGAAACACATTATTATTGATCTGCTATTTAATGCAGGTATTCTGTAAGAGGGTGGTCCTTCTCCGGTCGACCCGACCCATTCGTGCTACAACCATAACATAGCTGCAGCATGGCTCTACCACTTCTAAAGCCCCGTCCACGTTCACTATAAGACGTTGTGATTAGGTACATTTAACACTGGTAGAATACCAAATACCACTACAATAATTTATCTGTTACTCAATATGACGATACCAAATATCAAACGTCAAAATGAAGCCAACCATGATTTCTAACAGAGTTACACAGTGGCACTGCATCTGGAACAGGGCAATTCGATTATAGACCGATACTATAACATTTACGGTTCCGTGGCGTAGTGGCTTAGCTATGAGTTATAGTGCTAAGGGTCGCGGATTTGAATACTGCATGGGACAAAAATTTGTATGGACTACAAACTAATTGTTAACAGTAACTAAAACTTTATTTTAATAATAATAAGAAATATAAAATACTCCTCCTCGTATAAAATATTCCTCCTCAGCCTAGGAGTCCATCCGAGTAGTTACAGACTGATGAAATACAGAAGTGACAAAGCCTCTGTAGCTGTTTTAGTTTAAAGTTGGCTGCAGATGTTCTTGGACTGTAACAACTAACCCCTTGCCATGAGGTGAACGGTAAGTTCGTTTTAAACTTTAGTTTTATAAATAGTTTTCTTTTAAACATGCTTATTATGTGATATCAGTTGCACATTATTTACCTATATTCCATGAAAATATTCTCACAGAGATACATTTCGTCTTACACGTCGGTGACGATTACTTTAATAAACATTATATAAAGTACAAGTAAATAGGAAATCCTTTTTAAACAGTTTTATTACTTAATTGTCATTATAGACTTTTATCTCACATTTCACAAGGTTCGCGGTCTTGATCAAAAAGAAAATACTTTAGCTATCTTCGCATTAATTACAATGCCGATTCGTTCGGACAATTAATTTGTTATATTTAATGCTTTCTCAAGAATTTATGAATTTTGTGAATTTTTTTGAAAAGGTTTCATTGTGTTACAAAACGAATGGCCAAATACTCAATCGCTTCTCAATTTCAAAATGTCGATAAGTATCGCAGTGTCAGAGTTACTTTCACTTAAGGTGATAGAGACGGAAATAATAACGGCAGCTCATAATTAAGAGTTTGTGTATTTGATTATAAGACTTTTTAGGCAAAAAGATAAGCTTGCTCTTTTTAATCCACGGGAGAATTGGAAGTATAGTAAGTTTACATAAGAGTGTAATGCAAGGATTCTAGTTGCCTTAATTGATACTGCTGTTATCATTACAGCCCTTCCCAAGTCCACTGCTGAACATAGGCCTCCCTCAAGGAATGACACAAAGCACGGTCCTGAGCCACCTGCATCCATCGACTTCCTGCACGTCTTACCAGGTAGTCACTCCATCTAGTGGGGGGGACGCCCTACAATTCGTCCGCCGGTACGAGTCCGCGACTCGAGAACCTTTCTTCCACATCAGTTGTTGGTTCTTCGAGCTATATGGCCGGCCCATTGCCACTTCAGCTAAATAATCTGTTGGAATATGTCAGTCACTCTGATTCTAGTTCACAGAACCACGTCATCAATGCAACACGCACTTGTTGTACAGTCTCGTTTTCATGTTTCGAGGTTTTTTTATACCTGACGAGAAGATGTGCCGTAATATCCCGAACGCTGCCCAGCCGAGTTGAATCCGTCGATTGACCTCTCGGTCGAAGTTGGACTTACCTTACACCTCTCTGCAGTTGGATAGGTTTTATACTCTGGTTCTGTACTCGGATAGCCATCGTAGCTCTATTGTACAAACACTTCAGCGATTCGATATACCAAAAGTCAACTTGGCACCGCTGAAGGGACTGCAGCATCGTCCAAATTTCAACGGATCAAAGGCTTTCTCATAGTCTACATACGCAAGGAAAAGTGGCAGATTATACTCCTCTGTCTTCTGTACAATGTGCTGCAGGGTATGTATGTGGTCTATGGTAGTAAAGCCTTTTCGGAAACCGGCTTGTTCGGGAGGCTGGAATTCGTCAAGTCTGCGTGCGAGACGATTCGTAATGACTCTCGAAAACAGCACGTAGACGCCGCTCAGAAGGGAAATCAGTCTGTAGTTCTTCAAGAGAGCGTTGTCGCCTTTATTGAAGAACAAGATCACCGCGCTTCTGCACCACGCCACCATGTGTAGTGCCACCATGGAGGACGGAATTAAAGAGCTTCTGAAAGACTTCAAGTACCGGTTGTCCACCCGCTTTCAGAAGGTACGCTGTAATTCCATCCTGGCCTGGGGCCTTGCTGTTTTTAAGGTGTTGAAGAGCCATTCTAATCTCGCTCAGACTAACGTCAGGAATATCATCTGAATAGTGTCGGATAAGACTTCCTCTTGGATCGTTACTCTTACTTGCGTGTAGCTCCAACAATGATGTGCCCATAGAACCTATCAATCTCACTCAAAATCTCAGGTGTCCCGGAAGCGACGCTGCCACGCTCAGTTATCAGCTTCGACAGCTGGCTCTTTTTGGCAGACAGATCTCTAGCAAGGACTTTGGAGCCCTGGTTCTGCACGATCGGTTCCTCAATACGAGCTGTATTGAAGTTGCGTAACTCTTGCTACATGTATTTGGAGATCTGTCTATTCAGTTACCTGTACGCTGTCAAATCTGATGAAGACTGCAGCTTCATTTCCCGTTTAACAGACATGAGATTAAGAGTGTGATCGGAAAGGTTTTGTGTTTTTCTGTGGCGGGTCTTGCAAAACTTAGCTCCGACCGCATGGACAGTTTCCACGAGCTTCTCATTCATATCGTCCACAGCATTGCAATCTTCTAGGCACTGATAACGGTTTTGTAGCTCAAGCTGAAAGGTTTCGGGACTTTGGATTAGAGCACGAGGGGGACTTCATAAGACGAGACCTCTCCAACGTAACGATTAGGTTCTGTGCGCCTTTCGGTGATCGCTGCCTGTTTTCACCCTTTCAATTACAATTTCATTTCACGACATCACTGAACAGTTATCGTCTGGTCATCATAATGAAGTCAATCTAATTTTTTGCCGAACCGTCGGCGCTCAACCAGGTCCACTTCCTGTGGGGCCGCTTCTGGAAGAAAGAGTTCATCATAAAGATTACCTCTTTCTCCACGTAGTCAGCCATCTGCTGGCCGCTCGGGTTTCATTGTCCTATTCTAAGTTTCTCTACTTTCAGATCGTGGTCCTCTCTTATGCCTAGTTTTGCATTGAAGTATCCCACACCGTATACTGGGATTTGGAGGAACGCATGGCTCTCGATATATCATCATATCCTCCACTTCCTCATCGGGATGTGCCAAAGTTGGTGCGTAAACCTGTATAACCTTCAACGACTACCGTTTGGTTATTCTGAGTATAAGGAACGCAACCTTCGTCGACACACTCTCAATCTTTATAACGTTGTTAACGAGATACCTGTGGACGATAAATCCGACAAATCCTTGGGACAGATGTCCGCCCTCCCGGTTATTGAACAAGTTGCCGGATTCGAGGATTATGATGTCCTCCCTCTCTCTTCGGACCTCGGAATATCCTATAATATTCCAGCGCAACATGTCTACCTCTTCTTCTAGCTCCAGGATCTTCTCGTCAGTCCTCAGGGTGCGTGCGTTATATGTTGCCAGGTCGATTTGTCTTAGGTGCAACCAAACCACCATCAGAGATTCTTAGTACCCCCTGCCCCCCCGTTTTTTTTACTTTAAATAAGTTATCCCCTCACTAGGGTTTTCTCCTGTGTCGTGGAGGCAGTTTACAAACATAAATTTCACGAGGACAGTCATACATCGGAACAATTATTCGTAGGTCATACAAATACTTGTTCCGTGCGGGATTCGAACCCGCGGCCCTCAGCGCATCAATTCATTGCTTAGCCACTGCGCCACGGAGCCATCGTTACCATGGTTGCCACCGTCGCCAGGAATAGTGGGGTTGGCGAGGACTTGGGGCCTTCTCATCTTAACTTAATTAATGGGGGGTATATTGCCATACTTCCACGCTTGGCGAGCTGGTTGCCAACCGCAGTTTTTTAATTGTTGTTTTGCTGTTATCAGAAATATGATGCTGCTCATCTTCTGCCTCAATTTCCCTCTGTTGCCTCTTACGACGCCCACGGGAAGATATAGGGTAGTGGGTATTCTTACCCGCCACTACATTAACAGCAGTTCCCTGTGTGTTTCAGCAGCGTGAAATGGATTGAATTAATTATATTAAACTGTTGACTGAGAGTGCAACTGTGAGTTTTCACCCTCGCTATCACCAATATAAAGACATTCACACAAAGTCAGCCCCGACTAAATTTCTCAATTATTAGAGCATACTTAAATCGTGGACGCGGCGTCGTGATTGAGAACGTCCCGAGATTTAGATGCGTCTCCTAGGCGTGCACCAAGTGAGATTCTTATGTATGAGCATGTTCTTACTGCTATTTTATGTCAATTAAGCATACCGAAGTGAAAGAAATGCAGCTCAGGATTACTGCTCGATCATGATCTTTGACACAAACAAAAGCAACGGCCTAGGACTTAAGCTCCAATATCGTGATATACATGAAAACGCTGGGTTATCATGAAAATGACAGGGGTCCAAAGAAGTGTCACAAAGTCATTTTATCGTTATCTGCACAAAGTGTGATGACAAGACCGTACTTGATGACGCTGAGAATTAAAGAAACGGGTTGGATTACAATTTTTGCAGAAGTTTCTAGTATATTTATGTGAAGATTCAAAATGCAGAGATAAGTGTATCATCCAAATCAGTTGCTCTTGCAGTCTGTGCTGACTACGATGAGCAACAAGGTAACGTGCATAGCGGGTATATCTTAAATACCAATGCCTATTGAAAATACGTCAATGTACTCATATATATAATATCGGTAACAGTATCGCTGGGGAAGTTATGAGCATGTATAGCGAATAGCAAACGTATTGGAAAATAACGTAGTATCTCGGTATTAGTTCTTTTGAAACGCAAGCAAAACTGAAGACTAGACTATAGATAGCTTTATTAATTAATAGTAAATATTGTGTAATATTTAATTGTTAATAATCTGAAAATATAGCGATACGATTTCATTACACCATTTGATACTCTTGGGAGTATAAAAGCTTCCAATATTACATTGTACCAATAAAATTATTTGTTCCCGATTCAAATTTGTATTCGTTGGTTCAGTAGATTGCATCTCTATTTGCTCTATTGGGAAATATGTTGACAGGCAAGTAAAAATCAATTATTATTTTATTTTATAGCAAACCTAAAGTATAACTGCCGTCTATTCCCCTATGAAGCACATTTATGTGCCGTTTCGTAAGAAAGCTACAATTAAAACGTTTTATTTACATCAACTATATAATTTGATGTTTGTTCATATTCTAGACTCCATGTATGAACAACTATATGAATCTGTCATTGTGATTAATTGAGTGACGGCCTCTAATAAGAATAATTTTTTTGGCGTTTAGTGGTGGTGTACGAATATCCACCACCCCATATCGTCACGTGGGTTTCGTAAGAAGCGACAAAGGGAAACAAACTTGTAGTTGGACAGCAGGGTCTTCCTATTATTGATTTAAAAATAAGTTAAACGTAAAAAACAAAATTAAAAACATGTCTTTATTTAAATGTGCTGGAAAATATAAAATAAACTTTTCCTTTAAAACTTTTACTATCAACTTATAACGTCATTACATAATTTATATGATACAAAAGCTTGCTACAAGATTTAATCGCACTCGTATACTCGTATTTACATAGTTTAAATATTTTAAAAATAAAATCAATGGTAAATCTCGCGACAAGCTTTTATATCATATAAAATGTGTTATGACGTTATAAGTTGATAGTAAAAGTTTTAAAGGAAAGTTTATTTCATACTTTTTAGCGAATTTAAATAAAAACATGTTATTAAAAACGTTTCTTTTACTTTTAATTTATTTTTTACTTTTTTGTTACAGCTGGGTAGTTTTTTCTGTCTGTTCAATACATTCAACGCATCATTGTTGCAAGGTCGTTTGTTGGCTAATTTTGAACAGTCAACCTCTTCAATAAGGAGACTTCCTAATGATTTTACCCTACTTAAGGCCTGGTCAAGCATATGCTTGACCAGTAGCGATGAGCTTCGAGCCTAAGTATACAATGCATGGCCAACATGGTTGACAATACTACCCTGCATTTTGTGTACTGTGCAAGCCAAACATAATAAAATTGACAGCATTCTTTGTTCTGATGTGTCGTGACTATATTTTGCTGGAAATTGCACAGTTTTGGGTTGAATGAGATGAACACCGTCTTCACCGAAGTCTATACGGACGAATGGTATGTCAGTATCATACATTTGTGCTCTCGGGAAGCAGGGCCATATGATTTCTGTAATATGTCCAATGACACCATTCACCAGACCTATGGATACATCTACATTTTAACGCCACGTCACCTTGGCCCCAACGAATATTTCTAACTCCTTAGGTAGCTCTCCTGTCTTGCTTATATCGGGTGGTATAATATTATTTAAATCTATGTGGTCATTTTTAGGGTTCCGTACCTCAAAAGGAAAAAACGGAACCCTTATAGGATCACTTTCTTGTCCGTCTGTCTGTCTGTCAAGACCCTTTTTCTTAGGAACGAGTGGAGGTATCAAGCTGAAATTCATATACTCGAATCTACTGTCCCTTGGAGCTGTGAAAAAATCAAACTTCTAAGCCAACGCAATCAAAAGATACAGCCGTTTATGCCGCAAATTTTCGACATTCGTAAGGGAATCAAAACCTACAGGGCACTTCCCGTGAACTCAGAATCTTGGAATTTGGTACGAAGCAACGTTTTATAGCACAGATAAAGGAAAAATTGCGAAAAGCATAAATTTTTAGTTACATCATATTATAATAAAAATATTTTTAATAATTTTAAACTAATATATATCTACGGATTTGTTCGAAACCCTCAGTGCGCGAGTTCGACTCGCACTTGGCCGGTTTTATTTGAAATACAATCTACTAGACTATCCTGTGCTAATATTTTGTTAATAGTTACACCACGAGCTCGGAAATGTTCGAGAACAGTTTTGTTGTGATTATATACTTGTTGGATAGTGGGAAAAATTCGCAGGGCCTTTTAAATCGCAAATTCGCCAGTTGGTTCTTTATTTAGCTGATTTTGCAGTGCTTAATGAATAGTACAACTTTTGGATTAAGGCAACGGAACCCAAGGGGCCAGCAGCTGGCCGACTTCATGGAGAAAGAGGGACTCTTTATGATGAACTCTTTCTTCCAGAAGCGGCCCCACAGGAAGTAGACCTGGTCGAGCCCTGACGGTTCGACAAAAAATGAGATTGACTTCATTATAACGACCAAACGACAACTGTTCAGTGATGTTCGGTGATCGCGAGGATGAAAACCGGCAGTGATCACCGAATAGTGAGAGACACACTGACTTAAGTTAAGTTGGAGAGGTCACGTCTAATGAAGTCAACGCTCCGTCCCCCTTGTGCTCTAATCCAAAGTCAAGAAACCTTTCAGCTCGACCTACAAAACCGGTTTCAGTGCCTAGAAGATTGTAAAGCAGTGGACGATATGAATGACAAGCTCGTGCAAACACAAAAGCTCTCCGATCACACTCTTAATCTCATGGTTAGGCGGGAAATGAACAGACAGATCTGTAAATGCATGTGTCGGTGTTTACGCAACTTTAATACTGCTGAAGAAGCGATCGATCGGAACCAGGGCTCCAAATTCGTTGATAGAGATCTGTCTGCCAGAAAGAGCCAATGGTTGAAGCTTAAAAACCGAGTGTGGCAGCGTCGTTTCCGAGACACCTGAGATTTTGAGTGAGATTGAGAGGTTTGATAGGCAGCTGAACACATCATTGTCGGAGACACATGCAAGTGTGAGTAACGATCCAAGAGCAAGTTTTTTCCGATATTATTCCGATGATATTCCGGACGTCAGTATGAGCGAAATAAGAATGGCTCTCCAGCACCTTAAAAACGGCAGGGCTTCAGGTGAGGATGGGATCACAGCGGAGCTTCTGAAAGCGGGTGGAAAACCGGTACTTTAAGTCCTTCAGAAGCTTTTTAATTAGCACTACACCGGAGGCGTGGAGCAGATGCAATGGTTTTATTCTTCAAGAAAGGCGACAATGTTTCCTTGGATAACTACAAACCGATTTCCCGCCTAGCCCGCGTCTACGTGCTGTTTTCGAGAGTCATTACGAATCGTCTCGCAAGCAGACTCAACGACTTCCAGCCTACCGAACAAGCCGGTTTCTGAAAAGGCTTTAGCACCATAGACCACATAGATACCCTTCGGCAAATTGTACAGAAGTCCAAGAAGTATTCCACATGTCTGGCGTATGTGGACTTTGAGAATGCCTTGGATTAGTTCGAAAGTTGGGCGATGCTGCAGTCCCTTCAGCGGTGCCTAGTTGACTGGCGGTATATCGAAGTGCTGAAGTGTTTATACAGTAGGGCTACGATGGCTATCCGAGTACAGAACCAGAGTATGAAACCTATCCAACTGCAGAGAGGTGTAAGACAGGATGACGTAATATCCCCGAAACCCTTCACCGCTGCATTAGAAGACGCTTTCAAGTTACTGGACTGGAAAGGATACGGTATTAACATCAACGGAGAGCACATCACTCACCTTCGATTTGCTGACGATATATCCTTATGGCAGAATCGCTAGAGGACTTAAACACTTTGCCCAATGACCTAAATAGTGCCTCCCAACGGATAGGTCTTAAGATGACCATGGACAAAACAAAGATCATGTATAACGTCCATGTCACACCTATGCCAGTAGGTTTTGGTAGCACTAAGCTCGAATTTGTTGACGAGTATGTGTACCTGGGACAAATCGTCCGACTAGGTAAGTCCAACTTCGACCGAGAGATCAATCGACGGATTCAACTCTGCTGGGCAGCGTTCGGGATATTACGGCACATCTTCTCGTCTGGTAGGTATACTTCGAAATTTGAAAACGAGACTGTACAACCAGAGCGTGTTGCAGTGATGACCTATGGAACTGAGACGTGGTTCTTCAGCGCTGGCCGTATAAGAGAGCTCAAGTTTGCTTAGCGAGCTATGAAGAGCCCTCTCCATATGCTCGGGGTTTCTCTGCGTGATAAACTTAGAAATGAGGATATCCGCAGTAGAACCAGAGTAACCGACATAGTCCAACGGATTAATAAGCTGAAGTGGAAATGGACCGGCCATATAGCTTGAAGAACCGACAATCGATGAGGAAAACGGTTCTCAAGTGGGGGCCCGTACCGGCGGGTGAAGTGTAGGGCCTCCCCCCACTAGATGGAGTGACGAACTGGTAAAACATGCAGGAAGTCGATGGACGCAGGTGGCTCATGACTGTGCTTTGTTCAGCAGAGGACTTGTGAAGGGCTGTAATGATGATGATGATGAGTTTGTTATTTGCATTCAGGAGGCCTTTAAAAGTTGTGCTACCTTGTTGTCTCATATTTTCGGTCAATTCAATTAACTAGAAAAAACGCCATAGGTGTGTTGTTGGGACAAATTTAGAGGATTGATCAAGCACTTGATTTCCTTGCACAGGAGGTAACTGCATTAAGTCACCAAATACACAAATATTTATACCACCAAAGAGTAATTCATTGTTTTTGACTTGTTTTAGTCGAGAATCCACCATACAAAGCATTAATATGGAACCATAGAGATTTCATCGATAAATAAAAATTTTATGTGTTGCCATTGTCGGCGCATCAAACGCACGTAATTACAGCAACTAAATCTGGTCTAGTTCAATCCCCAGAAGACACAAGTTTGCGTGTTTACCGCTAAAAGGAACCCCTTTGTAGTATCTCCTCAGTTTGTAGGCACTACCCTACTAAGCGAGTATCGGAATCCTCGGCGTCGACATATTAAGTGACGTGCAGTTTCGTGGTAACTTGGAAGAGAAGGCCAAATTGGCCTCTAAAAAGCTTGGCGTGCTCAGCAGAGCGGAACAGTATTTCATGCCGGCACACCGCCTGCAACTTTACAAGGCACAGGTTCGGCCTTACATGGAATACTGTTCCCATCTCTGAGCAGGGGCTCCCCAGTGCCAGCTCCATCCACTTGACCGCATCCAGTGCAGAGCGATTCGTATCGTCGACGACCGAGTTCTTTCCGATCGGCTTGACTCACTGGCACTGCGTAGAGATGTTGCATCTCTTTGCGTATTTTATCGCATTTACCACGGGGAGTGCTCTGAGGAATTGTTCGGACTAATGCCAGCCGCTCTATTTCACCATCGCACATCGCGACAAAACTTGCGATACCATCCATACCACCTGGATGATTGGCGGTCCACCACTGTGCGATTTAGAAGCTGTTTTCTTCCTCGCACAACTTCCTTGTGGAGTCGATTATCACCAGCGATTTTTCCGGCTTGATATGACTTAGGGACCTTCAAGAAAAGAGCCTACTCCTTTTTAAAAGGGCGGCAACGCATCATAACATATCACGTCCACGTGTATATAAATAAAATAATAAAATATCTTTATTTCTGGCAACACAGGACCCATACAAGAATGTTAGTAACAGGGGGGCTACTCCATGCGAACGACCTTGAGCATTTGGTGTGCCGCGCCGACTCGCTACAATATATCGTTTAAGAAATATGTAAGACGCCACCTACTCTGTACGAACGTAGTATTTTTTCAACATTAATAAACTATTTTATGGAAATACACACAGCGTACAACGATAAATGTATTTTAATTTTTTTATTCGGTATATTAGTTGCATTATATTAGAATTATGTATTTTCATATATTATCTAATTATGAAATTTTATAATTAATTATATATTAAAAATGAAGCATTGAAAATTGTGAGTTTAAAAGATACCTACTCACTATAGAAACAAACAGAAACTGTTTTATTCAATATAGATTACAAATAATACTTATTGAAAGTCACTCTTTTGTTTGATTACCACTGGTTCGGAAAAAACCTCTGTCCTGGGAAGAACCAGCAAGAAACCCAGCGGGACTTTTTTTTAAATAACAGCTTACAACCATGATGTTACACAAATTAACAACACAACAAATTAGAAATAGCTTGGTAGCGATCACCTCATTTCCAGGGGTTATTATCATCCATAAATTCCTTAATATTATAATAACCCTTTTTATACAAACTTAGTTTAATAAAGTTTTTGAACTTTGAGCAAGTCAAACTTAGCATATTTTCTGGAATTTTGTTGTAAAAGCGTATACATGGCACCAAGAATGAATTACTGACCCGATGGAGTCGAGTAACTGGTACTACTAGCTTGTGTCTGTTCCTAGTATTTACAGAATGAATATCACTTATTTTTGTACAACTACTTTTATTTTTGTGTACATATAGTACATTTTCATAAATGTATTGAGAGGCCAAAGTTAATATATTAATTTCCTTAAATTTTTGTCGCAGCAACTCTTTAGGCTTTTCATAAATGCTCTTATGGCCCTCTTCTGCAAAACAAATATAATTTCAGTGTCAGCTGCGTGTCCCCATAGCAAAATACCATACGACATTATGCTATGGAAGTAGCTGAAGTAAACTAGTCTAGCTGTTTCAACACTGGTTAGACTTCTAATCTTTTTTACAGCATATGCTGCAGAACTAAGTCTGCTTGCTAGTTTTGATATATGGGGGCTCCATTGAAGCTTCGCGTCTAGTGTGATTCCAAGAAAAATGGTGGTATCTATAAGATTCAGTTTCTCCCCATTTAAAATTACATTAGTATTTAATTGTTTGACATTTGGAGTCATGAATTTCATACATTTCGTTTTAGTGCCATTTAAATGCAAATTATTAACATTGAACCAATTTACTAATTTAAATTAGTACATTGATATAGGTATATAGATAGATAGCTCGCCTTTTGTACAAATATTTGGTGCAATAAAGAATAAATAAATAAATAGGATGTTTCGCAGAGTGAGAGTAATATAGAATGAGTCGTGGAGGCAGTTTACAAACATAAATTGCACAAGGACAAACATCCAGACCCGGAACAATTATTTGTAGGCCATACAAATACTTGTTCCGTGCGAGATTCGAACCCGCGGCCCCCAGCGCAACAACTGATTGCTAAGCCACTGCGCCACGGAGCCGTCGCCGGGTTATAGCTAAAGTGACCATACGTCCCGTTTTGAACGGGACTGTCCCTTTTCTCGATCACCTGTCCCATTGTCCCCAAACAAAGCTCCGGGACCCAAAATTGTCCCGTAACTCGTTGGATGGAAGTATTCAAAATCAACAATCTTTAAAATAATTTTTTTTAATCGAATATATTTTATGTCTACCTGGTACGAATGCTCCGGTAGAAAGAGTATTTTTTTTATTTTGAATAAATTGTGGACGTCTGAAACAAACACTTACGGTTCCAGAGTTCTAAAGGCGATGTTGTTAACAAAGATAACATTAAAAAAACTTGAGCAGAATTTTTATCTTATTTAAAATCATCACCAACTTTATTAAAGCAAATTTAATCCACTGACAAATGTAATTAATAATTAAAAAAAATATGTTGCATTTAATAATTACCGTCTATACCGAATATAATTTTACAGTGAACACTAATTGTATAAAGTTACAGTTTTTAGAGTATAAATAAACCCATGTCCTGTTTTGAGTTAAAAAATAAATGGTCAGTTTAGTCTTTTTAGTTAAATTTAGTTTTAATTTTTTTTAGTTAATAGTAAAAAGTAGGTATATTAGTACCTACTTAGATACTTTTTACCGAATTATAAGTATAGAACACCTTATGTACTCAATTATTTTCGAAAAAGAAGAAAAAACAAGCAATAAATAATATACTATATTTTAGCAAAAAAACTATAACTTAGTAATACTAATTATAACTTAGAACATAAATGAAAAACTCATAACTAACTTTTTGGCCCGACCCAGGATTCGAACCCGGGATCTCATGATCAGCAGTCGCACTACTACAACCACTAGACCAACGAGGCAGCACTATACTTAAGATATTGTGGTTAGGTGATAATATTGAATTAGCCTTTTATAGTGTAAATTATAATATTTGTCGAAATTTGAATTATGGATTCGAACCTTACATGCTAATGGTGCTTCATTTTTTTATTTGCATTTACTTCAAAGAAAATACACGCAATAAGCTTCGTCGCGCAGTAAAAAACACAACAAATATATGTATAAGTAATACGAAAAATATACCCAAAACAAACAAATAATACTACCTATAAATAATCTAATAAGTTATAATATTATAATATTATGCGCGTGTGCGCTGGCAGACGCTCTAAAGACACGGGTTCCACGTGTAAGAGCTCAGGGCTCAGTGACTCCAGCAAGCCCGTGGGCAGTAAATACGCCCAGATTTTAAAATAATATCTTAATAAAATCAAATTTTGGTCTTTTGAAAAAAAATTTACTATAGAAATGTTCATTAATAAATTGCCTATCCATTGGTGTAAATCGCAAAATAAAATAATACTTACTTTACGAGGAGATGCATGTTATCAATAATAATTTCACATTTATGTGGTTTCGTTGTAAGGAGATTATATTCATATTTATTCCTTTAAAAAAAATTGGATATAGCTTTTATGGAATCAAGATTATGTAGAAATATAATGTGTTTTTTATTTGTTGATATATCTTTTAAATAAAAAGTAGATAGCTCCTAAAAAACGCACAAATAACGACTAGCGCGACATTTTGCTCAACCTGCGCCTTAAGTGAAATATAACTTAAATTATAGTGTTAGTAATTAAATTAATTTACATAAATAATGATGACAAATGTAAATGGAGATGTTTGAGACCAGCCGCCACGGGGTACCGGTGACTTATACCGTGGCATGTAGCCGTATCCAGCGCTCAAGCAGTGGCGAGTCCCACCTATCTGCCATTGTGTTGAGAATGCTGTATATGAAACATTCGATCTTATTCATATCACGTCCACGTGTATATGAAACACGCATATGAAGCACGCACGCAAGCACGCACGCACGCACGCATGTACGCATGCAAGCACGCACGCGCATGTACACGCACACGCACACGTACACGCACACGCACACGCACACTCACACGCACACGCGAACGCACACACAAATCAAGTGTAGAAATTAATGTTAATAAAGAAATCATTATTATTACTAAAAAGTTCTGTCATTTCCTCACAGGTAAGGTTATAGTTACATTATTTAATCTATGGATAAGGGTTGTGGTAAAAACTATCTTGTTGCTGTGAACGTTACTCCCTGAGCTATATCGCAGCTTTTAAAAAGTGAACCAACTGAAATGTAAACTGAAACAGAATTGAAAATATCTTCTATCAAACTTAAACTAGAAATTGTCCGTACGGAGTTGGTTAAAGTAAAACTTATTCGACTTGGAACAAGCCATCTAATATTTATTTTAAACTTTTATTGTTTGTGCTTACATTAAAGTAACCTTATTACGTTTCAGGATATTTCAAATACTCGTGTATTTTCAGACTGTATATTTTTCATAACATTATCAAAAAGCCATAATTTGTGATTGCAATAATATTTTGTTATTACACAGTAGTATCTTGTTATTTAAATATTTCAGAATTTCTTCTATAATAAGGGTTGTGGTAAAAACTATCTTGTTGCTGTGAACCTTACTCCCTGAGCTATCACAGCTTTTAATAAGTGAACCAATTCAAAAGTAAACTGAAACAGAATTGAAAATATCTTCTTTCAAACCTAAACTATCAAACCTAATTCTATCAAACCTAAACTAGAAATTGTCCGTACGGAGTTGGTTAAAGAAAAACTTATTCGACTTGGAACAAGCCATCTAATATTTATTTTAAACTATTCTTGTTTGTGCTGACATTAAAGTAACCTTATTACGTTGCAGGAGGAATGTTTATCAGCAAATAATAATATAATATGGTTATCACCTAATTGGCAAGGTAAGTCAACTAAGAACAAGAATGTACCGAGAATTGAGCACTAAGGATCGCATTAATACAGGCGACCCCGAAGAGCTCTTGGCATTAATAATATTTTCTGCGTTTCACTACTTAAATGTGAAACAATAAATTCAAGCGCTGTGTTCTTAACACCATTATACTATAGCTTCAGTAGCAGCAAGTTCTTTTCAAAAATTTTACTAAATGTTGTTAGTATAGAAATTGGTCTAAACTGGTTGGCGGTTCTAATACACTACTAGATTTAAATACAGGTATCACTTTTTTAAGTTTAGGTATGCTTACATTAGAATATTGACGAGAGGAGTTGCAACTACATTTATTATATACGCAATAACTTCGGGTGACTACCACAAGCTTATGGTTTACTTTTTTTAATAGAAATATGATGACAAACGAGTACCCAGTCCACCTGATGGTAAGTGGTTGCTGAGGCCCATATACATCTACATCTATTCTCGTTTGCGAATCAAAATGCAGTTGCGTTGTCAGCCTTGAAGACTAAGATGGAATGCCTCTTTTCCATTAAAAAAAGTCTCCGGTTCTCTACACTTACCATACGAAACACAGGAGCATTAAACTGATATTTTACGCTGGTATTCTGTGAGAGCGTGGTCTTTCCCATATCGAGCCGACCCTTACCAACATTAACAACAACGGTTTTAAAATATTAATCAACATCTTTTGAAAATAATTTATGGAATTTAAATGATTTTGAATAAACCTTCACAATTTTTTAATAAGCAATGTTTCGGAGACAGGAACAGAAAGAACAATTTGAATATTATGTTGTTAAAAAGAAATAGGTTCTGTGAATTTTTTTCTCTAAAGCAGCATCAAATTCTTAATTAGTCTTGTTTAAATTACGAGTATTGTTAAGACTCAATAAAAATCCGAGCTGCATAATTTGACCTTGTCCCTTTTACTATTACGTTACTTTATTCTAATTATACGTTATTTTAATTATATTACTTATATCTGAAGCCTTAACTGTGGAGTATACTTTTAAATACCTTAGAATATTTTTAATGTGTCGCTATAATTATATAATTTTTGATTATAAAGCTCATATAGACTTCTTCTTATTAAAAACTTCTTATGGATTCCTGCTGTTTATTGATCATAATTCATAAATAATTTATCGCTGTTTAAATATAATCTTTTAAAGGCAAATTTAATAATTTTATTAAAAGTCTATTAGATTCAAAAATCATCATTTTAAATGAAATTTTAAACAATTGATCAGTATCCGTTTTATAGAGAAGTAATGGAAGTATATTTACTACATTACTTCTAAGGCTCTAAAGTTATTACTTTTAGTTATATAGGCTGTTAAACTTGTCTTGGACGAAGTCTGCTCCTTTTTTTAATTGAATTTTTAAGGTTTTTAATAATAAAACACATTTTTATAAAATTAAAAATATTCGACAACAATTTGCTTTGTACACTAATTGCAAGATTGGATGAGACATCTGCGTAAACCTCAAAAGAAAGGGCATATTTTTGAAAAGGTTTGAACAAAAAAGGCTATTTTATATATATTTTTATAGTGGCATAAACGTAACTAATAAAATTATTTTGTTTGAGTTTTACACATTACATAATTAAAAAATAATAAAATAACAACTGTTACTGCACCATATTACCAATTAATTGAAAAATATGGGCTTTATTGTTAAAAACCTTAAAAATTCAATTTAGAAAAAAAGTAGAAGACTTCGTCTAAGACAAGTTTAGCTTAATATGTTCTAAATAGTTTAAGGTATCATCCCCTTCAGGCTTTGCACCCATCTTCCATGCAGTGTGTATAACATTTGTTACAATTATATTTTAAGAGAAATGTTGTAACTATTTCAATTAAAATATTAAAGTCTATTGAAATTAGAAAAAAAAAGATAAAGTAAAATCTTACTGATTTAATTAAGCAAACATTCGTAAAAATGTTATACCATTTTTATATGAGGCTCGTGCTTTAAAATGTTTTTATTTGTAGTAATTTCTTAAAAATTGTTTTGCATCTAATATAAAGTGATATGTTATAATGAGTGGCAGCCTTGTACCGATAAACAAAGTTTAAGATGGCACCCCACTAGATCGAGTGATGACTTGGTGAGGGATGTAGGAAGTTGGAGGAGAACTTGGGGAAGGCCTCTGTTCAGTTCTAAGGAATGAATGAATGAATGAAAATGATATGGACATCTAAACTATACAAAACTGTATTGTAATACATAAGAAATATATATAGTTTGCTTAAACAGGAAGCTTGGACCGCGTTTTATATGGATGGACGAATTAGAAGACGACGTTACATTACATTCAATTAAATTTTGTATATGTGAGACAATAACTGGTTTAAAAATTAAATTTCTAATAAGACGTAAAAAATGATTGACTAAAATTCACAATTGACGCAGCTATTATTACCGAATTTTTAAAGATGGGTAAAATTTAATTTATCGTTATAAAATAACAATGTGATAGGATTTCCGTAAAAGAAAATTTACCGATATAATTTGAATTAGTGTCCTAAAACAAGGAAGGTAAGCATTAAATCATTATCAAAACGGTTTCATACCGCTACTATAGTACGTCGCTTTATGAATATAAAATTAAATAAATAATTACTATTTTTTGACTTGCAACTGAGTTTAAAGACAGAAACTTTTTAAAGGAATGTGTTCTTCTTTCATATTTCCGTTTAAATCTTACGTTGAAGAAACATAAGAATTTTGCAAAATTAGTGTCTTAGAATAAAAAATACGGAAACAGTTTTTAGTTGTTTTAAATCATAATCAGTAATAATATTATAAATGTGAATGTTTGTGAGGATGTATGGATGTTTGTTACTCTTTCACGCAAAAACTACTGAATGGATTTTAATGAAACTTTACAATAATATAGATCATACTACAGTATAACACGTAAGCCATAATTCATAGAGATAATGTGTGAATTCGTCAAAATACAACGATAAATGTTAAGTAAGTCTGAAGAAAATCTGTCATATGCGAGCTATTTTGGCGTGAACACGCATCACGCAAAAATCTGTAAACCGATTTGGATGGGACTTTCACTGGCAGATAGCTGATGTTATAAGGAGTAACTTAGGCTACTTTTATTTTAGGGTTCCGTAAAAAAAAATTCCATGCGGGTGAAATCGCGGGGAACAGCTAGTCAGTAATAAATTAAACAAAAAAGTTTATTAATTTCTATGGACGTCCACTATTTAAAACAAAGAATGACAACAAATTACTTCCTTCCTTCCTTCTTGAGTCTTTAGGGTGAGGCAACAACGTGTAATTTATTAACTTTCTTATCCTTTAAACGAACACAGTAATGCTGCACCCAACGCGGTCAGACTACCTCCTAGGCAGAAAAAAACAACCACATTTTATCTTTTAAGTTTAGTTATTAATTATAGTTGAATATATGGGTCTCCCATTACTTAAAGCGTATTGTCTTATAAATACAATGACAAAGGACGCTGCTCACACTGCCAACGAGAACTCTCTGTCCACTAGTTTGTCGCAGCGACTTTTTTTTGAGTCCAGAAGCAATTTGAAAGGGCTACCCCTATAACGCGAGGAGGTGGTAAATGTTTTATGCATACGACAACAGCCGGTCTGTCGAGGTTATGCGGGACTCACTGTGACTAACCTAACCTTAACCCTAAGTGTTACCCACTAAAAACCGCCTTTAGGGAATGGCAATGGCCTATGAAGCCTCTCTGCCAGATCGGAAGCGGGAAGAGGGCGCAGGGAGCTACGAGCCGCTGAGGGAGAGCCTACTAGGGCAAAGTTAAAAAGAATCGACCTGAGCCGCCAGGAGGCAGTTCAGGTCGGTTGAAATTTTATTTGGCGGGTCCGAGAGAGAGTTTCTCGGTCTGCGGACTCGATAATGAGAGGGGAGTGGGGCTGCATAAGTAGCTGCCTCACGAATAAAAAGGTTGGAATGAGACTCTGAGGCTTTGAAGAAGTTCTCAGAGAGTTTTTTTGGAAATTGTTGGATTGTAGGGAGCTCTAAGTCTCGATGGAGGTCGGCGTTATGGACGTACCAGGGTGCGTTCGTAGCTTGACGACAGAAGAGATTTTGAACTATTTGGAGTTCATTAATAATTTTGGGGTCAGCGTGAGCAAAAATAGGGCCCGCGTAGGAAAGAGCTATCAAAGATAGAACTCGCTCAGTGATGCTCGCTTAGCGGTGAACTCACGCCGAGAAATCAACCAAGGGTAATTTTACTCTACAAATTTTTACTCTACAGTGCCGGTCTGTGTGCACTAGCTTGCAACTATTATCTACTCGCTTCTCATTCATCATTGGCAGTGGGACAAGTGCCTTAAGTTATTATGTTTACATATATCCAACCGACGAGTAACAAGTCCACTACTACTTTTTTTTATTTAAAAGTTGTTATTGTGTAGGCTATTAAAACATATCTAATGAATCGAAGAATTACTGTGACGTGGTAGAGCCATGCTGCAGCTATATTAGTAGTATAGTTGTAGCACGAATGGGTCGGCTCGAGCAGGGAAGGACCACGCTCTCACAGAATACCAGCGTAAAATATAATAAATATGTTTCGTATGGTCATAACGTGTATTATAGCAAATAAATAAATAAATATTAAAAACAGAGATTGTAAAGGTAAAATAAAAAATTAAAATATTAAAAGCATAATTATTTTCCTTCATTATTATTATTATTATTAATTTTCCGTCTAAAGTTTCTTTGTACACAAGGTTTCCGAGTTCAGATCGCAAGCGAAAATTAGTAGAAAATTAGCGTCTATACAACTATATCAAAATATAAATCCCTTTTCAAGGCAAGGCGTTAGTGTGAAAATTATGAGCAAGTTAAGGACCCTTAAGAGGAAATGCGGGTGGTCTTTTCTCCATACAAACGTTCTCGGCTGTTTTCTTTCTGGTTTATGACCTTGTATCAATGAGATTTTACAGTAAAATACATATCATCCTCTTCTGTGTCCCTATGTTTTCCTTTTTGATGATACATTATCTTTATACCTAACCTTATATATAACCTTTACAAAATGCTTAATGCCTATTTAGACCGCTGTCGACAGAGGCCTAGTGTAAGAAAAACATAGGGTCGCAGTGTATATATCCTTCTTATTCAGTTTGTGAAATATCTTTTAAAATCGTCCAATATTGGAAGAGGTAATGGTAGAGAGACAAAACTTTGTTTGTGGCTGTCCTTATCGGACGCCAAACACTTGCAAAGCGACAGAGATAGTTTATTCAAATACCTCGTTACGGCCTACAGCTGCTCCAGCAAGGGTCGAATCTTCCGGGGCCCATGAGCAGAAGATTCCACGAGCAGCCGCAGGTCGGGCCCAAAATGGCCACATGGAATTTCCTATAACACTAAGCTATATGGGAGCTAGAAACACATTACGTACCAGTATCGGAAGCTAACTTCGCACCTAGACTCGTGAGTGGGTGTGAGGTGAATGGCAGGTAGTGTTCAGTGATGTGTAAATGTGTGAGGCCTTGACCACCTTAGGTGATCAGCAGCGGCCGAGTTCCAGGCTGCCCCAAAACGCTGCATCGCTCCAGCAGGCTCCACCGCTGGACCATTTCTTTCTTCCTTGTCACTATTTCAGTCTATTAGCTTCATTGTACATTTAACTAACTTAAACTCGCCTAATTCCACACTCATCGCAGAATCGAACACGTGACACCCGACTCAGTAAGGACAGTAGTTCCAATTCGACACTCAATGTCCCGGATTCACTTATCACAAAATTATAAAGAGGGAATTAAAGCGATCTCTTAATGAGTCATACTATTCAGCGTTAAACACGACTAAGTTCCTTCATTCGACACCAAAACACCACGTCGCGAAAAGATTCAAAATACACCTCGTTGACACGTAAACTAACAAGCCAACAACACACAAAAAAGGGCACTTAACGCGACGGCACGATTATAATAATTTCCTGACGATCAACCGGGAGACGCTCTCGAACAAGGAATGCGCGGTTCGAATCCTAGACCGTATATCTATTCCACGCGCGCGTGCACAAATCTGCATCCCCGAACAAGTTAAATATTGCAAAATTCACATATCCACGTAAGGAAGTAACACGCCCTTAATCTGACTATCTGGACCCGACAATGGTCGCGTGAACTTCGGCCGCGATAAACCAGCTACGCGGGTTCCCCGCTTCGCGACCAGTGGGCAACTCCCTCATCATCGCCCACGCGTCGTGCCACTGAAAGCCGCACACGGCCGCCCCACCTCGGCGCTTATCTCACCTACATACTATCACCAGCTCGAACGCAATTGGGTGGCGTTCAAACATAACCAAATTTGGGCATAAACAAGCCCCGTCCCGCACATAAGGACTTATGTCCGCGGGCAAACCGACAAGTGGGACAGGGTCGCGACGGCACGTTGCAAGACCGAATCTACACAAAACTAAACCACCTTAGGCACCCCATCAGATCTTTCACCCTAGCCAGCGCCTCAAAAGATAGCCCTAATGTGACAAGCCGGAGGGTCAAACTCCGCTGAATGCACCTGGTGAGCATCGCAGCACATTAACAAGTCCTGTACTAGACAGAAGCCCGAAGACCTCTTTCAAACACCTATCTGTGCCCCTATGATACGTTCCGCAATCCGACCGGCTCAGGTCTGCAAACAGCGACGCGACACGAAGCGGCCCAGCGTGGCCTCCTAAGCTTCAGTGCAGAGAGCACCCACAAATTCCACATGACTGTCGTCTGTGGAGAGCCAAACGAAACGCACAGATAGTCCTTAGTATGAATTTTCAAACAAGTAGGCATAACCAAGTCATCCACCATATAATCAATTACTCAAATAGTGCGACAGCTGATTTCAATCTGACAATCTCCAAACTAGCTAGCCTTTTAGACAAGTAGTCCTATGCTCATATTTCAACTAATTTTCAAAGGCATCAATGTTCAACTACAGAATTAATTCAAACAAATTAATCACCGATGCACAAAGGTCAAACTGATAATTAAACAAAATGATAAACGTAAGAGAAAGCCCTATTTCTCATTACATATAAATATCTTAGACAGTGCCAACAAAATGTGAAACCCAAAAGAGGAATGACTCTTTTTCCTTTCGGCACAAATAAGGTTATCCAATTTCCAAATTAAACAAAACGATAAACGTAAGAGACAGCCCTATTTCTCATTTCAAATAAATATCTTAGACAGTGCCAACAAAATGTGATACCCAAAAGAGGAATGAATCTTATTCCTTATGGCACAAATAGGGTTATCCAATTTCAATTTTCTTTACAACAAAACACGATGATCAAACACAATCACAAAAACATACGTACAAATATTCAAATAGCGCGTCATTCAATTTCAAATGAATTCAAATTTTCCTTTCAGCCAAACAGACACAGTGATCAAATGCAATTACAAAACATATATATAAGTATTCAAAGAGCACATTAAATTCGCGTTCTTAATCACAACCAAACCATTTTTAATTTTAATTCAAAGCATCGTTAATTAAGTGCTCGACCAAAACCAAATCTAACAATCCCTAACAGTGCAATTCAACGCTCCAGTGGAGCCCTAGTCTTCTCAACAACTAAGCAGAGGCCAACCCGGTTGTGAACCCGGAACCAATAAAGCGCGCACCGTTAAACAATCGACGCTCGCGTTGAACACCCTCACTGAGGCCGTAGACAATAGAACAGTTTGACAAGTGAGCTGTTGACGGCTCACAGAATTAGTGAAGGCGGCCGTGGTGGGAGCTAGGGCGGCAGCTACCTAGCTGGGCCTGTCTACATCAAGGGGGGAACGGTAGTACCCCGAACCGCGGCCTCTCAGCTGACGAGGGTGAGAAGGGTCTAGCTGACCGCTGAGTGGCAGTGAAGTCCTCTCAACATACTGAGGAAGGGGGTGACGATCCTCCGACAGGGGGCGCGTCTGAGCGCCCCCGACCATGGGAGTCGAGGGCTCGGGAGAGCCCTGAGAGGAAACGCCGTTCGCACCCCGATGCAAACGTCCTGGTGACAGCCCGGGCAGCGCGACGGCATCACTTTCTAAATACAAATTCCTACGCGGCTCAAATACAAATTACAAATTAACAAATACAAAAATAAATAAGGAGTAACAAATAACGTTCCTATCAAAACAAGTTAAATACAATAAAATAGTGATTTGTATTTGTGTAATACAAATACAAATCACTATTTATTAAATTATTTATTTAAATACAAACCACAATACAAATAAATACACATCACAGTCGATCTACAAAAAATGCCTCGCTCAGACAACCGACCCTTCAATAATTAATCAACTATAATTATACGACAACGATAATTATCCGATTACGTGATAATAACCATCTACCTACCCAACGCATATTCGACACTCAATGTCCCGGATTCACTCATCACAAAATTATAAAGAGGGAATTAAAGCGATCTCTTAATGAGTCATACTATTCAGCGTTAAACACGACTAAGTTCCTTCATTCGACACCAAAACACCACTTCGCGAAAAGATTCAAAATACGCCTCGTTGACACGTAAACTAACAAGCCAACAACACACAAAAAAGGGCACTTAACGCGACGGCATGATTATAATGATTTCTTGACGATCAACCGGGAGACGCTCTCGAACAAGGAATGCGCGGTTCGAATCCTAGACCGTATATCTACTCGACGCGCGCCCGACAACGGTCGCGTGAACTTCGGCCGCGATAAACCAGCTACGCGAGTTCCCCGCTTCGCGGCCAGTGGGCAACTCCCGGTTCGCAGAAACATACCTAATTTTCAAAAGTCTCTCTTCTCGTTTCACTCGTTCTACGGTTCTAAATATTTTGTAGTCTACCTCAACATTAATAAAAAAAATCGTAAACATTTGTGAAACAAAATGAATTGTAAATTAATTTGATTTTCGATAACATTACTTATGGACATCGCGTGGATTATAATTGCTGTTGAATTTTATCATTAGCTTACATAAATTGTTTGCGTACTGAGTTCAATTATAATAAAATTTACTGAGTTTTTAACTTATGAAAATTTACTGTTAAGTATTTTATTTATTTATCACCCTCTTGAAATGTACCTCTGCTTATATTATGTAGGTCTATTTAGGTACAATCTTAAAAGATTTCCTTATAACCATCACGCTGTGAAGATATAGGTTTGTAAGCGCAGAGCCGATATTCTCGTACAAATAATGGTACTCTCCTTTGTTATATTGTAAGATTTCTTTTTCTTCAATTCTTCAATCAGTTCAGTCTATCATTGGAGGAGAATTGCCTTAAGGTGATTTGCAGTACTATGTTATTTTTTTGGAACCTCTGTAAATGTACCTACTCAATTATTGAGCTAAAATATATATTTGTAATATACCATATTATAAAAATTAAACATATCGACAAAGTAAATAGAAGAGTTTATATGCTTTATAACAGTACCAAGATAAGCGTACAGTTTTATAGATATTTTAAGGAACCCAACCCCGGATGTTTATTACGAGGGTGACACTGAAAGTTCTTAGAAAATCAAAACCCGAACAAAGTTATTCGTTTTATTATATCTTTTCAAAATAGTGTCCATTTACATCAATACAAGGCCGGCAACGCATCTGCAACTCCCCTGGTTCCCCTGGTGTTGCAGTTGTTCATGGGCGGCGGTAGTCACTTACCATCAGGTGAGCCGCATGCTCGTTTGGGCCCTCTCCTATTAAAAAAAATACATAGCTGCATCCGATGGAACCACTAAAAAAGCACTTTGCCCACCCGTCCTTATTTTGAAACGCAGAGACTGCTTCCTCGGCGTCCATAAAACATTTTCTTCGAAGTTTTTCTTTTATTTTCAGAACTAAATAAAAATCGCAAGGTTCGAGGTCGAGGCTATAGGGCGGGTGATCCTGTAATTCCACGTCTTATGGTGCCAAGTAGTCGATTGTTTGCTTGGCGGTGTACGACAAGGCGTTGCAGTTGCAGTAGTGGCGTGAAGGAGGATCCTACTGCAAGGTCGTTTCTCCCGAACTTTTTCCAAGACAAGTGGTAAACAATTATTAGTATACCATTCTGCAGTAACTGTTTTTCAATCCTCTAATACAGTTGTTGCGTAATGCCCTGTCCTTCCGAAGAACGAGACCACTATCTTTTATCCCACGCTTCGACCTCTTTTCACCTTAGTTGGCAACTCCTCGGAAGGAAACACCCAGATATCAGGTTGTCGCTTAGTTTCAGGATCATAATAATAAATACAGCTTTCATCACCCGTAAGTATGCCGAACAGTGCATTTGAGTCCCCTCTGTTAAATCTTTGAACCATTTCACGACACCAATCAACACGACGGAGTTTTTGGGACCACAAAATGTTCAGGGAGCATTTTGTGCATTTGACTCATACCGATGCCTAAGCTTGTCCGAATCTGCTAATAAGTCACTCTTTTGTCAGTCTCTATCATACGCCGCCGTAGTCGTCGCCGTAGAAAGCCGTCCCTCACGCAGATCATCGGCGAGATAGTGCGACCACGTTTAAACTCATTAAACCAGTTGTAAACAGTGGCACAAGATGGGGATTCATCGTGAATGGCCAATCGAAGTCTATCATAACTTTATTGTTGACTTAAATGCCATCGAAAGTCATAAAGAATCATTGTACAGACAATTTTCTCGCGTTAAATTCATGCTGACGTGACACTGACAATTTTCAATTTGCCGCCAAATCGTAGATAAATGACAAATTAATAAAATAGATACACAATAAAATTATCAAAGAGATCCATTTTCAAAATTTGACCTTTTTTTATTATCGTTTACAAGTGGCCAGTTCTAAAAACTTTCAGTGTCGCCCTCGTATATCGAATTTGGCCTCATTTTTCACATTTGTGTTTAGTGGGATTCAGTTTTACACCCCAGGTTTACTTTTACTGTCCATGTATATATGTTTAAATTTGTTTCTATCATTATCATAGGACACAAAATATCATCATTACAGCCTATCAAAGGTTTATTGCTAAACATAGGCTTCCCCACAAATTGCTCATAGGGGCGGCTGAGCTGGAAGCGGAGTTTTTTTTTATATTTCGAGTTGTGATTTCCCTTTGTAGCCTCTTACGACATCCACGAGATGATTAGTTATTTTTTTAAATAACATATTATAATATATATGTCTGTGTTTATATTATGACTAGCTGACCAGGCAGACGTTGTTCTGCCCTTTCAGACGACCATTTGCTTTCCTAAAAAAAACTCCTGAGATTAGCAATAAAAATATTGAGGGTCACTTATCGGGATAAAGACTATCCTATCTCTCAAGTTGCACCAAAATGCACACATTGTGCAAAATTTCATTGAAATCAGTTCAGTAGTTTAGGAGTTCATCGCGGACAAACAACGTGACCCGTAATTTTTATATATAACTAGCTGACCAGGCAGACGTTGTTCTGCCCTTTCCGACGACTGCTCCTATAAAACATCCGTAAATAAAATAAAAAAAAAATTGAGGGTCACTTAGCGGGATAAAAACTATCCTATCTCTCAAGTTAGAGCAAGCAATACACATTTACAAAATTTCATTAAAAATCGGTTTAGTGGTTTCGGAGTTCATCGCGGACAAACAACGTGACACGTAATTTTTGTATATAAAGATTTTTTTTTTATAGAAGAGGGGGTAAACGAGCATGCGGCTCACCTGATGGTAAGTGACTTCCGCCACCCATGAACAACCGCAACACCAGGGGAATTACAGATGCGTTGCCGGCCTTTTAGAAAGGTGTAAGCTCTTTTCTTGAAGGTTCCTAAGTCGTATCGGTCCGGAAAATTCGTTGGTGGTAATTGATTCCACAAGGAAGTTGTGCGAGGGAGAAAACTTTTTCTAAATCAAACAGTGGTGGAGCGTCAATTATCCAGATGGTATGGATGGTAACGCGAGTTTTGTCGCGATGTGCGGTGGTGAAATTGAGCGGCTGGAATTAGTCCGAACAATTCCTCAGAGCACTCCCCGTGATAGATGCGATAAAATACGCAAAGATATGCAACATCTCTACGCAGTGCCAGTGTATCGAGCCGATCAGACAGAACTCGGTCGTCGACGATTCGAACCGCTCTGCGCTGGATGCAGTCAAGTGGAAGAAGCTGGCACTGGGGTGCCCCGGCCCAGAGATGAGAACAGTATTCCATGTGGGGCCGAACTTGCGCTTTGTAAAGTTGGAAGCGATGTGCTGGCATGAAATACTGTCTCGCTCTGCTGAGCACGCCAAGCTTTTTAGAGGCCAATTTGGCCTTCCCTTCCAAATGACCACGAAACTGCACACTATTCGATATGTCGACGCTAAGGATTCCGATACTAGCTGAGGCAGCAAGGGGAGTGCCTTGGAACTGAGGAGATACGACAAAGGGGTTCTTTTTAGCGGTAAACGCGCAAACTTGTGTCTTCTGGGGATTGACCTGGACTAGATTTAGTCGGCCCCATTCCGAGACTTTGTTAAGCAAATACTCGACTTCAGACACAATTTTGTCCCGGTACTCAGCGACATTTCCCGAGAAATATTGGCACGGCCGGTATATAAGGCATCACCAGTGCTGTCGTCTGCAAGCAATGAATGCTACTAGTTAGCAACATATCATTGATATGCAGGAGAAACAGCGTTGGTGATAGCACTCAGCCTTGTGGAACACCAGCGTTGATAGGCTTGAAATCAGAGCATGTACCGTCTACTACGACCTTGATGCTCCGATCAGCAAGGAAACTGGTGATCCATTTGCACAATTTCTCGGGAAGCCCATAGGAAGGAAGCTTCGAAAGATGCGCTTTGTGCCAGACCCGATCGAAGGCCTTCGCTATGTTCAAACTAATGGCCAATGCCTCCCCCTTGGACTCTACTGCCTCCGCCCATCTATGAGTCAGATAGACTAGAAGATCACCAGCTGATCGTCCTCGACGAAAACCGTACTGGCGGTCACTAATCAGCTGGTGATACTCAAGGTACCTCATGAGCTGGCAGTTTATAATGGATTCCATTACTTTGGAGAACAAGGAGGTGATGGCAATAGGCCTGTAGTTGGACGGGTCTGAGCGGTCGCCTTTTTTAGGGATCGGGTGGACCAAAGCTGTCTTCCATGAATTCGGGACTACGCCTTGGGAGTAGGAGTATCGGAAAAGACGCGTTAAAACCGGTGCCAACTCCGGAGCACACGTCTTCAGCACAATGGGAGAGACTCCATCAGGCGCACTCGACTTGCTGACGTCCAGGGAGAAGAGTGCTTTGTGAACCGAGCGCTGTGTAAACCGCACATCCGGCATGGAGCACTCACATCGCGGGATGGTCGGCGGTGTGTTCCCCCCGTCATCTAGAGTCGAGTTGGACGCAAAAAGAGAACTCAACAGATCGGCTTTCTCCTTTGCGGCATGGGCCAGTGAGTCGTCTTCCCTGTGCAGAGATGGAAGAGATGGCTGACAGAAGTTCCCTTGGACAGCCTTGGCGAGGGACCAGAATGCACGGGTTCCCGAAGGAAGGCGAACTAGTTTCTCGCCAATTCTGCCGATGTGCTCAGACCTTGTCTTGGCAATGACGCTTTTTAAGGACCTGGTGGCGGAATTATACTTCTTTTTAAGTGCGCTGGTGTTTACATCCCGAGACGTTGATGCGTCAGCCCAGGCCCGGTAGCACTCCTGCTTATAGCGTGATGCTATTTTATAGGAGCGACCAAACCATGGCTGGGATCTGCCTGCGATGGGTACCACAGAGGATGGAATAAAATGTTCCATACCCTGAAGTACCACATCAGCAACAGAATCGGCAACAACGCTGGGATCTTCCGGCGAGAAGCAAACCCGCCCCCAAGGGTACGATGCAAAAAAAGACCGCATCCCATCCCAATCAGCTGACCTATAGTGCCAAACACGGCGCCAAGCTGCAGATCGCAACTGCGATTGGAGCGTGAGTGGCACCGTACTTCGGATCAGACAATGGTCCGAAGAGCCCAGAGGGGCATCGACGGAGACCTGATATCCGTCCGGATGAGAGGTCAGCAGAAGGTCCAACAGGGAAGGTACATGGTCTTCCACATCTGGGATCCGCGTAGGCAAAGTAACCAGTTGTGTTAGACCATATGCCAAAGCAAAGTCATAGACAGATCTACCCGCATGATCGGTTAAACAAGAACCAAGCCATTCAGCGTGGTGGGCGTAAAAATCACCGAGTATCACGATCTCTGCGAATGGGACCTGTTGTAGCACGGAGTCTGCAGCTATTTGGACGTGGTCGATGAGTCGGTCTGTGTCGGCATTACCGCTATGGGACCTATAGAGGCACCCGTAGATGCGGGGATGGTCGTCGCTGTCTACGCGCAGCCATAAGATGGACAGGTCCGTACCTTCAAGATTGCCGAGGCGTCGGAAACAGATGTCCTCTCTGACGTATACGCAAACTCCAGCCCGGGGCACAAAGGAGTGTTCCAATTTGTACCCCGGGTAGGAGAGATATGCATTATCAGCCGGAGAGGACACCTGAGTCTCGGTTAAAAAGAGCAAGGCCGGCTTCGCCGTCTCTAGATGGTAATGGACAGCGTTAAAGTTGGAATGAAGTCCTCTGATGTTGCCAAAAGTCACGGATAGCGTGACAGGGGTCGCCTTGGTTGTATTGCTCCGCTTGCCCCGAGTAGCATTAGTCGCGAGCGGAATTTTGCCCCCCCCCCCCCAGAATACGCGGGACAGCCTGAGAACCCACGCTCAGGAGTGAAGTAGTTTGGTCGTGGATGCTCAGCGAGGGATTCTCTAGGGGTGCTGGTACCCTCCTGGGGTAGTCTTTTATTTAATTCCACTACCATGTTGATGGGGTGGGGGGGATTGGGCCTCCGGCCACCTGCACTCACCAAGCGCAACGCAGAGGTAAACCTCTTCTTCACGCTGGTATTCTGTGAGGTCGTGGTACCACCCCGGTTCGAGCCGGCCCATCCGTGCGACAGCAAAAGCTGCCGCGTGTCTCTACCACTGTTAAAATATAAGATTAGTTGAGCTAATTAAAAGAAAATCAAAAAATATGCTTAGTTTCATTGCGTTCCATTAAATAGAAATATTAATTGGCTTTTTTTTCTCGACGTTAGCTCTTTCTGTCGGTTTCAATCCCAGTGCCAACTTCTATTACTTTGTTTTCATGACCCGCATAACATTGTCGAAAATATGTCACAGGTGTAGTGGAGAATGCTGTTTAGCAAATTAGGTCCAGACGTCCAACTTACAGCAAGGTATATTTAAAAATCTATAGAAAAAATTCTAAAGATGGTTTATGCTCGAACATACCTGTGTACCAAGGAGGTATCTTTAAAAAGGCTGATCATGTCTTTGATACGTTAAGTTTTAAAGTGAGTTCGACCCGCCCTGGCTTCGCACGGTTGATTTCTGGGTCTCGACTACAGAGCCACCTACAGAGTCGAATTGTGAATCTAAACCATTCTTGAATCAACTTAACCACACACACAATATTTCACCAAAATCGTTCCAGCCGCTTAGGAGGAGTTCGGTTACATACATACGGACAGAAGAATTGTACATATATAAAGATAAACTCATAGCTGTGTAGAACGAAATGAAAGTAATAACGCTGTCCCATCTAAACGCGAAATAAGTTGACATGTTGAGAGCTACCTCTATTACTTCCAGTTGTTTTTCTTTCCTGTATTTTTGTGAAATTAATACATTTCTTTACTTATTGTCTTTACCCTGTCATAAATGAACTAGAAATATTTTTAGTTATTGTAACTACAAATAATACTTCAAGAAACTAAAGTTCTTGAATTTGTATTTTTTGATATATTATGAGAAAATATAGTTTTTTTCCTCCTTAAAATTGGGAAGTAGTTTTTGCTACTTAGTGGTCTGCTGAATCGAGAGTTTTATTGCCGAACACTGACCGGAAAAAAATATTGATCTTCAAATTACTTCTCACTCCGAGTTTTGCACGTTTAGGGATATGTAAATATCCATTGCTCCTTGCCTGAGTGGACGTACATCTGTTTGCATTACTATTATAACCTTTATAAATTTTTGCTAACTACTACTATCAACCCCTCTAGCCTACCGGACTTTCATGACTTTTCTGTAATCTTTAGTTACGGTTATGTACATATTGAGAAATAGTATGAGATAAAGTGTTACTCTATAGTCTCTTTGAAGTTATGAAAATACACTTACAACCGCACGTAAGACTAATAAATATATGTTTCGGCTGTAAATCGATGTGAAGACCCACTATTCAGTAAATATTTACATAGAACGCACAGTCACTCGCTTAAAAATACGCACTAAAATATAGGGTCGGGAAAAAAGTTTAACTACATTTAATTATACATAATATATATACACATTATAGTACATATATATATATATATATATATATATATACATTATAGTAGACTTAACACTTCCCAACCTCTATTTAATTTAATTTAAACTCTCTCAATTTTTGCTGAGTGGCCAAGATTTGTGTGGTCTGGCGTTTTCATGATGAAAGTTCTTTTCTATAGATCTATCCCGGTCGTTTTTACTCATTATTTGTTGACAGAAGAAATTCAAATCGATGGTTTTGCTTGGCGATAAAAGCTCGTAATAAACGATGCCCTTCCAATAGAATAGAATGATTTTTATCCAATATTGATTATTACATAATACTTATTGAAAGTCATTTTTTATTTACCACTGGTTCGGAAAATACCTTTGTCCTGGGAAGAACCAGCAAGAAACCCAGCGGGACTTTTTTTCAAACATATTTCACATAACAATAATTATGTTTATACACATTGAATAAAACTACTTTTACGGATTTTATCGCGTTTAATTTACTTATTTTATATTCCCGACGTTTCGGTTGCTTTCCAGCAACCATAGTCGCGGGGAACTGAGGTGATTGACGTCCCGATGTCAGAGTTAACGCGGAGCACCTTCAGCTTTTTTAATTATTAATTTTGATCCGATCTACGCAGAATGAACTTACTGTGTCTTGAAGTCTTGCAGTGGTATGCTTGGGTTTAGTTTTAATTTTATGAACTACAGGATCCCAAGCAGGTGGTAGTACCCAGCCTCCCTTTCTATTGAAATTAGGATGTTTTTTTTAAATTTCAATAGCCTCACGTATCAACCTTGGTAGGAATCGATGTTCTTTTGCGAGAATTTGTGGTTTATCAAATCTAATGTAAGGGCGGGGGCCGTCTAGGATATGATCACAAATTTGATTTGTTTATACAATTTTTAAATGAATTTTCATAGAACCAGCATGGTGGCGATCACCTAATGCTCAGGGTTATTTTCATTCATGTATTCCTTGATATTATAATAACCATTTTTGTACACATCTTCTTTAATAAAATTTTTAAACTTGTTTATTGACAAACTTTGAACATGTTCTAGGATTTTGTTGTAAAAGCGTATACATTGCCCCATAAATGAATTACTGATTCTGTGGAGTCTAGTAATTGGCACTACAAGCTTATGTTTGTTCCTAGTGTTTAAAGTATGAACATCCTTATTCTTACATAAATATATTGCGATGCCAACGTTAATATGCTTATTTCTTTACATTTTTCTCTGAGGGACTCATTACGATTTAGGTTATAAATTGCCCATACGGCTCTCTTTTTCAAAACAAATATCGCTTCAATATTAGTCGCATTACCCCATAGCAAATTTCCATAAGACATCACGCTATGAAAGTAACTGAAATAAACTAATCTAGCTGTTTCAACATTGGAGAGACTTCTAATCTTTCCTATAGCATATGCTGCAGAACTAAGTCTGCTTGCTAATTTTGATATATGGGGGACCCATTGAAGTTTCGCGTCAATAGTAATACCAAGAAAAACAGTGGTATCCACAAAAATCCCATCATACACACAGCATCACCTTATTGCGTGTTAATCCGGGTTTCGCTACAGTCTGTGGAGCATGACTATCTTTTGACCATGATCTATTTCGCACGTTCTTGTTATAAGTGACCCACTTTTCATCACCAGTGATCAATTATCCAGTGACCCCTCATGACCTCGTCAGGCTGGTGAGTTTCTGCGAGAGGATCGGACTGGAGGTTGTAATCGGGACGGACTTCAACGCGCATCATCCCCTCCGGGGAATAGAAAAAACCCAACGAACGAGGTAAGGCGTTATATGAATATTTCTTTAACACTAACCTAACTCTTTTAAACACAGGTTCCGAACTAACTTTCATAAATAAACGTTGTCGCACAATAATCGACCTCACACTTGCAACAGAAGGAGCAGCCAAACTAATTACGGTATGGCATGTGTCGAAAGAGGCCTCATGCTCAGACCATATATGAATCTTACGTGGTAGAGCCATGCTGCAGCTATATTAGTAGCATAGTTGTAGCACGAATGGGTCGGCTCGACCGGGGAAGGACCACGCTCTCACAGAATACCAGCGTAAAATAGCAGCTTAACACTGCTGTGTTTCGTATGGTGAGTGTAGAGAACCGGAGACCCTTTTTTACTGGAAAAGAGGCATTCTATCTTAGTCCTCACGGCTGACAACGCATTTGCATTTCGATTCTTTAAAGAGGATAGATGTAGGTGTCTTTGGGTCATAGCAACCACTTACCATCAGGTGGACTGTGTGCTCGTTTGTCACCCGATCCTATAAAAAAAAGAATCTGCTTCGCACTACAGGTTGATATCCCCGCTACACCACCACGGAGAAATCGCCGCAAGACGGATAACACAAAATAAATAAATACGCTGACGTCATCGTTTGCGGTTTTTGACAGTACAAATAATATAGCAGATCAGTCGCTCCTAGAATAACAGGTAGCAGCTGTTACTAAAGCCATGATAAATAGCTACCATGAATCATGTTCAGAAATCACTACACCAAAGCATTCTGAGATAAAGAACTAGATAGAAATCGTAAGAAGGTAAGAAAAACCCTAAATAGGGCCATGCATACCTCAATGAATGAAGACTGGCTACTATAAAAGAAAGCTAAGTCTGAATTCAAAAAATGCATCAGGTATCCACGTCCACTGGGTGGCTTAAATTCTGTGGTAACATAGAAGACTGTGAACAAGCGAATCGGATAAGGAAAATCCTAGCTAAACAGAACATGCCGGGATCCATCTTTCTATAGAAACCCAACAGAAGTCGCTCATCATCAGTGCAATCACAGGACATGGCTCCTTTAACAGACATTTATTTACCATAGGTGTTACAGATAGTCCCCTGTGCAGGGCATATATGGGGGAGGAAGAGACGGCGGCCCACGTGTGCTGACATGTCCGGAAGATGCTACATACAGGGCTAAACATCTCGGCACGCCGGGATCACTTCCCGAATTTACTTGCAACTTCAAAGGACTGTTGAACTTCTTAGGGGAGATTTCATGGCTTGAATAATTACATTATTTGTACCCACACGCAAAATATGCGCTTAGAGGTGGAGTTGCGGAAAATAGCCCATCGTAAACTAACTAACTAATACTTCAGAATGTATCGAACTTCTTCGTTAGATTCACTATTTGGTCGGATAGAAAAACAATAGAAAATTGGCGGGAAAGTGTTTTTTACTTTTTCTTTTTCTTAAGGTCCTATATGTATTGATATTAAGACTAGCCAGATAGAAACTAGCCAGAACAAACAAAATACGAATAAACTTTTCCGCAACCTAAACATAAGTATCATCAGTTTAATTTATTTAGTATGGAAATTAAGTTCCTACTAGAGTAATTTAACGACAGCTCGGTACAAAATTATTTGCGTTGAGAAGTACTTAATGTAACGTTTAACTTTTTATTAGTTTAGCAACAATTTTATTAAGGCTGCGTTGCAGTATTGTTTACTTTTTTTGAACCTGTTAATTTACTGAAATGTAATTGTTGCGCAAAAACAAAATAAATTAATACAAATTGAATATAGTTCAAGATCTATATGAAGACAGAAAAACGACTTGCCTTGATAAAATACATGCGTGAGTGTTGTGGAAAACGCGGAAAGAGTACCGGAACAAACTTGTGTCTGAAGTCGAGTCTTTGCTGAACAAATTATCGGATTGGGGGCGACTAAATCTAGTCCAGTTTAATCCTCAGAAGACATAAGTTTGCGCGTTTACCGATAAAAATAACCCCTTTGTCGTAACTCCTATTGTTTGACCCCTCTCCTATAAAAAAAGCACTCGGTTGGAACGAAATTCCTTATTATTGACAAACGTATTATATTATTGATTAATAAATACAAATAAATGTATTAGTAGCGTTTATTAAAATAAAGCGTCATTTAAAATAAAATACACTATGAAACAAGGGGTATTGACGGAAAATCATACAATTTTTGTCGCGTAGCCGCAGCCGCCAAACCCATACTGTCCGATGAGGAACTTCGTTCCGAAAATCTTAAAAAATTACATTAGATCGCTATTTAAACTTATATCAAATAAAATGGCTTGTTATTTTAAGGTCATGTTGAAATCACATTTTATAAATTTCTTTTTTTATTTTAATCTTATGAAAAATATAAACAAAATGGAACAGTTCAACGTTTGCGGACGCCCCTGCCTATGCATGCAGAGACATCCTTAAGGTTATATGTACGTTGTTTCTTATAAATTTCTCCTCACGGGACGTGAGGTAACATTATCAAATCCTTCCACCGCACTACAAGGCGATCTTAATAAAACATGTAGAAGAGAACTCCTAAGTCTACCTTGTTCTTGAAAAGTAAATTTTAGATGAATTGCCTTTTTAAAATGAACTTTTACTTAAATTGCCTTGCTGTCTCTAAATTCTGAATCAGCCATAAAATATTAAAGGTACATTTTAGGAATTCATTACAGGAGTTAGAATAATTATAATATTTATTGTTACGGCCCAGAGCTGCCCCTGCAAAGGTCGCCTTGGCTAGGGCCCATAGTAGCCTCCTCAACGGGCAGAGTGCGCAGTGGAAGTTGCTGGGCCGCTTCGTACCGCGGCGCTGTTTGCAGACCTAATCCGGTCGGATTGCGGAACGAATCATAGGGGCACAGATAGGTGTTTGAAAGAGGTCGTCTGACTTCTGTCCAGTAATAGGACTCATTTAGGTACTGCAATATCCAGGAAGGGCATCCAGTGGAGGTGTTACTTTGCTACGTAATTGTGGTTTCGTGTAAACCGTCTCGGTTGTCTAGGTTTTATTTGCGTGACAAGAGGCTTGTATTGTATTTGACTGATTAAAGTAATTTCGTTTGAAAGTAATTGCTCCAATTATATAGTGATTGCGTGTTGAAGTGCATTTTACATTATTTAACTTGCTCGTGTGACGTGGAATTTCGCGCACGCGTCGAGTAGAAATACGGTCTGGAATTGAACCGCGCATTCCTTTTCGAGGCGTCGCCCGGTTGATTGTTTTGGAAATCATTGTTTAATTATATCGTCGCGTTAAGAGCCTTTTGTGTGTTGACTCTGTAGCTAGGTTGCGTGTCAGCTAGGTTGGGTTTAAATTCTTAGTGCGGCGTATTAGTTAATATCAAACGAAGGAGCTTAGTTGTGTTTGTAACGCTGAACCGTGTGACTATTTAAGAGATCGCGTTAGTTCCCTATTTGTAATTTGGTGATAAATGAATCCGGGACATTGAATGTGGAACTTTGAACTACTGTTCGTTACTTATGTCGGGTATCACGTGTTCGATTCTACGATGAATGTTGAATTAGTTGAGTTGAAGTTAGTTAAATGTACAATAAAGTGATAGACTGAAGTAGTGACATGAAGAAAGAAATGGTCCAGCGGTGAAGCCTGCTGGAGTGATGCAGCATTGTGGGGCAGCATGGAAACCGGCCGCTGCCCGGTCACCTCAGCTGGGCCAGGCCACATACAGATACACCCCACTAAACACTACTTCACATGCACCTTACACCTGCCTACGGCCTGACCGAGCCTTGGGGCGGTCTTAGATTTGGATCAAGGTATTTATTTTCCTAGCCTTCTCCCTATAGTGTAGTATGATAGGACATTTATCCATATGGCCATTTGGGCCCGAACCCTCGGCTGCCCGTTGAGGAGGCTACTATGGGCCCTAGCCAAGGCTACCTTTGCAGGGGCAGCTGTGGGCCGTAACATTTATAAAATATGAAATTCAAATAAGTATTTATATTTCACGTACTGCAACGTTACTGTGTTTCGTATGGTGAGTGTAGAAAACCGGAGACTCTTTTTACTGGAAACGAGGCATTCCATCTTAGTCCTCAGGGGTGGCAACGGAGTGGCAAATTCTTAATCGTGGATAGGTGTAGAAGTCAATGGGCCACAGCATTTACTTACCATCAGGTGGACTGTGTGCTCGTTTGTCACCCTTATTTTATAAAAAAAACCCGTATAAGGCAATCAATAGGCAAGGGGAGGCCTATATTCAAGAATGGTACTATGGCTATAATGATTATATGTTATATTTTTGATTTTTGTGTTCATACCATACGTATAAAAACACCATATGAACAATTTTTTATCTATCTATGAAATAATCACGGACCATTTTCAGTAAATTTATAGGTATTAACATAACATTCCTTTTTTTCTATTTTTAATCGTTACCCTACCCTAGGGTTTTGTTGCTGTAACGCGAAGGCGTTTAACATATAACTAAATCTCTTGCGGAATACGTACATACATAAAAAGACAAAAAAAACTATCTGTAATAAAACTTAACCTCTTTTATATCCTTTCAGGTTTTCTGTTCAATTAGGACTTTGTACTCATCCAGAAATGTCGTGCGGACCTTGCTGTGGTGGCTGTTGTGGTGGATGCTGTTGTGGGTGCAGCAGCGGATCCTGTTGTCCATGCATCACTATCTACACGTGCTGTACGAAGATCTGTTAGTGCGTTGCCATGGCCAGTGTCTGCAATACTTCGTCTCACCATATTATAATTAGTGCCGTTACGTGAAATAAATATGTATTTATGTATGTATAACATATATAAATCGTACATGGAAAAACATTTAGATCGGTACAAGTATTTGTATGCCATACAAAAACCAAGGTTTCTAAAAGTTTCCCTCGAACGCGGAAACGGAAAAGTAATTGAAATGTTGGCGTTTTTTATTCGCAGTTTTCCAAATGTTTTATCGGGTGTAAGTCTTTGAATTAATTTATATGAGTAAATTTATTAGCTTAATTCCCTAGCGAAGAGTAGAGTAGTTAGGCGACGCGTGTAGCGGTAAATTTGGAGCAGCCACCCCTCGGGACTCTGTAGTTCTGTACAAAGTACGCCACGCCTCGTTGCACATTCGTCACTTTGCTTTTACACAAAATTTACTACACTACAATAAATGTAAGAACTAAGTGTGGAGCGAATAAGACACATACTAAAGGTAAGGACGCGATAGAGAGAGTTTGGCGGAGCGTGCAGCGTGGGCGTGGCATCGTTCCTGACGTTTCTGACGAAGAGTTCCTTCAAGAGTTTCGACATTACAAGGATCCATTTATTAAGTCGCATTCCATTACTTTTGACTTAACTAATTTTTTGAATCAAATTTATGACGAGGTCGAGATAAATGAGTGTTAATTGGGTGATCTAAATTTTGAAAAGATTTCTCGTTTCGTTGAGACATAATTGACTTATTTATTGTTTCGTTACAATGAAAATGGGAATACGCGAAAGGAAATAACTTTTGTTTACTCTTTTGACAATTAGTGAAACAATTTTGAATAGTGCATGAAAATGCTTTAGCAAGTTGCATCCTCGCAAATGGGAATTATTTTAACCACTGGTATATAGTAAGATTTGCATAAGTTTTGTTCCGAAAAAGTGAAAAATTTAAATCATTCGAGATATTACTAATAGAGTTATGAATTATTACGGTAGGTTGTGAAGCCGAAATACTTTTGCTATGGCATCGTTTAATATGTATACTTATTTAATTTTACCTTTTATCTTTAAACAGCGTACCGTAGGTACAATTCTGACACTGTAAGAAATCTGACTGTTAATTTACCGGAGCGACGATATTCATTAAAAAATGTAAACAGATCATTGCACTCAGAAGAAAGACTTTTTTTTTTAATTTAATATATATGACTGAGGAAGAGGAAGGAGGAAGTTGCAAAACGACAAAAATATTCACAACACTATATTATCGTAAAATATATCCAACAAATATGAAGGAAGTAATGAATATGCTTAGAAAAATTCAAAATGAGCTGAATGAACAAAAAGTAACAATTGTACAGTCAGCTGACAAAGTTACGGAACAAGTTACGCAAAATATAAACTCCATATTGGAGGAAAAGTTCAAAGCAATAGATATAAAATACGAAAACCTCAAAGAGAAGCTGGAAAACTAGGAAAAAAGATTATACTTTTTAGAAAAACAGTCAAGGCAGAGGAACATCGTTATTGTTGGCTTAGCGGAAACTGATACATTATATGTAAATTTAGAAAAAACCGTACTAAGTTTCATAAATCAATACTTCTCTGTAGGACTAGAACACAGAGACATACAAGAAACTAGGAGAATAGGGAAGAAAGGAGAAAAACCACGGCCGATTACCGTAACGTTTACTTCATTGGGCACGAAAATAGAAATCTTTAAACACAGGAGAGTATTGAAAGATATGACTTATTACATAAAAGAAGACTTTCCACAACATATTTTAGAAAAAAGAAGGGAACTGCAAGAGCAAGCAAAAATTTAAAAAGAGAAAGGAAACTCCGCCACTATCAAGTACGACAAACTTATAATACACTACAAAAATACAAATACATCAGGCAACAAGAAAAGAACTCTACCAACATCACCAAACTACCATGATTTTGCGCAACCAGAACCAAAGACACAAGCTAATAAAAAGAACAAACCTCAAACAGGACTACGAAGATCGTCGAGTTTATCAGAGGGAGTTATGAAACCTAGAATACTTAGTTTCCTAACAACTAAAAACCAAACCACTAACAACCAAAATAACCTACCATACGACCAAACAAACAAAAATAACGAACAATAACAATTACAGCCCTCTCTCACGGAAAACTCACTACAAATAATAACAAACACTAAACCACATCTTCCAAGCCGGCTGGTCCCCGTGGAAGATTACGACCGAAACCTTCCAAAGGAAACATTAGCAGGTTCTTCAAAGACTACTAAAAACAAGTATCATAACAACCTATATATATCGATCTACAACGTTAAAACTCTATCGACTTATTCACGACTACTGGAACTAACAGAATCATTAAAAAACGTAAAGTATGATATTATTGGTCTCTCAGAAGTCAGAAAACTCGGTAACAAAATAGAGGAACATGATGAGTTTATTTTCTACCACATTGGAGAAACGCCGGGATTATATGGAGTAGGCTTTATTATCAAAAAACACCTGAAAAAATACATAAAAAGTTTCAATAGACTGTCAGAAAGAGTGGCCCTGCTAAGAATGCATACCAACAATTTAGACTTAAGCATCATTCAAGTTTACGCCCCAACAGAGGCCTCGAAGGAAGAAGAACTAGAGCTATTCTACAATACTGTCGACAAAGCCATACAACTTTCAGGAAATAATATAATATTCATGGGTGACTATAACGCCAAAATTGGTCAACCTAAACCAAACGAAACCATTACGGGAAGTTACGGCTATGGTAATAGAAACTGTAGAGGAAACAGACTCATCGAGTTCGCGTACGAGAACAATCTAGCTACTATGAATACTTTTTTCAAAAAGAACAATAAACAGAGGTGGACTTGGAAATCACCCGATGGCGAAAAACGAAATAGACTACTTTTTAACAAACCTACCGAGAAACGTAAACAATATACAGGTTTTAAACATCACTTACCCTTCGGACCACAGACCTGTTAGGGTAGCGTTCAGTATTCTTTCAAGGTTAAAAAATCGTAGCAAGTTTGGTAAACGCCCTTAATCCCAGTTAAAGAGCGATGAAGAAGTGAAAACCTACATTGAATCGCTGAACAGCTGCTCAGCAAATCTGTTAGACTACTGGAATGACAAAGACACTGTCCAGAATTGCTATGATAAAATAAGAAACGCAATTGATATCAGCCTAAAAAAAGCACATGATCCAACATCTAATACAAACACAGAGAAAAACCAAATAATATCAGCACGCACAAAGGCACTAATCAGTAGAAGACAAGAAATACAAAAAACAAAACCAAAATCAAGGGCTATGAAAAATGAATTAAAAGCACTTTACAAGCTTATAAGTAAACGAATTAACCAAGACTATAAGGCACACCGCACACAAACCATAGAAAAATGCCACAGGGAGCACCAAAAAAGCATACAAGGAACTGAGAACACATAAATCATGGATCGAAGAGTTAAAAAGTAAAAAAAACAACACACCTAAGCTACCAGCATATAAATTACCGAGTAGTAGTGCAGACGAGGCGAAAGCAACCATTGATGAAGACGAAGTGGTTAAAGGAATTAAGGCATTAAAAATAGATAAAAGCCCAGGGCCCGACAGAATCACCAACGAGGCTATAAAAACAGGACACAAGTATCTAGTTAAACCTCTAACCAGACTGTTCAACATGATACTGAATTTCAAAAACACCCCACGTCAATGGTCAGAGTCGGAAATAATTTTGCTCTACAAAAAAGGAGACCCAAATAATATTAGTAATTACAGACCAATAAGTCTGCTACCTTCACTATACAAACTTTTCTCCTCCATACTTGAGAAAAAATAAAAGAAACCACAGAAAACTTCCAATTTATAGAACAGGCGGGCTTCAGACGAGGTTTTTCCACTGTTGACCATATACATTCGCTAGAGATGATAATAGAAAAATTCCAAGAGTTCAATAGACCACTCTATGCTGTCTTTATCGATTACCAAAAAGTCTACTCTCTCAAGAAGTGGCATTGGACTACATACAAGTCCTAAAACATCTATGACAACGGTAATAGCAGAATGAAGTTGGAGACCACTGGGCCAATCATACAAATAAAAAGAAGTGTAAGGCAAGGAGACCCAGTCTCACCAACAATCTTTATAGCAGTGCTAGAGTCCATCATTCGCAAACTAAACTGGGAGAAAGTCGGCATAAACGTAAACGGTTGTTACCTGACTCATCTCAGATTTGCTGACGATATAGTTCTGCTATCAGAAAGCACAAACCAACTACAAGTGATGATAAACTCTCTACATGAAGAAAGTATTAAAGTAGGCTTAGAAATCAACTAAAATAAAACTAATATCATGACAAACCACACTAAAATACCTATATATTTCAAAAATCTGCCTTTAACCTATGTTGATACATACATATATCTGGGTAAACAAATTTCATTCAACCAACACAACAACGAACAAGAAGTAGAGAGAAGAGTCAACATCACTTGGAAGAAGTTCTGGAGCCTCAAAGAAATTCTAAAAAGCAACTTGCCCATAAGGCTAAAAAGCAAAGTCATGAACAACTGCCTACTTACCTCCCTAACATACGCCTGTCAAACATGGAAATTTACTAGGAATAAAAAAAATAAGATCATAACAAGTCAAAGAAGTATGGAAAGAAGCATTTTGAAGATTATGAAGATCAAAAAAATCCGCCACACTACCATAAGACAGAAAACTAAAGCCATTGACGCTCTCAGCTACTCACTAAAGCTAAAATGACGATGGGCTGGACATGTAGCCAGACTTACTGACAATCGCTGGACCATAAAGACCACATCATGGGTAGGACCATTGGGCCAAAGGAAAAGGGGTAGACCAATTGCGCGCTGGGCAGACGACATTATAAAAATAGCAGGTACCCACTGGATGCGAGTAGCAGAGTACAAAAAACAATGGTCATCTCTGGAGGAGGCCTTTACCCTCCGTTGAGAGGGGTTCTTGCAATCGTACAAAAAAAACTTTCATTGTGCATTGTTAAGACAACTACTAGAAGTAAGAAGATAAATTATCTTGTTCTATATTATTCCATTACATATCTATCTATCAAAATTAAGTATATTCCTTACTAAATAAACGTTATATTCCTAACTATTAAAAGTAATATATACCAAAATACTAAGTTTTTGTAACACTGGATTAATTAATTTTTTTACATGCACACTGTTTTAAAATTGTAAATTTCTACTTTGAAGCAAGAAATAAAAGGCATTTTTATTTTAATTTTTTTAATTTATTTTATATATGACTGAAATGAAAAATAATAATTATTGTAACCGCCTAATCAATTTATCAATTTTTTTATTGTTAATTTTAGCCAAAATTGGCCTCCAAATAATAAAATAAAATAAATTAGATATGTATATTTTATTATATTTTCATTAAATATTATTATTTCAATTGAATAAAATAAAATTAATAATAGGTTTCTTTATTTAAATAGACCTGCAGATTTAAAAAAAATATATAGCCTGAAAATTTTATTTAACTAATGTCGATAAAACTACGAGTGCCTATAGTTTAAGAAACTCCTTAGAAAACCTTTTGTAAGTATAAATTAGTCTGTACTTAATATTAAAAGTAGTGAAATCCATAAGCATTCATATAAGTTTTTATATTATTCAAATTGGTGTTCTTTTTAGCATTCTTTAGCATTTTGAGTAGACATCTATGTACTTTATAAAAAAATAAATCAGAAAGAATAGGATTTTGAGCAGTTAAATTGCCTTAAAAACCATTATGATATAAATTTTTCATAAGTAATAGAATATCATCATCATGACAACCCTTCACAAGTCCACTGCTGAACATAGGACTCCCACAAAAAATGCCACAAAGCGCAGTCCTAAGCCACCTGCATCCATCGAATTCCTGCATGTCTTTCCAGATCGACACTATATCTAGTAGAGGGCCGCCCCACACATCGCCTGCGGGTACAAGGCTGCCACTCGAGCACCTTTCTTCCCATTGGTTGTCGGTTATTTGAGCTATATGGCCTATAAAGGGTTATTTTTCAAAGCGTAGCCAAGTTTTATATTTGAGCAAATAAATAAATAATTATATATATACATTCTAAGTAACACGGTTACTAATAATGCTTAAATTAATTACTACATGACGCGAATTATGATTCCAATTTTCCCTCCACCCTCAACCGTAACCGACGACTGTCATTATTAAGCCGCGTATCCACCAAAAATGTTGACAACATTTATGTTTCCATATTTCAGTTCCAGTTTACAACTCAACAAAAGTTACCAACGTCTCCACCGAGGGAACAAATGTTCGCAACAAGCGTATTCCTTTGATGTTGCAGCCGAAAATGGAAACACGGTTCCCGACATTTTTTCAAGTTTTGTTGTCAACACTAGGTAATTACAAAGACATTTGTTACCAACACGTGTTGTCAACACAAAAGTTGGTAACAAAACTTTGGTGGTGACGCGGCTTTATAGCGTATTTAAAAATCTGGAATATACTATTTGCAACTAAATTAGGCAAGTAGTCCCAATATTTAATATTGCCACTTCAAAGTGGAATCCGTTTATTTTGTGGGGATGTGTATAACAAAAACACCATATATTAAATAACCGGCTTACTTATTTCGACTACTTTTAGTAGGGGATCGGAGCGCGAACGAAAGACCTTACGGCGTCGGACAGTCGGATCGACTGGCGAAGTGAGGAAAATCAAGCTGGTTGCTCCCGCGCAACGAAGGGCTTCCGAAGATTGCCGAACAGTCAAACAGCTAGGGCTGTGCCACCCACACTCATTATGTATAGATAAGCACGTTTTCTAAAATTATTTTTTAAACTTATTACCTGTGCTTGAGCAATTTTAATTTCCGTGAACGCAGCAATAATTTTACTGTAGAGGTTTTCATAAATATGGATCTCCTGGACGTAAAGCGACTCTTTATTTCACTCCAAAGACAAAATACTAACGTTAAAAGTGCTGACGAGCTTGCAGACCATAGTATAGGGCCTCCATGCGTAATCCACCTATCTTCAAATTTATTATTTAAGTTATCGCTCACTGCACTTGAATAGTTTGGTTAGCTGTCAATTGTTCTTCGATTGGTAGGTTAGTAATAATATTTCCGCACCACGTAAACTGTCACTGCTTAAAATGTAATATCGCACCATTTTATAGTTTTATAGCACCCGCAGTTTGAATATTTTCATTCCGTCATTGGTAACGTGCCGTGTAGTAGAGGTTAAGAATATCCACTACCCCATATCTTCTCGTAGGTGTCGTAAAAGGTGACAAAGGAAAACAGGTAGGAGATGGGCAGCAGCATCTTCCTGATAACAACTAACTTAAAATAAAAAAACTGCGGTTGCCAAACCGCTCGCCAAGCGTGACAACTATGGCAAATACCCCCCTATGATGAGAACAGCAAAGAAACGGCCCCCAGTCCCCGGCGGCTCCGATATTCCTGGCTACGGTGGCGACCATGGTAACGGCGGGGCAGGGGGGGCTAAAAATCTCCGGTGGAGGTTCGGTTGCCACCTAAGACAACTCGACCTGGCAACATACAACGCACCCACCCTGAGGACTGACGAAAAGATCGTGGAGCTGAAAGAAGAGATAGACAAGTTACGCTGGCATATTATAGGATTATCCGAAGTCCGAAGAGAGGGGGAGGACATGGTAATCCTCTAATCCGGCAACTTGCTCTATCACCGGGAGGGCGACCATCTGTCCCAAGGAGGTGTCGGATGTATCTTCCACAAGTCTCTAGTTAACCACGTTGTAAAGATTGAGAGTGTGTTGACGAGGGTTGCGTACCTTTTACTCAGAATCACCAAACGGTATTCGCTGAAGATCATATAGGCTTACGCACCAACCTCGGCACACCCCGATGAGGAAGTGGAGGAAATGTATGAGGATAGCTCTAGAGCCATACATTCCTCCAAAACCCACTATACGGTGTTAATGGGAGACTTCAATGCAAAACTAGGCACAAGAGAGAACGGTGAGATGCCCCGAAAATCTTCACCGCTGCATTGGAAGACGTTTTCAAGCTGCTGGACCAGAAAGGATGCGGTATTAACATCAATGGCGAGTACATCACTCACCGTCGATTTGCCGACGATATAGTCCTTATGGCAGAATCGCTAGAAGACCTGAGCAGTATGCTCAATGACCTCAATAGTGCCTCCCAACGGATAGGTCTTAAGATGAACATGGACAAAACAAAAATCATGTTTAACGTCCATGTCACACCTATGCCGGTAGCTGTTGGGAGCACTAAGCTCGAAGTTGTTGATGAGTATGTTTACCTGGGACAAATAGTCGCTCAGCGTGTGGCTCCAACGATGACGTGTAAAGCTGCCCACAGAACCTCTCAATCTCACTCAAAATCTCAGGTGCCCCAGAAACGATGCTGCCACACTCGGTCTTCAGCTTCGACAGTTGGCTCTTTCTGACAGACAGATCTCTAGCAAAGACTTTGGAGCCTTGGTTCTGCTCGATCGCTTCTTCAATACAAGCTGTATTGAAGTTGCGTAAGTCCCACCGCATACATTTGAAGATCAGTCTTTTCAGTTGCCTGTAGCTGTCAAATCTGTTGAAGAATGTAGCTTCATGTCCCGTCTAACAACCATGAGATTGAGAGTGTGATTGAGATGTGAGTTTTGTGTTCTCCTGCGGCGGGTCTTGCAGGACTTAGCTCCGACTTCGTCCACTTCATTGCAGTCTTCTAGGCACTGAAAACGGTATTGTAACTCGAACTGAAAGGTTTCGAGACTTCGGAACAGAGAACGAGGGGGACGGAGCGTTGACTTCATTAGACGAGACCTCTCCAACTTAACGTTTAGGTTCAGTGTGCCTCTAACCATTCGGTGATCGTTACCAATTTTCACCCTAGCGATCATGGAGACTTCACTGAACAGTTGTCGTCTGGTCGTCATAATGAAGTCAATCTCTTTTTTGTCGAACCGTCGGGGCTCGACCAGGTCCACTTCCTGTGGGGCCGCTTCTGGAAGAAAGAGTTCATCATAAAGAGTCCCTCTTTCTCCATGAAGTCGGCCAGCTGCTGACCCCTTGGGTTCCGTTGCCCTATTCCAAATGTCCCTACTTTCAGCTCACCGTTCTCTCTTGTGCCTAGTTTTGCATTGAAGTCTCCCATCAACACCGTATAGTGGGTTTTGGAGGAATGTATGGCTCTAGAGATATCCTCATACATTTCCTCCACCTCCTCATTGGGCTGTGCCGAGGTTGGTGCGTAAACCTGTATGAACTTCAGCGAATACCGTTTGGTGATTCTGAGTATAAGGTACGCAACCCTCGTCGACACACTCTCAATCTTTACAACGTTGTTAACGAGAGACTTGTGAACGATAAATCCGACACCTCCTTGGGACAGATGGTCGCGCTCCCGGTGATAGAATAAGTTGCCAGATTCGAGGATTATCGTGTCCACCCCCTCTCTTCGAAATAATATAAATATAAAATCCACATTTGTATGCCGTGGCAGCCTATAATTAAAATGACACTTAGCTTTAGTTTTAAATTCGTGTTACTTTAAATTCCATGTTTTAGTGTTCGTCTTGTTGGTTGTCCTTTTAAATAAAAAAGTAAGAAGAAATCGATGCCCGTGGTCGGAGCGCGACAATAGCTTTACGGGAATTTGAGGGAATTTGAGAGAATTTGACGTCTGAGAGTAGAATCTCTAGAAAATTTTTCTCGATTTTTTTATAGTTTCGGATTATTCTACTTCTTTAGTCTGTGACCACCTTTGACTTTGCTTAACTAATGTTTTTATTAGAAAATCAATTGTTATAGTTATATACTAGCAGTGTCCTCTAGTTCGTTTGTGTGAAATTAATACTCTTCATAAGATAGAGGTAAATGATTTGTACTTTTAAATGACGCGAAGATTTAGAAATACACTAATCTGGATAGAAACATTTAGGGCAACACAACACGATAGGGCCCACAAATGAACTAATGGACGGACCTACGATCGAACCAAGAAACAAATTTGGTAAACTATATGCTTGTATTTCATAATATTGTAAATAAACAAAATGACCCCAATGACATAATCCATAATTTCCTACCAAAGTTATCTAGACAACACATGCTTTTATGCAATAGACAAAAGATTGCACGAAATAAGCAAGCTCCAACTTCTTATTAGTTTATGGCGAGCTCTATCACCAATTATCTGTACTATGGTATGAAGCACCATACTGCCATTAATATTAAAAATATTTAAAATGAAAACTAAAATCCTAAGACCCTATGCTTACCTAAAGTTAGATACCTAAATACATTAAGAAAATGAAAATGAAACTACGTATCTATATTATGTCTCATTCTGCAAACAAATAAAAAATAACACTAAATTCAACCGAGGAAAGTTTTTTGGTCTTAACATTTATAATAGGTGTAATCAGGTCAAAAATCAGTTCGTTTTACTATCGAGAAGTTCTCAGTAGCAGCCCGGAGTGGTTATATTAGCGGTGTTTCATCCATGTGCTTCAGAAAACACTTAAAGCCATTGGTTCTGCGCCTGATCTCTTTATATTTGTGTTCGGATTACCGTCCCATCTGACTATGAGAGTGAGGGAATAGAGAGTGTACTTATGCTTACGCAAATAACCGTGATACAAAATCCTGTCCTGCGTCATAAAATTAAAATGTACTCTATTGGTAAAACAACCTCTGTCCTGGGAAGAACCAGCAGGAAATCCAGCGGGACTTTTTTTTAAGTAAAGTTTACATTAAAAGTTTTACAAACTATTTACAAAATTTATTTTTGTAACAGCTTGGAAGGGACCACCTCATTCCCAGGGGTTATTATCAACCATGTATTCATTTATATTATAATAATCCTTTTTATACAGTTTTTGTTTAATTAAATATTTTAAACTTGGAAATAGAGATACCTTGTATATTTTCTGGGGCTTTGTTGTCAATTACTGACTCTGTGGAGTCGAGAGACTGGTATCGCTAGCTTGTGTTTGTTCCTAGTGTTTACAGAGTGTATATCACTTTTTTTACTAAAACTATTTTTGTTTTTGTGAACATACATAAAATTTTCATAAATATACTGAGAGTCCAAAGAGACTCTCTTGGTTTAAGGTTGTAAATAGCTCTTATGGCCCTCTTCTGAAACACAAAAATGGTTTCTAAATCAGCAAAATCCCATAAGACATTGTGCTATGAAAATAACTGAAATAAACTAATCTAGCAGTCTCGACACTAGTGAGATCTCTAATCTTTTTACAGCATAAGCTGCAGAGATTAGTCTGCTTGCTAGTTCGGATATATGGGGGCCCCACTGAAGCTTCGCGTCGAGAGTGATGCCAAGAAAAATAGAGGATTCAAAAGAGCTCAGTTCTTCCCCATTTAAAACACATTGGTATTCAGATTTTTAACATTAGTGGTTGTAAATTTAATACATTTAGTTTCATTGCCGTTTATATGCAGATTATTAAAGTTAAACCAATGCACTAATTCTGATTTTTTTATAGGATAAGGGTGACAAACGAGCATTCAGTCCACCTGATGGTAAGTGGTTGCTGTGGCCCATAGATATCTACAATCTTCGATTACGAATTCAAATGCAAATGCGTTGTCACCCGTGAGGACTAAATCACTCGTTTCCAGTAACCAGGGTCTCCAGTTCTCTACACTCACCATACGAAACACAGCAGCGTTAAGCTGCTATTTTACGCTGGTATTATGTGAGAGCGTGGTTCTACCCCGGTCAAGCCAACTCAATACGCTACAACCATAATATAGCTGCAGAATAGCTCTACCACGTATAAAAAATTATTCACTTCGTTATATTTAAATGACAGACGTTTAAGTCTAAAAATCAAGGAAGTATCATCCGCAAATAACACTATATCATGATTATAAGTAGTCATTAACATACACTAAAAAGAGGAATGGGCCAAGAATCGAGCCCTGTGGGACACCCATCTTTATGGACGATCGTAACGTAATACGGAATCCGCGTTTCGCTACAGTCTGTGGAACTTGAATACCCTTTGACCGTGATATTTTCGCACGTTCTTGTCGTAGGTGATTCACTTTTTATCACCAGTGATCAATCTTTTCAAAAGTTGTTCGATTTCATTACGTTTGAATAGAGAATCACAAATGAGTACACGATTCGTTAGGTTTCTTTCAGTGAGCTCGTGTGATATCCAAATATTGAGCTTTATATAACTCTATTTGTATAGCCAGACTTTTTCAAATGGGTCAAAACTGTTTTCAAGTTAATCCTGAATCTCTCAGCTATATCGTAACTACTAATACGCCGATCTTGCTCCATATCTTCAAAAATGGCATCGACTTCATCCGTATGAGGGTGACCAGAACGAGCTGCCTCTTTGACATCAAAATTCCCGGACTGAAAACGATTGAACCAACTTTGTGCTATTCTTACTGACACTGTATTAAGTCCATAAACGTTACAAAATGTTTTCGCGGCTTAAATTGCATTTTTCCTTTTTTTGTAATAAAATATCAAAATGTATCGAATTTCTTCGTTAGATTCACTCATTTTAGCGGGCAGAAAAACAATTGATAAAAGGTGGGAAAGTGTTTTTACTTTTTATTTTATTTTTTCTTAATGTCCAATATGTAGTACAAAATACGAAGACACTTTTTCCCCTACCTATTATCTTATATTATAAAAATGTATCGCTGAATGCGTTGCTAAGCGCAAATCTCGAGAGTAGCTGAACCGATTTCGCTAATTCTTTTTATAAAATTTTCTTGAAGTACGAAGATGGTTCTAAGTTCGAAAGTCTAAAAACAACACTTTTCTATATTCCCATACAAAAGATTCGTTATAATACTTTTAAATCAATTTGAACTTTAATACTATACCATAAAGTTTAAGTGTTAGTGGAGGGGTTCCGGAAAGGCAAAACAATTATAATTTTTATTTTTTGACATAATGTAATTGTTGACTTATCAACTTTCATTTTTCTTTTTATATCTAACTAGTTGACCCGGTGTCCCTAATAGCAGACAAAGTATTAAAAAAAATAAAAATCGACTGTTAGGTGGTACGAAGTTCGCCGGGTCAGCTAGCCTATAATATAAAAATGAATCGCTGAATGTGTTGCTAAGCACAAATCTCGAGAGCAGCTGAACCGATTTCCCTAATTCTTTTTTTGTAATACTCTTTGAAGTACGAAGATGGTTCTTACGGAGAGAAAAATTTTAAAAATTGCCTGAAAACGTCTAAAAACTACACTTTTCTATATTCCCATACAGAAGATTCGTAATAATATTTAAAAATCAATTTGAACTTTAATACCATACCATAAAGTTTAAGTGTTAGTGGCGGGGTTCCGGGAAGGCCAAAGAATTGAGTGACGTTAGTATCGTATAAATATTAATGTCAATAATTGTCAATATTTATACGCACTGGCACAAGCTGATGTTATAAAGAGTAACTTGGGCTGCTTTTATTTTAGGGTTCCGCGAAAAATAACTCCACGCGGGCGAAGTCGCGGGGATCAGCTAGTTTCTAATATATTAGTTAAGTTTTTACGAGCTAGAGTTATGCTGCGGCTCTAATGTTATGGTTGTAGCGCGAATGATGTAAATGAAAATGTGTCGGATCTACCGGGGAAGGACTACGTTCTTACAGGATACGAACGTAAAATAGCAGTTTAATGCTGCTGTCTTTCATATAATGAGTGTAGAGAAACGGATACCTTTTTTACTGGAAACAAAGCATTATATCCTAGTTCTCAGGGGTGACGTATATGCATTATATATCTATGGGCCACTCCATCCACTTACCATGAGATGGACTGTGTGCTCGTTTGTCACCCTTATTATATTAAAAAAAATTTACAAGGGAGAAAGCGCATATTAGTTGTCATGAGAGTTAAATTGCTTTATTAGTTTATACGTATTAAAATCCCACCTGGCGGTAAGCCCTAGATGGTAAATAGCACTTACTAAGTTAGTACCCGTAAAAATTCATTACGGATTCCATCACGCAGAGAAACTTCTCGCATGGCTCTCTACATAGGTCAAAGAATAATGATCAACTGTTATGTTTCAAGGAAGTGTTGTCTTAATATATATATATATATATATATATATATATATATATATATATATATATATATATATATATATAATGTGATGTGTTTAAAATTTCATTATTTCTTCAGTTCACCGTATCAGCGTGAAAAAATCTGATTCAAGATGGATTCACGCTAACGTTCTTTAGACATTTACATATTAAATGAGTTTTTAAATGACAACACAGTTAGTAGACATCAGGTTTCTAAAAAACTCTTTTTCGTGTTGGTATTAATTTCTTGAACAAAACTTTAATACGTTAAAAATATTTACATTGTTTAAGATATATAACAAGATTACAAATTATAGTGAACACATTTATTTGACTGCAAAGAAAAAATTACCTATCCACTCTAATACTTTTTATGAATTAAGCTTGTATTTCTTCAAAATAAATAATTATTTAATGAGATTAATGATAATTAAAATGGTTTTTTTTGCTATAATTTGATGCTTCTCTTCAAATTAAATATATAATTACGAAAAGTCAATTAGTTTTGTTGAATCTATTTGATCCCATACTAATGAAGTTGAGCTCGGGAGTAATAATGATCCTATTCGTCAAAATATAGAGATAATATTCTGTTGATTAAGATAATGAGTTCTTAACGCTTTTATATGAAAGATTGACTCCTTTTAGAAAGGCACACTATGGGATTACTTTAATATTTTTTTATATGCTCACAATTATTCGTGTAAATACGGCCACAGAGTAGTCCTCTGGCATCGGGATAGTACAGCAGGCTATATACCTTCCCCTAAAACCCCTTTCAGAAAAGAGAAGATGCCTGTGCTATACTTTTTGTTATTATATATGTGTATATAATTTTAATTTCATACTTTGGTTAATAATTACAATAATAACTAACCAAACAATAATAATGTACTGCATATTGCAGTAGCTGATTCAGTAGTGTAGTAGTAGTGGCCTCAGCTGTGGGACGTATATTATAGGCTATAATTTCACTTATTTTACTTTAAAATTGTAATAACATTAAGCGTTATATTACGTATATACGTGTATGTATTTTCATTTTCATTATTGCTAACACATTTTAACGTGTCAAGATTTTTATATGCTGTCTTCTTTTAATAAAAGGCTGAAATAAGCCGATTTTAGATTCCATCTCCATATAATAATCCACCTAACTCACTATTATTTGGTCTTATACACTGGTCCTTTAAGGAAAGAATTCTCATATGAAGATCCATTGCCATTATTGCGTGCGGACAACAAAGAACGGGTGCGTCTCAAAATCACTGACCCAGTCGGCTTTAATTTAGACTAAAGTCAAAACGACTGAAGTTTACACGGTTTAGCTCTTATAGGCCCAACTTCTTGTCGAATGTATTTTCCTTAGCTAGTTTGCTTTTAAATTGATGTTTTACTTTTTCGTTTGACTGAAATTTGCAGTCTGTGATGATAATGCTCTACATTTTTCTAGTCACTTTTAGCTTTTAGTGGAATTAGCCAATATGGTAAGTTGATGTTGTGGTCAAAAGAATCCTATATCATTTATCCTCGATTAAAAATCAAAAGGCAGATGAGTTGTATAGTTTACTAATAGTAAATACACTAGAATTCTACTTGTTTTTTTTTCTCATTTTTGAACAGTCCAACTTCTCCAACATATCTCAAGGACAAATTCTCGTATCTCTTTTCAACTCATGAGAAGGTTCTTCGCTCCTCATCTAATCATAATATCAGTATTCCATCTTATTTCACCGGGTTTCACCAACAATTCCTTTACTATTCAGGCAACACTACTCCGGAACTCTTTGCCCGAAAACGTAAGAAGAGCGCCAAGTAAGGACTGTTTCAAAAAGTTGGTATATGACTTTCTTTTGAAACGAAGCGATGTTGAACTTTAAGAATGATGATGATATATTTTGATACATTTAAAAGTTTTATTATTTGCAATTTCAATATATGTTTTTTATTATCATATGTAACGTATATGTTGTATCTATGTAGGATACATATTTTTTCATATATTTACGTACACTATATGTGGAAATTTTGTATATTATATACATACATATATATATATGTATTTCCACCTGCAACAAAATCTCATCACTCCATGGGTTGACTGGCAGAGAATGCCGTTAGGCATTAATTCCACCCTTTGTTATCCTAGTTATTAATGCTCACGCCCAGAATTCCTGTGTGCAATACACTGGGCGTGCGCAATCCTTCTCCTCAGAAGCACAAATGATGATTATAGCTCAAGCGTGGCTCAAGTTCTAAAAATGAAAATTTTTTTTTTTAGTTTGAGGCAAAATAAGGAGGATTAGATTTATCATAATGTTAAATTAAACTTAGTATTTTTTAATTATTAATTAGGTACTTGACCTTTGAACATATTCCTTGAAAATAAAATTCTTAAAAATGTGTACTCCAAAAAACTAAAAAGAATAACATAATTTCCACACAGCTGATTAGCTACTGAAGTCGGTGCTTAAATAGTGTATCGACGAAGTAAGGCCCTTTTACTTTTTGAACATTTTTTTAAATGTAGGTAACATTGGTCGAACATTGTTTAAATGGAGATGGCTCTAGAGGTATACATATAATATAACATATGTACGTATACATAAAAGCTAAAGTAACAACTAGAATGAGATGATTTTTTCCTTAAATTTCAACTAAACCCTTGAGATATTAATATAGCCTATTTAATAAATAGTTTGGAAAATCCAAAAATGCGCGCCTCATGAGTGGTTCATTTAATCTTGATTAAAACAATAAATTACCAAAATTAATCGATTACACAAAGTATAAAATGGATAAAGGCTGTATGGTACATTTGTCATTTGTCTATCAAGGGCTTTAAATTTTTAATAAGAATGAAATTTATAAAACTTGATAATAATTTTATTAACAAACCACGCGTACTTTGGCTATTGATATGTAATAGATAACAGTTAATATAATTCTAAAGCAAATTAAAAAAACCGGTCTAGATACGCCACTTTATTTCGGGAGTTATCGTAACCACGTGAAAGTTTTTTCCAGACGCTCTTTAGCAAAGTAGCAATATAAAATGATCTTTTAGAAAATATAAGATAGATTAAGTAGTGTTTTGTTGATACGGCTACTCATATTATCGTTATAAGTGCAAAATGGTTATGATAGTGGCATTTTAAGACCACAAAATTGCTTGACCCTGACGTGCCGAGAGCAATACACTACCTAATAACGCTTAGCGTTATAAGGCACTAAGGAATGGTTTAAATGGGTTTTCAGTTTTCGCAGATATGTATTTTTATTTAAACTTTCATGCACAAAGTTGTACATATGACTATGTTGTACATATATATATATTAATGACATAGGGCATTCTCACCCAGTCAACCATTAGGTTAAACAGAGATAGACAAACAAGAGGCGATGCAGCAGTAATCAAAATAGAAAGGGTTAAAAGTATTGTATATACATATAAATATACATATACACACACATTAGCATGTACACTTGTACTTAAGTAGACACTATATATACATATATAAATATATACTTACACATATACATGCGTACAGTACATATATACACAATACATATAAATGTTATCTATGTATTAAATATAGAATATACATATGTATATGAAAATAAGAGCTGTGTTAGTTCAAACTTGCAACGTTTTTTTCAGATGCTTACAGACTTGATTTTTAAAAAAAAAACTTGTTGGAAGCTTTTTTAATGTCAAGAGGGATGTCGTTTCAGAGTTTTTTAATCGATATAAAGATTGCAAAGTTCCAGTAGGTAAAAAAAATACAATCGAATAAAATAAAATAAAAAGAACCCTCCCGTTTTGGAACTCTCGCCTCGTTTATCCGTTTAAGTATCACCAATAAAATATTTTTGTGGTTTCCAAATGCAATTTTTTATTAATTTTTGCTGGCCTTAGTAAAATTTTACGATTTCATTTACAGAGTTCAAAAACGAGGATGTTTTGACGCGTATGTTTTTTATGTAAGTTCGCCGATTTTACACTTTTTTACTTTTTTTTTTACACGATTTTACTTTAAATGAATAAGATAAAGATTGATAAGTCAAGGAAGCGCCATAAAATGTTGAAGAAATAATTTCACCGCTAATGTTCGTAAAATATATGATGAAGATTTTAACGTGGCTATATGCTCGTTTATCTGTTTTACAAAATTTTTAAAAAAATAATTTATTGTTCCTAACTCATAAGTAGCATTTCAAGTAGTTAAACAGCGCTTAAAAATTGCACGTGACAAACGAGACTGGCGAGGATGGAACTCGGTTCGCTAGTGTAAAATGAAATTTCAAGTGCTAATATATATTTGATGAGTTACCCAGGCAGACTTATTCCAGTAGTGTTTCTATATATTTTATGACTTGTTAAATTTATCTTACCAATGTAAAGAAATTTCTAAAATTATACATATACATTTTGCGAAAGTTCCACTCATCAAAATAATATATCCCCGAACCCATCGAAATAAATTTCCTACATTGTTTTTATCGGAAATACATTTACCGCCTATTTGAGTGACGTAGGTAACTCGAGTAACTTCTGACGAAATTGAAGTACATTCTCTGCGGACCTACTTCTATCGGAATTTTTTTGAAAAGCTCCTACTTCGGGTTACAATATTAATTTTCTTTTTATAAGCAATGTATAGAAGATATTTATCACTTTATTTCCATATTACTAAACGAACACTCTTAGGCTGGTATTTAAAGACAATTTCAAGTTCAAACTTCACTATGAATCTAGACTATATTATGTTATGCAAATATTGACATTGTGGATTTTAAGTTTAAAACCCTAAATTATCTCTGAATATCAGCCTTAGTGTTAATAATGTAGTCAACAGTTGGTACCGATAACTTTTGTGTGCTACTGTATCTACATCGCGCTATTCCTTTCAACAAAAAAAGAAGTAAGCTTGAATGTTTAAGAAATATATTGTAAGGGATTCATGTGTCCTATCATATCATAATCCCTCATCCGTCAATCTACCTGCGGGCTCTATCTACTACAGAATTGTTGTTTATTAGGGAGAGTGAAAAGTTTAAAAAAATATTTTAACTAATTAAGTAATAGTCGTGGACCATAATTTAAGCTTATTAAGAAACAAAGAAATATTGTGAGTAATATCCGTAATTAGACATTAAAGTATCTAAGTAACTCTTTATTATATATATAAAGAATATTAAAAGAATTAATGAACTTACTACTATGCCGATAGACGACCAACAAATTCGATTAAAGGGGTTCTTTGATTACAATCATATCTGTTATTACGTTTTATTATATGATAACATGTATGTGTTACATCGTAACATGTACATTGGCCTAGATTGTAATATTATGTAATAATTACTCTTAAGTTTATAACTGTTGCTATTTTTTATATTGAATTAGGTTGACAAAGAAGCTCACAGTCCACTCGATGCCAGCTACTTTGTCCTTGGTGGGAACCCAGCGCCACTCGTTCACTTTGGTCAGCACTCCTATTTCTGCTAAGCTATGTGCGTGGAACGTCTTAAAGACACGCGGTTCCGCTCGTACCCTGCTAGAACTGTCTGGGTGTCGCTCCAATATATCTTATTGGTGAACTTAAACTCGTGCTATTCGGTTCTTGGCTGCTATGATATGCTTCTTCGCTTGCAACGACAAATGTGTGCAATGTTCTCGCGACGACTGCCAGCCCGATATTAAAGCAACGAGGAATGTGAAGTTCTCTTAGTAGATTCATTAACCACCTAACCCAGCGAGATCGGAGTTCTTCTTGAATAGGTTCATCCCAACCAGTTTCATATCGCCATGTATCCCGCATCAGTCTCTTTGCACGTGTTGTGAGTGGTGAGACCAGACCAAGCGGATCAAATAGTGACATAATCACACTCAAGGCTTCTCTCTTCGTGAGCGGTCTTTTATTTCGTAACACTTCCGGTGGTGTTTTCTTTTCATTTATATATGTTGTAACATAGAAATGTACATCCTCCTCAATTTAATATAAAAATGTTTATGTGTCGTTACCCCTGAGGACTAAGATGGAATGAGTTGTTGTTAATGTTACCAGTAAAATTTGATGTTACCAGTAAAAGTTTCCGGTTCTCAACAAACGAAACATAGCAGCATACCAGCGTAAAATAGCAGAATAAAAACTACAAATAAATTATAGAAAGAGAGCTCTTTGTATAATTTATTTGTAGGATACCGATAGTTTTTGAATAATATCACTTTCAGAACAGCCCTTTGACTATTTGTTACAATTTACTTCCTTGCCAAAAAAATAATAATTTGTGACACGAATGATGTTGAAGAAGTTATTTTTAAAATCAACTATATTAAAAGAAAAAAAGCTATTTCAAACATATTAAAAGAAAGATATTTGAATGAATGGAAAAGCTACGAGTGTAAGTAATGAGCTACGATTGTAGCACTATGTCGAAAATTCTTGTACCTTTGAAGTTATTGCGCGAAAAAGCCTACTCCTTTCGGTGATGCTAAAATGAAAATCATTTGGCTTTTATACAATAATAATTCTAAATATAGCGTGTTATTTGGATTTATTGACTTGGTATCAAATATTGAGGTATAAGTGCTCTTTTGTAATTTATTTTCTTCTGATTTTTTCACCAAGTTATTTGTTTGTTGTGGAAGAAAACCCTGTATCAATCAATTTTTTTTTATAGGAGAAGGGGCAAACGAGCATGCGGCTCACCTGATGGTTAGTGACTACCGCCGCCCATGAACAGCTGCAAAACCAGGTAGGGAATCGCAGATGCGTTGCCGGCCTTTTAAAAAGGAGTACGCTCTTTTCTTGAAGGTCCCTAAGTCGTATCGGTCCGGAAAAATCGCTGATGGTAATCGATTCCGCAACGAAGTCGTGCGAGGAAGAAAACATCTTCTAAATCGAACAGTGGTGGACCGCCAATCATCCAGATGGTGTGGATGGTATCGGGAGTTCTGCCGCGATGTGCGTTCGTGAAATTTGGCGGCTGGGATTAATCCGAACAATTCCTCAGAGCACTCCCCGTGGTAGATGCGAAAGAAAATGCAAAGGGATGCAACATCTCTTCGCAGTGCCAATCAATCGAGCCGATCGGAAAGGACTCGGTCGTCGATGATTCGAGCCGCTCTGCGCTGGATGCGGTCAAGTAAAAGGAGCTGGCACTGGGGTGCCCCTGCCCAGAGATGGGAACAGTATTCCATGTGAGGCCGAACCTGCGCCTTGTAAAGTTGCAGGCGGTGTGCCGGCATGAAATACTGTCCCGCTCTGCTGAGCACGCCAAGCTTTTTAGAGGCCAATTTGGCCTTCTCTTCCAAGTGACCACAAAACTGCACGTCACTCGATATGTCGACTCCGAGGATTCCGATACTGGCTGAGGCAAGAAGGGGAGTGCCTTGAAACTGAGGAGATACGACAAAGGGGTTCTTTTTAGCGGTAAACGCGCAAACTTGTGTTTTCTGAGAATTAAACTGGACTAGATTTAGTCGCCCCCAATCCAAGACTTTGTCAGAAAAGACTCGACTTCAGACACAAGTTTGTTCCGGTACTCGGCGACGTTTTCCCGAGAAATATTGGCACGGCCGGTGTATAGGGCATCATCAGTGCTGTCATCCGCATAGCATTGAATGTTACCAGTTAGCAACATATCATTGATATGCAGAAGAAACAGCGTTGGTGATAGCACACAGCCTTGTGGAACACCAGCATTAATAGGCTTGTAGTCAGAGCATGCACCGTCTACAACGACCTTGATGCTCCAATCTGCAAGGAAGCTGGTGATCCAATCGCACAATCTCTCAGGAAGCCCATAAGAAGGGAGCTTCGAAAGAAGCGCTTTGTGCCAAACCCGATCGAAGGCCTTCGCAATGTCCAAACTAACGGCCAACGCCACCCCCTTGGACTTGGATTGGATCTATGGGTCAGGTAGACCAGAAGATCACCAGCTGATCGTCCCCGACGAAAACCGTATTGGCGGTCACTAATCAGCTGGTGATCCTCAAGGTACCGCATGAGCTGGCAGTTAATAATGGATTCCATTATTTTGGAGAAAAAGGAGGTGATGGCGATAGGCCTATAGTTGGACGGGTCTGAGCAGTCGCCTTTTTTAGGGATCGGGTGGACAAAAGCTATCTTCTATGAATTCAGGACTACGCCTTGGGAGTAGGAGTACCGGAAAAGACGCGTTAGGACCGGTGCCAACTCCGGAGCACACGTCCTTGGCACAATTGGGGGGATTCCGCCAGGCCCACTCGAATTCTGGATGTCCAGGGAGAGAGACAGAGAGAGTGCTTTGCGAAGCGAGCGCTGTGAGAACAGCACATCCGGCATGGAGCACTCACACCGCGGGATGGTCGGCGGTGTTTTCCACCGCCATCAAGAGTCGAGTTGGGCGCAGAAAGGGAGCCTAAAAGGTCGGCTTTGTCTTTTGCGGCTTGGGCCAGTGAGTCGTCCTCCCTGTGCAGAGATGGTAGTGATGGATTACAGAAATTCCCTTGGACAGCCTTGGCGAGAGACCAGAATGCACTGGTTACCGAAGGAAGGCGAACTAGTTTCTTGCCAATTCTGCCTATGTGCTCTGACTTTGCCCTGGCAATAACTCTTTTGAAGGACCTGGAGGCGAAGTTGTACTTCTTTTTAAGTATGCTGGTGTTTACATCCCGAGTCGCCGAAGCCGCAGCCCATGCTTGATAACACTCCTGTTTACTGCGTAATGCAGTCTTACAGGAGCGACCAAACCAAGGCTGAGATCTGCCTCCGATGGGTACCACAGATGATGGAATAAATAGTTCCATTCCCTGTAGCACCACATCAGTGACAGAGTCAGCAACAGCGCTGGGATCATTCGGCGAGAAGCAAACCCGCCCGCACTTTGCATCCTACCCGCCCATGGGTAGGATGCAAAGAAAGACCGCATTCCGTCCCAATCCCCCGACCTGTAATGCCAAACACGGCGGCAACCTGCAGAACGCAACCGCGAGGGGAGCGTGAGTGGCACCACACTCCAGATCCAAAATCTATTCTTGACACTGCCAATGACCATATCTTTTTAGTAGTGCCAATTATTATGACTGAACTTTTTCATATTTTGAATTGATGAAGAATACTGCTATTAAGAGAGGGTGCTTTAGAAAAATAACTGCTGCACTAACATTTAACATTCTACGCGCGAATTTACAGTTCCCATTAAATAAGTAAAGTCAAAAAACTAAGAAGCTGAATAGCCGACCTGGTCCTGGCACAGTTTTCAATGTCATAAAAATGTCAATGATGTGATGTTTTTGAATAAGTACCCCATATATATTAAACTATTTTATAGAGGGAGAATAAAACGTCTATGAGGTGGAACATGCCTAATCGAAATCTTGCATCACTGTTCTTTGGAGTAGTCGGTAAAACCTATTATTTTCCCCCTATAGAAAATGTGATCAGACGTTCAAAAGTTAGTGCCTAGAGAGAGGGTTATTTACCATCTTAAATACGGCGCAACTTTCCCAAGTCTCGCCCTAATACTTATAGCCCTTAATCTGAATGCAACGCGACTATTTCAACCAGCTGATATCACTGCATTTCGGCCTACCAAATATATGTGGCGTAAACCTGTCTTCGAATGACGGACACACAATTTGACAAAAAGGTTACTAAAACAGATGCGAGCCTATATTAGCAAGACTTTTACCGTATTGAAATAAATCTACAGTAAAATAATCTATCTAGTTTTTAAGACATGTGGATTGTGCCCATTTAGTCCAGACAAAGTGGATTAAACAAATTGTCCGGTGCCTTCGAAATAACAGCAAGCCATTTTACATGACCACCGTTCCGTGCCATTACGCCGAATTACCTAATATTTTAAGAATAACGACTAATAACGACTGAATCAGAAATACAGTTATCAAATTTGCCTCGTATCCTTTCACTTAATAATAGTTTATCAGCACCAGAGCGTATACGTCCTGCAGAGACTATTGTTGAGTATCAGAAAGATAACCCTTATGTTTTTCATCTAGGCAGCAAATTTAGAATTTGTTGGAGGTGAATGGGTGATTGTGAATGTCGAAATAAACTAAAATCTTTAGTTTTTTCTATTGCCAAATACGTATCAAAAAGCAAAAAGCAGGTAAACAACGCCGTTATTTTGTGCTAACAAGAGAAGATCTGGAAGCAGCGGAGCAAAAAAAATTATGGAAAAATTGGGCACAAATGGAAAATGCAGAATTGAATTAGTCAGCCAAATATAGAAACAAACTGACAAACAAAACAAGAAAAACGAAGCCAAAAAAACTCTGACATTATAATACTCTCTAAATGTTTAATCTAAAAAAACCGAAATAAAGTTCTATTTCTACAAAATATCGAGAAAATACGAAAGGTTTTACTAAAAAAGTCACATCAAAAATGTATACGAAGAAAGAAAAAAACATAGTAGACAAAAGAAACCGCTTTCAGATGAAGATCTAAGGAAAATTTTTGAAGAAGATTTGGTCAAAATAAGTGTTATAACAATAAGATGGAGCTTAAAAAGATCTGGGTATAACTTTTTAAGACTTCCAATGGTGCCAATGATTATACTTAATTTACAGTGCCATTCACTATGCTAAAGTGCCAATGATTGTAACATTCCCTAGAAAAAAGTTTAATTAGATTTTTAAGTTAATTAAACATTTCTTTTTAAACGTAATGCGTTATTTTACATAAACAAACATAAACACTCACGCCTGTCACCCAGAGGGGTAGGCAGAGATTATGGACTTCCATTTGGCACGATCCTGACACACCTCTCTCGTTTCCTCCACATCCATATACCTAGGCATACACGCTCGTCGCTTAAAGGTACTCTTGATTTGGCCCATTTTTAATATATCGCCAATTTGGTCGATAAAGGGCGACCCTTCCCGACTATGCCGTTCACCTCTGCAACATAAATTTGCTTTGTCACTCTTTCCTCATTCATTCTTTCTACATGGCCAAACCACCGAAGCATTCCTTTCTTAATCCTGGTCACAACATCATCTTGCAAACCACACTCTTCTCTTATTAAACAATTTCTCACTCTGTCATTCAGCTTCATCCCTAACATACTCCTTAATGACCGCATTTCTACAGCATTTATTCTACTCTCATGCTTCTTCTGCCACACCCAACTTTCACTACCATACATTAAAGTAGGTACTAACACAGCATTGTGAATTGCCATACGTGCCTTTTTGGACACATTCTGACTTTTCACAATAGATTGTAGAGCCCCATTCACTCTATTTCCTGCATTCACTCGTCGTTCTATATTCTTATCATATCTACCATCCCTGCTAAACACACATCCCAAATATACAAACTCATCTACTTGCTCTACCTACTCCCCTTCTATTCTTATTTCACATATCGTTTTACTTTCTTCTCTTTCAAAAACCATAACTTTCGTCTTACTTGCGTTCACTTTCATTCCCTTTTCTTTTAATATCCTGTTCATTAATGTAACCATCATTTGCAACTCGGTTGCCGACGATGCAAGTATGACTTGATCATCGGCGTACAAAAGGCATTTGACGGTTAACTCACCCATTCTTAACCCGCATTCTTCTACTTTCAAATTTTCCAAACAACTGTCCATAAATAGGTTGAAAAACCACGGGGAAGCCACACAGCCCTGTCTGACACCTTTATGGATGTCAAACCAGTCCGAGTAGGCCCCGTTGATCCTGACACAAGCACTAGAGACCCTATATAGAGACCTCAATGCCTGTATCAGACCAGCAGTCAACCCAAATGAGTTCAGTGTTTGCCATAACACATCCCTGTCCACTCTGTCATAAGCCTTCTCCAACTCTATGAACGCACGAAAAACTTTTTGGTTTTTGGCCAAAAACTTCTCCGCGATCATGCGCATGGAAAAGACCTGATCCGTACATCCCATTCCCTTTCTAAATCCCGCTTGCACATCCCAAATTTTTCCATCAGTTTCTTTCATAACTCTTTCAATTAGTACCTTAGCATACAGTTTTCCCACAATGCTAAGAAGGCTGATACCACGGTAGTTTTTACAGTCCTGCTGTGATCCTTTTCCCTTATATATTGGGACTATCACGGCTTTGCACCAGTCTCCCGGTACCCGCTTAAGTTCCCAACATAAATTAAACAAGGTGTACAGCAGGTCTGCCACCACTCCTTCTCCAGCCCTTAGCATTTCGAGAGATACTCTATCATAACCGGCTGCCATACCTGCTTTCATACTTTTCATTGCTTTCATTATTTCATCTATACTTATATCTCTATCTATTTCCTCTTCTTTCGGAATTTCTATTTCATTTAATTCAAACGTCTCATCACTCTTATGAGTGCTTTCAAAGACGCTTTCAAACACGCTTTCAAAGTCCCATCCATCTCCTTAAACTCAAAACTTCGTTATTCAGAATACAGCCATTCTGGTCTCGTATAGCATTCATTCTAGGCTGTTTTGAATGTCCCCTGGTAGTTCTTACGAGTTTCCAGAACATTTTAATGTTTGCCTGGAAGTTATCCGATATTCTTCTATCATTCTTATCCGTTCTTTCTTGCTTTTTCCTTTCAACTACTTCTTTTACTCCCTTATTTAGGTGTCTAAAAACTGCCTTTTTCCTTTCAATATCATCATTCATACTGCTAGAATTACTAGCCTTGGTTGCTAGTAAATCTAGCCATGCTTTCTTCTTTGCTTCAACTTCCATCCGTACCTCATCACCCCACCATAACGTGTTATTTTTCCTTTCATTCGTTCTCTTAATTACACCACATACTTCGGTAGCTGCATCCACTAAACCTTTCTTGACATTATACCACACAGTCTCCAAGTCTAAATCATTCATTCATTCAGCCATACCATTTATATTTTATCTCAATCTACATTTGAACTTCTCTTTCACACCTTCATCTTGTAACCTCTCTGTTCTTATACGCTGTAACGCAGTGGTAGACACAGATGTCCGATGCCTCCAACGTCTGAAAAGACCATTAATTCGGCATAAGACCAAGTAATGATCCGTCCCTACATTAGAGCCCCGGTAAACCCTTGTATCTACCACCGCGCTCCTCATTCTTTCATCAACAATTATGAAATCTATCATACTTCTATCATCACCTCTTTCCCACGTATACGTGTGAATCTTCTTATGACGAAAGAAAGTGTTCGTCACAACAAGATTCTTTTCCACGCATACAGCGAGAAGGCTTTCACCATTCTCATTTATACTTTCATCACCAAACGTTCCCAATATCCTTTCATAACCAAGCCTCCTCACCCCAACCCTTCCATTAAAATCGCCTAATATCACAATATTTTTATTAACCTTGCATTTCATTAGCACCATCCTTACCAACTCCCAAAACTGCTCTCGGATATAAGTGGGCTTAGGCATGTCTGGGGCGTAGACCCCTAAAACAAACAACTTCTTTAAGCCCACTTTCATTCGTATCCACAGCAGTCTCGGGTTTACACATTCATACTCTTTCACACAATGACCCATTCTTTCTGAAATTATGATACCGACTCCCTGGCATGCCCGCTTGGTCTCGTCTACACCAGACCAGTACGCGGTATACATGCCATGTGTAGTGGCATCCTTTCCCTTCCGTTTCGTCTCATTTACACATAACACGTCTATTCCTCTATCATACATCATATCGCATACTTCATCCATCTTATCATTCATTCCTCCACATACATTCAATGTAGCCAGACGGGCTTCCGCAATCCACTTTAGTTATTTTATTTATGGTTATTTAAACTAAAATCCAACAAAACAATAAAAAATATAACAAATTTGTTTATTTACGATAATTAACCACTTACAAGTAGAAATCCGCTTAAAGTGCCAATCATTATACTGCTTACCCTAATAATAGACTGTGAGGTATTCCATCTTGGTCCTCAGAGATGACAACACATTTGTAGCCTTCTATGTGCGAAGCTAGTTAGTAGTTAGTAGTAGTTAGTAAGTATCTGTGAGCAGCTGTATTCACTTACCACCAAGTGGATTTTAAGATTTTTTGTCACAATATTTCAAAAAAAAATCAACAACAGTCAGAGACAATGAAAATAGTTTCTGTTTTGTTTATATTGGGACAACGGCACTGGCACTTTTAACAGAAGATATTGTGAACGAAGCCATTGCATAGTCCGCCCTATGGAATCCTTAATATAAGTTGTGTTTAATAAAGATTAGGGTCCGTATTAATAAACCCTTCTTCAACAACGAACTCGTGCAACGTGCGTAATTATTTGATAGGCCCATATTACGATATGAGCATCTTAAGATCGTTGCTAATTAATAAACACATAAAAACAGATATAACAGATAGCTCCTCAAGAGCTGTAGTTGGGATAGTGTCCTTTGACTTGAGGGCTTGATCTCGTGTATAATTACGTAACATTGACAGAAGTTACGTAATTGTTCACGGTGTCATCACATTTCACGGTATAAATTTGTTTTCTACCTAAGAAAGCCTTAAATTGTTAAAACTGTTGTGTATGTATTTCTGAATACAACTTAAGATAGCATCAGTGTCAAAAAAGAGACGACACCAAACAGCATCTACTTCTTTGATGATAGTTGTAAGCTGTTATTAAAAAAAAGTCCCGCTGGGTTTCTTGCTGGTTTTTCCCAGGGCAGAGGTTTTTTTTCGAACCAGTGGTAATTAAACAAAAGAGTGACTTTCAATAAGTATTATTAATAATCTATATTGAATAAAAAAGTTTCTGTTTCTGTTTAAAACGTAGTGATTTCAAACTATAACATCACTGATTTCGCTTTATAATTTACACAAAGATAGAGAAAAAATGCTTTCTCGATATTATAAAAAATATATAGGATTGTGGTGGAAAATAAGGAGACCGATGGCGCGTCTCAAAAGGATGGTAAATCAAAAAGATTTCTAACTCAAAAAAAATTGTAAACAATTTAGCGTTGTCCGTAATAATTAATTTCAGTCAAAATAAAACTTTATGATTCGCGGTACTACAATCACGATCTTAAGTCACAGACGGCCTGCACTAAGATTTTAGCATCGCAACTACACGCAACAAGCAAGTCGAGTTTCGTAAATTAAATAGTGCATCACTCAGCCGATAGCGTAAACCTAAGCCGCAACTTGAGGTATGTTCAGTAATCGGATCATAACCTCAAGATTATTGCCAAGTGCCTGCACTTGAGCTGAAGGCCGTTTATATTAATAAGCGTCGTTGTATTAACAGACCATAATAAATAAATAGCGCCAGCTAAAATATTCTTAATTTGAATTGGAGAATCGAAATACCTTAAAATTAAGTTCGAATTTTTTTTTTACTCTACATAGATGAGTAAAACAAACCTAAAACCTAGAGCATTTTATTGCAGGTCAAAATAAAATAAAATAAACTCTAGAATATCATGTATCGGGTATGGGTAATGACATCACGCTTAAAGAATTTAAGACATTGGATATGAGCAGTTAACCAAAGTTTAATCGGTGCTAAGATTAAAAAGACTTAAAAACTTCGTGAGTGAGACTTCAGAATGTGAAATTATATTATCCATTTTAGTTCTTTGATGTCTGCTATTAGTTTAATTAAAATTTAATTTTGGTTAAAAAACAGAATAGATAATAATACAACATAATATTGTGTATTTTACTAAAATTGCTCTATTTGTGCCAAATACACTTATTTTATTTGTATAACCAAATTTTCTTATTATTTGTTAGCGAACAACAGAAGGCCGTATCGACTTACTACTTTTTGATCTTATAACTCCTTTCACGTTTCTTTATGCAAAATGCATAAGTCTTAGAAAAGCATTAAATAATTGTCTTTCTAATAAATTGTCTGTTTTTCTAATCTTATCATAAATTGTAATTAATTTAAATTGAAACATGTTTTTTAAAACCTCCAGAGATTTTTATCCTGTGCTTCTCTGAGAAAGTCTTGTTTTGCAAACCGGTGTAGATTATGACGATCACCTCTAAATTGAATATTGACTTTGATTTTGAAAGGAGTCCTCTCCACTTCAATTTTAGAACTGAACCGCCTCCTCATGGAGGCGGTTCAGTTCTAAAATTGAACCGCCTCCTCATGGAGGCGGTTCAGTTCTAAAATTGAAGTTAAATTCATAGGTTGAATTAGGCTCATTTTTTGCCTTATTTTAAATTAATTTTTATAATTTAAAATAAAATATTATAAAGAAGACTGAATATAGAAATAAGCATTAGCTTATTAAATAAATAATTTCGTGATGTAGATTTCATAAAAAAGAAAAACAAGTGTGCAATTCACAAGTGAAACTTACAGAAAATTGCGAGTAAGATGTTTTGTCATAGCGTAAAATCTACTTCATTCTATAGATAAAGTTATTTAATCGAACAAAAATTGATCGTACCACACGTTTAATAGACTCTAGATGGCTCAAACACGACTAATTTATTAGTAAGTTATCATATCGTGGTGGGCTTTGAATGGATTGATTAGGAGCATTGAATTCAATGTGGTTAATTTTATTTATTTAATAAATTTGTTAAATTTTTGCACACTTTATTTTAACAATAAAAATTAATATTAATCATCTATAAAGCACCACACTAATAAGAGACCGCGATAATAGGAAGCTATATTCCATCTCATTCTCACGCAGGCTAAGTCATTCTGTGCCCTACAGGCACATTTGTGTGCTGGATTGGTGGAGAATAAAACCGCTGCGATATTTTTCTTTCTTCTATATTTGGTGTTTTCCTTGAGGTAGCTGGCCGCCGACTGTGTCGAACGACGAAAATCGCCCCTCTTTTATACCGCCTCGGGCTGGGTCAATGGATACGGCCGACGCATCGTACAAATGGCGTCGACCAATCAGCGCGAGGCGTGACAGAGCAAGTGACGATGCTGAGTCCCGTTACATTGTTTGTCTTAAGCTAGTTCTATATCTTACTGAGTCATTGTTTACATTTTTTACCTTAAGCTAGTTCTGTTATACAAAGTGACCAACTAATTTTATTACACAAATATAAGCTCTACACTATTATTTTCTTAACATAAAATGCTTATATCCTATCTAAACTATAATCTCTATTAATATAAATGTTTATCCTATCTAAGTACAAACTAACTATAATATTTATTCCATTAATATAAATGTTTTTGTCTTATTTATGTATCACTATTTGTTTTTCTCTTGTCCCGCACATCACTCCCGCCGTGCGACCGCGTCGCATCAGCTTCCGGTGCGGGCTCGACGTCCGTAGATAGAGGCAGGATCACAAGCTTCCTTACTGGCCGGCGTAGGACACCTCCCTTAGTTAGCACGTCCACAGTCCGCACGACGTTGTCGGGACCCGGATATGTAGCGATGACTCTTCCTCGTATCCACACGTTGCGAGGCAGGTTGGGATCGACGATCTGTACGAGGTCGTCGACGCGTGCTGCTTGGCCTTGTCCGTGGGGCTCCCGCCGGTGTTGAAGCTCAGGGAGGTACTCCTTCACCCAGCGTAACCAGAAGGTGTCGGCTAGCCTCTGCGCAGCTCGCCAACTTGACCGTGAGAGGGCGTCTCGTTCGGTGAAAGTGCCTAGCTGTGGTACTCGTCCCGGTCCTCCCAACAAGAAGTGGTTAGGAGTGAGAGCTTCGGGATCCTCTGGACTGACTGAGACGTGAGTCAGCGGTCGGCTGTTGACGGTGTATTCCACTTCTACCAGTAGTGTCGTGAGGACTTCCTCCGTCGGATGACGTTCGTGCAACGTCGCGATAAGAGCGGTCTTGACGGAGCGAACCATTCGCTCCCAGGCTCCGCCCATAAATGGAGCTCCAGGCGGGATGTAGCGCCAGGAGATAGTCCTTTTTGCTGCTTCTTCTGCGGTCGCTGCGTCGACCGCCTGTCGTAGTTCCTTATCGGCTGCCTTCAGGTTGGTGCCGTTGTCTGACCATATTTCTGTCGGGCAGCCTCGCCGTGCGATCATCCGCCTTATGGCCATTACCGCGGAGTCAGCGCTAAGTGAGCCGGCAACTTCTAGATGTATGGCTCGCGTAGTGAGACATGTAAAAATGGCCACATATCTCTTTTGTCGAGTTCGTCCGACGGTCACCGAAAGAGGTCCGAAATAGTCCACCCCGGTGTAGGTGAAGGGGCGCTTGTGGTGAGCTAAGCGACACGTTGGCAGGTCCCCGGTTCTCGGATGCGGCGGTACTTGCGTCTTCATTTTGCAGAATAGGCATTTTCGTAGTATTGTGCGTACGATAGGGCGCAGTCTCAGTACCCAATACTGCTGCCGGCACTCGTTAACTGTGGCTTCTACACCGGCGTGATGGAGTTGCCGATGTATAGCCTGCACCCAGAGCTTGACTGTGTGATGATCACCGTCAATTATCAACGGGTTCTTGAATTTTTCCTCCATGTCGCAGACTGCTCGAATACGACTTCTAAGTCGTAGTGTGCCGTTTATTGACTCGACGCTGGCTTTCATGTGCACGGCTCGTACACTCTTCGTGATGCGTTTGGCATCTTCGAGGGTTCTGAAGCTGTCCAAGTAGTCGTCGACGTAATGCTTCATTATGATGGCCGCTGCGGCTTCTGGGTGAGTTTCCCCGTGTTGTTTGGCGTTTAGGTTCTTGACGTATATTGCTGTCGAAGGCGAACTCGATGCTCCGAAAATTAATGATGTCATTCTGTACTCTTCCGGAGGTCGGTTGTCTCGTCGAATCCCACGCCATAGGTACCGCAGTGCGTCCCTGTCTTGTTCTCGCAACTTGACTTGCATGAACATCTCTTTGATGTCCGCCGTAACCGCGATCATGTGTTGTCGGAAGCGCATGACGACACCTGGTAGCGATTGTAGTAGGTCGGGCCCTTTGAGTAGCATGTCATTAAGTGCCACCCCTTTGGTCTTGGCTGCGGCATCGTGTACCACCCGTAATTTCTCCGGTTTCATTGGGTTGACTACTGCAAAGTGAGGTAGGTACCAAGTTTTGTCAGCTGTCTTCTGTTTTGGGGCGAGTTCGGCGTACCCCTTTGCGACGAGAGCGTTCATTTGTTCCACGTATTTCTTCTTTAACGTGGGGTCACGATCGATCTTCTTTTCTATGTTGAAGAGCCTCTTCAGCGAGTTTTCGTAATTGTCTGGTAACTTGACATCGTCTTTGCGCCAGAGAAGACCGGTCTGGAATCTTCCTTCTTCTGTCTTCGTTGTGGTCTTTTCCAAGATACGAAGTGCTTGTTCTTCTGGATCAGTCTTCGGTCTCTTGGGCTTTATACAAAGTGCGTCCATCTCGAAGTATCGCTTCACGAGGTCTTCTAGATTCTCCTCTGGATCTTCTACGATGTGTGACACGAAATCGATGTTCCGTCCGAAGCTTCGTGTCTGGCTGCCGTGGAGTACCCAACCTAGTGGCGTGAGAGATGCCACTGGGTGGTTCTTGTCTCCTTTTCTTACTTCCGATGTCAGCAGAAGATGCCAGTTATCTTGTCCGATCAGCACTCGTGGCTTGGCGTTTGCATATGTGAGATGTCCTTGGATATCAGAGAGGTGTTGACACTCCTCCACTAGATCCTGTGGGACCCGTTGAGATGAGACTTGCAGGTTCTTCACTGTGCGTGCTTGTATTTGTTCTTCATGATCGTTGAGCCCCTTTAGTTTGATGGTGACTTTCCTCGATGCTGACTCCGATACTTTCTTGTCGTTGATGGTTTCTATCTTCAGTGGGTCTATGGGGCCCGTTGCTCCGACGCTTGTTACTATACTATCGTCGACGAGCGTGACTGTTGAGCCGTCGTCCATCAACGCGAAGGTGTTGACAGCTCCTTTTGGTCCTTTGACCTGGATCGGTAGGATTTTTAAGTATGATTGCTTCTTGACGGTCCAGGTTGAGTTGATGACCTCTGTTGCCCCTTGATTTTCTTTTGCTTCTGAATCTTCTGACTTCTTTTCGTAATGCAGCATCTTGTGGTGAGAGTACTTGCAGCTGTTGACATTACATGGCTTGGGTCGGCAGTGGTGTGTCTTGTTCCTATAGCGAAGACACCTGAAGCAGAGGCGCTTGGACTTGGCCATGTCCCATCTTGCATTTGCATCTAACTTCTTGAATTGTTCACATTCTGTGGCGTTGGTGTGCCCCGTATCTTCACATACGACGCATCTTGGTATGTATGTCTTCTCAGTCACGTTGTTGATCCTTTGAGTCTTCCTTTGTGGTGCGGCTGTAATAGGCGGTGTCATCTGTTCAGGCAGCGCGTAGGGTCCACACAGTTCTGCTTCCCTTTTGAAGAACTTCTCTATCTTGATGAGGCAAGGGTCTTCACGTGGCTGCATGGCTGAGAAGTCGTAGTACCTATAACGCAGAGTTGGCGTCAGTTTGTCTACTATTGTCTTCGCGAGTTCAGGATTGTACATGTAGTTAAAACAACCCAAAGTCTTCAGTGTCGCCACTACGTTGGAGATCTTGGTGGCGAATATGCATGTGTCTCTTGGTGACTCAGTAAGGCGCGGCAGACCTCTAAGCGTCTCCATCTCCAGCATGGCTATTGACTCTGGTCTTCCAAATCTTGACTCCAAAGTCTTCATTACTTCAGCCGGGTGTGCGTTGGTCATAAGTAGGCCTTCAACTGCTTCCTTGGCCTTCCCTTTCAAGTTTCTTCTGAGTCGATTCGTATTTTCAACTACGCTGAATGTCGCTTCTGTCTCGTAGTAGGCGGCGCGAAAGGGTAGCCATTCCTGATGAGACCCGCTGAAGAATGGTAACTCGACGAACTTAGGTCGTTGGGCGGCGCTGACAGCCCGAGTGATGGCTTCAGCCAGGAGGGCTACGTCAGTTTGACCTCCCGCCGGTGACTGATGTGTTTCTTCGTGCCTTGGTTCTTCTGCGTGGGCGGCTGTTGGTTCTTCTATGGCATGGTGAGGTTCGTTGGTGATTGCTAACACCGGGCGATTCACTTGATTCTCCAACCAGTCGTCCACTCTTGTATTGACTTCTGATCTTGAGTAGAGGGATGCGTCATCTTCTTCTTCCTCCTCCTCTTCTGAGTCTTCCCTTTCTAAGGCAGCAAGGCGTGCTGCGGCTAATTCCACTTGAAGGCGTAGTAAATCTTCTTTCGCCTTTGCAAGCTTGAGCTGCTTCGTTCTACTGCGTGTAGATCCCCCTCCACCTCCCTTCTTGCTGGGCGGGCGGGGTTCCTGTAGCCCGGTTTGCTTTGATGGACCGGCGGTGCTTCTTATGGCTCGCTTCACTGTAGAAGTTTCTGTTTCTCGGTGAGTTGCTCTGGTGACAGTAGCGGGCGGCTTCATCAGCTGTTTGGCCTTCGCACCCGCAGTTAGTGTCGTCGCCGCGGATGGTGTTACGGAAGGAGCGACGGCGCTGGCAGGGTGCGTGGCGGGGGCGGCGGTTGCGGCTGAGGCTGAGGTGGCGGCGGACGAAGTGGTCGCTGCGGTGGCGGAAGTCACGGTGGATGGATCAGTCGCCGCGGAGGTGTCTGTATACTCCGAAGTCTCCGTGGCGGTCGTCCCTGTAGCTGTTGATTCCGTACTGGCTTCCGCACTGGTGGTACCGGTCGCCGAGGTGGTAGCCTTGGACGACGACGGCTTGCTGCCCCTTCCCTCAGAGCGCGTAACGGCCATGCTGTCAGCTGACTTTTTCTTCGAATAATCTTGAGTCTTGAAAAACGATTTCCGAGGAGTCTTCTTAATTATTTTTCTTCAGGTAATTATTCCCCACAATATCCGGCTCGAAGGACCATTAAATGTGCTGGATTGGTGGAGAATAAAACCGCTGCGATATTTTTCTTTCTTCTATATTTGGTGTTTTCCTTGAGGTAGCTGGCCGCCGACTGTGTCGAACGACGTTTTTTTTTTTTTTTTGCGCCCGAAGCAATTGGAAAAGGGCTACCCCGAAGGGAGGCAGAAAATGCATTACGCATACCACGATGGCCGGTCCATCGTGGTTATGAGGGACTCACTACCTACAAGGGGGAACCTAAGTGATACCCTCTAAAAACTGCCTTTGGGGACTGGCAACCAGCTGTTGAAAGCTTCACATGCCGTATCGTAAAGCGACCCTCTTTTGGGAAAAGAGGGCGCAGGCGGCTATAAGCCGCTGAGGGAGTGCCTGGGAAGGCAAATTAATTATGAATAACTTAATTAGAGTTGGCCTGAGCCGCCAGGAGGCAGTTCAGGTCGTTTGAAAGTTTATTAGGCGGGTCCGAGAGGGAGTTCCTCGGCCTGCGGACGCTATAGCGGGAGGGGAGTGGGGCTGCATAATTAGCAGCCTCACGAATAAAATGATTGGAATGCGACTCTGAGGCTTTGAAGAAGTTCTCAGAGAGTTTTTTAAGGAATTGTTGAATTGTAGGGAGCTCTAGGTCCCGATGAAGGTCGGCATTGCGGACGTACCAAGGTGCGTTCGCAGCTCGACGACAGAAAAGGTTTTGAACTACTTGGAGTTCATTAATGATTTTAGGGTCAGCGTGGGCAAAAATGGAGCCCGCGTAGGACATGACTGGTCGTATACAGACCTTATAAAGGGTACGCTTGTTTCTGAGGGACATTTTACTGTGTCGGCCCAACATACTGTTGAGCCTATTCAGGTAAAAACGTGCGTGACGGGTTACTCTTTTGACGTGGGGCCTGAAAGTTAGCCCTGTGTCTAGAGTGACACCTAAATATTTGGCAGACGTATGCCAGGGGACAGGGGTCCCTAGCATACGTATTGGTGGAGTGTTTTTGAGACGGCGTCGTTTATAATCGAAGTGAACGGCGGAGCTCTTCTCCGGGTTCACATCGATGCGCCATTTTTTGAACCAAGCTCCTAGGTCATCAACTGACTTTTGGACCTTGTTCCGTATGAAAGGTAGCGAGATACCTTTGCAGTAGAGAGCAGTGTCGTCTGCGAAGAGGGAGAGCTGAACACCTTTCGGCGGAATGGGAATGTCGTTGGTGAACAGTATGTACAGCAGAGGAGCAAGAACTGAGCCCTGAGGGACACCAGCTTTGATGGGGCGCTGTGAAGATAGCGTGCCTTCGTGTCTAAAACGAAAGGTACGATGATTAAGATAAGAGGCCACGAGACGTACTAGACGATCGGGGAGACCTATTTTGTATAGTTTATAGATAAGGCCTGTATGCCAGACTCTATCGAAGGCTTTGGCGATGTCGAAAAAGACCGCGATAGTCTTATGACGACGGGGATAAAAACCGCTGAGGATATATTCCACAATACGGTGAACTTGTTGGGGGCAGGAGTGTTTCGCTCGGAAACCGAATTGATGGGGAATGATAAGAGGGTCACCGTCTGTGGGAAACAGATGGCGCCTCATGCGATTTTGAATGACTCTTTCAAAGAGCTTGCCCATGGCCTTGAGGAGGCTAATGGGACGATGACTGGAGGGGAGATTAAGAGGCTTGCCTGGCTTGGGAATACCAATCACAGTTGCCTCTTTCCACGTAGTGGGAAAGTAACTAAGGTTGAAGCAGGCATTGAAGATAATAGATAAAAGGGTTAGCACCTGCTCAGGAAAGTTTTTTAGGGCTTGGTTGGAGATGCCATCCGCGCCCGGAGCCTTTTTAGGCTTAAGTCCTTTGATGAGGGATGAAAGCTCATCATTGGACACAGAGATAGGTTCGGAGGCTGTAGGGGGCGAGTTCCGGCGGCGGACCTCATCCTCCACTGCCTGGACGTGTGAGGGGTCTACGGGTTGAGAGCTAGGAGAGCATTGAGCGGCAATGCTGTCTGCAAAGCACTCAGCCTTTTCCTCGTCCTCGAAGGCTACCGTACCGTCGGGACGGGAGAGAGGGGGAGTGTGGAAGATAGCGTCTATGCGGAGGGCTCTTGCCATCTGATAGTACGCTGTATGAGAGGGAGAGATATTCTCCATGAGCTTACTCTTTTTGAGGTCTCGAAATTCAGAGAGGCGGAAACGGAGTTCTCGTTGAAGACGATTGGCCGTGCGCCTATATTCGGGCGTGGGATATTTTGCTGCTCTCCGGAAAGCAGCTTTTTTGGCTTTTAATAGGTTGCTAATATGCAGGGGAAGCCCACTATTATTAGCAACCGGGACGACCCTTTCATTCTCCTTAAGGGAGGTTTTAATAAGGGTGGAGAGTGAATCGACCGCGGTGTCGATTTTTTCAGGACTGTCTAAGTCCGAAGATAGGGAGATGGGGGAGTCCTGTGAGTCCAGAGCTTTCGCTAGGGACTCCTTGAAGCCCTTCCAATTTGTGAAGGTTTTAGTAGAGGGTGTTGGGAGTGGTGGCTGATGGCCAAGAATGAGAGAGACCGGTCGGTGGTCGGATCCTAGATCGTCTAGTGTCTCGATTGCCCTAAGGTTGAGAGAAACTCCTTTGAGTAACGCAAAATCTAGTACATCGGGGGCATAGTCGGTGTTATCGGGAAAGTGAGTAACACCGAGAGGACTGTGGACGGTAATATCAAGAGACTGCGTGATATCGAGCAGTAACTTGCCACTACGGGTGGTAGTACGGCATGTCCATTCAGTATGCTTGGAGTTAAAATCTCCAAACATAATGACTGAATTGCCTAGAGATAAAATAGCCTCAAAATCTTTTTTGAGGGGAAGGGTTTTAGAAGGGATGTAACAGGAGGCTATGAAGATGGACTGATGTCCAGTCATAGCTAGCCTGCATACCGTGGCTTCCATGTTGGAAAGTTGCGGAGTAGAAATGGGAGAACAGTGAAGTGTCTTCTTGTAATAAATGGCCGTACCGCCGCCTCGGCGGTCGGGTCTATCATTACGAAGAAGAGAGAAGTTTTTGATGGAAAGGCCTTTAGTGTCCTTAGTATGGAGATTAGTTTCCTGTAGGAGGAGGAAATCGGTTTCACGATTTTGAAGAAAGAGCTTAAGCTCTGGGAGGTTATTTCGCAAACCGCGAATGTTAAAGGATACAAGCGATAAACCCTTAGGTTTGATACGACCGTGGGATTTTGGTAGAGCAAACTGCTCTGTCATTGTGAGTTAAGTTAATTAAGTTAACTTAACTTACAATGAGCACAAAAGATTATGATGCTCTGCAAGAGCGAGGAGACGATCCTGAGGGGACCTCGCAGCGCGCAATTTGCGTGCTAACACAGCGATTTCCTCAACGTTGATGTTCCTAATTGCGGAATACACCGTTTTTAGGTCATCAGCCATTGAGGGCTGTGATTGTTGTGGTTGAGGGGCGGAGGATGTCCGCGGTGGTACTGCCTTTTTGGGGCCCCAGGGAAAAACTGGGGGCTGCATAGGCTGAGAGAAGCCCGGAGGGGGCCGAATAGTGCCCTGAGGGGGCCTAGGAGGACCCTGAGAGGGTCGAGAGAAGCCCTGGGTGGGCTGAGAAAGGCCCTGACGGGGCATCCGTTGGTAAAGAGCCGGGAATGAGCGGTCATTGACCGGCGGTGGAGCTTGCCTACTGGGGCGAGGATGAGGTGCGCAAGGGCAGCCTCTGTAGTTAGCCGGGTGGCCCGTTTGTTTACACAGGACACACGCGGGTGGGGATTCGGCGTCTTTGGGCCGAGGACACTCTTTAGTGTTGTGGGGTTCAAGGCACTTAACGCACCTGGGTGGGGCGGAGCAGTTGGCCGCCGCATGACCATACAGCTGGCAGCGGTGGCACTGCGCCGGGAACCCGCGCCTATGTGGAGGCTCAACCCTCACTCTCGACAGGCCGCACACTGTGCGTACCTGCCGGAAGATGGCTTTCGCCTCCGGCACGTTGGTTAAAATTACTAGGGCAAGAGAGAACCTCTGGCCTGTTCTACTGTGCATTTTGTGCACGGCTTCTACGGGGAAACCTTGGGACTTAAGGTCCTCAAGGATTTCTTCGTTTGAAAATTCGAAGGGGACGCCGCGGATGACGGCCCTGACTTTGCGCTCTTCCGGAAGAGCGTATGTATGATAAGAAACTCGTTCGGCTGTGAATAGCCTGGTGAGTCGCCGGAAGTCGTCGATTGATTGGGGGATGATCTTAATAGCCTCCCCGAGGTTGATGGCGTGGTCATATTTTATGCCTGCGTTGTAGCAGGTTTTGGAGAGTTCTGTGAATTTAGCCTTGTCTCTTAGGAAGACAGGGGGCGGGACTTGCTTCTTGGCAAGGACTGGAGCACAGCGAGAGGCTGGCTTGGTCGGAGCGGGAATGTCTAGTGACATAAGTGGGGCTGAGGCAGCGGCGGGGGCTGCGGGGGCAGAGGCGGCAGCGGGAGCTGCGGAGGTTGAAGGAGCGGCAGGGGCCGCTGAGACAGGGAGGGTGCGGTTTTTAGCGGCGCGTTTACCGTTGCGCTTGGAGTTCACCGTGGTGAACGAAGAATCCCCGGTTCCGTCGGAGTCACAGGACTCCGATGAGCCGGTGCCAGAATTGGTGGCGGGCCTCTTCCGGGAGGCCGATGCAGAGGACTCGGAGCATGCGTACTCCATTTCTAATGGGGCGAAAGAGTTCTTTGTCTCTAGGTAGGCCGCAAGTACGGGCGGCGGTTGGAGTGCCTGACGGGCAGCGGGAGTAACATGGGCGGCGATGGCGGCAAGGGCCGTCTCATCGAGGTTTAGGCCCAGACCAAGAGTTTGGTTTAGGGCGGCGACGAGGGACTTGATTTGGGTAATTGTGGACATGTTGAGGGCAGTAGTTTTACGAAACGTATTTGATACGGAAGGGGCTAGTGGGTGCTGTTCTGAAAAGAACAGAGACGTTATGTACCTAAACAGTAAGGGCGGGATCACCGTTCTGAGAAGAACGGGACGTTCTTAATTCTAGGAGTAAGTGCCCCTGCTCTCAAAAGAGCAGGGCCTTGCTCTGAAAAGAGCAAGTAACTCCCTAGAAACAGTATATACACGTACACGTTATACAAATAAATAACGAAAACAAAATTAGAAATAGTTAACAAAAGAATTAACAATAAAAATAACAATAACAAGCAAGACCAACAGTCAAACCGCCCCGCCCGGAGACAGGGAGGTAATAACTGAAGTTAGCGTAAAATGACTCACCAAGGCGTCGACGCTGTAAGCGCGAGCAGGACAGCGGAGGCGCGAGAGCGAGAGAGCACTACCGTACGGGGACGGATGCGCGGACTACCTGGACACGACCGCTCGAGAGCGGTGCCACAGGCGGAATGTGTCGAACGACGAAAATCGCCCCTCTTTTATACCGCCTCGGGCTGGGTCAATGGATACGGCCGACGCATCGTACAAATGGCGTCGACCAATCAGCGCGAGGCGTGACAGAGCAAGTGACGATGCTGAGTCCCCCCGTTACATTGTTTGTCTTAAGCTAGTTCTATATCTTACTGAGTCATTGTTTACATTTTTTACCTTAAGCTAGTTCTGTTATACAAAGTGACCAACTAATTTTATTACACAAATATAAGCTCTACACTATTATTTTCTTAACATAAAATGCTTATATCCTATCTAAACTATAATCTCTATTAATATAAATGTTTATCCTATCTAAGTACAAACTAACTATAATATTTATTCCATTAATATAAATGTTTTTGTCTTATTTATGTATCACTATTTGTTTTTCTCTTGTCCCGCACACATTCAGATATTTGCATCGATATATACTACGCACTAGATTTCGCATTCCGAACATTGACTATGTTCAACTCAACTGTACTGCAATCCGTACACTAAATTAAAAATTGGCTAAATAGAAGATTTGTGAATTCCATAAGATAATTCTTATTACATTTTATTTAGAAATATGTTTGTTTAGATTAAAATAAGAGTATTTTGTATTACTTATTATATTTTTTTTCTTTAAAAAAAACGTTACCCCCACACTAGGATTTTCTCCTGTGTCGTGGAGGCAGTTTACAAACATAAATTGCACAAGGACAAACATCCAGACCCGGAACAATTATTTGTAGGCCATACAAATACTTGTTCCGTGCGGGATTCGAACCCGCGGCCCCCAGCGCAACAACTGATTGCTAAGCCACTGCGCCATGGAGCCGTCAATATTTATTTTATATTATCTTATTTTATATCAAATTTCTTCGCGCATGCACGACTCTACTATTTCCCGCGCATGCGCGAAGACATAGAGTAGCGCACAATTTTTGTTTGGAATAGCTTCTCTAGTACGTAGTACGAGTACATATAACTCAATGGATATTAATTTGTCCCTTTTTAGTGTCGCTTATTGGTTTCATCGAGTTTCAAATTACAACGATTCTGGAGAAGTTTTCACTACAAAAATGACTGTTTTATATTTTATAACTATATTTTTGATTATAAATTGAGCGTAGTAATTCCTATTTTTTTTAATAAAATTAATTCAATGGTCATCATCGTCATTACAGCTCTTCACAAGTCAAGGATTGCTACAAAGCCCTGAGCCACTTGCATCGATTCATCCATCAATTAATAATTACATTATTCATTCATCCGTTTATCATCACTCGTCCACTGTTATATATGAATAATGATGAAGAACCTAAAATATATTAAATAATTGCATATTAAATAATTATATCATATAATCCATAATATCAATCTATTATATTATGAACAAGTCAACACTCGTAGGATTTCTATAGATAGCATAATATTATCTTTATTGACTTATAGTATTTTCATTCAAATTTCCAATTTACCACAAAATCACATCTCATATAAATTTAACACGCGTGTTACTAATTTGCGAAGTTAATTAACAGTGTATTCTGTCAAATTATACGTCAAAATGGTAAATGGATACATAATTACTCTAAAATTAATAAAATATTTTTTTTTAAATTTATTTTGTACAATAACAGATTAAATACAATATTAATAACTATAATAATAATAAAAAAATTAAAAATAAAAACTTAATTATCATATAGTTATACTCCCCGCGGTATCGTGCCAAGAACGGTGGCTGCGTTTCCCCGCTGAATGGCTATACTTAGCCTTTGAGCGTGAAAAGAACTAGCCCTCTTATCACCAGCAGCAACGACGGATGGAGTTCCTTTAGGAACTTCACCGCACGTGGACCCCACGGACCGATAGTCTCTACAGCAAATGGCACAAATATGTAGTCATTTCTCAGATACTCATATTTGCGCCACTTACTCAGTTCAGCTGCCTCTGATGCCGTCCTGGCTCTAAACGAGGTACCCCTGAAATGAGAGGCCGCCAGAGTGTCTACGCAAGTGGCATTCCACACTAGGGCTTTACTTCTCTCCCAAGGGACCAATGTCAAACCGTCGGGTCTCCTGCCATCGTCTCTAAATATTCCATAAGGTTCTCCGAGAGAGAACATCCGAGGGAACATTTATAGAGACAAGAGCCCTTAGGATGACATCGTTCAAAGAACTGTGTCGTGAAAATCTACTAGCGCTTTTCTTACATGAAAGTCCGTGAAGTCCAAACTTGTCGACGCTGCTACCACAGGGGCGCTGATGGGGTTGACAAAGCGCCGCTCCTAGTCGGATTCCTACGGCGATGCACAAGCTTTCCCGATCAAGTAATGTGCCGAGATTTTTTGATGTATTTTTAACCAAAATACTGCAAGAAGTAAACTTAATATAAGCCATATCGGCAAAAATGCGACGTAACAAATGGATTTTTAGACCTTCGATCCTGTTCTCAGTATATACTTATATACTAACAGTCCCCCGCAATTTCTTCAACGTGAATTTAATAGGATTGCATTTTCTACTTCTTTTTCTAATATAAACGTAGCCTCTGTTACTCCTAATTACATCAGCTATCTGTCAGTGATAGTCCCATCAAAATCGGCCAGCCTCCCACTGGATGAAGTGACGACCTGGTAAGTATATGAATCCAGGTGACGCGGGACCGTATTTTGAAGCATTCAATGAAGTAGAACAATATCCAAATCATAATGTTTTTTTTGTTTGGAAACTTATTCGATACAATGACGCATAAATAGAATAATGGATTCGAAGCAGTACAAGACAACGTTTTTTGGATATAAGTAGATATTTGATTTACTTTATGTTGTTAATTAAAATTATTTGGATTATTTTCCCTAAAAGGATATTATTATTTACAATTTTAAGCAATATATTTTAATGATTTCTTATATTTACGCGAAGACTACATTGAATGAAACTAATTTTTATGGATTCTATCCCGTTTAATTTAACTTTTAAGAAATACTCCGAGAAATTAAATCTCGACGTGAATTCGACAATACCATCATGTGCCAAACCACCGAGGTTGTGTATTTTCGGTAACCCATACGGGTTTCTTTTTTTTATAGCATAAGGGTAACAAACGAGCACACAGTCCACCTGATGGTAAGTGGTTACTGCGGCCCATAGACATCTACATCTATCCTCTATTACAAATCAAAATGCAGATGCGTTGTCACCCGTGAGGACTAAGATGGAATGCCTCATTTCCAGTAAAAAGGGCCTCCGGCCACCTGCACTCACCAAGCGAAACGCAGAGGTAAACCTCTACTTCACGCTGGTATTCTGTGAGATCGTGGTACCACCCCGGTTCGAGCCGGCCCATCCGTTCGACAGCAAAAGCTGCCGCGTGGCTCTACCACTGTTTGCCGAAAATACACAAACTAAACGCTCCACTACATCCCATAGTAAGCCAGATCGATTCACCAACTTATAAGTTAGCTCAACACTTGGCAAAAATATTGTCACCACTGAGAGGACACACCAGAACACACACAAAGGATTCCTTCCATTTTGTTAGTGAGGTAAGAGAGCTACATCTTGCTGACAATGAAACTATGGTCAGTTTTGGTGTTCAGTCACTATTCACATGCTTACCAATTAAAGACTACATCTCAGTTGTAACTAGGAAGCTATAAGATAACAACATGCCCACAGAATATGCAGTATTACTCAAACACTGCCTCACATCTGGCTATCTATTGTGGAAGGAAGAATTCTACAAGCAAGTAGACGGTGTGGCGATGGGCTCGCCTGTATCTCCGTTGCCGACATATTCATGGAGGACTTCGAGGAGAAAGCCCTTCTTACTGCTCCTGTAAATCCAAGATTCTACAAGCGGTACGTAGACGATACTTTCACAATTTTACCATCTGACAAAGTAACTGCATTTTTAGACCACCTTAATTCCATAAACTCCAAAATACAATTCACAATGGAGTTAGAGGCAAACAATTCTTTAGCTTTTCTAGATGTTTTAGTCATCCGAAATCCTGATAACACTATTGGTCACACTGTGTATAGAAAAAAGACTCATATCAACCGATATTTAAATGGTGAATCGCACCATCGAAATTAAAAAACATCCTAATTTAAATAGAGAAGATGGATGGGTGCTGCCATCTGCTTGGGATCCTATAATTAATAGAATTAAATCCAAACCTAAGCATACCACTGCAAGACTTCAAGATACTGTAAGCTCATTCTGCGTATATCGGACCAAAAATTAATATTCAAAAACTGAAGGTAGCCGGGCTAACTATGACATCGGGACGTCAAACACCTCAGTCCCCCCCCCCCCCCGTGACTACGGGTGCTATAAAGCACCCGAAACGTCGAGAATTAAAAAGTTAAATTAAACGCGATAGAATCCGTAAAATTAGTTTCATTCAATATATTTTATATATTAAAAGTATACAAAACATGTTCTTGATAATGTAATTTCATGAAAGAAATTATGGCATGACATGCATGAATTCATTGCTTCTAGAGATAGGACCGTGTGATAGACATAGAGTTATCTATATTTAGAGATAGGTATCTATGTTTTATACACACGCTTACTGTCAAAGTACCTCTGGTAATGAGATTTAATCCGTCAAGAGTACTCGTGTGTCAAATTAATAAGGCGTATTTTAATTTTATTTACCAACATCAAAAGAGAAGAGGGTTCTTAATACGACTGTATGTTTTTTAATGTATATTACGCGATATTTACAACCAATGAGGGCTAATAATGTTCCGCTCACCATATGTCGCTAGTTGGAACTGACGTAAAGTTATTTGTTACACAGTACCATACAATTGAGAGGTTGAATTTTAAGTAAATAAAATTATACTGGTTTAGAGTAATAAGTAAATACACAAAACAATGTGTTTTGTGTCATCATCATCATCATGATGAAACAATGCCTCAGTTTGTTCTTTAATTTATTTTGCAGTTTTTTAACTTTTTTAATAATTTTTTGAATTTTAGAAATATCTGCACTACGATTTATCGGTTTTTGATTTTATTAATAAAAATATAACTTACTAATATTACAGTAAAAACATTAACATTTTTCTAACAAATCAACTTCCCCGCCATTAAATTTGTCAGATATTTCACCTCTTTTGGCGCCACTCTGGTAGCAAAAAAAGTCGCCGTTATTTTAATGATTATTTATTTATCCACCAATTCATGGTTATACTATATGCGGCCTCATATAAATTTAGAAAAAGTACACTACCCCTAAGAGTCAAAAAATAGGGGATGAAATTTATACGTAGCTATTTATACCCGACATTTCAAGCCAAGTTTGTCACCTTGTTGAGCTCATGACATTCCTCAGTCTTCCACAAAAAGAAAAAATACTTTTACTTTTATTACCATTGGAATTTTTAGTAAATTCATGTTTGTTCAATTAATATAAAGCAAATTTAGAATATGAACTTATTGAAAGTCGATTAGCTTAAAGATTCAACTAGCTATTCTGCATCGATTTTACATCGATTTTACATTTCTTACCTGGTATGAATTGAATCGTTGCAGAAATATATGTTTTATTTACTTTAATGTTATAACTAGCTCGCCAGGCAGACGTTGTTCTGCGCTTTCCAACGACCCTTTCGATAAAAATCCTTAAATTGGCAATAAAAAAATTTGAGGGTCATTTATCGGGATAAAAACTATCCTATCTCTCAAATTGGACCATAATGCACACAGTGTGTAAAATTTCATTGAAATCAGTTCAGTAGTTTAGGAGTCCATCGCGGACAAACTACGTGACACGTAATTTTTATATATAAAAATGATAGCGACTACAGTAGCCTTTCAAATAATAACAAGCAATTAACTGCTAACAAAAAAAGCGAGAAAGGGAGGTGGTGAATACTCTAAGCATACCACGACAGCCAGCTGTCGTGGTTATTTGGGACTCACTGCGACTAACCTAACCTAAGTGCATACCCACTAAACACCACCTGTGAGACTGGCATTGGCTTTTGAGACCTTTCTGCCGAATCGGAAACGACCCTCTTTAAGGAAAAGGGGGCGCAGGCGGCGACGAGCCGCTGAGGGGGAGCTTAACTAAGGCAAATTCGGCCTGAGTCAGCCTGAGCCGCCAGAAGGCAGTTCAGGTCACCCGAAAGCTTGTTTGGCGTGTCCGAGAGAGAGTTTCTCGGCCTGCGGACTCGATAGCGAGAGAGGAGTGGGGCTGCATAAGTCGCTGCCTCACGAATGAAATGATTAGAGTGTGACTCTGAGGCTTTGAAGAAGTTCTCAGAGAGTGTTTTTAGAAATTGTTGGATTGTGGGCAGCTCTAAGTCTCGATGGAGGATAGAGTTACGGACGTACTAGGGTGCGTTCGTAGCCCGACGACAGAAAAGGTTTTTAACTATTTGGAGTTCATTAATGATTTTGGGGTTAGCGTGAGCATATATATGACCCGCGTAAGCTATGACTGGTCGTATACAGACCTTATAAAGGCTTTGCTTGTTTCGCAGGGACATTTTACTGTGTCGATCCAGTATACTGTTGAGCCTACTCAGATAGAAACGTGCGTTGCGGGTTACTCTTTTGACATGGGCCCGAAGATGAGCCTCGTGTCAAGGGTGACACCTAAATATTTGGCGGTCGTATGCCAGGGGACAGCGGTCCCTAGCATACGGATTGGCGGAATGGTAGGGATCGACGTCGTTTATGATCGAAGTGAAAGGCTGAGCTCTTCTCCGGCTTCACATCGATGCGCTATTTCTGGAACCAAGCTCCTAAGTCATCAACTGACTTTTGGATCTTATTCCGTATTAAAGGTACCTTTAATACGGAAGCGGAGGCGAGATACCTTTAAAAAAGAGGGCAGTGTCGTCTGCGAAGAGGGAGAGCTGAACACCTTTCGACGGGATGGGAATGTCGTTTGTGAACATGATATATAGGAGAGGGACAAGCACTGAGCCCTGAGGGACACCGGCTTTGATGGGGCGCTGAGAGGAGAGCGTGCCTTCGTGTCTAAAAAGAAAAGTACGATCCTTCAGGTAATTGGCCAGGAGACGAACAAGACGATCAGGGAGACCTATTTTGTACAGTTTGTAGATAAGTCGTGCCAGACTCTATCGCATGACTTTGCAATGTCGAAAAAAACTGCGATGGTTAATTAGTGCGGGAAATATTTTTTTATACAAAAGGGGGCAAACAGGTATATATGATTCTCATGATGGTAAGTATTGACCACAGCTCATGAACAACTGCAACACCAGGGGAATAGCAGGTGCACTCTCGGTCTTTTAAAAAAGAAACAGCGTAGGTAATAGCACGCAGCCTGTAGAACACCAGTACCAATAGGCTTGTAGTCGAAGCATGCATCGTCTACTACAACCTTGATGCTTTGATCTGCAATAAAACTAGTGATCCAATTGTACAATTTGTCGGGAAGCCCAAAGGAAGCAAGCTTCGGTCGAAGCGCTTTTTGCCAAGCCCAATCGGGGGCTTTTGCCATGTTTAAACTAACCACCGAGGCCCTTTTTTGGACTCTACTGCCTCCACGCATTTATGAGGTAAGTTAGGAGATCACTAACAGAGCGATACCCCGTCATTTTAGCATTAGTTTAACAGCTGTTCATAAGCGGCGGTAGTTACTTACCATCAGGTGACCCGCATCCTCGTTTGCCCCCTCTCATATAAAAAAAAGTTTGGAATAAATTCCATTAGTTTGGAGAACAAGGAACAATTTTTACGCGGTAAAGGCATGTTGAAGCTATATTATAGCTTCAGCTTGAGTGGGTCGGCTCGCCCGCGGTAAGACCATGCTTTCACAGAATACCAGTGTGAAACAACTGCGTGAGTGTAGAGAACAGTAGACTCTTTTTACTGCTAATGCCGCATACCATCTTAGTCATCAAAAGTGACAACTGTATTTTGTTTCTTAATCAAGGATAGAGGGAGATTTCCATGGGCCGTAGCATCCACTTACCTTGAGGTCCACTGTGTACTCGCTTGTCACCTTTATTCTATTAAAAAACAAGGAGTTGATGCCGATAGGCCTGTAGCTGGTCTGAGCGATCACCTTTTATAGCAATTCTATGAGTTTGGGACTATACCTGGGAGTACCTGAAAGGTCGCGTAATGACTACTGCCTACTAAGGAGCATACGTTTTGAGCACTGTAGAAGGGTCTCCTACAGTGTGTAAGCTCTTTGGGAGACCCACGAAATAAACGACGCAACTAGATTTCTTGACGTCCAGGTATAAGAGAGCTTTACATACTGAGCGCTGTGTAATCCGCAAATCCAGCATGGAGCACTTACACTGCGGGAAGGTCGGCGGTATGTTCCACCAGTTATCGAGTTGAGCTCAAAGAAAAGAAAGCACGTAATACATGTCATTGCTTCCAAACATTCGGTGGAGCCCAGATGGTCAAGTGTGGACGACCCGGTGTGGACGTGATGACGTGTCATTTGTTAATATACTCGTAGTTGTAAAGTAGAGGTAAATTCAAAGGGAATACACACTAATTGTATACTTCAATTTACATGATTTTATGATGTTTGAATGAGATAAGTATATCGTTATTCAAGAACGCTGCTTATTAAATGAAACATTTTTGAACTTAGCGAAATTCCATTTTTATATTAATTAATTATAGTAGAGTAATATATTTCATGACTTAAATATTCAAGTACATCATTTAGTCATTTTTTTAACTTTTTAAAGTATTTTTTTATAATAAACATCTTTTAAAAAAATAGAAATTTATTTTTAAAAATTAATATTTGTTAGAGCCGTACCACGGCTCATATAGTTAGTGCTCGCTGTAAATTTCACGGGAGCAACCCGGGTTCAATCCCCGCCGGCACCAATGAAATTGGTAATTGCAATTTATTTGCTGACTTAAGACGTGCTCAGCGGTGAAGGAAAACATCGGGAAGAAACCTGCATGTCTGAGAAATAACAAAAAAAAATTCGCAGACATGTGAAGTTTGCCAACACGCATTATGCAGCGCAGCGAACATTCCCTTGCCTTAAAACCCCTTCAGAAATGAAGGGAGGCCTGTGCACAGCAGTGGGATCTATAGGCTATATAGGCTGTAACTTTAACTTTTTTATATTTGTTATGTTACTACTTAATATAAAATATATTAAAGATGGAGTAAATTAAGAGTGCCCTTAATCGACAGGAGGGATGTGCTATCATTAGGAGTCGAGAGAGGTGTGTCAGGATCGTGACAGATACATGGAGGTCCGTAGTGTATGCCTACCCTTCCGCGCGTCAGTGTTTATTTACATATGTATGTACTAGTTAATAACGAACTACCAGATTTAAAATATTTGTGAAGCTTTTCATGCATTAACTTAACGCAAGATTTATTTTAACCGCCACAATATTAAAGATGTACATTACATTTATATTTTATATCTTTGCGTTATTCAGTGAGAAGTTGCAAGCACACTGTTTCAGCTTTTATAATATCATAATTTTCATCATAACAGCAGGCCATCACGACTACATTGCTGAATATAAAATCATCTTTGTTCTTCGACCTATCCTCTTTACCCTGGATCCTTCAAATTATTTATTTACTGTACTTATCGTATTTATAAAACGCATTATTAGAAAATCAATGTGTAAAGGTGACACTATTTACAACTTGTAATTGATTCAAGTAGCAGTATCATGAGATAAAAGCTCGCCTAACAATTCCACAGCAAGAATACCGAGTTCAAACTCCGCCTACATTGGATTTCAAATGCAAATACATAGTATGTATGCAGGAAATATGTAAGAAATTAAAATAATATCGAGTACTTCTGATATCCGTCAACACACATAGAACAAAGCGGCGCACTCGTTAATGCTCCAAAACCAGCATAGATTCAGACAATATTTTTTATTCATAATTAACTATTTGCAAGCACTTAAAAATGTGATAAGACCTGTGTCCAGCTTTGGGACGTATAAAAGCTGTATTTTTTTTTTAACTTTATTGTAACTTATTAATAACGCCAATTTACCAGTTTTAATAAAATTTTAAATATGATGTATTAAGTTTTAATATTATTATATTTAAAGTTTAAATAAAATATTTTTTTAGGAATTGTTAACATGCGTAAATAATTAAAAACCTAGACTTCAAAATACAAATCTTTTCGAATTTGTTAACTTAGGACTGACTCTTCAAGTCTTGTATAAGTCAATGCTCTTAAATCGTCATATAAAATTTGTCCAACAAATAAATTATAACCTTTTAATATTGCGTCACCAGTTTTCTTGCAGATCGGAGCATTAAGGTCGTAGTAGACGATGCATGCTCCGATTACAAGCCCATTAACGCTGGTGTTCCACAAGGCTGCGTGCTATCACCAACGCTGTTTCTTCTGCATATCAATGATATGTTGCAAACCAGTAACATTAATTGGTAGGAAGATGACAGCACTGGTGATGCTTTATACACCGGCCTTACCAATATTTCTCGGGAAAACATCGCCGAGTACTGGAACAAACTTGTGTCAAAGTCGAGACTTTGTTGAACAAAGTCTCAGACTGGAGGCAAGTAAATCTAGTCCAGTTCAATCCCCAGAAGACACAAGTTTGCGCCGAAAAGAACCCCTTTGTCGTATCTCCTCAGTTTCAAGGCACTCCCTTTGTTGCCTCAGCCAGTATCGGAATCTTCGGTGTCGACATATCGAGTGACATGCAGTTTCGTGGTCACTTGGAAGAGCAGGCCAAATTGGCCTCTAAAAAGCTTGGCGTGCTCAGCAGAGCGGGACAGTATTTCATGCCGGCACACAACCTGAAACTTTACAAGGCGCAGGTTCGTCCTAACGTGGAATACTGTTCCCATCTAAGGGCAGCGGCTCCCCATTTCCAGCTTCTTCCACTTGACCGCATCCAGCGCAAAGCGGTTCGAATCGTCGACGACCGTGTCCTTTCCGATCGTCTTGACTCACTGGCACTGCGTAGAGATGTTGCATCCCTTTGCGTATTTTATCGCATCTATCACGGGGAGGGCTCTGAGGAATTGTTCGGACTAATTCCAGCCGCTCAATTTCACCATCGCACATCGCGACAAAACTTGCGATACCATCCATACCATCTGGATGATTGACGGTCCACCACTGTGTGATTTAGAAGAGGTTTTCTTCCTCGCACAACTTCCTTGATTAATCGATTACCACCAGTGATTTTTCCTGACCGAAACGACATAGGGACCTTCAAGAAAAGAACCTACTCCTTTTTAAAAGGCCGGCACCGCATCTGCAATTCCCCTGGTGTTGCAGTTGTTTATGGGCGGCGGTAGTCACTTACCATCATGAGCCGCATGTTCGCTTGCTCCCTATCCTATAAAAAAAGAATATAAAAGTGAAACAATTCAAATGTCTTCTTCTGTAACTGTAATTTTTAATTTGTTTATTTTATGCCTTATGCATAACTTATATAGGAAGATTGAAAGATCGGCCCCTAATTATATTAAAACAAAGAACACGGATGCTATTACATTATTTCTTCATCGGTCATTACATAAAAAACATAATAGCATAACTATGAGAAACGCAGAATAAATAGGACCACGCGTAATTCGATGAAAATGCACACGATTCTATTGTGGCGTGTTGCACACATAAAATGCGCCTGTGTGGGAAAGAGACGGTATCGGTAAGAATGTCCATTTAGAGCATTTATCACCTGCCGTCCGACTACATCAGCTACGAGGGCATGACTCACCGGAAGCGACTTCGATGATATCGTTGATATTGTATACTTTTTAAATTTTGGGTGTGTCTTATTGGTTTGTTTAAAAGCACTGAAATTAAAAAGTTTTGTGTAAAAGGTGGATAATGTCAGTATTACTTTTAAGAACTAGAAACTATAAAATTACCTATTAAGTAAATTTCTGGTAAAGTAACATTTTATACTGGGTGGCGATTAGGTTATCACATTAAATAACACAGCGGTATATACTAGTTCATGTACTATGTCGATTAAAATAATGAAATAAACAATTCTACCAAAAATAAAAAATGCATCTTTCAAACAAAATAAATAGCGTTAAAATTGACACGAAATAAATCACCTTGATAATATTACTTTACTGACCAGATGTGACATGTAAAAGCGGCAACGATGCGGCAGGTACGCAGTGCTCACGTCACTCACGTGGCATCGACATAGGTAATTATTTACCTACACTTTCCCGTTCATAATTAATTGGGCAAAAAACGAAAAAAAGGTCTATTGCGACTAGAATGTTAATTATTATATATATTTTTTAGTTGTGTATGTTCAAACAACGTTATATAGGATAGTCTTTTCATTTAATGTGATAAATTTATCGCCATCCCGTATATATCACACTGCTGGGCACAGGCATTTTCTCATTTATGAGAGGGCAATGAAGTATGTAGAGTACGTGGTGGTGGTCTTCACATATTTTCGTTTTCCACGCGTGCAAGCAGGGCCGGATTAAACTTGTCGGGGCCCTTAGGCAATGCATTTCTCGGGGCCCCTTTCCAGCCAGCGTGAAGGAATATGTGTAATAGAATCAGCAGCTTCACTCGCCTGATCACCAGACTCCTCAGAAATTTACAGTAAAAGATTTGTATTCGAACGTAGTGTGCGAGATTATTTATTTTCTTTAATATGGGCTCGAATAACATAGTTACTACTAGACATATTTGACGCAATATTGTAAGTCTTGCCTTCCGCATTTTTTTATATCAATGTTATATTGATTTAAAAAAAAATATAGTGGCCTGTTCTTACCCTTTGTGACTTACTATGGGAATAAATGTAAGAAAACGTTCTGCTACTTCTCCATTTGTATCTCAGAACTACAGTCAACTGATCAGTATGAGATATGTCCGGTGTCGAATCGACGCTTATTGATAAATATTTGACTTGAATAATTTCATTTAATTTTAAAACTTTACTTCCCAATATTTCAATAAGTTCTTCGCAAATCGTTGAAAACAAATATGACTGCCTTCCTTTCCCAACATTACCATATTTGGCTAAATGCGAACTAAGGAACGGATCGTAATCCGCGAGTTATTGTAAAATTCCCAAATAGTTGCAATTATGTTGAGAACGAAGAATTTCACTATCACCACGAAGTGCTAATCCACGGGATAACAAAAATTTAATCCCTGATACTAGTCTTTGTACAACTTTATCCAATATTCCCTTTCTTTGGTAAATGTCATTTCCAAAGAGGTGTCAAGTCGGCTGTGAATACATCGTCTACAAATCAGTGTCTGCACACATTCTCGGTGCGTTGCATTATTCTCATGGGATTGAATTCTTTGCGGCGCATTTTTCCAATCAGAAAATTCACTTTGAATTTGCTATTGGCTTTGATTTTCGCCAAAAAGAACACATGGAAAGCAGTACAATTTTCCAGTAGATGGAGAATACATGAGGCACTGTCGTTTAATTTTATAGCCACCTATATATGTCTTTCCGAAAAAACATAGATTGAGAAAAAATCTCTTACTGTCGTCATATTATCGGCTTGAAGTAGAAAAATCATACTCAAAGTGTTGATATCTGTAAGGATTTCTAGTACACCAAAAATCTTGTATTTCGTTGCTAATATTTTGCCATAATCCAATGTCATTCGGGTATTCTACTCCTAGGTGGACTATGTTTTGGTGTAACAATTGGACCTCGGCCTCACTTTCCTCTACACCCGCTAAAGTAGCTGTTTCTTGATCCTGGTCAGACTGTTCAGAACACTCGCGATTGGCGACTAAATCCGAGTTGGGAAAGGGTTTGTGTCTTCTTTAATAGTTCATCACGCTTTTTGTTGTTCAAGCCGCATTTTACGTTTTTCTGAATCACTTAGGTGTTTTTTTGTTTACGGGTTCCTCCGACATTTTGTTATATAAAGAAATGGTAAACAACCCTGCAAGTGAAAATTGACGCAAGAGAAATAGTAATAATTTCTATAATACCTATTCTACACAAGAAAAACTTTGTTACTTCACACTGGTTGAATTTATATTAAGAGATGAAATAAATACTTGTGTGTACAATATAATCTCGCAATCAATTATCTAACTTACCTGGTAACAATAGTTACTTAAGTTTTAGTATCTATTACTCGCTTGTCGTGTCGCTGATTTTATGAACACACTGGCAGTCTTTATAAAAATAACTAGCACTCTTATCCCAATTCGTAAGTCTTGAAACACAGAATAAAACTTTTTAAACAAAATTCACGATCATTCACAAATCGCTACGTAATGCCTCCAACGAATCGGGTATTCCCCAAATGTGAACGAAGTCCAGTGCTATCTCAGCCGATCGCTCACCGGCTGCGTTCCGAATTAATACTTTAAGTATAAAAATAACTAGCACTCTCATATTCAAATTCATTTAACAAATTTTCCGATTAAATTTTCACTGTATGAAACATTTTCCATTACTTTTGTGCGCTCCCAGGGCCTCAAGCCGATGGGAATCCGGCCCTGCGTGCAAGTTTCCTCAAGATGATTTCATTCACCGCCGAGTCGTAACAATTGGTAAAACGTAAAATAGCAGCTTAATGCTGCTGTGTTTCGTATGGTGAGTGTAGAGAAACGGAGACCCTCTTTACTGGGCAGTGGGAACAAGGCATTTAATCTTAGTCATCAGGGGTGACCACACATTTTAATTCTGATAAATGTAGTTTATTGGTCACACCATCCACTGTGTGGACCGTGTGTTCTTTTTTACCAATATTCTATCAAAAATTTTAGCTATTTTATTGGTGCCGGCGGGATCGCACGGGAACTCGCATACTGTGAAATTTACGGCGGACGCTTAGCCCCTGCGCTACCACGGCTCTACACCAATAATATACTTTAATAATATAAAATTAAAAATTTTGTACACCCGACTTCAATATAAGTTGTTAAGAATAACTCAAAAACTATTAGTCTGACCTTGATCAAATTCATATCGGACCACACGAGAAGTATCAGCTTTCAAATAAAAATAAATCATCGAAATCGGTTCACCCAGTAAAAAGTTATGAGGTAACACACCTAAAAAAATACCGGCCAAGTGCGAGTCGGAACAAATCCGTAGGTATATAAGTTTAAAATTATTAAAAATATTTTTATTATATGATGTAACTAAAAATTTATGCTTTTCGCAATTTTTTTATATATATGTGCTATAATACGTTGCTTCGTGCCAAATTTTAAGATTCTGAGTTCACTGGAAGTACCCTGTAGGTTTTGATTCCCTTGCGAATACCGAAAATTTGCGGCATAAATGGCTGTATCTTTTGATTGCGTTGGCTTAGAAGTTTGATTTTTTCACAGCTTCAAGGGACAGTGGACTTGAGTATTTGATATGAATTTCAGCTTGATACCTTTACGCGTTCCTGAGAAAAAGGGTCTTGACAGACAGACAGACGGACAACAAAGTGATCCTACAAGGGTTCCGTGTTTTTCTTTTGAGGTACGGAACCCTAAAAAACATACAGTCGAATTGAGTACCGTCTCCTTTTTGCAAGACGGCAGAAAAATTGTCCGAATTATGGTTGCAATATGCCTGCATATTTATTTTCATACGAGTAAAAGATGCGATGAAGCTTCATATATTCATAGAGGATTTTCCATACCAACTTCTATTAACAAAAGCGTTATTAATGGGAGGCAAAAATAGACGTATATTATTTTTAGAAATATTTTATTTCTATTCATGCCTTCTATTTACTTGTAAATAAGCTGCTAAAATCTAAACGCATTGATGAGATACTTTTTAATTGGTGGTTTACGGCTTTTATGAAGTTTTTGGATTTAATTTGCTTAGTAATTCTTTTATTAAAGTTGTTTTAAAATTTTTTTTATTAAATTTGTTTTAAAAGTCATGAGATTTTTGCCACTTCTTAAATTAATTGAATTAAATAAAAATATTCAACCATTATAGCCTGTTAAAGCCCACTGCTAAACATAAGCCACCCCAATAGATTGTTTCATAGGGGGATATTTCCATACTTGCCGTAGTAGGACGCATTTGAATTTTTTTTTAGTGCTCCTCATCTTCTATTTCATTTTCCTCTGTCACTTCTTTCGGCACCTACAGAATGAACTATTCGCCAAAATAAACAAATAAAAATAATAAAAATTTCCTCCAGACCGAATTTCAGTCACTGCGGCCAGCCTCAACGTATACTAGACCTCGACGCAGGACAGGATTCTAGTGCACAAGTATGCACTTGCACATGCAAGCATAGGTGCTCTCTCTATTTCCTCACCCATAGTCCGATGGAAAGGTAAACCTACACGATCGGAGAGATATCAGGTGCAATACCAATGGCTTTTCGTGCTTTCCAAGGCACGGGGGTAAGACACCACCAACTTCCTGACTACGGGCAGCTACTGAGAATTTTTAGACGGAAAACTCAATAACTGATTTCTTTTTTGGCCCGACCTTGGATTCGAACCCGGAATGATCAGCAGTCACGTCTACAATCACAAGACCACCGAGGCAGTCGAATAATTAAAACATAACACAATCTATAAATACTATAGATACTATACTAACAAACTAATTAATCTCCATGATCGTTAGCTAATTAAATGAGCAAACTAGCTATGACAAATTTTAAATTTATATTTTTTTCCTTTGTGTTTTTACTTTTACTTCTGTAATGGAAACAAATTACTCTTTAAGAAGTTGTCGTAATGTAGTTAAAAAGCATTAAACAAGTTCCAATTTTAATGAGCATATATACACTCGTACTTTATACTGAGTTTTACTTTATAATTCTTGCAAACTTGGCCCAAATCCTAAACAAATTTCACTACACCATTCAAAGGGAACTTTTTAATAATCTTTTCTGCTTTTACAAAAGCTCCTAGTCCCTTTGCGTACATTGAACTCTCCTATAGTTTAAAAAATTGATATAATCACCAAACTTAGCAAGCGACTAATCAAGAAGGAAACTACATCTAAGCAAGAGATTACAAAACTCTATTAGAAATAAGAGTTCTTATGTTTGTAATTGCCTCTTATTATATTCAAGTTACGATATGGAGTGATGAATTATTTTACGTCACCATAACGACAAAAAGAAAAATAACAAAATAATAGCGGGAAGTCGATGGATGCATGTTGCCCTGCGCCGTGCTTTGTAGCATTCATTAGGGGATGCCTATGAGCAGTGGACTCGTGAAGGGCTGTAATGATGATGATGATGATGAAATATAATAATACTAAAATATTACATTACGGATATTAAGCTATCTGAGTGTAATACAAATACGAAAGCTCATAACTTTACCAGTTGCACATTGACATCTTGAAATGTATGGGACGTAATAAACGAGAATGCACAGTTGAATGACGGAATCTCTGCAATGCGGTTGGACCGAGCAATTTGCAATAATGCGCTTATATAATTTGGTTGTATGCGTACTCATTATGCCTGAAATGAAAATAATAAAAATAGCTGCGGTTGTCCACCCGCTCGCCAAGCGTGGAAAGTATGGAAATACCCCAATATAAAGCAAACTATTTCGGAGGCCTAAGTTCTGTGGTCTTTTAATAGGCTGTAAAGAATGGATGAATGTATATACTGATTCAAATAGCAAAGAAAGGACATTGCTCTGCTCCCATACATTGTTCGCCCTGGAACCAAGAGCATCGGAAAATTGTGTGTTTTATTGTCGATCATTAGTAAACTCCTATATGATCTTATTTTTATAGCGGACTAGCTGCATAAAAGATATATTTCAAAAAAAGTATCAGATTTTGAGGTTATAATTGAACCACGAATATTACGGTTTTTCATAGCTCCGAGTGATTTTTTACAAACTGAAAAATGTCGTCCTAAAACATTTAGCTATTTTTAGTACCTATCTAGATAATTAGGTATGCTATTTTTGTTCTAAAGCCTAAGTGTATGTAACTGTAACGTATAAATGCATAGAATCTAGTTAATAAATATGCTTTCTTAGCGTTGGTTTCGAAATGACAGATAATTTTGGGTATGCATGTAAAAATTAAAATGTATGTATATAATGGCTGTTAGCATTTAGATGTTGTCATTAGCATATACGGAACGGTGAGATACCTAGTACCTAAATGTAGAGGATTTAGGATGGTTCAGTCACACCGCTAGACATGCCGTCGAACAGGGGCGTATCAACCACGGTTTTAACGAATTTTCAACAGGGCGCGCTTGAACAGCGCATTATCGACTACTATCTAGTGCATTTGCAAGCGTGTGCGTCTGGACGGCGCTGTTCAAACGCGTGACTATGAAACCAGCCTTACCGACTTAGCATATAATTGGGAGTATAAGTTGTTTAAACTACATTAATTTATTATATTTGAATTAGAAATAAAACACAGATTAATTTCATGTATATTGTTCATCTTCTAAATGGTGATGGTCATAACATGGGCGCAGCTACCGATGGTTCGACGTACAATGATGCAATTACAGCAATATTGCACGATTGCTTCTCTGTTCATCTTTCAACAACATTGAGCCACCAGCAGAGCCGCAATTTACACAAAATACACTTTCCATTGCGTATGCGTAAGTCCGTTTATTAATGCTAGGTTATCGTATGAGCGGTACACAGTTCCGAAAATCACAGCAAGGTAAGTCGTTATTGAAAGCATAATAAGTCGTAATGTTCAATATATAGTCCCGAAAGTCACCAAAACACCGATACAATTACAAAAAGCAAACGACACCAACCAATGTAATTTTGACAGAGTGAAAGATGACAGTATAAAGTAGGCATGTCGATTTGAAATCGTTTAATCGATTGTTTATAATAAAATAATCGATTTTCCAGATCGATATAGATCTGAAGAATCCCGATGTCCTGATATCGACTTAGAACACTCCATCGATTCAATGAATCGATCCAAAAACCTCTTATTCAAGAATATTTCAAACGATTCAAGAAATACTTTTGCATAGGTGGAACATCTGTTCCTTGTGACAGAAATAAAAACTGTTCTGTTCTGGGTTCAATCCCAGGGTATGACAATTTTTTTTTTATAACTTGAAGTTCCCAGTAGTAGCACGGAGTCTGGATTAGTGTCCGGTGTTTGGCTTGTTTCTCTATTACATGGGACGTATTATTTAGTACTACACACCTCAACCTACTCCTTCTGAGAAATACAAGCGTGATGTTATGTTAATTTATTTAATGATGTTTCTATACAATTATTTGTATTTACGGTAAATTATCGTCAATAATTATGTTCTCTGTCCATATTAGGCATGTTTGAAAATGTCACGATTGATCAAAAATAGATCTGTTAATGCTTGATTTAATCCAGATTTGATTCTAGTATGTTCGATTTGAATTGATTTGGAGATCGTATTTTTTTCATGAGAGACTGACAAGTGACAAGTGACAATTTAGGGACATCAAAAATAGGAGCGCCAAATACAATACGATATATGAATATTTCCTAAGATTTATTATAACCATACGTTACAAACACACATCACATCACAAATCATCTTTTGTCATACGATAATATTAATACCATAACAAGTATGACAATACCCTACTTTACTTATAATAACACGTACGTCTCTACTTCTTCCATACTTGTAACAATATTAATAATAACGTCTGTATCTAGTCTACAATATTGCTCTTTTTAAAGAACACATTTATAATTAATGCAGTAACGATAAGTGTTTTTTTTTTAATATTAATTGTTGAAAAACTCGTACGTTATCGTTTAGTAAGACGTAAAATACAATCCTTTCTAAACTATCGTTAGAAAATCCTGAATAATTATCTTTACGAATATTTTTCTTCAGCATTATTCTAACTAACCTATATAAAATCGAATTTGACCTCAGTCATTAGGTATAGTAGGTTTTTTAAATTATACTTTTAGGGAATAATATAAAAGAATATAAAGAAATGGTAATTTTATATTTTTATTGTAGCTTCTTTTTGAAACTTTATTCGAAATAAATTCAAAATGTATTTCATTAAATTCAAAAGTCGATTATAATCGATTGGGCATCCCTAATCATTTTTTAACACCACATGATGTTTGGCGAAGATGGCGGCTATTAATGTTATTAGTCGAGTAAAATACTTTTTAATGTTTATTTTTGCATGCAGCTAGTCCGTGTTATAAAAGTATTTGCAACTAACATAATAAAATAGAAAATTAATTATCGTGTATGTCCGATGCTTTTATTACACAGGGCGATTTTGGACATTGTCCTTTTAGTTATTGAAAATGTTACACTATAACGTACACAATTTCATAATGGTAACACCTTCCGGTTATGTGTCTGTGAACTATGAAGGAATATTAGTATATTAATATATACAATACAGGAATATACAGCACCAAAGATACGGAGAAGAATAGACGCTGAAGCATATTAGTTTAATTATATTAATTAGATTTTATCGCCAGTATATATTCTAACAATTGACAAAATCTAGATTCTAGCACTATTTCTGTTATAATATTTATTATTTATCATTTTTAGGGTTCCGTACCTCAAAAGGAAAAAACGGAACCCTTATAGGATCACTTTGTTGTCCGTCTGTCTGTCTGTCAAGACCCTTTTACGCAGGAACGCGTGGAGGTATCATACTGAAATTCATATGAAATACTCAAGTCCACTGTCCCTTGAAGCTGTGAAAAATTCTAAGCCAACGCAATCAAAAGATACAGCCGTTTATGCCGCAAATTTTCGACATTCGCAAGGGAATCAAAACCTACAGGGTACTTCCCGTGAACTCAGAATCTTAAAATTTGCTACGAAGCAACTTTTTATAGCATAGATAAAGGAAAAATTACGAAAAGCATAAATTTTTTGTTACATATATGATGTAAATAAAAATATTTTTAATAATTTTCAACTTATATACCTATGGATTTGTTCGGAACCCTCGGAGTGCGAGTCCGACTCGCACTTGGCCGGTTTTTTTTTATTACGTCATGCAAATCCACTGGTGAACATAGCTTTTCCTACGCCGATTCACTGAGTTTTTTTTGCCACGGCAACCGCATACTAGAGGCAAAAAAGGCATTGTATGCATTTCAATACCATCGGAAATAATATTCCCATACCTACTTCTAGTATGAAAAGGTTGGAGTTGTTGTAGATTTCGCTCAATTTTAGGCATCTATCAAAACTAATTTCCGGACACATCACAAAGGTATCGAAACATATTGCAAGCGTGTCTTAAATATCTTATCGCCATATTTTATAGTACAAGTTTGGAGCAGTCTGACCATACGTGGTAGAGCTATGCTGCAGCTACATTAGTAGTGTAGTTGTAGCAGGAATGGGTCGGCTCGAGCAGGGAAGGACCACGCTCTCACAGAATACCAGCGTAAAATGGCTGCATGACACTGCTGTGTTTTGTATGGTGAATGTAGAGAACCGGAGACAGGTTTTACTGGAAAAGAGGCATTCCATCTTAGTCCTCACGGGTGACAACGCATCTGCGTTTTGATTCGCAAAGAAGGATAGATGTAGATGTCTATGGGCCACAGCAACCACTTACCATCAGGTGGACTGTGTGCTCTTTTATCATCCTATCCTATAAAAAAAAATATTTGAAAATGTTCCTAAATGATGTATGGTAGTATTATTTTCGTTTTCAAAATCTTCCTTGATGTTTGGGAGTTTTACTTTGGTATTTAAAACATTTTAGCTTAAGATAATTTCAATAACCCAAAGAATATTTTTGTGAAAATTTGTTTTTGCTCATAGATGAGCAATACCTAGCAAAAATAAATGCAAACAGATTCTATATTTTTGCCTATCATACATGTAAGAATAAGAACTATTATTTAGAAATTGCTTGAAGTTCATTATCATCTTTACGATCCTTTAGAAATCAATAGACCAATAGACTCATGGGATGAAGGGAATACTTGGAAGAAAAACTAATTCTCCGCGACTACATCCAGTGATTACAGTTGCTTCAACAACATTTTTTGCGTTCATTTGCAAATGGTTCTAAACAACAGTATCGGTGCTCCAAGTTTAAGAATAAGTTTTTACAGTGGATAGGCAAAATAATTCAAACTATTTAGAAACTCAATATGTAGTGGATAATGTCATCGGTTTGAATATCAGAATACCAATATTTGTAATTGGCTACTTCTTCGTTGAAGAATTAACTAGCCCTTGATTACATGCACGGCTTTTAACCTCGCGAGGACGTGCAGGGTGCGCAGCCCACCGACATATTTCAACTGGAATTTAAGTCCTAGTGACAAAATGTGGACTGATTTTATTAATTACTGGTATTTTATCAAATTCACTAAAATACAAAACATTCATAAACGTAACTTTAATCAACGCTAAGTCATATTCCAATTATGCCTTATTTTGTCAGTTGAGTATTATATTTAATATTTTAAGAACTTTACTAATAATGCAGAAATTGTAAATTACGCACTACAAAAGTGTACACCTACTAAATATTCTCTAAATACAATTTAAAATATTACAGTCCAATTCTCTGATATTCCTTCAGCAGCAACATGCCTTCACATTGTGTGACCGTTAGGACGGAAGTGCCAGTATGCTACATGCAGGTGTTGCCCAGCTTTGATGTTCTTTGGGGGTATAAAAAATTCAAACTTCTAAATCAACACAATGATATGAACGTTTATATATAAAACAAAGTGGTTTCCCGTCGTCTGTACGCTTAGATCATTTAAATTACGCAACGGATTTTGATGCAATTTTTATCAATAGATGTAATGATTCAACAGGACAGTTTATAGGTATAATAAATGCATATTACATATTATACAACTCATCTGTCCGTATGTATGTGGATGAACTCCTCCTTAACGGATAGATCGATTTTATTGAAATTTTGTGAGTGCAAATAAGTGGATTCCCTGAATGGTTTAGATTTACAATTGGACCCGGTAGGTGGTGTTGCTGTCGAGATCCAGAAATCAGCCGTGCGAAGCCGGGGTGGATCGCTAGTGTCATTTATTTTACTACTTCACGTTGTGTAGTGGTGGCATAAGAGAATCCACTACACCATGTTATCCATTTGAGGAAGTAAAATGCGACAAGAACAGACACAATAGTACTAGCACGCAGAGTTGCTGTATACCAATCCAGTGTCGTGGCAACGTTGCAGAGGTACCATGGCATGGATAATTTAGCTGACCGACCCCGCTATGGTTGCCCAACCGTTCTGACTGCTGCTCATAAGCGCTATATCAGATTGCTGGCAGCCCGTGACCCAACAATCAACGCCACTACAATAAAAGCAGAAGTTTGTGCCGCTTCTGCGCTTGAAGTTAGCAATTAGACCATTCGTAATTGCTTACACCAGGCTAGACTACAAGCACTGAGGTCTTGACAAGCACCTCTGAATTCGCGGCAACTTCAGCAACGAAGATTGCAGTGGGCTAGGCTCCGACAAAATGAAGAAGATGAGAAGGAAAACATTTGGCAAAACTGTCTCTTTGTTGACGAATCGCGAATCAGTACTCCTCCAGATAACCAACGTGTCGGTCTCTGGAGAAGACCTGGAGACTCAGAAAGGCAAAGGACTGCCACTGGAACCGTTCAGCAAAACGAGAAATTGGTGTCCTTTTCGGGTGGAATTATGATTGAAGCTAGAACGCCTTTGATCCCTTATCTAGGCTCCATGACGACAGATAAGTACAAAACAGTCGCTATTGATAGAATTTTCAGACCAGTTCGAGTAAACCATGTGCACCAATTCGTACTGGTTGAAGATAATGCGTCTGCAGAACGAGCTCAACGAGTCAATGTTAAGCGAGTTATTTGGAACCGTAAGCCACCTCCCCAGAGAGTGCCAGAGATCAGATAAGCCGCTATTCAAGAATGGGACAGGTTACCGCAAGAAATGCTGGATAACTTGATCCTCAGCATGCCCAGGAGGATTTCCGCGTGTGTTCGAGTCAGGGGAGGAGTTTTACTGTATTAAATAAAAACCTTCTATTAATAAATTGTTGTATAAGTTTGGTTGAACAATCTTTTTCTTTCCATCAAATTTCTGTTACATTAAGATTCAATTACTAAATTTTTGTTATTAAAAAATAAAAAAAGACGTATGTTTTAATTTACAAACAATGTATTTCTATTTAAAAAAAGATATAACGTAAACACTTTTTCGATAAAGTTACATTTAAAAAATATATCAGCTTTTGCTAGTGATCACAAACTTTTTTGATGTGTTCTGTGAACTCGTTTTGATCGTAAAATCAATAACGTATACAAAAAGGGAAAGAAGACTAAAGCAGCGCTAAGCTGTAATTTGTTTTTTTTTTTTCAAATTATGCCTTTCTAGCAATCTTAAGATTATTTTGTAAATTAATATCACTTGGTATATAAAAATCCTTGAGATCTTGAAACCTGTTATTACAGAAAAGCCATTCATCATCATCATTACAGCCCTTCACAAGTCTACAGCTGAAGGCTTACACAAAGCACGATCGTCACTGTATCTAGCGGGGGGTCGCCCCACACTTCGCCTACCGGTACGAGGCTGCCACGCGAGGAAAGGTTCCTCACTATCAGTTGTCGATTCTGTAAGATTTAGATAGCCCCATTGACACTTTAGCTTACTTATCCGTTGGCTTACGTCGGTTACTCTGGTCTACTCATTTCTAAGTGTATCATGCAGAGACACCCCAAGCATAGCCTTCTCTATAGCTCGCTGGGCGACCTTGAGCTTCCTCACGTACTGGTTGTACAATGTTGTTTTCAAGTATACCTGATGAGAAGATGTGTCGAATTCTCCCAAACGCTACCCAGCCGAGTTGAATCCGTCGGTTGACCTCTCAGTCTAAACATACTCGACACCAACTTCAAGCTTAGTGCTGCCCTACAACTACCGGCATAATCATGTCATTGATCATAATGCTTAGGTCCACCAGCGATTCTACCATAAGGACTATGTAAACTGACTAGATAAGCCATTGTTAGATTATAATATAGAGCCCGCATTAGCATGTATATTCAGTTTATTTCATACTACAGTATATGAACAGATACGTATGTTATGTAAAATCCTATCTGTATGGTTTAGACTCTGTCAAAATAAAGCCGATGATGGATAGACCCACGGCGAAAGAAACGAAGGATATTTCCCTATTACGTCTGTGTTAGCGAGTTTAATCATGATATAGTTATTTATTAATTCAAACAAAAATTATTGCACTAATAAAATAATAAAAATAAATTAATAAAAGTTGTTTTGTTTCTTTAAAACTCAAGTGTTGTTTTTAATGTCCAGTTTAAACAAGTGCCTCACGCCGGTGTTGAATTTGTTATATACGTACCTACTATATTTCGAAGTTATATTATAAATTAATATACATTTTTATTCATAATAATATGCTAAAACACCCTTTACATCCTATACTCAAATTAAATCTTGAATATGTGTGTAATATATGTGATTGTTTACTTTAGAACGGTTCTAACAATAGTGGTAGAGCCATGCTACAGCTATATCAATAGTACAGTTGTAGCACGAATGGGTTGGCTCGAGCGGGGAACGACCACGCTCTCAGAGAATACCAGCGTAAAATAGCAGCTTAACGCTACTTCGTTTTGTATGGTGAGTGTAGAGAAACGGAGACCCTTTTTACAGGAAAACAGGCATTCCATCTTAGTCCTCGCGGCTGACAACGCATCTGCATTTTATTGGCAAACGATAGTAGGTGAAGATGTCTATGGGCCACAGCAACACTTACCATCAGGTGGTGCAGGACTGTGTGCTCGTTTGTCAACCTTATCCTATAAAAAAATAGATGCAATCTTATGGTTAAATAATGTTTCACTTTCCAAGTTTATCTATATTGGCTTCTTCCCTGAGAAAATTAATTTTTTTTTTCTAGTGCCGAACAAAGCTCGGTCACTCAGGTAGGTAAATACTATAGTCAATTGTTACTTGATACTTGATTTTGTTGTCAAAACAAATATAATAATATTACAGCTCTGCCAGTCTTAGGTAGTAACTTCAGGTTTCTGATGATGTTAGTACTGTTAGCTTTTTGGTTCTTACAGCTTCACCGGATTTTGGGCTTTTGTTTTAGTTCAACTTTACGAAAGCAACGTTGTTGTGTACGCGGTGTGGATGGGTGTGCGACGTGCCCGTTTTCGGAGGCGCTGTGTCCCATCCGTTGTCCTAACGGTGTTTGTGACAATAGGTGAGTGTGTAGTGTTGGGGTGTGACAAGCCGGTGACATTTAAATCGTCGGAGTCTGTGGAACAGGGGGTTCAATTAAAACGTTACGTGGCCTCCGGAGAGTGGCCGTGATGTTTGCAGTCGGAGGAACGTAGGTGACTCCATTTACCACTAGCCTGCTGGGATATGTTTCGGCGCTCTCGAAGTAGCCTTGAATGAGATCGTCGGAAGTTGGCAATCTCTGTGTAGGTCGGTGTTCGCTCGTACCAACGGGCTTCGGTGCTTTTGCGAATGGAGCTATTTAGATAACTTGGAGGCTGTAAAAACTAGATTTGGGCGCATGGGCGAATTCTACGCTTGCGCATGAGATGACAGGTCTTATTCGTGATTTACATTTTTATTATATGTATAGATATGTAGAGATGGAGCTTGGGTCTTAAAGACAGTTTCCTCTTGCTGTTAACTAGCGGGTGGAGGTGACTAGTAATGAATTTGGCACGGTTGCGGACATTCCGAATGCTTTTCGCGAATGTCATGCCGTGGCCGAATTTTACCGCTGGGTATTTGGCCGTTGATCGCCTTGGGATCTGGCGGCTGAATAGGGTGATCGTACTTAACGATTTTTTGGGATTTTTCGCACAAAAAAGTTTCATAAAAATCGTTCGACCGGTTTTCGAGTTATAGCGAGACAGCAATTGATTTTAATATATAGAGATAAAACTAAGTAACATAGATATTCACTAAGAAAATATGAAAAATAAAACTTAGGAACAGGACAGGACTAAACAGACATTGCATTGCAAACTTCATCGTAGATGTAACCAGCAATCCGTTACATCCCAGGGATGTAGTAAGAGGCGTTTATGGGAAACTACAGAAAAATGGCTTGCGATTTTAAGGCGGTATAACCATGTCGGTTACGTTAGAGCCGGACACATAAGACCGAGACTGACTTCTTGTAGCAACGAAAAAATGCGAGAAGTTTTGTATTGCGATAGCCTGCAAACCGTGACATTAATGGAAAGTCACCGGACACAATCACCACAGTGGGAGAGGCCCATGCCATGCAGTTGACTTTTACAGACTAATGATGATGATGACGAAGAATCTAAATATACCAGCCCACATCGATTTTATGTGGTCCTTAAAAAAGAGTATAAATTTTGAAAAGAGGTTGTATGCTTATAAGAGTGGTTTATGTGTTATTAGTTATACAGCTTAAATCTAAGTCTAATCTAAGAATCTAAGTAAGCTTTGCATATGCATGCATACAACTTTAAGTATTTTGTAACACTTTAATCTGATTTTATCATTAAACTTGTATAGAAGCTGTTTTGCATGCTGTCCCTTACTTATACAGCTCTAAGTGTTATTATAGCGTCACTAAAATAAAATTTCTGTACAATGGTGTATGCAAACTCTCTTTTAAAACTTATTCTTATGATATATGTCTATTATTATTATGGTATATGAGAGTGATATAAAACTACAAAAAAAAACAGCCATACTATAACTAAAATCTGTATAAGTGACAGAATAGCGTTCTTTTGAATGCGTTGCGTTTTTATATAGTGTTAGTGAACAAAATAAAGTTATCAATATGCGGAAAAAAGAAAAAGTTTTGGTGCAGTAAAAAGATCATGTTAAATCTAAATTAAATGTATCCAACACTGTTTCCAAGACAAGGTTTTACATCTTTAATACGTATCTCTAAAGAGAATTGTACCTACGTTATGGTGAAAAAACTGCTATACTTACAGCGTAACTATTTAATAAAAAATATCCTATTATAGAACAGATTAAAAACTAATGGCTGCATGATATGATCCAAAACATACATAATACAGCTACTAAGACTATAAGACCCTGAAGATACCGTTTAGGCTGTTTAGCAAATTGTCGCCATTTTAAGGCCTATAAAAACAAAGCTGCATAACTTGTGCCAATTTTTTTCAAATAAGAACTGTATAAGCGCTTATACAGCTTTTATATAGCCAGAAAATACAGCCTCTAGTATAAAAACGAACTTCAATACAGCTTGTATGCAGCTTTCATGCTGCTTGGGATAGATATTTCTAATGATATTTGAGTCCCAAGTGATGCGACAAAACGTCATTCTCTAGCCTCGCTAAACTTTAGGTGCGCTTTTGCAAATTGCGTTGTTTATTGTCATTACGAAGATGTAGGTAGGCGTTTCGTTTACTGCGTATTCGTGTAATAAAACAACCTCTCACTAACATTACAACCGTTGGAATTATCTCTGGTTTTAAGAAGAATACAACTAATTTGAGCCGAGTACCATTGTAAAGATTTTTTTTATAGAATTACGATGACAAACCATCACACAGTCCACCCGATGGTAAGTGGATGCTGTGGTCCATACATATTTTTATTTATCATTGATTAAGAATCAAAATGCAGATGCGTTATCACCCCCGAAGATGGAATGCCTCGTTTCCAGCAAAAATGGTCTCCGGTTCACCACACTCATCATACGAAACACAACAGCCTTAAGCTGTTATTTGACGCTGGTATTCTGTGAGAGCGTGGTCCTACCACGGTCTAGCCGACCCATTCGGGGCGCATTGAAATTTGGGAAAATTACAAGTTTGTAGCTCTAAATAGTTTTTGAGTTATTGGAGAAAAATCCGAAAGTGGTTTAAATTCACATAACTCCAAACTAAAGAAAACCCATGAAGCTATAATTTAAATAATTCTTAGATGAAAGTGCACAAAATTAAACGCTTTTATAATTTTTCCGCATTTTAATATGTTTTCTTTCTCTCTAGCCCATTAAATTTATAGTTTACTAGCTGTTCGCCGCGACTTCACCCGCGTGTTATTTTGGGGTGTTCACTTTTTTTTTGTGCGGAACCCCAATTATATTTCTAAAATAAAAGTAGCCTAAGTTACTCCATGTGACATCAGCTATCTGCTAGTGAAAATCCCGTCAAAATCGGTCCAGCCGTTTCGGAGATTAGCCGGAACAAACAGACAGACGGACAGACAGACAGACAGACAGACAGACAAAAACTTTTAAAATTGTATTTTTGTTATTAGTACCGTATATACTTACAAATGTATTTAGTAAAAAGCTGTAATTTTGACATTACAAACACACACTTCAATTTTATTTATTTGTATAGATTATCATGCCCTAAATAGTATATATATTCTACAGATGGACCCACCACAAGGTTATCCAAAGAATCAATCATTATCACTTGAGTGTTGTAAAACTCATTATGAGAAAACGTCAAAATTTCGTACTTTCTGACAGATTTTGTATAAAAATATATTACCTAGGTATATTATATTTACATAGCCATCGCGAGAAATGCCTTGAGAGTTAAGAGAACTGCAAAGCAATTAGTTTGGAACGTTTATACTATTATTCCTTGGCTGCTCCAGTGCGTGCGGACTTCAGATATCCTCATATTTTGTTTCGCAGACATGCTGTCTTGGCTGCTCTAAGCTACAACGTCTCGGATCTGACTTAAAATACTTTACTAATAGGCTCTTATCTGGAATATTTATATAAATCGTCAAAAAATTGTGACGCCAATTAAAAACCGGCAAAACTCTGATAACGGAAAAATGTCCGTTACCGTCGGCTAATGAAGGCTAATAATTTTCTGCTCACCAGATGTCGCTAGTTGACACTAAGGTAAAGTTTTTAGTTAGACAATGTCATTTAATTGAGAAGTTGGTTTTTAATAAAAGTTTATCAGTTTCTAGAGTATTATATTAATACATTAACCAATGCGTTAGTGGTTTGCTCTTTAATTTTTTGCGAATTTTTTACATTTTTTAAAATTTTCTACTTTTATGAATATTTTTGTGCTTTGTTTTATTTATTTTCAATCTTATTAATATAAAATATAACTAATAGTACAGAAGGAAATAATAACCTTTATATTTTCCGAACAAATTAACTTTCCCGCTATGAAATCTGTCAAATATTATACTTACCTCACTTTCTAGTGGCGCCGCCCTGGTGGCAGAAAAAGTCGTGGATGCCCCGGTGGTAGAAAAAGTCGTGGATGCCCCCATTGTTTTAATTATAGAATAAAAATCGTATTATTATATCATGCATTTTCGTGTACCTAATACAAATGAATAATACAATCGGGGTTATACTCGTACTTAAATACAAAGTATTTGTGAAAATCTGCGCTGGGTATTTAGTATTTGAAAATTAACTAATATGTTAAATTATTTCTAGAATATTTTAAGTTGTCGATTCTTGCATCTGAGCCGTCGAGGTAATAAATGATAAAACATTGATGGCGTCATTGAACGAACTCCGTGGACGTGGATACATAGCTAGATTGGTAAGATCCTGTCTCTACTGAAGGCCACACTTTGCTATTTATCGCTCTCAGCCTTATCTACTTATAGTTTTAAACATTCAAACTAGGTATATTTGATAAAAACTTTAAGTACTTTAAATCTTAATGGAGGTAACGAAAATTACTTAAATCTGATCCATTAGCATAGGTAACGAAGTCAATGCATCAAAAAATATTTAAAATGTAAGCTCCCAAAACTTTTAAGCAATTAAGACTTTTATTATTATTACATAGATAAGGTTTTAAAAATAATCTTTATGAAAATAATGTTTGAATATTTTTTTTTTAAATTATTTGAGTTGTTCATGCAATAAGCATATAGAAATACTAGTAGGGTTTGTTGCAATAAAAGTTACATTTAACCACCACTGGCGATGACAGCGCGCAGTGTAGGAGCCTGCGGGGTGTCGGCTGCGACGCGGTGTTGCCACTCCGCGCGCCTCCTGCCAGCGCGATTCGACTCACTCCGTGTGCCGAGCTTCGCCGAGCGTTCACGTCAAAGTACCGGTCGCTCCGCAGCACAAACTTTCCGTGCAACAAACTCACTTTCCGCACCCGTCAGCCTGTTTAGCCGCAAAAAAGATCTATTACGACATTGCCACCTCATTATTCGAACCTAACGTTGCTAATCAGATTCACGGTTAAATGTAAACTTTACGTGTTTCGGTGTAAGAAAGTTCTAAAAACTTTAAAAGTTCATAAAGTTGCTCCTCGTGTGTTCGTGTGTAAGCTCCGGAGTCATGGTTGAGTGAAGTTCTCAATAAACCGGTAAGTTGAACGGACATTACTGGAAAACAATATTTTAAATGTGGTAAGGGAGAGAAGGACGGCCTTTATTATAAGCGTTGAATGTCAGATTATGATACGTGATGGTGATGTCGTTGCCGATTAGTGGTTAAGTTACTATTTGCTTTTGTTGGCTAGAATAAATATTTAGTTGACCATTCATAAAGGCCTTCATTTTAATGTGCATTTTCGAAGAAAAGGTTTCATGTGTCAAAACATACACACGGTGTTATTGTCTGGCCATTCTTGATGCTTTAGTATCAAATAGCCGAGTATTGTCCTTTGAAATCAGATGCATAGCGTCAATAATATCATCAACAGTACTTAATTGTGCATATAATTATTTTTAATAAATAAATGTAACGTAAGGAGTTAGGGACTATCCGTGAAAAAATGAATGCACTAGACAAAGATTGCGAATTTAGAAGAGGACCCTATAATAAAAAAAGACAGTTTATGGCATAAAGAACTGCTTTATGGGTCTTTTGATGATCACACATAGTTTAGTTATACATTTTAAAAAAAGATTATGGAAATAAAAGTCTCGATGTTTGTTAAAAGTTTCTTTGTGTAGGCTATTCTGATGATTCCACACAAATGGACATATAATTCATATGAATAAAGTTTGAAAGCAAAATGACACTTAAGTGAATCGTACAAATGAATATTACATATTACATATTTAATAAACTGGCAGAAAGAATAAAAAAAGAGAACGTAAAATTAGACAAAGTACTTGTATGGATCGTCTCGGGTGAATCACTGTGTATTAGTAATAAATGTTACGATTATATGAGACCTAAGCAGTCCTTGAGCAAGGATCGTTACGTAAAAAATTCCGTTAACTAAGCTCTCAATATCGCAAATCGACTCATTACTAATGAGTCAATCTTAATTCATTATTCATAGGTGATATAATAATCCTACGTTCTTAAAACGAATATAATGTAATATATAATGTAAGAGAGCTATGTTGCAACTATATTATGGATCGGCTCGACCGTAGAAGTAGCACATACTAACAGAATACGAAAAAAAAAATACAATTAAAAAAGAGGATAGATGTAGATTTTTATGGGCCACAGCATCCACTTACCGTCAGATAGACTGTGTGCTCGTTTATCACACTTATCCTATAAAAAAAACATTGGGAATATTGTTGAAGTGTCCTTGGTAATATCTTAATATTGCTGATTCTATCAATGTAAAAAATTGTAATCATTGACGTTTGTCAACCGCTACAACTTTATTGTTTAACAGGTTTAGCGGCTTATAAATATTATTATTACTAAAAGCTTCTATATCCGGAATAGTTATTGGCTGAAATGAATGACACCGTTCAGAAATCATGCTGACGATTTCTTCAAATGTAGTCCAAAACGCAACGCCTATCCATGCCCACTCTTTGGTAGCAAGAACTTCCGCTCGTGTAGCTCTGGGCATGATATCTCTGGCCGCTCGTTTGGCTAACTCACGATCGTGTTTGATATTTTTGAGGAGCAGTGTCAAATAGCACTCAAGTCTTCTTGTTGTTGACAGATTTCAGCATGTCACCCGACAGCTTAAATACAACAAGTTTTTAAGGACAACCTTATGCCGCAACTCCTTTTCAAGACCATCCAGAGTATACGGGACCCCCGTGGCTAACACTTACCGATCAGCAATGCTTCCTTTAATTTTATAATGGCTTCCACTCTAGGCATTGATTTCGACCTTACTCCGACCAGTCTTCTGCTTGCACTCTTTCATCTCTCAAGACTGGAATCAATTCTCCACCATTCTCTTACCATGTTAAATAGTGGGTCATGTGAAACTCGCACGGAGTAATTCATAACAAACAAAACTCAAAAGAAATAGTTTCTCTTGCACGGAAATTGATATTTTCAAACTCTCCGTTCTCAAAAATGGTCTTATAATAAAAAAAAGAAAATTAAAAGAGAGCTCAGTATCAACTGTATGCAAAGAATGTAATATGATTGTTTAATTTTGAACAACCTACTTGTTCTATCTTAAGCACAAAAAACGTTTCGAAACTTGTAATAAGACCAAACAAAACAATAGAAACACTAATATAACAAGAAATTAATAATTAACAATAAGTAGAAGAATACGCTTTAGGCATATCAAATCTTTTTGCTTTTTATGAAGATTATTATGATTCTCTAGCTACTTATGACTAGGTAGGTACTACAACATTATGTGTTATATTATAGTTATCATATAGGAATTCGGGATATTACTGTATCCTATTCACTTGTTTTTACTTATAATTACTAATTAACCTAATGCTTACACTATAAAATCTTAGGTAAATTTTGATGCATTGTCACAAATACGATAGTAATAAAATTCAACCATACTTGAAAACAAAATTGGCCCTGACTAAAATACAAACAAAGCACTCGCGATCCACTAAGCCCTGCAGCTTAGCTACGTGGTTGTCGGTTATTGATGAACAACCAGCAAAAAAATTAGAGGTAAATCCTAAGAACAACTCGATTATATAGTTATATACTACATGATTATGATGATGCTATCATCATCATCATGTATGCCTCATACATTAATGGGGGATTAATATTATAATGAATAAAATACCTAAAGATTGTACTGAAATTTTAAAGTTGTATATTCTGTGAATGAATAAATATTTTGTAATTGTTTATTAATCTGCAAAAGTATATATACACTTTAAAAGTATTAAATTTATGGGATAAAATTCGGGTAATAATATCTTAAGCATTCACAGTTCTTTAGAAAGTTGACTAAGAGAGTTTGGTATACAAGGAGTTTAACCAAGACCCGTTGTCTAATTGTGTAGATTATAGATCATTTAACGATAATGGGGCCAATCGTGGACTGAGGAAGATGATTAATTAGTTGCCGCCCAATAAACTTTTTAAAAGCCGTGTAATGGCGGTTTAAGAATATCCTCTATCCCATATCATCCAGTGGGTGTGGTAAAAGGCGACAGAGAGAAAAACAGAGAGTGGGTAGTAGCATGTTCCTAATAACAATAAAATAATGAAAACCTGCGCTTGTCAACCCGTCAGCATAGCGCGAAGAAGAAGGTGATTTATGAGCAATGGACATTTGATGGTGTAATAATGAAACATTTTTGCTGGTTTAATGATCGGCGTAGTCCAACGGTTTCTTCATTGCTGTTATTGTTTGTTCTATATTATTGTGCCCAACCTTTTCATATGTACCTGTATAAAGCTCTTCAAGAACGCACCAATTAGCTTGCATACATAACTAAAAAATTATCTCTTTTAACGAATTTTGTGACCGTAAAACAGATCGTTACGTACCGATTGAAATTGTCTAATTTAAAACTGCATGTGCCTCCCTTTTATTTTTGTTAGAATTCTTCTTTTATCATGTCAAATACGAGTAAACTAATAATGCTAAAATCTACTAAAACACAATAGAATGGGCACACAGATTTAGATTTTATGATACTAAAACGGTAAGTGTGAAAACTTAACCGAAAATACAAGAGCGTGTTCAGTTTTAAATTAGACTATCTCTACCTATTACTAATCTGTGGTGTGGATTTTGGCATTGTTGAATGTAAATGTCACGCTTTTTGCTCCTTACAAGAGTATCATTCATTAATTGTAGAACATCCTGGTGAAGTTACCCTGGATGGGTTGAGGATAATTATATTGTTTGTTATTGGCTGGGGATATAGAAAGATTAATATGTAAATCTGTGAAAGTAGTCAATAAAACTTTTCTTAAACATTTCAATATTCAATTATAAAAACTTAACCATTTCCCACTATTTTGACTTACAAACTCCTTAGAACTTACTTAAAATTCAGACTAGCACTAACTTATTTTCGATTTAAATTAATTTACTTAAAACTTTCTCCGTAGCAATTTTCTTCGCCTATTGCTTTGTTTTTATAATAAAATAAGCATTACCAATTTTCATTTACTTATATGTTTTTTTCTGAAATTCCTTTTTTCTTTTCCTCTCCTATAAAAAAAAATGACTCAGACACTTACAGTGACGAAGAATATTGTGTATTTTAATTTCATTTATGTTTTTATTCATATTTTTCATTTGAATTATCTTGCTACCTAACTTATGTTTATTATTTATATTCGTATTTTATTACAATAACCATAAGAATCAAATAGAATACTATTTTATTCTTGGAATGGACAAACATTTATTTAACACACAGTAAAAAATAATAAAATAAAATCAAAATAATAAGCGCCTCTAAGGGTGTACCGACACTATCTAAGCGAAAGGACTATACAATGCTTAGTTTATTGTTATTGTTTATGTGTATATTTTGCAAAACAGCAGTCTGGAAGAGATAAAATTTTAATTAAAAAATAATCATTAATTTGTCAATAAATTGTGAATATATTACGTAACATATATGTCACTAAGAAAATAAATATATAGTTAAATTGAGACCTTATAATTTTTCGAAGTCGGCTAAAATGTAAAGGCGTTGTTACAATACCTCATTTGTTTCACATCTGGCCAGGGGTCCCCCCTATTCCTAAGAGGATAATCGAAGAGTTCGCCACACTGAGCATGTGTGAGTTGGCAGATTTCAATTTATTTAACTAACAAGCAGGCTTCCTCACGATATTATTATTAATCTTAATCGCTTAGCGCGTGGTAAACCAGCCTTTTTATAACGTATACATAATAATACATAAATAGTCACGCTTGTCACCCATAGGGGTAGGCAGAGACTATGGACTTCCATTTGGCATGATCCTGACATACCTCTCTCGCCTCCTTTACATCCATATATCTACGTATACATGCTCATCGGTTAAGGGTACTCTTAATCTGGTCCATTTTCAATGTATCTCCAATTTGTTCGATAAAATTTCGTCTAGGGCGTCCCTTCCTGTCTCTGTCGTTCATATCTGTAATATAGTTTTGCTTTGTCACTCTTTCTTCGTTTATTCTTTCTACATGACCAAACCACCGCAGCATTCCTTTCTTAATCCTGGTCGCAACATCATGTAGCAAACCAAACTTTCCTCTTATCATACAATTTCTCACCATGTCATTCAGATTCAGCCCTAACATACTCGTTAATGACCGTATTTCTTCAGCATTTATTCAAATCTCGTGCTTCTTCTTCCACACCCAACTTTCACTACCATACATTAAAGTAGGGACTAACACAGCATTATGAATTGTGCCTTATTTAACAACCATTCTGACTTTCCACAGTGGAGTGTAGAGCCCCATTCACTCTATTTCCTGCGTTCACTCGTTCTAGATCTTTATCATAACTACCATCCCTATTAAATAGACACCCAAATACACATACTCCTCCACTTGCTCAATCAACTCCCCTTCTATTCTTATTTCACATATGGTTTTACTTTCTTCTCTTTCAAAAACTATCACTTTCGTGATTCTTGCGTTCACAGTTACAGTTTACAGTCCTTCTGTGACCCTTTTCCGTTATATATATATATAACGGCTTTACACCAGTCTTCCGGTACCCGCTTCAGTTCCCGACATAAATTAAACAAGGTTTACAGCAGGCCTGCCACCACTCCCTCTCCAGCCCTTAGCATTTCGAGTGATATTCTATCATATCCGGCTGCCTTACCTGCATTCATGCTTTTCATTGCTTTCATTATTTCATCTACACTTATCTACCTACCTCTCTCATCTTCTTTCGGAATTTCTATTTCACTTAATTCAGACGACTCTTCATTCACAAACACGCTTTCAAAGTACTCCTTCCATCTATTTAAACTCGAAATTGCGTCATTCAGTATATAGCCATTCTCGTCTCGTATTATAGTTCATTTTAGGTTGTTTTGAATTACTCCTGACAGTTCTTACGAGTTTTCAGTACATTTTAATATTTGCCTATCATATCATAACATTCTTATAAGATATCCTTATATCATTCTTATCCGTTCTTTCTTGGTTTTTCTTTTACTTTCTTATTTAGACGTCTAAAGTCTTCTAAATTCTTTCTTTCAATCTTATCATTCATACCGCCAGAATAGGGTATTTTAACACCATGTAAAATAAAAAAAAAAAATATATTTATGAGAGATTTTGTACAAAATAAACGAGAAATATTGATTTCTATTTATATAAATGCATTATAAATTTTATATTTAAATTTTAAGAATATTTTTTTATTTTGCTTCAATTCTGCAAAACGCTCTCTGCTATATTAGATACCGTCGTGACGTCACTGGTTAAGAGAACTAGCTGTGCTGTGTTATTCAAAATGTCTCAAGTTATCATTATGATTGTTGAGTTTTGTTCCGAATTTTATTGAAAAGGCATTATGGAAGACGGATTCGTAAAAGGAGAAATTACTAGTCTTTAATCTATTCATTCGAATTCGTTTAAAGAACCCATAATTTTACATTGTGTATAATTTTCCAAGTTATTTTCCAGCTAAAACATTCAATAATCTTTATGACATTTGAAATCAAAGCGAGTTTATTATTTCGCTATTAGCACTAATGTTACAGATATTATAACATAAGCTTAAGTGAGAAAAACTTTTTGTTATATTTTTTTGTACAAACCATGCGCTCATCTTTCATCTACGATTACGAAATCTATCATGCTTCTATCATCACCTCTTTCCCATGTATACATGTGAATCTTCTTATGAATGAAGAAAGTGTTCTTCACAAAAATATACTTTTCCACACATAATATGGTGAGGACGCCTTCATCATTATTTATACTTTCATCACCAAACGTTCCCAATATCCTTTCATAACTAGACCTCTTCATCCCAACCCTTCCATTAAAATCTCCTCTTTTCATTTCCCTTACATTTCATCAACACCATACTCACCATGTGTCAGAACTGCTCTCGGATATAAGTGGGCTTAGACATTTCTGAAGCTTACACCCCTAGCCCAAACAACTTATTTAAGCCCACTTTCATTAGTATTCATAGCGGACTCGGGCTTACACGTTTATACTCTTTCGACCCATTCGTTTTGAAATGATGATTCCGACTCCCTGGCATGCCCGCTCGGTTTCGTCTACACCAGACCAGTAAGCGGTATACATGTCCTATGCAGTGGTATCCTTTCCCTTTCGTTTCGTCTTATTTACACATATCACATCTATTCCTCTATCGTACATCATTTCGCAAACTTCAGCCATCTTATCATTCATTGCTCCAAATATATCCAGCGTAGCCAGACGGGTTTCCGCAATCCTCTTTTCCCCCTCCGGGAGACAGAACGAGACGGGTGGCGAACCTCATCGCCGGTTTACTTCCGGAGGTTCTTCGCACCCCTGCCCCAGTAAAGGGGCACCGGTAACTCGGGGCCATTTCTTTTAATCTATGCCAATTGGTGCAAAAACTAGGGGTAGATTTCACGCCGCTACCATACGGCGAGGAGCCGAGTCTATTCTTTCAGCTTTGTCTTTCGTTTAGCACCACCCGGGGGACACTTGGATGGGCCTTGGGTTAGAGTGGTCGAAGCCTACGGACGCGAGCGACTCATCCTTTATTTTTCATCAGGTTTTTCAAAATTGCAATTAATAATTTCATTCATGCCGGCGGGGTACGAAGTCAAGTTGTTAGTGTACTAGGGAAATTGATAACGTGCGCTTTACTAATGTGCATTTCCATTAGCGCCATTGAGTTAAGTTTATAAAAATATTTTCTTTATTAAGTTTTTAATAAGTCTTTCTTTTATACGTGGTAGAGCCATGCTACAGTTATATTATGATTTTACCACGAATGAGTAGGATCTACCGGAGAAGGACCACGTTCTCACAGATAACCAGCGTGAAATAAGAGCTTATTGCTGCTGAGTTTCATATGGTGGGTGTACAGAACTGGAGACCCATTTTACGGTGACGAGCCATTCCATCTTAGTCCTTAGGTGTCAACTCATTTGCATTTTCAGTCTTAATCGAGGATAGATGTAGCTATCTATAGGCCACGGCATGCACTTCACTCACTTCACTCACTCGAGTGATCTGTTTGCTCGTTTGTCACCATTATTCTAAAAAAAAACGTACTGAATGCGATAACAAACTGTCAAGGCCTGAATATATTCACGACGAATTGAGAAATAAAGAAACGGCCTTATTACTCTAACAAGGGTTATTTGAAAGAAAATATAATTTAACATTATTTATTGTACCTAAATCAAATATTAGGAAAATATCTCTTCAAACAAAAATATATATCATAAATATATATTTTTATTAGAAGAAGAAATTATTCTAAATGAGTATATAATACAAATTAAATATTTAAAAATATCCTTTTAGAAAATATTACTCACGATTTACAAATGGAAGCATCATTGTTTGCATGTTTTGCTAAAAATTCAAATTGATAGGGCAGAACAACTACTAACAGCAGCGTTATGATTTAAATAATAGTAATGATGAATATAAAACATGCTTAAAAGATCTATCAACCCATTTAGTCGCGTAGGTGTAGTAAATGTCGACTATGTAAAGAATATCCACTACCCCATATCATCCCGTAGATGTTGTAAGAGGCGACAGACGGAAACTAATCAGGAGATGGACAGCAGCATCTTCCTGCGACAAAAAATAAAAATAAACTGCGCTCGCCAACCCGCGAAGCGTGGGCAACTATGGCAAATATACCTCCTACGAGGCAATCTAATGGGATACCTACGTTCAGCAGTGGACTTTAATAGGCAGTAACGGTAACGACAACGCGGCAGCATTGTAGGTGCGATATGTTCGGCTTCTATTTATATACTTCGACTACCAATCCGCCTTGCCAAGGGTAGCGATTGGATAGAATTTTTTCTTCAGCTAAACAGTTCAACAGTTCACCGCTATGCATTGCTCTCTCACATGTTCACGTCTCACTGTTGTGGGCTGATAAGGAAATAGGAAATGTAATTACTCGTTAAGCGATTGCGTTATAAAATATCATTGTGCAAAAGCGAATATAAGACTAAAGATATGTTGCGTAAGCGAATGCGAATATAGCCGTATAGGTTTCTGCTGTAACACCCATAAACAATAACTTGGACTTTGTGTGGGATTTGTGCTAATAAAACTAACCTTTAACCAAAAAGTGGTACCTGTTACTGAACACCCATAGACATGATGTTGTGCCACTATAATTATTGTAATATTCATTTAATCAGTAATACGAATAAACTCGGCACTTCCGCGCCAGTGTCAGTATTAAGGGATCTGTTACGCTCAAAATTGGGATGTGCTATGGTAAATTGGTTTATATCGGAACCTGCCCTGCCCTCTTTTGAAAATGGAAACTCGAACATTGAGTTAGCAGAAATTTCATGTAAGTTTCTTTTCAAATTTATGTTAACTTGATTGCCTGAGTTTTCTTCTATCGGTCAAAATTGATACGAAGCCCAGTTTTCAGTAAGCTTTCCTAAATGCTTTTGTTCGTATTTATTTATACAAATAATATGTATAAAAATATTTAAGTAAACATGTTGTGTTGTCTTTATAACAATGTGTTAAAGAACAGCAACTAAACAATTAATCGAGATATCTCAAACATCAGTATAATTATTACTTTTTGTTGACGTCTTAAAAATAATTTGAAATATAATTTTGGATACAATTTAAATTTTTGTGCCAGGTTAATTTAGTGCCAGGTTAAAAATAAGTGTTACTAAAAAAAAAAAAATAACCGCTGTTCTAGCTTAATATTTGTTTATTTATTTGCTCTGAGTTAATTGTTAATGTCTTCTTGTCTCAATGATATAACGAATAACATGTTAACTAAAACTATTATATTATTCAACACATCTAATACAACTAATTTGTACTTATTTCATATTTAATTGTTTGATATTCTGTATAAACAAATAAATAAATAAATAAATATTGAAAACAAAAGAAATATTTAATTATGATTTACAATCTGAACACATGAATATATAAATATAATATGTTTTCTCGCATGCTAGATTAGTTAACAGCTTGGCATTGTCACCGAGTGTGGCTCTATTTTAATCTACTCTTAAATTGATGAAACGAGGCTAACGGAACTAAAGATAATTGACTTTTACCACCAATGTCTGAAAGCCTGCCTTTTGTATAATTGTCGCTACTTATCAAACATTCTGCAAATGAACACACATTTATTAAAACTACATACATTGCACGTTTAGCGTTGATTAAAACTCTGTCACTTTTGACACAGAAGCATCGTAGCTCGCTGCTTACGAAGACATTGCTTAGTGACCGTCGATGAATATTATTAGCGATGTGCGAAGTTGTTTTTGTATCTGCCTGACACCGTTACGTTGTACTTCGTCTTCTCCTCTTATTAGTATACAAAAGCTGAAATTTATTAGTATATGAAAGCGGTGCCCATCTTGGACAACGGTATCAATATATATATATATATATATATATATATATATATATATATATATATTATAATATTAGTAAATATTGTATACAATTAATGAAATCTTAAGTTTTTGTTATATTTTTAACGTGGTAGAGCCATGCTGCAGCTATATTAATAGTATAGTTGTAACACGAATGGGTCGGCTCGTCCGGGGAAGGACCACGCTCTCACAGAATACCAGCGTAAAATAGCAGCTTAATACTGCTGTGTTTCGTATGGTGAGTGTAGAGAACCGGAGACCCATTTTACTGGAAAAGAGGCATCTATCTTAGTCCTCACGGGTGACAACGCATCTGCGTTTTGATTCTCAAACGAAGATAGATGTAGATGTCTATGGGCCACAGCAACCACTTACCATTAGGTGGACTGCGTGCTGGTTTGGCACCCTTATTCTATAAAAAAAATATTTGACGTTTTATTCTGGTTCTAATAACGGAATCACAAATATTTTAGTAGTTTTTCTTAACATAATTTTCTTCACATAACAATGTTCGCGGGGTGTTCCTATTAGAGTTAACCAAATTGTCCCGTGGGTGTCAAAATAGGTGACAGATGGAAATAAAACAGGATATGGGCTGCAGCATTTTCCTGATAGCAACTGAAAATAATAAAAAAAATCGGTTGTCTGTAAAGCCGGTTTACTGACGGTAGTTGAACGTGACAACGCCGATTGTGCCTCTTTGTCGCTCGTTCCGCGCTCTCGCTTGCACTTCAAGCCTTAAATGGAACGCCTCAGAGCGAGGTAACGCCGCATGAATCATGTTTTTTCGTGCGTGCAGCCAGCTTCATCGAATTAGAAGACGTTGTCACGTCAAAAACTGCACTTGCCAATCGAGGCAACTACGATAAATTTCTCTTATGTTTAGCAGTGGACGTTGGACGTTTGGCTGTAATGGTAATTGTGGAGAATCGTATTTAATCTATTTTAAAATTCACAGAATTGTATAAGTTTCGTAATAAAGTAGTAGGCAAGTAACATACTTTTTGAGTAGATATTAAAATTTCCGAAATAAACTAGCGTAATGAAAAGGAATATTAACCCACATATGCCCCGAACTTTTTAAACACCGATTTTTATAATTTTCACCTACCCGTGTAGTTTATTTTTATAGTTTTAAGTGTAAAAGTTTTTTTTAAAATGACTCTTTGGGCAGATAAGGTCGCACACTAGGATGGAGTAAGAATGATCAAAATAAAACATTATTTAGTAAGCTAATCAGTTTGTATTGTAATAATAATTTATTATTATTAGCTTAGACAAGTACAATACGAACTATTAAGTAATGAAATTAGGTAAGTAAGAAAAGTACTGTAGTTACTTATGGACATAATTTAAGTTATGAATGAAATGCTGTAAAGCATTTGTCATGTAAATTGACGTCACATTTTTGGCATATTTTTACTGTTTTAATATTTTTATAATATTTATTTTTTTAATATTTTTTATAATATTTTTATATACGTGGTAGAGCCATGTTGCAGCTATATTAGTAGTATAGTTGTAGCGCAAATGGGTCGGCTCGACCGGAGAAGGACCACGCTCTCACAGAATGCCAGCGTAAAATAGCAGCCTAATGTTTCTGGGTTTCGTATGGTGAGTGTAGAGAACCGGAGACCCTTTTTACTGGATAAAAGGCATTCCATCTTAGTCCTCCCTGGTGACAACGCATCTGCATTTTGATTCGCAAACGAAGATAGATGTAGATGTCTATGTGCCACAGCAACCACTTACCATCAGGTGCGTGCTCGTTTGTCACTCGATCCTATAAAAAAAAAAATTACACAGCGCACATCTTCTGACCTGTGAGAATAATATGTTCAGCTAAAAGAAACAGTTATACTTGTTTTTACCTTCTTCTGTGGTCCAGGCTGAGTTCTGGTACTCCAATATTTTTGAAGTAAAGACCTTGCAATAAATCAGCGAAATTTCAGCTTTTCTACGATCTGGCGAGGAAAGAAGCGTTGTTGATAGCGACGTCGAGTAGCCACATCAAAATGTGAATATTTTTTAGCTTCTAATGGCAATCTTGTAAATCCCGATATAACTCTATTTTCTTTACCTACTTACTTTATAAAGCAACAATTTTCTTTACTGAAAGACGATAAACGGCAATCAATATATAATTAAAATATTGCCATTTTGCCGTTCAAAAGCCTCGAGACTGTATTAATGAGGAAAATTAAGGATCGAGTCGTATTTAGAGCCTTTGTAGTAACTTATTTATCGAATTTCGTTTCGTCAACTTGGCAAAGACTTGTCCAGTCTCGACTTTCATTTGTTGTGCACAATTAGGCTTTTGATCAATAAATCTTCAAGTTCGTTAGTCGCACCTCGTCAAGCACGAGGAAACATTTCTTTTTGATGTGATAGAAAGTGAAAATATTTGTAAATGAAGGTGTAATTAATATATTGTTGGATAAAATTAGTTTACTTTAATTCCAAGTAAAAATGATTTGATTATTAAAAATAAAATACAACATAACATAGCACTTAATATGAGTTAGAGATGAGCTTGCAAGAATTTTTTAAAGCTTTTATTAGTATTTCTTGTGATTGCCTCGCTGGTCCAGTGATTAAAGCACGACTGCTGATCTTGAAGCCCTGGGTTCGAATCCCGGTTCGGGCAAAATTCTCGTGACTCGGCAAGAACGTAAAGCCGTAGCTCCTGCGCCTGATCTTTCTGGAGTGAGGCTCAGAGTAGATAATAGAATAAGGTTATGGAGAGTGTACCTGTGTTAGGGCACACACTCGTTCCCTATAATTCTGTCCTACGCAGACGGGTAGTCTCCGCAGCGACTGGCCGTGCCGGCAAGAGATTAATAATATAATCGTAATTAAAGATTACATTAAAAATTAAAAACATTTATAATTTAATTAAATTAAGAAAATAATTGAATTTCATTTGATAATAATATGAAATTTAATATAGTTTTATAAAATATAACGGTATCGGTAAATGCTTACAATTCCGCCGGAGAGCATTGATGGCTGGCAGCGGTCTTACTTTATCAAATGATTTCACAATGTACTTTAGTTTTTGTGTAAAAAGAATATGATAAATTTAGGAGTGACGACCTGGTAAAACATGTAGGAAGTCGATGGATGCAGGTAGCTCTGGACCGTGTTTTGTGGTATTCTTTGAAGGTGGGCTATGTTCAGCAGTGGACTTGTGAAGGGCTGTAATGGTGATGACGATGGTGATGAAAGTTAGCTTTTATCATATTCTAAAGGTTGGCATAGTTTCCTGAATGAGTGTTGAACATAAGTTATCTAAATATGTTGAAAGAATCGTAGAATTAAATAAATAATGTGTTTCGTAAAATAGATTACTTTTAACTGAAAGTGATATTGTTAAGTGGATCTACTGAATTCCTTTCCTTGGATTGAAACTGTAATAAAGCTTGCCAGTTTGATTCTGGACGAGATATATACTTAACTGTTAATTGAAAACTTCTAATTGTCTTCAGTTTCAATGTGCAGCTTTCGAAGATATAGTAGCAATATTAAAAACTAGCTGTTCCCCGAGACTTCGCTTGCGTGTTAGGGTTTTTATGTTTTTGCACGGAACCCTAATTCTTTTTCTAAAATAAAAGTAACCTAAGTTACTCCTTATGAAATCAGCTATCTGCCAGTGAATGTCCCGCCAAAATCGGTCCAGCCGTTTCGGAGATCAGCCGGAACAAACAGATAGACCGACAGACAGACAATAATTTTAAAAATTGTGTTTTTGTTATAAGTACCGTATATACTTTCATATGCAATTAGTAAAAAGTTGTAATTTTGACATTACAAACAAACTTCAATTTTATTTATTTGTATAGATAAAATAGTAGAATTTGTTTTATATTCGAAACATAACCTACTGAGTATATATCTATCAGTCTGGGTTTCGCCCTGGTCATAGCACCAGTGCTGCTTTTAATTAACGTCACAGACGATATTGGACAAGGTATGGAAGAAAAACAAGTAACAGTACTGGTACTAGTTGATTTCTCAAATGCTTTCAACACAGTTGATCATGAAATCCTTCTTTCCATACTGTCTCATCTAAATACAGCATTGGAATGGTTTGTATCTTATCTTCGCAGTCGACAGCAGTCAGTCTGTGTGGGGTGACCTCAGCTTGGGCTGATGTGAAAGCTGGTGTGCCGCAAGGCAGTATTCTTTCTCCTATAATTTTTTCAATTTTTATAAACTTTATTACCTCCATTTTCGATTGCTTGTACCATCTGCATGCCGATGACCTTCAGCTATACGTGCAAGTTGAAATTGGGAATATCCTTAATGGGATTAAAAAACTAAATGACTACTTATCAGCTATCAGAGATTGGCGGATAGATCCTATCCGTTACAGAGTGTTGGTCGAACCTTTGAAATGACAAGCTATACTGGTGGGTAGCTTTAGGATGCTAGCCAAGATTAATCTTGCAGACTTACCTTTATCCTTTATCACAATGGGATTATAATACCGTTCAGTAAGTCTGTAAAAAATCTTGACCTAACCATTGACAGCACGCTGAATTGGAGAACTCAGGTTTTTGAAGTGAGTCGTAAAGTCATTACCACGTTACGTTCTCTGTATCTTTCAAAACATTTTCTCCCCACAAAGTCTAAGATCATGCTTGTCTAATCATTCATATTACCCATAATTGATTATGCAGATGTGTGTTACCTAAATCTGTCCCAGGATGTTCTGAACAAGCTTCTCAATAACTGTATAAGATTTATATTCTGGCTTCGTAAGTTAATTAGCTTACAATCCGGCAGAAGCGTATTTCCAGAATATTACTTGTTCTTTTTCCAATATTAAATGAACCATTTTCGCCTTCTCTTAAGAGTAAATTTCAATATCTCTCCTCATCTCATGATAGGGTTCTACGTTCTTCTTTTAACAACAAAATATGTATTCCAGTTCACTTCACCGAGTTCTATGGTAACTCCTTTACAGTTCAGGCTCTTAGAACTCCTTGCCCGATGACATCAGAAAAGCTCCCAATAAGATTACATGCCGTTAATCGACGCGGCCAATCATCAATCGCAGCACGCACCACACTCATATCTATTTCTGCCGCTGCTTTAGCCAAAGATTCTCGGAGAGACTCCGAATTCTGATAAGGTTTAGCACAGACTTTTTAAGAAGAGGGCCAGTCTTCATGTGTGCGGTCAACCAGTTTTGCGTGCTTCGTGCCGTATGAGCTGCTGTAGAGACCTGTTGGAATATCCCATGTCTGATTTTGAAAATTGTTTGGGAAAGAGGTTCCACTATGTTTGTTAGGACGGTATTTTGGTACACCTCGGCACTGGTTTATACACCTTTTTCACAGAAAAACACCTCAGTTAAGCCTGAATATGAGACTCCAAACCAAACCATGAGTGTCGAAGGATAATGTGCTCGTTGAACCCTCGGAATACGCGTGCTGGCTTCTTCTCTGCTGTGGGCATACACCTTATCATTTTGTTTATTATACCTTTCTTCGATGTTAAAAATTTTTTCATCCGAAAACAAAATTTCGCGGCATTATTTCCCGCGTACCGCCGTAACAATGCGCGGGATCTATATAGCCTAATTTTTTTTTCAAACGCTCGTTCAAAAAATGTCCGGTCTTCTTACGATAAGCTAGTAGTCCTAGGTCTTTATTGATCTATCTTTTGACCGTGGTTCTACTTAGGCCTATCTAAAGAGCTAAGATTTTTTGTTTACGAAAAGGATTTCGTTGGATTCGCGCCTTCACTGCTTTGATCATCGCGGATGTCCTAACTGTACGAGGTCGGCCGGTCCCCTTACGATCTTCGAAGCTTGAATATTCAGTGAATCGTTTCATAGTGCGATAAAGAAATCGTAGGGTTATTTTAAATTTTTGTAGAATATTGAAAATCTTTTTTGGCGCGTAACTACAGCGGTGCAACGCGATAACCGCTACTCTATCTTCTTTCTTCGACCACTCCATATTTGAAAATGAATGAAAATTAATGTCTTTTTTAATTTCGGCAAGCGCAAACGTTACATATTTAAAATTGGTGAAGTTCATCTAGCCAGTATTCAAAAATTTTAAATAATGTTTTGTTAGAACTTATGACCCGACTAAGTATAGGTACTGAGTTACCGTTCGTTATTAAACGGCCATAAATCATTATATGTCTCATCAAAATTACAATCTCATCATCAATCAAGTATTTTTCAATTTGAGGCACATATGATTGGCAAGAGTTAACGGCTGCTGAAACTGCTCTAGATACCGCAATGGAGTCAAGACCATCAAAACTGCTAATTCGTCGAAAACACAAAAGCAATATAATGAACCGTAATCTTCGTATACCTTTTCGATATTGAGGTAAAATGTGTGACTAAAGAAGTTAGTTAAATACGTTAAAAGTGACTCAAGTAATAATCACTATGAAACTTTCTTACAATATTTTTAGGTCATTTAATAGTTCCTGACACTAGTAAAATTAATTCTAAAACCAGTAAAAGTAACTATGATAAAATATTGTACTATACCAATTAAATATTAATCAATACTTATTCATGAAAATTTCTACAGACTAACCAACTAAAGCGTATTTCAATAAAAATACGTATTATTCACAACTCTTGCGTCTTTATACTTGGACGTGACATACTTTCCTTTCAAAAACTGTTAGTATTTTAGCCTTTCGCCGAACAGTTAATCTACGACCTAGACGCTTGTACAGATCATGCTAGCGTGAAATCATTGCTTTTACCTATCAAGAAATCTCTCACAATAATCGCAGACATATAAAATACATAATTTCATTGGAATACACGCAACAAGTCGGAATGTTTGTCTAGATGAAAATCGTAAATCGCCTTAACGATAAAGGCTTAGTTCTTAGTGTAATAGTACCGCTTTAAAAAACACCGAGACAATTTAAGCTTTCAAAATACATATTAAAATACATACATATTAAGTTTATTATTGTTTTGTATTACGATTTTATCGCGAAACAAATTAAACCACGACAAGTATCTTTTTCGATTTTACACGTAAACTTCATCACTATCATCATCATGGTTACAGCCTATAACAAATCCACTGCCGAACATAGGCCTCCCACAAGAAATGCCACAGAGCACGGATGTAAACTTCAGCTCTCTTATATGATTTGTTCACTTGATTTTCTTTAGAAATAAGAAGTTAAAATACAGTATGCTGTTTTTACCTGAGTCGAGATTGGTCATGATTGCCTTTCGGTCTCTGACAATAGATCTGACTGCACAGATCGGAATGTAAGGAAACATGTGCTACAATCACACGAGTCTGGAATAAAAGTTAGTATATTTGATGTTAATGTTGATGCATCAATTGCCAAGATTTATACGACGTATTCATAACTATGTAGCGGGAGTACCTGGCTGTCGCAATGTCCAAATCCCAATAAGAATCAACATTTTGTGCAAGAAATAATTTCTTTATATAAAATAAGAGTGCCAAACGAGCATAGATACCTGAAGAGTTGTATTAGATTCATCCTCGATTAAAATTAAAATGTAGATGCGTTGTTACTCTCCACGAGTAAGATGGAATTCATCGTATCCAATAAAAAGAGTCTGTTGTCTGTTGTCCTAGTCAAAGGTTGGTTTGACGTACATTATAGTATATATATGATATTTTGTGTCTTTCAAATATTAACAAAATTTTATACAAAAAAATATCAAATAGCATACGTATCCGGTCGAAAGAATCTCATTTTGAAAATATAAGACTTATCCAAGAACTAATGTTCGACAAAGGAATTACGCCGAAAATAAAGAGATTCCAATACCTTTCATCTAATTTGTTGGATTACGAGCCAAGATTGTCATAGACTCCGCGTCTAAGTCTAATTTTTCTTACTACGTTAACCGGTTCAGAACCGATGGCACGCCAGGCATGCCATCGATTGATTTTCTGTGGCGTATGACACGCGAGTCGTATCATTTTAAAAATCGCTCAAATTGCGTTTTTGGAAGATTTATCCAGAACAAAATATTCATTATTTTGATTAAGTGATTCTTGCCTTTTATTAACTTGTACTCCTTTTACTTAGTGGGTTTTTAAAACATTTTGAGGTAAAATACTCTAATAAGAAACAAATAAGAGCACACATTGCGATCGCTCACAAACTCAAGTTGTAAACAAGTTTCTGGAAAACAAGTCTCCTGTTAAAATAAACAATGGGTTTGCCTTATGGTTTAATTTTGCTTAAAATGGATGAACTGCCGTCTTATTACTATCATTTGGCCGAATGGACCTACGAAGTATCACGTGCTCTTGTGATATGGTATAAGGTTTTTGCTTGAAACTGTTCGAACGCGTTCATGGATAAACAAAGTTCGCTAATAAATAGAGTCTCCGCCGTACTGCGCCGGCGCATTCCTTTGAAAACACTTTTGTTTTGCTATTCTTACTAATTAGACGCTTTCAGAGCGACTTAACTTTTGATACTGTAGACCTTTCCGACAATATTCGCGTCTGTACTGTATTTAGCTGTGCCTACTTATATAAATGATTTTTATATAAAACAAATAATAGTACAAAAGGTTTGCAAATTTGCATAAAAAAGTCACTCCCGATTTCAAGAAAAACATGTAGAAAAACACTTAGTTACCCACTAAAAACAAGTATCCTTCCGTTTGCAACTGATGTTTGATGTCAACTAAACTTAATCAGGTCTAAACAAGTGAAAAAAGCATAAAAAAACATTACTTTTACACATGGCTGATGGCACAATAGGCGTGTCATCAACTTCTGTGGCATGTGGCATCATTTTTGTTCGCCGCCACAGCTAAATGTTGTCGAAAATTGGTGCCGCAACGAATCGGTTCACTTTACATGGATAGTTATTTATAGTTAAGAACTGAAAACCATCAAACGATGCGAGGTAAGGTTAGCGATATGATCAATCTGAAGGAATGGATAAAGATTACACAAATTAGAATGATAAATTATTTATGTTGTTATTTAAATTAAAGGCCTTTTTAATAATTAATAATAATAAATAAAACATAACAGTCCACCGGAAGAGAATTCACTACTGTAGCGCATGGAGACCGTCAAACAATTTCAAACGATCAAGGCTACGCATATCACGTATAACGACTAAGATCGAATGTCTTGCAGTCTGCCAAATAGCAGATTAACGCTGTTGTGTTTCGTATGGTGAGTGTAGAGAACAGGAGATCCTTTTTACTGGAAAAGAGGCATTCCATCTTAGTCCTCACGGGTGACAACGCATCTGCATTTTGATTCGCAAACGAGGATAGATGTAGTTCCACAGCTACCACTTACCGTCTGTGGACTGTGTGCGCGTTAGTCACCCTTATCTTATAAAAAAAACTGGATGTCTTTCTTTTCAAAGCAAAACACGACAGGCAAGGGGGTAACATGTGTAATCATCTTGCCTATTCTGAATATAAGAATAGGCAAAAGGTCATTAATTCTTTCTTTCATCATTCCAGCCAATCAAAGTGCAGTACTATATATAACATAAGCCTATCGCATCATTATTTGCCATAGTTGGGGGATTATTTGCCATAGTTGCCACGTTTGACAGGCAGGTCGGCAACCGCAGTTCTTATTTTCTGGCTGCTTTTAGCAATACACTGCCCTTTTTGGTTTGTTTGTTCCGCCAATAAGAAAAGGTGAGACAGAAACATAACTATCTTCATTTACTTGTGGTATGGTAGAGCTCTACCATCTTAATTTGATTTAACTCTTTGCATTTCAACATTGCCAAGAACGAAAGCGACTAGCAAATAAATTTTATGTTTTAATTTTATCCACATCATGTACCGCTTCATCAGCTCAAACCTTTGTTATCTAAATAGCGTGACCTGTAACTATCGGGTATATCTGGAATAATTGTTTAACGTACCTGATTAGACACTGATCAGTGATGCGATGGACCGTAAGAGCCGATGACCCGCCGGGGGAGGTAAACGAAGCGGTATAGGTGTTTTTTTTTAAACAAAGCCTACAAGAGTAAAAATCCTTTTCTTTAATGCGCCTTTTATATAATATATTCGTAACTAGTTTATTTATACTATTTATTATGCAGTAAAAATATCTGATTACAACGAAAAGAGTATTCTGTATCTAAGAATTTTGGGTAGTATAAATTCATCTCTACACAGTATGAAATAAAGTCGATTTTCGCCGTCTGTACGCTTAGATCTTTTAAAGTACGAAACGGATTTTGATGCGCTTTTTATCAATAGACAGAAAGGAGGGTTGTAAATGTATAACTAGCTGTTCCCCGCGACTTCGCCCCCGTTACGATTGAATTTCATGGGTTTTAATTGTTTTAATTTTAAAAAAACCAAACAAACGAACAGTAACATTATTGCGATAGCTTCAATGGTACAATTTAATTAACCAAGCTCAAAAAAATGAAAAGGTTCTTGTAACCAAGACTATGTTTTTTACAGATATTAATTATTTATAGAAAATTAACCTATTTATAGAAAACGAATGAACCCATTTAAATTGTTATTTTTAAATTGGTTCATTCGTTTTATATTAAACAGCTTTTACTTCTGTGTTGATAAAATAGGCGATATAACATTTTTAAACAACTATTCTTAGTTAAGAACTTAATAAATTTGTAGACAGCTAGGATTTATCTATAAGTCATTAATTCTGTGTTACCAAACATCCTTGAAATGTGACTTGCGATGACCTAAACCGCACAGAATACCTTTTCAATACGGTATAAGGTTGTCTACTTTGGCCTGAGGCAGGTGAACAAACGAGCTTGATTCGATATATTATAATCCCGTAAAGTCTTTATCTTCTCAAAACATTTATTTCTTGTCTAACCCTGCTTTTCTATAAAATGTAACCCTTGTATATTAGAAACATTTTCTAGAATTTTTTGTCTTATTCATGAGAAGTTAAATTTAGAAAAGCATCATAGAGCATTATTCTTTATATTAGGCAGCCAATCGCTCCCTATATAAAGACCCTTTATATTAGACATTATATTAATAGCAAACATTCCTCCGCATCGTAGAGCTTATAGTTATTAAAATAATCTCGCAAAAACTCTAACGTATTCGTTATTACGTTAGGTATTACATAACATTATTAAAACTTTACAAATATCGGATAAATTGTCATTAGAAGTTGAAATACGAAAGCTTATTGAAACTTTTATGATATTCTGACCAAAATTAATAATAATATTAGAATTATTAAAAATAATATTGGACTTAATAAAACTTGGACAAGAAGATCATCATAAGCTGCGATGACCTTACTAAGAATGCTACGTCATAGTCATGAAATTATTGTATTGTCATCGGTTCTTGATATGTCTGTATTTTCAGACTATTTAGTCTTCTGTAAGTGGGTGAAAACATAACTACAAAATTCCATCCAATACATTCAAGCTAATAAAAAGCGTTTAAAATAGTGTCGAGACTTATCTTGAATATTCGCCGTACCATATGCAGTGATTTTATTTATTTATTAATAAAAAATCTTTATTGCACATAAAGTGTGCCATTGGCGGACTTAATAGCTTTTATGAATGCGATAGTTATTTAAATTTACAATTAAACATCTATTGAAACTACTGCACGATATAAGAATGCGATGCTTAATTTTAACACAAACGATAATTTATTCGAATTAAATAGGAATTTTTATTATGTCGATGTAAATAATATATTCTAGCGTTAATAGTACGATGAATGTGCTGTCAGCACATGGCGTAGAAATTGCGAATTACAGTCAATGTTAATATTTGTGCAAAAAAGAAGTAAAGATTTAACGATATTATGAGATGAATGTGACCATAAATTAAGGTTTTCGGTGAGTATCAGGTACATTACATACTAAACACTTCAGAAGCTTTTTGAATGGACGGATGAAAAAAAAAATTACTGAAGATTTTGTGTGTTGTATAAAATATGAATAAAACTCAATGATGAATAAGAAGTTAGCACACTATTCTTTTTAATATATTTTTGAATAAATTGAGTAAATTTAAAACAATATACATATTTAAGTAATCATATTTGAATATCAGTTATGGATCCATATAATATACTAATATACTGCTACCGCCTAATGTGCCACGTTGATATAGGATTTATAGGGCCTACATTTCATCATTCATCATCATTATTACACTCCTTCACAAGTCAACTGCTCAACATAGGCCTCCCCCGAGATTCACGGTCCCGAGCCACCTACCTGCATCCATTTGATATGGATGCAGGTGGATTATGTATATTGTATATTGTATCATAATCATCATCATCATCATCATCAATACAGCCCTTCACAAGTCCACTGCTGAACATAGGCCTCCCCCAAGGAATGCCACAAAGCACGGTCCCGAGACACCTGCATCCATTGACTTCCTGCATGTTGTATACTTATGTATAAGACAGACATAAATTTATAACAAATATTTACATACAAAATGGATCGGAGTTCCCTCCCGTATTATTAATTCAAAACCGAACAGATAACATTCCGAAATGTTGACTTAATTCCCTGGGAGTATTAAATCAGGAAATGACCGGCTTGCTTAGTCATCAGTGGCCGTACATTTTGATGCGGGAGAAGTTGGGACGGGTTCCCTCGGCCTCGGCCGGGCAATCCGCCCCCGCTTGCTCAACCGGTTCCTAAATGCACGTGAGTGTGTGAATTTAAGTCATTACAGTTGAGCGATTCTATCGTTTTGTTTTATATTTAAAGATTCTCTGCTAATTTTTTATACTACACAGTAGTTTTTGTTTTATACAAGTCAAAATTTAGAATCAGAATATAATATTTTTTTACTTTTATGGTTATACAATTAGGTCATATAAAAAGATACAAGTTAAAATGTGAAATTATGCCTCATAAAATGGATTATAATAATATATTACAGGTTAGTGAATGAAACTTTTAGCATCACTTTATACATTTTTTTAATAAAAATCAAGGAAGTGAAATATAAAATAGGTTTCTCACATTAAGTTAGAAATAAAAATTTAACAAGTATATTTATAATAGTTTTACTAAAATTTTATTCGGAACGATGTTAAAGTGACAGTGATAATAGGAGAACGTTAATTGACGGTCTTTGTAACGCCAAATATTCAGAATAATACAAAGAATTGGAGATATGTAGAGGAATTAAAGGGACAAATTTTGTGTTAATAAATAATAATAGTGGCGTATCTTCCTTTCCATTAAATATTTACATTTACAACAAACATAGACTTGATTTTTAGTCGATTTATTGGAACTTCATTACGTAGTTTTAATAACTTCGGGAGTTAATTGCTTACTCTGAGATATATTATATTTTAGGTCATACATGTATTGAAAAAAAAGAATGTACAGTTAGTCCCGAAAATCAAATTTTTTTCATTACAAGAATATTATTTTAAAAATTCCGATTCTCGTGTTTGAATAGTAAATATCTTGGTAATTAAAATGGCTAAAGAATATTGGAAAAATTGTTAATAATTTTTACTTTGCTGGTAGTTAATCTTGCGGCAATTTATCTAAGTCCTTAGAGGTGACGTTTTTTGTTCGAAGTTGTAAGTCTCCATGGGTTGCAGTAGTCACTTACCATCAGGTTGGTAGTTAAGTCTTTTTCACTCTAATATTAAAAAATAAGCAGATCTTTATTAAACTTTACAAAAAATATTAAGCCAAATCTAATAAATAAATACAATTATTTTTTGTATGTTTATGTACATCCATCGAAACACTACACTAACTAAATAACACTGACAACAACTTATACAAGCTCACTGCCCACATGTTAAGAATGTCGCCGCTACTGTGCAAGGTAAATGTTCCATGTAATAATCCAAGCGGCCAAGAAGTCCATCGCCCGTAACTTTAGTACCAAGTGAATTAAGAGCTTGCTTTAAGGTCACAGTCAACAGTCTTTGAATCGAGCCACCATTTAGTTACCAGTGTAACGGGATTATTTTAATAATATTTTTTATACGTGGTAGAGCCACGCTGCAGCTATATAGTTGTAGCACGAATGAGTCGGTTCAAACGGGGAAAGACCACGCTCTCATAGAATACCAGCGTTAAATAGTAGCTCAATGCGTGCAGTGTCTCCGTGTTTCGTTTGTTGGATCAAGGGAACCGGAGGCTTTTGGCAAGGCAACCTCAGCAAACCATCCTCTGATACAAGGGGTAGGGTGACCTGTGGCCATGAAGAATTGAGAATAATTTACTCATCTATTAAATAGACAACACTATTGACACAAAAATTTGAATCTTTCTTGCAAAAGCGATGATATCTATCCTTAACACTTTCACTGTCCGGTTTGTAGACACAATAGTAAGACAATAGCAATGACCTATATGTAGTGCACGGGACAGCGAAAGGGTTAAATTGCCTTTTCTCGAGGTGCAACAATGGATTGGAATATGCACGAGTTTTTGCTTCAACACTGGCGTTATAATTGTGCTCATCTATTATTATTAGTTATAAATGCCTTTGAAAACGTCCTCCAAGCGAAAAAAAAAACATATGTTTTTTGCCATGATTATATATCGTCACACAAGCGAAATAAAATTAACTCTTCAACAATTATTGTTCTCACTATACTATCTTACTGTAAAAATCTATTTAAAAACTTTTTCGATCTCGTTATAGTAAAGTTTACACATACGTTACGTCTCGAACGAACAAAATTGATGCTCGCACTCGCAACATACTTGAAACAACTAATCACGAGCGTTACGTTAACGTTCGCACTGTCGTGTGCTAGTCGAAGTTCGATGGTCGTTAATGAAGACTTAATAAACTCGCACTCACGAATTGCGTTTCCGATTATTGTCACTAGATGGCGCTGTTTTTATTCCATACAAATCAAAGGTAACGTTAACGCGATCGAATACGTATAAAACCTCGCACTAGGCACGCAGGTCGTCTGTCCAACTAGGGGCTAGTAGAGTACCTTACACTCCGAACAAGATACGATACGAGGTTGATATCGATAATTTATCTTCCCTATCAGTTGTATGTTGTTCTAGCTTTTCTTACCACTACAGATTACTGATCTTTTGAGCTATGTTGATTACTTGGATTCTACTGCACGCAGTTCTTCCTTACTGGTTACCTTGGGGGACGTGATGTTTAGCAGTAGGATAGAGAGGGCACAAGCTTGTTGTCAATGGAATGTTCAATCATGCGGTCGGTCCTCAGGATATTTTTAATTTGTTAGCGTGCAGGTTTCCTCGCAATGTTTTCTTGACCCCCGAGTAGCAATTGTAAACAATTGTATTGATGCCGACGGGCATCAAGTTCGGTTTGCTTGCGTACTGTGAAGTTAACAACGAGCGCTATTTCTTATAAGAATTTACGAATGATAATAAGCCCTGGGAATGAGGTGATCGCTACCAGGCTATTTCTAATTTTTGTGTTACACTGTGTAACATACACGAATGTAAGCTGTTATCTATTAAAAATAGTCTTTAGTCTAAAAGTCTAAAGAGCTAATTTCCTAATCTACCACGGCATAAGGCCACCAGTCTTGTAATTTATAACCAAATACTAAATAAAGGTACAGTAGTATGAAATATATGCCACCAAATGTATTAAAACGAAATTTATAAGTTTAATTGAATGCCGCATCGCTTAAGTTAATTTACTTAAATACTTTATAGTACAAGACACTTCGATTCGAATGGTGTAGATGAGTAAATACATAGATTCGAAACCGTTTCTGTGCGACGAAATTAAAAAAAAAACTACAGCAATAAAGCTCCAAGATGGGTCCTAATAAAAGTTTGTTAGATGTGCGCCGTGCCCTAACCGAAGATATTCGAAGTAATTTAAGTAATCCATTGCTATGAGATAGGAGTTAAGCAAAAACCAATTATGTCAGTCACTATTTTTGAGTCCTTCTAATAATTCTAATTAAATGTAAAATTTATATATTAACTTAAAATCTATACGCTTAGACAAAATGTAAAACATTTTGATTTTTTTATCCTATATTATATATAGAATATATAACACTCACGGCAAGTAGAATCTTACGCTGCTGCGACACGGTGTAAAGATAGTCATAGTCTTACATAAACACGTAGTAAATACGAAGGGAGTTTGATCCGAGGGTGTCAGCGGTGCTAATTACCATTTCGTATTCTCCCAGCATCTACCCGTATGTGTGTTAAAGTTTTGATTGATGTGTTTAAACTCTTATACAACTTATCTCCCCGCGAATAACATTACAGAAAGAGCCGACACGTTTAAGCGCGCATTAGCTCGCTCTTGTATATTTCTTTTGTTATTTACCTTGTGTAAATTAATTATATGTAAATACTTGAAGGAATATCTATTGTTATCATCATTCTATATTTCTATATTGCTATAATATTTATTAGCATTATTTGTGTATCATTAAGAAAGGTAGTGTGCAAAGTGTAAGTGACTACTCTTAAATACTTATATAATTAGAATCATCCTCGCACCTAGTGCACCCTGCTGACTGACGAACGGAGAAATGTCGATTACATTGTCAGAATATTAATTAGAAATGTCAAACCCAAACGCTGCAAACTGGCTATGGGATGATATACCTATATCAATGTTTAATGTAATGCAAACTCATTACCATTTTATTATTAACGAAGCTTTAAATTTCATAACTTATATGCAGATAAGAGGTACAAAAAATGAGCACACCGCACAATGTCACCTGATGGTGGCTCTTGCATGGGCAACAGCGACGATCAGGTGTACATTGCGTGTATGGGATGTGTATGGTACATGCGTATATGGGACGCCCACATTTATGCTTTTAATTTAAAATATAGATGCTATGTCACCCTTAGATACCAAGATGAAATGCTTCCTAAGCGATTATACATGTGTGACTCATTCGTGTTGAGGTGATAACATAGCAGTGGCTATCACGTTTAATAATATTAATTAAAAAAATATATTTCAGCATTATTTTTTAATCAATAAATAAATATGTGGTGCAAGGGCTGTTTGGCTGCTGTGTGTATATTTTAATTTTGAGTCGCTTCATTTCCTAGATCGGACAAAGATCATTTTAAAATTCCATGAATGTAGTTCTTAACATCTTTAAATCGTCTTTAAACTTAAACAAATTTTTGCCGCTTAATATGAACGGTAATTTTATGTATTAAAATGTGAATTATAGCTTAACAAATTAAAATTATTTAAAAGTAACAAAGTATAATACAACCCTTCATACGTGTGCGTCCTGTCATTATCGAGATGGTTTTGGGGCAGGGAAGACTCCGTTACACTGTCCCAGTGAGTGTTAGCAGACTAAAATGTCCTTGCAATATTTAATTATCTTCTCATCTTCCCTTGAAATTGCATCTAACAATTTAAAATTTGAATCAATCGCGGTTTGCTTGCGTACTATAAAATTTTAAAGCAAAACTTATGTACCCCTGTCTTACACAATTCTCATTAGTATATCATTGAGTTATAATGTACTACGTACGTCATTATAAATCAATGTAGTATATTAATAAAATTTACAAAAGTCTGGTAATATTCACACATTTGGTTCGGAACACTATTGGTGTAACTTTGGCATTCTCTTCAACGTTTCCGATTTTACTTCTAATTTCTGATTTCTTCGTTCTAACTTTTTGTGTTTCGGTAGTTACGAGAAAATGTTACGAGTTCATGAAGTCGAAGATATTCTTAGTACGTGACATTTAATCTTAATAGAAGCAAGCAATCACGTTTTGTACGTCAACTATCGCAACACTCCACTACATCGTTAAAGATTCAAAGCTTATAGCTTACGTGACTTTACGACTGTTAAATGTTTCAATAAAATTTAGATTTTTTGCATAATTATCTCCTTTGCTCGTAATTGAATTTTTTTAATATTTTAATGCAGTGCTTGACTACTGTCCCACATGATGCAAAACGATGGTGCGGTGGTACTTCACATCGGGACAGCTGCTTACACTATTGAAAGCGCAAAATACCGGGGTCTTGCTTAGAGTATTCCTACCATATATGGGCTGGTGTTGCCAAATACCACTTTGCAGCTTTACCCAATAAACCCTATAGCTAAAGGCAGGCAGGATCTCGATCTGGCTAAAAACAAACAAACCAGTTTCGAGCACAGGCCCAAGATAGCCAGCCTTTCTGTATTCAGAATACATTTCTGAGAGTTTGCACAAGAATTGCATGATTTAATCCTTCTGTCTTCCTTCTATCGGTCAACCAGTCACTCGATCAGTCTCCAATTCATTGTCGACATACTACGCATTTAAACCAGATGGTTTGCTTAATCGTTAGTAATGCGTAAAGGAAAAGAGTGGAATAATTTGCCACAAATTTTAGTCCAATCCCCCCCCATCATCATGGTAGTGGAATTATATAAAAGACTACCCCAGGAGTGTACCAGCACCCCTGGAGAATCCCTCGCTGAGCATCTACGATCAAACTACTTCACTCCTATATAATATTCCAATATTCCGCTCGCGACTAATACTGCTGGTGGCAAGCGGAGCAATAACATCAAGGCGACCCCTGTCCAGCTATCTGTGAATTATTGCAACATCAGGGGACTTCATTCCAACCTTAACGCTGTCCATTACCATCTCGAAATGGCGAAGCCGGCCTTGCTCTTTTTGACAGTGGTGGAGCCACGCGGCAGCTTTTGCTGTCGCACGGACGGGCCGGCTCAAACCGGGGTGGTACCACGACCTCACAGAATACCAGCGTGAAGTAGAGGTTTGACTCTGCGTTTCGCTCGGTGAGCGCAGGTGGCCGGATGCCCTTTTTACTGGAAAAGAGGCATTCCACCTTAGTCCTCACGGGTAACAACGCATCTGCATTTTAATTCGCAAACGAGGATAGATGTAAATGTCTATGGGCCACAGCTACCACTTACCATCAGGTGGACTGTGTGCTCCTATATATCCTATAAAAAAGAAATAACCGAGACTCAGGTGTCCTCTCCGGCTGATACTTCATATCTCTCCTACCCGGGGTACAAATTAGAACACTCCTTTGTGCCCCGGGCTGGAATTTGCGTATACGTCAGAGAGTACATCTGTTTCCAATGCCTCAGCAGTTTTGAAGTTACGGACCTGTCCATCCTATAGCTTCGCGTAGACAGCGATGACCATCCCCGCGTCTGCAGGTGCGTCTATAGGTCCCATAATGCCGACACAGACCGACTTATCGACCATGTCCAAATGGCTGCAGACTCCGTGCTACAACAGGTCCCATCCGCAGGGATCGTGATACTCGGCGATTTTAATACCCACCACGCTGAATGGCTTGGTTCTTGTTTAACCTATCATGCGAGTAGATCTGTCTATGACTGCCCATCGCAGGCAGATCCCAGCCATGGTTTGGTCGCTCCTGTAAAATAGCATCACGCTATAAGCAGGAGTGCTACCGGGCCTGGGCTGACGCATCAACGTCTCGGGATGTAAACACCAGCGCTCTTAAAAAAAAGTATAATTCCGCCGCCAGGTCCTTCAAAAGCGTCATTGCTAAGGCAAAGTCTGAGCAAATCGACGGAATTGGCGAGAAACTAGTTCGCCTTTCTTCGGGAACCCGTGCATTCTAGTCTCTCGCCAAGGTTGTCCAAGGGAACTTCTGTCAGTCATCTCTTCCATCTCTACAAAAGGAGGACGACTCACTGGCCCATGGCGCAATGGACAAAGCAGATCTGTTGAGCTCTATCTTTGCATCCAACTCGATTCTAGATGAAGTGGGGAACACACCGCCGACCATCCCGCGGTGTGAGTGGTCCATGCCGGGTGTGCGGCTTACACAGCACTCGGTTCGCAAAACACTTTTCTTCCTGGACGTCGGCAAGTTGAGTGGGCCTGATGGAGTCCCTCCCATTGTGCTGTAGACGTGTGCTCCCGAGTCGGCACCGGTTTTAACGCGTCTTTTCCGGTACTCCTACTCCCAAGGCGTAGTCCCGAATTCATGGAAGATAGCTTTTGTCCACCCGATCCCTAAAAAGGCGACCGCTCAGACCCGTCCAACTACAGGCCTCTCGGCATCACCTCCTTGTTCTCCAAAATAATGGAATCCATTATAAACTGCCAGCTCATGAGGTACCTAGAGCATCACCAGCTGATTAGTGACCGCCAGTACGGTTTTCGTCGGGGTCGATCAGCTGGTGATCTTCTGATCTACCTGACTCATAGATGGGCGGAAGCAGTAGAGTCCAAGGGGGAGGCATTGGCCGTCCGTTTGGATATAGGGAAAGCCTTCGGTCGGGTCTGGCACAAAGCGCTTATTTCGAAGCTTCCTTCCTATGGGCTTCCTATGGGATCACCAGTTTCCTTGCTGATCGGAGCATCAAGGTCGTAGTAGACGGTGCATGCTCTGATTTCAAGCCTATCAACGCTGGTGTTATACAAGGCTGCGTGCTATCACCAACGCTATTTCTCCTGCATATCAATGATATGTTGCAAACTGGTAACATTCATTGCTATGCAGACGACAACACTGGTGATATCTTATATACCGGCCGTGCCAATATTTCTCGGGAAAACGTCGCCCAGTACCGGGATAAACTGTCTAAAGTCGAGTCTTTGCTGAACAAAGTCTCGGATTGGGGGCGACTAAATCTAGTCCATTTCAATCCCCAGAAGACACAGGTCGTCGCGTTTACCGCTAAAAAGAACCAATTTGTCGTTTTTTTTTCAAGGCACTCCCCTTGCTGCCTCGGCCAGCATCGGGGCGTAGACATATCGAATAGTGTGCAGTTTCGTGGTCACTTGGAAGGGAAGGCCAAATAGGCCTGTAAAATGCTTAGCGTGCTCAGCAGAACGAAACAGTATTTTATGCCGGCACATCGCTTGCAACTTTACAAAACGCAAATTCGGCCTCACATGGAATACTGTTCTCATATCTGGGCTGGGGCACCCCAGTGCCAGCTCCTTCCACTTCACCGCATCCAGAGCAGAGAGGTTCGAATCGTCGACGACCGAGTTCTTTCTGATCGGCTCGATACACTGGCACTGCATAGCGATGTTGCATCCCTTAGCATTTTCTATCGAATTTACCACGGGAGTGCTCTAAGGAATTGTTCGGATTAATTCCAGCCGCCAAATTTCACGAACGCACATCGCGTCATAATTCACGATACCATTCTCACCATCTGGATGCTTCGCGGTCCACGACTGTACGTTTTACAAGGAGTTTTCTTCCTCGTACTACTTCTCTGTGGAATTTTTTACCAACGGCGATTTTTCCGGATCAATACGACTTAGGGGCCTTCAAGAAAAGAGCTTTCACCTTTCTAAAAGGCTGGCAACGTATCTGCATTTCCCCTGGTGTTGCGTTTGTTCATGGGCGGCGGTAGTCACTTACCATCAGGTGAGCCGCATGCTCGTTTGCCCCCTCTCCTATAAAAAAAACCGGCAGAACACTCCCCATGGTAGATGCGAAAGAAAATACAAAGGGATGCAACATCTCTTCGCAGTGCCAATGAATTGATCCGATCAGAAAGGGCTCGGTCGTCGACGATTCTAGCCGCTCTACGCTGGATGCGGTCAAGTGGAAGGAGCTGGCACTGGGAAGCCCCTGCCCAGATATGGGAACAGTATTCCATGTGAGGCCGAACCTGCGCCTTGTAAAGTTGCAGGCGATGTGCTGGCATGAAATACTGTCCCGCTCTGCTGAGCACGCCAAGCTTTTTAGAGGCCAATTTGGCCTTCTCTTCCAAGTGACCACGAAACTGCACGTTACTCGATATGTCGACTCCGAGGATACCGATACTGGCTGAGGCAAAAAGGGGAGTGCCTTGAAACAGGAGATACGACAAAGGGGTTCTTTTTAGCGGTAAACGCGCAAACTTGTGTCTTCTGAGGATTAAACTGGACTAGATTTAGTCGCCCCCAATCCGTGACTTTGTTCAGCAAAGACTCGACTTCAGACATAAGTTTGTTCCGGTACTCGGAGACGTTTTCCCGAGAAATATTGGCACGGCTGGTGTTTAGCGCATCACCAGTGCTGTCATCCGCATAGCAATGAATGTTACCAGTTAGCAACATATCATTGATATGCAGAAGAAACAGCGTTGGTGATCGCATATAGCCTTGTGGAACACCAGCGTTAATAGGCTTGTAGTCAGAACATGCACCGTCTAAAACGACCTTGATGCTTCGATATGCAAGGAAGCTGGTGATCCAATTGCACAATTTCTCGGGAAGCCCATAGGAAGGGAGCTTCGAAAGAAGCGCTTTGTGCCAAACCCGATCGAAGGCCTTCGCAATGTCCAGACTAACGGCCAACGCCTCCCCCTTGGACTCTACTGCCTCCGCCCATCTATGGGTCAGGTAGACCAGAAGATCACCAGCTGATCGACCCCGACGAAAACCGTATTGGCGGTTACTAATCAGCTGGTGATCCTCAAGGTACCGGATGAGCTGGCAGTTAATAATGGATTCCATTATTTTGGAGAACAAGGAGGTGATCGCGATAGGCCTATAGTTGGACGGGTCTGAGCGGTCGCCTTTTTTAGGGATCGGGTGTACAAAAGCTGTCTTCCATGAGTTCGGGACTACGCTACTAGGAGTACCGGAAAAGACGCGTTAGGACCGGTGCCAACTCCGGAGCACACGTCCTCAGCACAATTGGAGGGATTCCGTCAGGCCCACTCGACTTCTGGATGTCCAGGGAGAGAAGTGCTTTGCGAACCGAGCGCTGTGAAAACAGCACATCCAGCATGGATCACTCACACCGCGGCTCACCTGATAGTAGTCACTTACTATCAGGTGAGCCGCATGCTCGTTTGCCCCCTCTTCTATAAAAAAAGCAAGAGTGTAAATAAAATACACTTTATTTTACCATCTTCAGCTACATCACCACTTGCCATCAAGTCAAGTCAAGAGCTCGACTACTAACCGAGCTCATAAGTGTTAAAAATGTAATACCATCTGCTATTTGTACTTTAACTCGAACAAGAAATGCAAATGTGTATTGCACGGAGTAAAACCTTCAAAATGATTTATAGAGTTGAATCGAGAGCTCCGCCAATGTAAATTTATTTTTCAATAAAAATGTATCGCACTTTTCAAGTTGGTCTAAAAAAGCAGCTTTCATGAAGTGCTCTTTGTACTTTGAAGCTTTGCGATGTTACGAAGCAACGCGCCGGTTTGACGAGATTTCATAAGAAAACATGGCCTATTCGAGTTCATTTCTACACATGATAAGTTTGTTTTCTCTACCGCTATAAGTGTAGAAATATGATATATAAAATAATTAACAAAGCTATTTTTTTTGAAGATGTACTTTATGTAGTAACGATGAAAGTTTTGCTTAATTCTTTTTTGTATTTTAATCAAAACAAAACAAAAACAAACAAAATTTACACTAGACCCGGAACAATTTATGTAGTTTATACAAACAAATACTTCTTATTTTTTGTAGATTATACAAAAATATTTGTTTCCTGCGGGATTCGGAGACACAGCCTTCAGCGCTGCAACTTAATGCTAAGCCACTGCGCCATTGAGCCGCTATGTGTTTCAACCGTTCTTTGTGACAATCTATGGGGGAGGCTTACGTTCAGCTTATGTGACAGCGGACTGCTGAAATGATGAACGAAATCCTTCATATACCATCATATTTAGACCGTCGTAGCTCAGGGGCTAACAGCGCACTGTAAATTTCACACAACGCCAGCAACCCGGGTTCGATAACTACCGGCACCAATGAAATTGTAAGTTGCAATTTTAGTGCTGAATTACCACGCGCATGTTGGTAGATGAAGAAGAAACCTGCATTATTAAGAAATTAAGAAGAAAAATATTTCTCAATTAAGAATTAAAATGCAGATACCTACACATTCATATGGGCAGCGCGATGGACACTTCTTTGAACTAAAACTTTCAAAATGGGAAGAGGCCTGTGCTTATAAGTGGGACTTACATATGCTGTAACTTTACTTTACTTTTTAATAAGATTTTTTTAAAAGCAAAGAAACCTTAGGCTGTAATATTATTTAAATAAAAATTATGAATAATTAAAGTTATAATTATTTGAATACAGCTAAAGGAAATAAAAATTACGAACTTACGCCTTAAGTTCCTAATTTCCACCATACTGCAGCGCTCAGAAAAACACAATGCAATGCACGGCATGTCTTTGTATATTTTCTGTCCTAATTCCTAGCTAAACACTAAAATATTCATTCATTTATTTATTATTGCCTATCAGAAGTCCACTGGTAAACATAGTCATCATATAGGATATAACTTCATAGGTACATTTTGACATAGTTGGCAGGCGGGTTAGCAACCCGACTGCCAACTATGTCAAAATGTACCTTTAACACGTGGTAGAGCCATGCTGCAGCTATATTATGGTTGAAGCACGAATGGGTCGGCTCGACCGGGGAAGGACCACGCTCTCACAGAATACCAGCGTAAAATAGCAGCTTAACGCTGCTGTGTTTCGTATGGTGAGTGTAGAGAACCGGAGACCCTTTTTACTGGAAACGAGGCATTCCATCTTAGTCCTCACGGGTAACAACGCATCTGCATTTTGATTCGTAATCGAATATAGATGTCTATGGGCCACAGCAACCACTTACCATCAGGTGGACTGTGTGCCCGTTTGTCACCCTTATCTTATAAAAAAAAAACCGCTTAAGATATAAGTCAGATGAACATTATGATTTTATTTTTGTCGCAACCCATCGAAGGTTTGTTTAAGTGAAAGACATTTAAGACCTATATATTTAAATCTCTTTAATTTAAGTACTTATTTTAAAGACTCATGTTACAAAGGTACAACTATACTCATGACAAATAACGTGTCTGCTGTTTAAACAGGCAATTGCCATTGTATTGTTGAGAAAAATCAAGAAGAAAATAGATCAACAAACTGGTATAATAGTGAAATAAACTATTTGACTATATATTTTTTTCTAAAACTAAGTTTATTTCATTTAATTGAGTCAAAGGATTTTTTTCAATAAATTTATAACTGTGTTTTGTAGAAACAGAAAATATTTACTCAAGAGATCTAAAAATGTTAAAATAAATTCAAAGAAGAAACTGAAAAACGTAGGATTAAGTTGTTGAACTTCTACATCTATGGTATTAAAATTCAAACATAATTATTTTAATATACAAGCTCTTATGAAACACGGGACATATATTAGAAAAATATGTTTTCTCAGACATTTTTAAAGACGTTACGGTTTTTCTTTTTTTAACCAGCGACGAAAACAGAGCGCTGTTATAACTTTGTAGTGTTTGTAGTTAGTCTATAACTGTGTATAATATGTGGGTCTGTGAGTGGCATCATAGCTCCTTCATCCGCTTAATGTACCGATTTCAATTAAGCTTTTTGTTTTGTTTGAAAAGTGTCTCTATCGAGTGTTCCTAGCTATGTTTCAAGAAAATCCGTTCAGCCGTTTAAAGATCATCAGCCCTTTTCGTTTTGGGTTTTTTTTTTATTTTCAATTTAATTTATCAAATACTCGCATCAAATTATTTTATTATAATTCACAGTGTATAATATATAACTATCTGCCTGTCAAATAGAAAGCAAAGTTTGTACAAAGTTTTTTTTTTAAGTAGCTACATAATATATCTAATATAAAAAATAATATATTATAACACATTATACATGTGCAGCTTCCTTTATGGTTAAATACATTAAATATTGGATATATATATATATATAATAACGCTATTTTATACCTGACACAAAACATTTCAAGCACATGGAAGTTATATAAAACCTGTTTTTTACCTTTACGGCGATAAGAAACATTTATGAGTTTCGTTTGTTGAATAAGCTATTGTTGAATAAGTAAACTATTGTACGAAAGCTGCGCTTGTAACACCACCTTGTATTGCGATTGTATACTTGAATTGTACATAGGAAATATCGATTAATATGTTCAAAATCCAAGTATAACTTATTAAATATGCATTATGAATTTAAGTTACAAATAGAAATATTAGGTCTTAATTTCATAAATTGCCGCCATATATCGCCAGCATCGTCATCCTCATTATAGCTCATCACCAGTCCACTGCTGAATCTAGGCCTCCGTCAAGTATTGCCACAAAACTGATTTCTTACCAGGTAGGCCACTCTAAATTGGAGGCCGAGGAGGATAGCGCGCCATATGTTCTGGTGCGCCTTACCTGAGAGGGAGATGGGGGAGGAGTATTCCTGTCCCGAGGAGGGGCCGCCATGGGGTGGCCAGCGCAGGTGGGGCCGCGGATGTGTGCGAAAGCATTCCCGTGGCCCTGCCAATATGCGACGAGGGCGGAACACCATGGGGTTTTAGTCGGTGCGAGTCCGACATAACCCGTCATTGCCCCCGCGAGGCGAGTATGGGTATGCGTAGGCATTTACCCATGTAAAAAAAAGGCCACTCTATCTAGCAATTGACGTTTTGAATTGGAAAATTCAAATAGAAAAATTTACAAAATAAATCGTTAATTAACCAAAATATGCCTTAACTAACCATTAACATATCATTGCCATTTTATTGGCAGTTTGTGAATGGTCGAACTCTTTCTTTAAAGGTTCTCTTTTCTACTTCTTCAAAATTTAAAGTTTGCCACTCTTACTTCTATATATTTTTAAATGTATTTATAATTTATAAGTTGAATACAAAAATATTAGTAAAATAGTATCTTATACCACAAAAGTTTGTAAATAATGCTATCGTCTACATCAATAATTCCATAAGGTTTGATAACGAAAAATAAAATATAAAAAATAATTTATTGCTACACTGTGTTGCAAATATTTTAAAAATTGGCTAAATTTATAATTTTGATAACTTAGGTAATTAAAAGGTAAAAAAAGGTTTTAAAGAAAGGTTATCTAGTGGCAGCGTGGTACCGGTAGGCGAAGTGTAGGGTGACCCCCCACTAGGTGGAGTGACCACCTGGTGAGACATGCAGGAAATCGATGGATGCAGTTGGCTCAGGACCGTGCTTTATGGCATTCCTTGGGGGAGGCCTATATTCTGCAGTGGACTTGTGAAGGGCTGTAATGATGATGATGATGATGAGGTAATTAAATAACTAGATACTTGGTAAGTTCATTTGTAATAATTGTCAAGATCGGTGTTAAGTAGGAAATAACATTTTAATATTGTGTTAATATTTTCTCGTGTTATGTTATAACGTAAATTATAGGGCAAGTTGTTAATTAATTAATAAAAAAAGTATTTAATAGTTTCATTTCTCTTTTGTGATACAAGTCACTTATAATTTAATATGAGGGCCTTGACTTTGTGCGCAAAACAGTCTTGTCTTGACTTGTCCTCAGACCGTGAAATTAAAAACGTAGAATGCTTTTTAATAGATGAACATTTTTGATAGTAAGAGATTCTAAGTTAAAATTTAATGTCAGTTTTTTTTAGAACCTCTTAAAGAACTCGATTCAAGTCTTTGTCCTTAGTTTTTGTCAAGAGCTCGGAACAGAATCACGCGCAAAACTATTCCTATGGCATTTTTTGATAAAACTTAATTTAGGATCCATGTAAGAAATATTTTATATAGAAATAAATCAAAATTATGTCACACAAATAATTAGTGATGCAACGAATACGAATACGAATATCCGTATTCGCCGAATAGTAGACATTTACCGAATATTCGTATTCGGCGAATACTGATCACGAATAGTTAACTAATATTTTTGTACGCAACTCTAATTACTGGCGGACTTGGATAACGCGCGTCGTCGGCGCGTTAAAAATGTGTGTTTTGACCCTTAGCCGCAACGACGACGGCGGACTCCCAAAAATATTTTTCACTGAAACTATGTACAGTCGCCTCGGAAAGACTTTTTTCAACGGCTGGGAACATCCAAACTGAAAAAGAAATCGCCTAAAACCAGATATGTTTTTTAAATAATAATTTGCCTATTGTAAATTTTAATTATTATAACAATAGAAAATCATCAAATAAATTAGTTTTTTATTACCATGGCGAGATATTCGTATTCGTATTCGCCGAATAGTAGGTTTGATATTCGTATTCGTATTCGTAAAAGTAGTATGCGTTGCATCACTACAAATAATCCAATAAACTTCATGAAAAATAACACAACAATTTTATACTATCCTCGTTTGCGAATCAAAACGCAGATGCGTTGTCAGCCGTGAGTTCTGAGACTAAGATGGAATGCCTCTTTTTCACTAAATAGGGTTTTCGGTTCTCTACACTCACCATACGAAACAGCAGCATTAAGTTGCTATTTTACGCTGGTATTCTGTGAGAGTGTGGTCCTTCCCTAGTCGAGCCGACCCATTCCTGCTACAACTATACAATTACTATAGCTGCAGCATGGCTCTACCACAATTCAATTTCTCGTATGACTATTGAATAACTACAACAACAACTTACTCCCCGTTCATAGTTTTATCGCTCTATAAAGCCAGGCGCGTGCCTTATCGCTCTGCGCTAAGCAAGCTTTCTTACATAACCTCCGGTATGTAGGAAGTGAACCCGTCAAGTAGCGTTCTAAGGTCATGGGCCTATTGCACAATATACGCTGATATAGTTGAGTACGCGACGCACGTCGCTGCTTTTTTATTTCTACTGAAAGAAGCCTTAGGTCCGTAATAATATAAAGTTTATTACTCGTTATCAAAGAAAACAATCAATTAAACGTTGATTTTTAACGTTTTATTTTTAAATCAAGTATTAAATCAATCATTTAAAAGGACAATTAATAAAATTACCACAATAGGCGGTATTTTAGCCCAGTAAGCAAATTCTTCTAGGCAACCTTTTACGCCGAAGACTGACCAATTAATTAAAAAGAGAGTAATGTACTAAATCATAATTAGATAAATAAAATCTCAAATGAAATGTGGTTACGTAAATTCTGACGATTATACTAGGTGGAAGGTCTCCTTTTCTGTCTGAATCCGTCTGGATAGGTACGTCTTATCGTCTTTTACCTACTTCTGCCGCTAAACAGCGCACTGCTTATTATAACTCTATCTGAGGATTCTTAATAAAACACTATTACGAGTACTGCTCAAGGAAATGAAACAATCATGTGTTCCCTTTAATCATAGGCTAGTGGGAGTAGTTTCGTGAAACTATTTTCTTACTGCTGATTCTGAGTTGTGGTATTCACTGCTGGCCGTACGAGGAAGCTCTAGGTCTCTCAGCAAGCTATGGAGAGGGTTATGCTCGGGGTTTCTCTGCGTGATGAACTAAGAAATGGGGATATCCGCAGTAAAACCAGAGTAACCGACATAGACCAACGGATTAGTAAGCTGAGGTGACAATAGGCCGGCCATATAGCGCGAAGAATCGACAACTGATAGTGAAGAAAGGTTCTCGAGTCGGTATCGATAGACGAAGTGTGGGGCGGCCCCCACTAGATAAAGTGATAATGATGATGCTGCGATTCAAAAGATTTCGCGATTATTTTAAAAACATCTAAAAAACTAAATATTTCTTCATGAATAAAATGACAAAATATGTGAGTATTTAGTACTCTATAAGGTGGGCCATGAGCTTAAGCGCAGTAATTCGGTTGCATAAAGTTTGAATGCCGCTACAACGGGAATTCGAGAATTAATGTTAAGCAATAATTTTAGCATTTGTACAGCTGGCATGACTCACGCATCATTGAAAGTACTTATTGCACATTAACTATCTTTACTAATTTTAAAAATAACAGGCATCTGGAACAGTCAATTACTCGTAGGTTTGAAGAAATTTACACATTGTATTTTTTTTATAAAATAAGGGTAACAAACGACCGTCCACCTGATAATAAGTGGCTGCTGTACATAGACATCCACATGTATCCGATTAAGAATCAAAAGGAAGATGCGTTGTCAACTTTGAGGACTAAGTGCGAATGCTTCATTCCCATCAAAAGACACTCTAGATCCACCATACGAAACACAGCAGCATTTAGCTGCTTTTTGACGATGGTATTATGTGAGAGCGTGGTCCATTCCCTGTAACGCCGGCCCATTCATGCTACAACCATAATATAGCTGCAGCCTGGCTCTACCACGTAGGGGTATTGTTAGAGGAGTATAATTGTTTCAGTGAAGTATAAAGTTTAATTATTATCTTGTAGTGGTACTAAAAACTCGTTTCTCGTTCCACAAGTGTTTTATAGATATCTTCGGAAATTCAAAGTCACGGTTGCACAGAAATCACATTTGCATCTCTAATTCTATGTTTGAATGTATAATATATATGAAATTTAAAATTTAATTAATAGAATCAGGCGTTACTTTGCGGAAATCCATTATATAAAAGCTTTTAGAAAAATTTACTTCGCAAATATCCGCGTTATAAAATAAAATGATGTCTCTTACCTAGTATGAAGAGCACCTCCCGCCCTCCCTCAATTGCGTGCACTATCCCCGTTACCACTAATCCCAGCACCGCTACTCCCAACACCACTACACTAGGCAAGATACACCACTGACGATAATACGACACGTGTTTCGCCTCTACACGAGGCATCCTCAGGTGATATAGATTCTACGGCGGCTAAACTCTAAGATTCGTTTTTCTTAAATATTCTTAGCGGTTAGCCACCGTAGAGACCGTAAATTTTTCTAAAAGCTTTTAATTTAAAATGTCTTACAACCGACTTTAATATAAATTATTAAGAATAACTCAATAACTGTTAGTCAGACTTTTATCAAATTTATATGGGACCACCATCGTGAAGCACCATCCTTCAAATTAAATAATAATTATTGAAATCGGTTCACCCAGAAAAAAATTATGCGGTAACACATTAAAAACATACATATAAAAATCTTTATGTGGTAGAGCCATGTTGCAGCTATATTAATAGTATAGTTGTAGCACGAATGGGTCGACTCGACCGGGGAAGGACCACGCTCTCACAGAATACCAGCGTAAAATAGCAGCTTGATGCTGCTTTGTTTCGTATGGTGAGTGTAGAGAGCCGGAGACCCTACTGGAAAAGAGGCGTTCTGTTTTAGTCCTCACGGCTGACAACGTATGTGCATTTTAATTCGCAAACGAAGATAGATGTAGATGTCTATGGGCCACAGCAACCACTTACCATCAGGTGGACTGTGTGCTCGTTTGTCACCCTTATCCTATAAAAAAAGTATACAGTGGAATTGAATACCTCATCCTGTTGAAGTCTGTAGAAAGTGCATTGAAATTTACTGCAACTCTACCTAAGCGTGGAAATTACTCATACTGTACTTATAAAGAATAACTGGCAGGTACCGATATGGACACGCCGTAATATGAAATTAAAACCTTGTTAAAACGCATAACGCATAAAACTGCTATACTAGTATACCAACATAGAATTAATAGTTGTAAATATGTGCATATAAAAGTGATAGTGTTTTTATATCTTATTAAATTATTATAATCAGTGAGGTGCTAGATTGTTGCCACCACGATCCGTCAGAGCTGAGCGGCTCTTCGCTACCCTTATTTTCACGATTGTCTTAAAGAATATGAAATCGGTCTGATATGATGAAGTCTTATATTATACCCTATAGTCTTCGTACAGGTCAGTCTATAGTCTTTGCACAGGCAGTCCACTGCTGGAAAAATTAATAAAAAGCATTGTGTCTACCCGTGTGACTGTTTGCCGCCCGGTGGCATGCGCCCCTGTTCTCTCCCTCTGCAGCGCCACTGAATAATTAATAATAATAATATAATAATATTCCACAACTATCAAACAACGCCATCTAGTCCCAAGCTAAGCAGAGCTTGTGTTATGGGTACTAGACAACTGATAAACATACTTATATATTTCTAAATACATAAATATTATAGATAAATTACACCCAGACACAGAACAAATGATCGTGCTCATCACACAAACATTTGTCCTGGGTGGGAATCGAACCCACGACCTCCGGCGTAGCAGTCAGGGTCACTAACCACTAGACCAACAGGCCAGTCAATTACATTTTCAATGCTAATAAAGTACGCAGTTCCTTTATAATCTACAAGGATTTTAATCGTTGATATTACGCCACCCGAGGACGTCATCAATTAACTTGCCCTTGGGCTTTGTAGGTAGTCTACAAGTATTATTATCATCCACAGGACGGTAAAATAGAACCATTAAAAGTTATCTTAAATGTTGTGGCGAAGACAAATATAACAAAATACGTAAATAATTGTTGGACAACACACTGTCTTATTATTTTAAAGATGAACAAACAACTTTTAATATTACCCTTTACCTTTGTCAGGACTTAATAATTTAATAAAAAAAACTTTGAAAGTAATCAATAGGTATGTACCTATACGTTAAGTGTTCCAGCGCTATAGTAGTAGGTATAGTAGTTAGCGAATTTTAGTGCTGATTTACTACGTAATCGACTATGAAGAGAATGCACGTCTAACATATTTTAAGGATATGTGAAGTCCACAAATTTACGTATGAGCGACCCCACGAATTGTTTTCTGCTTAATAACTCGATCTCAGAAATAATGCACATATTAAGGGCTGCGACTAATAAAAAATATAGGATGTTATTCTACTTGAAATTATTTTAAACTACAAAAATATAGAAACCTTTATTTTAATATATATATATATATGTTAAATTAAGGTGGTTTATAATATCATTACGTGATCAATAGCCATAACCAATGTAATCGAGCGAGTCGCAACTTGTAACGGTCAAGTTCATCCGATTCGTCTCTGCAAACTATCGACCTCAGTAACCGCGTCACCCCGTCAAGTTGTAAATGCGAAACCAATAGCTTAATTTAATTTATTCGTTGTTTTTAATGCTTGTCAGTACTTAATAAATATATTTTTTATTTGATAAAATATTTCGATAATTTAGAATTACAATAAATATACTCAATAGTGTATAAATATGATCTTACTGAAACTCCCAGCATTTATTTATTTTTACTTTTATTAAAACGGTTAAACCAATTACATTAATTAAAGACATATTCATTCTTCTCGCTCACATAACTTTAGGCATTCTGACAATATTACCGTCCATTCATACGCAAACAGGGTCGCACTCAGAATTGTGTCCAGGCGAGTGTTAAGCATAAGGGTTATTGCTTATCGGGTGCTGTTTTTGATACACTTCGGTTTCAATATAAATATCGCCTACGCAGTTGATAGCTTCCGATGGTATTCTGAAGTCAATCCTCAGTCATACACCTGTAACTAACTTCGTACAAGGAAGGTCACAGATGCGTTGTCTCCCTTAAAGAGTTAACGCTGATGTAACATAGCCTAGAGTTGCACTGGCTCTCACAAACCGGAACCCTGGGGTAGGTACATTACTGTTTAGGAACTGAAATATTTTTTTTTAATTGGTAAAACATACACACACGGATTCCTAGGCAGTTAATGAGCCCCATCGCATAGTAATCCTGTGGTGAAGAAAGGTTCTGAAATTTTGACTATCACAAAAACCTCTTACAGTAATCTGACAGTTCTTCCAAAAAGTCATAAATTTTTTTTGTCGTTTAAGGTCGGCCACACATATACGGAATCCCGTTTTGCCCGCAAAATTTCGAACGGAAAACTACCGTACGTGTGTGACGAGTCATATATTTTATATGAACTTGCTGCGTTCGAAATCTCGAATTGGAATATCGAAACGGAATCCCGAAACGGAATTCCGTATGTATGTGGCGCGCCTTATTCGACTAAACGTTTGAAACGTACATTGTTAACATCTATGTCACACTTAAGCTAGTAGTTGTTGGGTGCACTATGCTCGAAGTTGTTACGAGTTTAATTACCTAGGACAAATATTCCGACTAAGTAAGTCCAACTTCGACCGAGAGGTCAATGCAGGGGGTTCAGGACCTTTGTGGCGTTGTTTGGGGGAGGCCTACGTTCAGAAGTGGACTTGTGAATGACTATAATAGTGATGAAACATTAGGGAAGTAAAGTAAATATAATTTAAAGGTCCTGGAAATTTTACTTATAAATAACATTCCATATTGTTCTTTTTTATATAATTAGGGTGACAAACGAGCACACAGCCCACCGAATGGTAAGTGGATGCTGTGGCCCATAGACATCCACATTTATCCTCAATTAAAAATTGAAATGCAGATGTGTTGCCACCCCTGAGGACTAAGATGGTATGCCTCTTTTCCAGTAAAAAGAGTACCCGGTTCTGTATACTCACCATATGAAACACACGCTGGTATTCCTGAGAGCGTGGTCCTGGCCCGTACGAGCCGACCTATTCGTTTTTTATTTTTCTTATTTACAGTTGTTAGGTATCAGGAAGATGTCTCCGTTCAGTTAAACTATATCGCCTCTTATGACCACGATTATTTAACACTACCCTGACCCTCACGCCGAGTGTAATCTATTTTATATAGATACTTAATATAATATATTTAAAGTAAAAATTAAATTGCTTCATCGGCTAAGATGTCACACAATGAAATTATATACAAAAAGAAGTAAAGTAGTATATTATATCATTGATGTCATAGAACATTTTGTATGTACAAAAGCATATTATAGTCGATTAAATGAAACTATATTTTTTTACGGATTTTATCGCGTTTAACTTAACTATTTATTTTCCGACGTTTCGGGTGCTTTACAGCACCCATGTGTACTGGGGAGACTGAGGTGTTTGACGTCCCGATGTCATAGTTAGCTAGGCCACCTTCAGTTTGTGAATAATATTTTTTTTTAGTACAAACTACGCATCTAAATTAAACGCGTTAGAAATTATAATCAGTAAAAATTACTTTCATTTAATGTGTAGTCTTCGCGTAAATATAAGAAATCATTATATTATTATAGTCGAATTGAGAAACGCCTCCATACATATGGTGCCCGCCATAAATACCTATATTCCATTAACCCATTTTGCCCTTTGCGTGTCATAACACATACTATGTGAAATGTCTGCAATACCTTAATAACCTTTGTGAAAAGATAATGTCCATTTTTTTGTTATTAACATACTCTAACCACCCTCACCCGATGACTGTCTGTCATAATGACGTCTAACAAAAATTTGCGAAAATTGTATTTCATAAAGTAAGTAGGTACTTAAAGTTGATATTCAAAAAGAAATTAACGATCATGAAAATACAATTACAGTAGATTTGACATGATAATTCGTCAGCAATACAATTTTTATACTAGTAGGCAATAATATTGAGCCCAAGAGTAGGTACTTATAGTTTTTTATTTTTTATTTTAAGTAGGTACTATAACTAACACAATCTACGATATTATAACTTCAAGGCCAGGTGTTTCTGCTTGTAAATTTATCATTATGTATGTATGTACACTTCCAATTCTTATTTAAATTCAACAACAGTTGTAAAAAACAATAGAAATCTATTGCGTCAACGAAATCATCACGATGACAAAAATTATCGACTCAATTATTATTACTATTGAGTCAAAGACGTTATGAATTACAATTTTAAATTTATGCCAACAATTATAATATAAGCGCCGCCTTTTGACGAGCATCTGATCACTCCTGACGATGAGTTATATAGGGTGGATGCCCCCTATTACCAGCCTATTAGTGGCAATTTCAACTTTAAAAATGGTTGCCATTTCAATTAGCGCACAAAATTTTTATACATTACTTTTAGTCGATAGGTTAATTATCTAAAAATACAATGAACATTTATTTACAATCATATTATTTCATGAACAATTTTAAAAACGACGATAAGCAAAAAAGGCGTTATGGCTCAAATTCCAGCCACCCTGAACCAAATGTCGTCCTTTTGTGTACCTAATGTCAGGATAGCATAGGGCTATGCCTTTTGAGTTTTTGGTAGGTACCTATTATACGTAAGTTTTAGGTGCACAGAAATATATTCGTAACCACTTTTAATTTTGAATCATGCATGTCACAAGCTTCCTTGCTGTGGAATGTATTAAGATATATAATACATTCCACAGCAAGGAAGCTAATATATAAAAATTATTTTATTTTAATGTTTTACTTCTTACCTTACTGTGTTTTAGCTTTAATCAGTTGCATTTTTCTTTTAACATTAAACATTTAATTAAAACAATAAAATAATAAAAATTATGTATTATAGTATATCGATTTCTTATAATTTAACCATCCAAGTTTTTGAATCTTCATCATCATTTCAGCCCTTCACAAGTCCACTACAGAACATCATCTTCCATAGACTGCCGCAAAGCATGGTCCTGAACCACTTTCCTTGTAATGACTTTTTCATTTATGTTCTTAAGTTATAGCAAAATTATTATTACTAAGTTGTTGTTAATTATATTTATTGTTTGTTTTTGTCTTTCTCAAAAAATAATTAAATATTGTATGGTGTTCTTAACATATACAAAATGTCTGATAGAAAAGCAAGTACGTATCATTTGCTAAACTTATAAATCAAAGACCAATTTTAAAATATAGACGAATTGATCTGATCATAACTTCCTTAACTATAAAATAAGTTATGTTCTAATTAATGGTATTTATTCCAGCTTATGACAGTCGTGATTTATATTACGTGGCTGAAATTAGATACTTGTATGTCAAACCCAATCTCAGCCTGACGGCTGACAATTTCGTATATCTAAATACAGCCCAATTGATTTCCACTAAAATTAAATAAAAAACTTATAAATTTAAACAAAAACAACTGCATTACTATGTCTATAGTCACATTCATACAAATCAAAAAGCCCAATGTAAAATATGCTTAATTGTATCGGGACCATAACTTGTCAAAAAATTAGGAAAATGAACGTTTTCTGTTGCGTGTGTATTTAATTTTTAATTTAACACTTAGATTTATAACTGTGTGCTAATATTTGAAATATACTTTCCTCTAGGTACGAAGAACTTTTAGTCGACATTATTTGTAGTTAAGACTACTAGAAACCTTAATTACGAAGTAACAAGCCGAACAGGCTGGAATCAATCCTACGTATTATATATATTTTGAGTAGGTATTATTGATAATATATTACTGACTGATGGCGTATGATTTTATTTTTAATAAAACGCCAAATCGATCAAAGTTGAAACTAACTAATCTCTAATCCTGTTTTATGCCCAAATCTCGTAAATTTTATTTATGAAACTCAAATTTAATAACAAGCCATAAAGCCGCTTGCATTACTTCCTCATAATGGACATTAATATACACGAATTCTTTTAACCCATTCAGTGATTCACAGCATATAATAAAATTAAGTACTACAGGTTAACGACCCCATTTTGTTCAACCTTCGATATTCAGAATACCAATAACGGTCAACCGATATACAGAAGTACTTGATAAATCATATAGCCCTAAAATAACCACATTTTGTCTCGGTGTTTTAAACGATATCATTATATGTGTAAAATTATTTTTGCCTGTAATATTTAGTTTCGTCACTTATTTGTATTATTTCTGCCTTTCTTATTTGTTGAAATTGATAACGATATCAATGATATAGCCAATATCAGTTATTGGGTTTTTTCTGTAAAGAAATTCTGAGTCGGCTCTCATCAGACTAAGAGAGAGGGAATAGAGAAAGAGCACCGGTGATTGTGAACATACTCGTGCACCATAATCCCGTCCTGCGCCTCGGTTAGCCTCAATTTAAACTTACTGCCGTGACCGAAATTTGGCCTGGACGATATTATTATTGATATAGAAGACATTATTGCTATATTACGACTACAATTAATAACACATTAATTTTTTTAATTTTTATTGAAATTAAAAATCATGAAATATTTTATACCTAATTCATATGAATTTAACGTAATAAAAATCTTAAATATTATATAAATTATACACATACGAGTACCTAACTAATTAATTCGGTTCCTTGAAAACATTTGTTGTGTGTAGAGAAAATACATCTCGATAAATCATCGGCTTTTGATGTTATATCATTAACAAGCTTCCCTCCATGTTAGACTGGATACACTTTCGTTGCTGACCTTCTACGAAGTTGAACGAACCGACAGCCACCTGTCATCTCTTCCCTTTTTTATAAAAAACAACATAAAGAATTCATCCTCGGACCATTTGACATAACAAAAAGCTAAATTTATGAGATGAAGGCTCAGATTCCTTTGTTCATGTTTTCTCAATAAGGCATTACATAATAATTGTAATTTTTTATCGTAATAAACTTTTATTTTTCGACTTAGTTTATTTTGTGGCAGCAAGAATAAAAAAAACATTAACGTAATTAGTACGTTAGGTTAGTAGTCTTGGTAGGTCATGGAATAAGTTCTTGCCTTAAATATAGTAATCGAGCAATTCGACTTTGACTCTCGCCAGCATCGAAGTAACTGTTACTTACAATAATTGTAAGTAACAGTTTCTTATTTTTCACGTGCACAGCATTAAGGAATCATTATCAGGAAACTTGCATGTCAGAGCAATATAAATTAAGATATTAAAAATAATTTATTATTTCGAGGACATTTCGCTAGTAAAATTCGCTAAAGATTTCTGCTCATAAAACCTTTTCGGTAATGAGACAGGCCTGTGCCTAGCTGTGGATGTTTCAATTAATTTTTATAGCTGTTTTTATAACAATAGTTCGCTGTGTAGCAGCGGTGTAAGATAATCTATTGGCCTATATCAACCCGTGGGAATGGCATGACACAGTGGGAAATGAAACAGCTGCACCTTCCTGATAATAAGTTTATCTATACACATAAAAGAGGATGTTTGTATATATAAAATCTATTTTATCGATTACCATGAACATATATATTATATATATATATATATATATATATATATATATATATATATATATATATATATATAGAGAAGGTTTATAAACAAAAACAAAAATTTAAAAACTTGAAACAAACAAAATTTAAAATTTTTGATTTTATTTCCATTTCTTTTCAAGCAAGCGCGGCAATAAATAAATTAAATTGCATGCGCTGCAATTAAAAACGTTGCTGAACATAACCTATGATATTAACTGGCAGGAAAACGTCTGCGGGGTTCAGCTTGTAAGTCGATATAATAACCCGTCTACCAGGCGTACAACTATGGTAGATATATCCCCTATGAAACAATGTTTAAGGGAGGTCTATATTTAGCAGTTGATTTTGAAAGACTAATGAATAGCAATAGAATATAGAATTATTTATATTTTTGCATCATTAACTATCTGTAAATTTAATAACAATTTTGTCATAAAGAAAGAACATTGATCCATTACTAACTAGCAAAATCGTCATCGTCGTCAATGCTTATAGAAAACGACAATAGATAGAAAATTATAAACATTAATGAGAATGACGTTGAATCACGAGCCGTAACGTTGATTTCATTTATGTTATAGTTTTCTACGAATATTAACTGTTGTAGAAAGCTAAGTTGACTACCCCGCAGGAGTCAGAGTGCCTATACATATACATCTATACAAATAAATTAAATTGAAGTGTCTGTCTGTAACATTAAAATAAAAGTAAAGTCTATATTTTACTCTTAGATTTTAGTCTTAAACTCAAGACTATATTTTATCCAAAAAACTTGAAGATATTTATCTTAAATCTTAATAACACCACATTGATAGATCCTATTCCCCGAAGACTGGTGGGTAGTCCATAATATTGATTTATTATTCAGAATGGAAAAATATGCATTTGACTATAAGGATCGTTAATGTTTGTTGTGTAACTTTAACAACAGATAAACCAAGCTATGAAAGCTTAGTTTTTGCTTTTAGTTTTTACGCTTTACTATTTTCGGTTACATCACCACTTACCATCTGGAAAATAAGAAAAGTTGTGCGTATAATTTCTCAGGCGACTTTTTGCTTAATTACGGCCAACTGTTTTCGCAATTCTTACCCGCATGCAATATCTGAAGCCTTGAGCCGGGCTTCTAGTTTCTTGTTACAAAGATTTCGCACTAATGAAGGCACTACGTAGCTTTGTTCAACAACAGGCAGTGTTATTAAACTACACCTTTGCGCGGTTTTGTTTATTTAAGTTATGCGACTACTTTTATTTAAAGAATGAATGTGATTTAGTTTAAGTGACTTTCTTAACACGTGGTTGAATACGAAAAAACTCCAAATTCAGTAGATGTAAAAATAAAAATGAAGCCATATTGTTAGTGTCGAAAATTCGAGTCACTGGATGTCGGATGCAAATCATTTTACGTTAACTTTAACAACAGATTTAGCGGTAGTTTTGTGATTTATTTGATTACTTACGGTTTCGGATTGGTAAAATAACGGATTGTCTTTGACTCTTATTAAAGAAACATTCTATTTCTATACATTAGGAGGCGTCCATTAATTACGTGCGGTGTTTAGATGAGGAGGGGAGGGGATCGAGCTCTATCTCAACCAGTCTCACGGAGGGTCTTGGAAAATATCACGTGATTTTTTTCCTCAAGAAACAATGTAAAATTTCGAGAAAAATGGATTTAATTAGGCAACATATGACTAATTCCTATACAATAATATTTACCGCGGTTATGTGAATTCCATAAATTATATAAAAATAATTAGGCAAATTATGTTTTTTTTTTAATAAGAAATGTTAAGAATAATAAGAAATGATTTTAAGTTGTAATAGGTAAATTGGTTTGTCAATTTTCTTAGTGTTGTATGTTTTGAAAATCGTATTGCGTGTTTTTCGGAATTTTCAGATCTATTTATATGTCGAATCAAAATGGCCGTTACGTAAGATTCCTTATTGTTTACGAAAATTAAAAAATTAAATACTAATTTGATAATACTTTTGGAGTTAAAACTGATGAAATATTTTTTAAACGTTAACACTAGGATTTTTTCCTCTACCGTGGAGGCAGTTTGCAAACATAAATTGCACATAACAAACATCCAGACCCGGGATAATTATTTGTAGGTGCGGGATTCGAACCCGCAGCCCCCATCGCTGCAATTCATTACTAAGCCACTGCGCCACGGACATTTGATTTGCCGTGAGCCAGTATTGTGTGGGCTATTATATATTTATTTCCACATTTCAAGTTCCGTCTTGTGTCTTTTGAATATAAAACAGTGAAGGTGAAGGACGATCATCGGTTCGGAAGAATATAAATATATATATTGAAACACACATGGAGTATAAATTTTCTCATGCCTTATGTTTTGCACCTGTTTGTGGTTCCTTCAAAAATAATTCAAGTATAACTTTATTAAATAAGTATAAACATTTTTTTATATACAATTCATAAATACCTTTTCCAATGTGTACGTATACATGCATTAACACTATATAAGTTGATACGTAAAATTATGAACTTTGCTTCTTTTGTTTTCTATTTTTTTTTAATTTATTTTTTTACTTACACACCACAATCCCACCTAGTAGTAAGTGCCGATGAAGCCCTAGATGGTAAATCCCATTGTCTTAGTTTTAAACAGAATTAATAAAAAAATAGATATAATAAAAACTACATGTTTGTCTTCTCTGTCCAATCTTCGGAATGACTGAAGCGTTTGTAATAATATAAAACATGAATATACACAGAGCAAATGGTAGAAGTGATCTAGACTGTATTTTAATCGAAAAACTTGGAAATTTTTTATATTTTAAGAAATAATAAATTTGATATAATAAATATTACGTTATTAGATCCAAACCTGGCACGTTATTAAATAAAAAAATTATAAAAAAAAGCGGGAATAAATAAAATACATATAATACAGTAGGTATAACAAAGCAGAAACTCAATGACGAGCGTGCGGCGGGCCGGGGCGTACCGCGTGCATAACGAGCAAGCATTGCCACGAAAAATAATGACATTAAGGTGTTATGCGCGCTTTGTTTTAATTCAGTTCGTTTTTTCCATCATTATCATTTCTATATTTTTATGAGGATAAGTTCATTCCAAGCTCGACAAGAGTTACCTACGTGCCCACACAGTGCAAGCGTGTTGGCCGCTCGAATTGTAATAATGCTGAAGTTATGAAAGCGCTATTTCAATTTAAAAAAAAATCTAAAGTTCAACATGCATTGTATGCTCCGTCGTTAAAAATAAATAAAAAAATTCTACACATAGAAAGACGGTATAGTACTCGACAGTTATTGCGTTGAGCATAATGTAACCTCGCATTAAACGTGGAAAAGATTGCTTTGAAACCCCTTTTTTTTCATTCCGCTACGTTTCTATTGCTGTTTGTTTATTACATTTTATATTACTGTTTATACTTTGTATTCTTTTTATAAGCTGGATAATGTAAATATCATTATCATACTTACCATTACAGACTCCACTGCTGGTCAAATGCCTCATCCATGGAACACAATAAGCTGCGTCCCCACCAAAGTTTTGTTGTCAACACAACAGTTGCCAACAAAACTTGTTTCCGTTTTCGGCGGCAACATCAAAGGAATACGCTTGTTGCCAACATTTGTTCCCTCGGTGGAGACGCTTTTTGGAAACAGTTGTAAACAGTTGGAAACATAACTGTTGCCAAAATGTTTGGTGGATACGCAGCTATAGACTATGGTAGGTACTAATCTATCGGCATCCGTCGACTTTCTGCATGTCTTAATCGGTCGCTTCGTTTCTCATCGTCTCCTCTAGTGGGAGACCACAAGTACACTCCGATTACTGGTACAAGAACACTCGAAACCGATGGAAAGATGCCTATCTTTCCATCGGTTTGACGACTGACCGATTATGACCGATCCATTGCTATTTGAGCTTGCTCATCCGTTGGGCTATATTTGTAACTTTAGTTCTACCGCTGAGACTACGTATATTACAATATACACTCGTGGATATTTGTGACAATTAAGTTTATTAATTTGAATTTTTCTTATTATTCGTTAATTTGAAACGGCATATGTCGAAAAAAAAGAAAAAAATTACAGCAAGAAACATTTTTGTACTTAATATTTTATTAATTTTTGTCAATATTAATAAATTCATTTTTGATAAATTCATTATTTTCAATATTAATAAATAAAATTACATTTCTTTTGACTGTTCCTTGGTGATCAATGATTGCTAATATTCATTTTTAACAACTATCACTGATTAAAAAAAGCCTTTTATTTGACTATTTTATAGACATTAATCACTCCTACAAAGTTGTGAAATAAAATATTGTAAAAATAAATAGCGATGTATTTACTTTTTAGTGTTATTTTTTATTTGTGCTATGTGCCCCCACCTCCTATCAATTGAACAATTGTTTTTGAAAATGTATAAAGTATGCACGATGGTAATATATAGGTAAGCAGCTAAGAAGCCTTAACAAGTTAATGAGTAATAGTCAACCAATTTATAAAATGCACTTGGATTAGTAAAATTTTGTTACGATTCCATAAAAATGCCGCAAAACTAGCTAATAACTTTTTATATATTGGCGATTTAAATTTTGTTGCACAGGAAAATTACAAAGGCTGTTTCAATTTTCAAAAAAAGTATGGAGTAAACTCTTTATGAATGAGATGTTAAGGTTTTAGTATATCTGACAATACTGTTAACATCCGGCATTCGAATAATGATGTCAATTTACTAGCATTAGTGTAAAATATGACTAAAGTGTTAGGTAACTGTAAATTTTATTTATATTAATAGCAGCGCTGGCTACCTTTACCGATATCTAATATAATATCTGAAGTTATAGAGTGATTACCGGTGGCTTTAAATTATAAAAATCACTACATGGTGGAGCCATACTGCGGCCTCATTATGGATTTAGCACGAATGGATCGGTTTGACCGGGGAAGTGCCACGCTCTCACAGAACACCAGCGTACTGCTTCTGTGTTTCGTATGGCGAGTGTAGAGAACCATAGATCTTTTTTCCTGGAAACAGGGCATTCCATCTTACTCCTCAGGGGTAACAAACATTTGCAGTTTTTCTCTTTTAAAAATGTTACCACCGCACTAGGATTTTCTCCTGTACCGTGGAAGCAGTTTACATACATAAATTGCCCAAGGACAAACATCTACACCCTGCACAATTATTAGTAGGTCATACAAATACTTGTTCCGTACGGGATTCGTCCCCGCGGCCCCAGCGCTGCATCTCATTGCTAAGCCACTGCGCCACGGGGCCGTCAAAATTTAATTCTTAATCAGGGATAAGTGTAGGTCACAGCATCCACTTACCATCAGGTGGATTGTGTGCTCGTTTAATACTCTTATACTATAATAAAATATTATTATTCCGTATTTATAAAAAATGATCATAAAAGAATAATACGCCGTATAATGGTGGCGTACGAGAATCAACTACCCAATTATTTCAATCCGTGGGTGTCGTAAAAGTCGGACTGGACGAATAATTCGGTGAAATTAATCAATAAACTGATGTGGCAATAGGCCGGCCATATAGCTCGAAGAACCGACAACTGATGGCGAAGAAAGGTTTTCGAGTAGCAGCTTCGTGGCGGTAAGCTAAGTTAGGACGGGTCCCCACTAGACTGAGTGTCGCCTTGGTAAGAGATGCACAAAGTTGACGGATGCTAGTAGCCTCGGACCGTGATTTTTGGCATTCTTTAAGAGGGTTTGGGAGGTCTATGTTTAGCAGTAGACTTGTGATGTGTTGTAATTACGATTATGATTGCGATGATGATACTGAATACGTAGATTACATAAAGGCTGATGATGTAAATAGGCACAATTACTTTTTTTTAATAATATTAGTGTCGAATTAGCTAACAGTGAGTGTATGTGGCAGACTCCAATACAAAATGAACTCTACCACCTAATAAAAAGCGTTTTAATTTTATTTTCGTTTCAATTGAGTATTAATTTAAGTGTATTCATGTAATAATAGGTATATTAATATTAGTGACCATCACGGAATTGCTTTATATAAATAATACCCTTTATTAAATACCAATCAGTGCAGCAACTTGGCAAAGTTAGCAATAAATCTACTATATGGTTTTTGCTAAAGCCACTTTCAGTTGTTAGATCACGTACAGTGTACGGCCAGCTCGTTAAAAGTTTATCCAACCTTACATACCCTAACCTCACGTAATCTTTGCATGTCCTACCGAGATTTTTTTTTCTGACAACTTTGGGATTATACGGCACAGAGTATAGTTTCTTAGGACGTACTCGTAAAATGCTTATTATATTTTTGATATGATAAATATTATATCGTTCGCCCTTCCGCCATCGGGCAACCAGACGCTCTGCCAGACTCCATACTTTAGTTGTTAACTTACCAAGCATGCGAACCAAACGGTTCGTCAACAAACAATGTGGGTGTCTTTAAGGCAAGAGTGAATAGGCTTTTGTTAATTTAGTGCGCTTCACCATCTCCGGCTGCATCATCACCTACAATCAGGTGAGAGAGTAGTCAAGCACTGGCTTAGAATAATAAAAAAAATATAGGAAAATCAAAGTAAAAAACTTATATTTATTGTTTACATGCTTTAAACACTTCTCTGTTTCCTGAGTAGATTTTTATAACAATACATAACGTTATCAAAAATGGTTTGAATATGTAGGATTCCAAACGATGTATTCCTACACCGCCGAGTACTGAACAGAACTTAAAATTGCAATTGACGATTTCAAACGAGCCAGTGGCGTTCGAAATTTATTAGCTCGCCTACAATGAAACTAACATCCATTCCCTGACTTCTTTGACCAAAATAGAAAAACTATATAAGAAATTTAATTTAATTTAATTTTTTCTATTTTCAAAATAATTTATTGCCGCCAATATACATGCGAATGGCGTCAAAATTCCCTCAGAAATGATAGAAGAGGATTAGACTTTTATAGTACAGATAGATAATAAATAATACATATTATACAAATAATTTATTAAACATTTTTTTTAAATAAAAAGTACAAACCGGTAGAAGTCAATTCAGAAGCTATTATGTGTATTTTTATTTAATACTAGCGATCCGCACATAGATCTCGACAACAGCGTTACCTACCGAGCCAATTGTGAATCATAACCGTCCATGGATCCCACAAGTTTTTTTTTTCCGCAGTTGTTTGAGCCGTTTTCTAGTTTTAGCGAGACAAACGGACGGACATCAATTGATTTTTAGATATAAAGATATTTTACTTTAAAAAATCCACATTATAGCATCTTAAATCGGTGCTAAGAACCTAACGTAATCGAAGAATTAAAGCCCCGACTTCAGAAGCAATATGTAGGTCTAATAGTTTCTCGGCTTAAAAACGACTTCAGAAGCAATATGTAGACCTAATAGTTTCTCGGCTTAAAAACTACTTCAGAAGCAATATATAGATCTAATAGTTTCTCGGCTTAAAACGACTTCAAAAGCAATATGTAGGTCTAATAGTTTCTCGGCTTAAAACGACTTCAAAAGCAATATGTAGATCTAATAGTTTCTCGGCTTAAAAATGACTTCAGAAGCAATATGTAGGTCTAATAGTTTCTCGGCTTAAAAATGACTTCAGAAGCAATATGTAGACATAATAGTTTCTCTCCTTAAAAACTTCTACAGAAGCAATATGTAGATCTAATAGTTTCTCGGCTTAAAACGACTTCAAAAGCAATATGTAGGTCTAATAGTTTCTCGGCTTAAAAACGACTTCAGAGGCAACATGTAGACCTAATAGTTTCTCGCCTTAAAAACTACTTCAGAAGCAATATGTAGATCTAATAGTTTCTCGGCTTAAAATGACTTCAGAAGCAATATGTAGGTATAATAGTTTCTCGGCTTAAAAACGACTTCAGAAGCAATCATTCATCATCATCATCTGAGCCACCTGCATCTATCGACTTCCTCCTTTGTCTTACCAGGTCATCACTCGATCTAGTGGGAGGTCGCACTACACTTCGCCTACCGAGGCTGCGATTCGAAAACCTTTTTTCTCCATCGGTTGTCAGTTCTTCGAGCTGTATGGTCGGCCCATTGCCACTTCAGCTTACCAATACGTTGGGTTTTGTCGATCACTCTGGTTCTATTGCGGATATCCTCATTTCTAATTGTATCATGCACAGAAACCCCGAGCATAGCCCTCTTTCTCCAAAGCTTGCTGAGCGACCTTGAACTTCCTCATACGGCCAGCAGTAAAGGACCGCGTCTCAGCCCCATAAGTCATTACTAGCAGCATGCACTGGTTGTACAATCTCGATTTGAAGGTTTGAGCTACATCTGACGAGAAGATGTGTCGTAATTTCCCGAAAGCTGCCCAGCCGAGTTGAATCCGTTGATTGACCTCTCGGTCGAAGTTGGACTTACCTAGTCGGAATATTTGTCACAAACATAATCGTCAACAATTTCGAGCTTAGTGCTCCCAACAACTATCGGCATAGGTGTGACATGGGCGATCTTTGTTTTGCCTATTTTCATCTTAAGATCTATCCGTTGGAAGGCTCTATTGAGGTCATTGAGCATAGTGCTTAGGCCTTCCAGCGATTCTGCCATAAGGACTATATCGTTGGCAAATTGAAGTGATGTACTCGCCATTGATGTTAATACCGTATCCTTACCAGTCCGGTAGTTTGAAAACGTTTTCCAATGAAGCAGTGAGAAGTTTCAGGGATATAAAGTCACCCTGTTTTACACCTCTCTGCAGTTGGATAGGTTTCGTACTCTAGTTTTGTACTCGGATAGCCATCGTAGCTCTACTGTAGAAACACTTCAGCACTTCGATATACCGACAATCAACTTGGCACCGCTGGAGGGACCGCAGTTGACTGTCGGTATATCGAAGTGCTGAAGTGTTTCGACGGAGTCAAAGGCTTTCTCATAGCCCACATACGCTCTTACGTGTTCTTCGGAAAATTGTACAGAAGACCGAGGGGTACATAGTGGCAAATTGTACTCCTTGTTCTTCTGTACAATTTTTCGAAGGGTATGTATAGGATGTAGGGTGCTAAAGCCTTTTCGGAAACCGACTTGTTTGAGAGGGTGGAAGTCGTCGAGTCTGCGTGCGAGACGATTCGTAATGACTCTCGATACAAGCAATTAATACTCTTTAATGCTTTAATAATAATGATAAGGCGTTCTAATAACACCCACACAATTGAAATGGCAATTATCGTTTATCAGAGTTTACTGTTAATATTAATAAATTACAATTTGGTGATTTAAATTCTCGTTAAGAATAACTATCAGGTGTTTATTCATTACTGGGTTGTCACAAGTCCGTTGATAAACATTTTCTCCCCATAGACTTAATTTGAGTGGAAACATTTATTTTCTCATAAAATTACATTAGCGGATCAGTCAAAAGATAATATTAATAAAAATGTCTTAAAAGAATCAAAATAATGTTGTACGACGCTTGAATAAAAAGCTTAAATAATAATAAAATTATCTTACAAAAATACAGAATTCTTTGAATAATTAAAACAGGCTCGTAGCGACGAAAAATATTAACAGTTTGGTGTTTTCACACCTCAGTAAAGGAAAGTTCATTAAAATTGCGAACATTTCGAAGCTTATCTGTTCTAATTTGAAACAATCTGAAGTTTGTATTTAAGTTAAAAATTCAATGAACTCTCGGCGCGTGTAAATAACTTTTCAATTGTTTATTTTAAATTTAGATAATCTGTAATGAAAATATCATTAGGTAAATAGAAACACCCCATTTACCGCCAGAAATATCTAATGGCCTTTAACATAGGTCATATCCTACAACCAGTTTTTTACGTGGTAGAGCCACGCTGCAGCTATAAATGGCTGAAACACGAATAAGTCTGCTTAACCGGTGTAAGACTACGCTCTCACAAATGCATGCTCACAATGTCTGAATCAGCAGAATATTGCTGGTGTGTTTCGTAAGGCGAGTGCAGAGAACCGGAAGTCCTTTTCACAGGTATGTAATATTAATAGGCCATTTCACCTTAGTCCTGTAGTGTGACTAAGCGTCCGTCTGAATTTTGATTCTGAATCGAGGATAGATATGGATAAATATGGAAGACAGCACCACATTCAATCAGGTGGACAGTGTGCTCACATGCCACCCTTATTGTTTAAAAAAGAAGGATGGTGGTGTATCTATCTCGTAGCCGCATGTAATGAACACAGACTGAGGACTGTAGGAAGCGTCAATAGTGCAAGATGCCGGGTACTATTTCCAAGGGTGGCATTATGAAAAATCATCTGTTTCCCCACGTCCAACATAGTCCAATATAATGAAGCATTCCGCAGCGCAATGAAGCATTGCGATGCAGTGTCAACCCGTTTGTTATACATTGTCGGGCACAGGTCACCTCTCATTTCCAATTACTACGCAAAGAAATTGCGATTAGCCATCTAGGGCTTCATCACTGCTAACTATCAGGTGGATTTCTATTCAAGCACTGGCTTAATATATATATAAAAGCGAATAGACGTACTTTACATGTCCCCGAAATATTTGAAATTCTTTCCAACAGGTATACTCCGTGCAACCGACGCTTAACCGTACGCTGTATGAGAGTCAGTATGGAGGTTTTGGCGGGAACTTGACCGGTGGCGGTTTGCTGCTCTTGTGTTATTGTTTAAATAATGGTTTGAAGTGGACTTTGATATGTTAAAGTGGCGCGATTTTGTGTACTAAGTGTCTACGCATGTGAACTATTAGTGGAAACTGTGAAACAAGTGCTCTGATGGTGATGTGATTCTTAAAATAAGGTGTCTGTCTACTTAGGCGCCTATAGATACCATCGCCAAGCGTCAGCTGTCTGCTGGCTCAAGTTGCCTTCAAAATCTCCCAAGGGCTGCGCAATGTGACGCATCAACATATTACGCAACAGCATAACTTCGGAGTTTTTAAAAACCTAAAGAACATAATGATTTTTTTGACATTTGAACTTGTTTACCAGCATTAATTTTTTAATTCAAAGTGAGTCAAAGTCGAATAATCTTTTGCAATCTCTTATCAGTAAATTTTATCGCGAACTTAAATTAACATTATCTTTTAGTGTCATTTGATGACCTTATCACAAAAATTGATAAGGGCGTGCTTCGGTGGTTTGGGCACGTTGAGCGAATGAGTGAAGACCGAATGGTGAAGAAAATATATAGCGCGGAAGTAAATATTAAAAGGTGTCGAGGTAGACCGAGACTAACTTTCGAAGACCATGTGAGCAAATTGCTCGAAGAGGGTAGGGTCAAGAGTACTCGGATACCTAGACGTGCATGTATGAAGAAGATAATGAATCTGAAAGAAGCGAAAGAGGTATGTAAGGATCGTGACACTTGGCGATCTGTTCTCTCTGGCTACCCCGTCAGGGATTGTGCGTGAAGATAAGCAAGCAAGCATCTTTTAGTGTACTGATGCATAATGTTACTTGTAAGTTATACAGAGCGCAACTCATTCGGAGGTAAGTTTATTTCGATAACAATTAGTAAGGAGCTATTTGATAAAGGTACGACTTTGGCACATGAGTAAAGAATGTGACTTCGGTAAGCATTTTCGGTAAATGAGACTCCATTAGCATACTGACAACGTCACTAAATTGAGTTGCGACTTTGTAATGCTGTCGTCACGGTAACAATTCACTTAAACTTAAAATATACTTACTGAATGATCAAGTATGTCTTAAGATATAGATATAAAGCAGCCTCGTACCGGTAGGCGAAGTGTAGGGCGACCCCCCCCCCCACGAAATGGAGTGAAGACCTGGTAAGACATGCAGGAAGTCGATGGATGCAGGTGGCTCAGGACCGTGCTTTGTGGCATTCCTTGGGGGAGGCCTATGTTCAGCGGTGGACTTATGAAAGGCTGTAATGATGATGATGATGAAGATATAGAATAGTTTTTCCGCCATTTCCGGTATGTGGCACTATGAGTTTTACTCTGAATATTACAGCATATTATATAATATCGGATTTTTTTCAGCATAAATTTAAAATTATTTATTACATTAATGACTATACGTTGGTCTAGTGGTTAAAGACGACACTGCTGGTCATGTGGTCGCAATCTGGGTTCGCATCTCGGGTCAGACAAAAATCAGTTATTGGGTTTTTCGGTCAAAAAGTCTTCAGTAGCAGCCCGGATCAGTAATACGAGTATAGCTGTGTTATTGTTAATTCTGAGCCACCCCAAGGGCATAGATATATTCATATCAAGCTACTTTAGAAATTACGAGCGATTACATTTGTGTCTATCAAAAATTCTATATTTAGTTAGCAAAGATTGATCTAGCAATAGGTGATAAAATACTCTAACAGAAATGCTAAACAGTAAGGGATTCTAGTGCCAGATGTCTGATATTTCGTGTATAAATGACACGAAAATTATATTTAACATTGTCAGTGCTTTTTTTCTTTTTACCATTTGACGCGCCACTTTCTTTATGCTTTAATCTTTGTTTAACTAAACGTTTAACTGCAGAAAATGTCTATGGAGCCAGTTTAAATATATAAATAATTACGGGAAAGCATTGTAAAGGTTTTTAAGGAGTGTTTCGAATGTATTTGTGTTAAAAATCTCCTCTTACCATTAACATCACTATTACTGCCTATATAAGTCCAATGCCAAATATACGCTAGTTTTTTAATTCAATCTATATTGACTATCGTCGCCCATGAACAACTGCAACACCAGGAGTACCAGGGGAATTGCAGATGCGTTGCCGGCCTTTTAAAAATAAGTAAGCTTTTTCTTGAAGGACCCTAAGTCGTATCGGTCCGGAAAAATCGCCGGTGGTAAATTATTCCACAGAGAGGTCGTACGCGGAAGAAAACTCCTAGTAAAACGTACAGAGGTGGACCACCAAGCATTCAGATGGTGTGGATGGTATCGGGAGTTTTGCCGCGATGTGCGTTCGTGAAATTTAATGGCTGGGATTAATCCCAACACTTCCTCAGAGCACTCCCCGTGGTTAATGCGAAAGAAAATGCAAAGGGAAGCAACGTCTCTTCGCAGCACCAGTGGATCGAGCCGATCGGAAAGGACTCGGTCGTCGACGATTCGGGCCGCTTTGCGCTGGATGCGGTCAAGTGGAAGAAATCCCAGCCCAGAGATGGGAACAGAATTCCATGTGAGCCCGAATTTGCGCCTTGTAAAGTTGCATGCGGTGTGCCGGCATGAAATACTGTCCCGCTCTGCTGAACACGCCAAGCTTTTTAGTGGATATTTTTCCGCTGCCACTACTTGATATTAGGTCCTTACCATGCTGTATAATGTGAAAGGAATTACTAAGAATATTTTAATGATGCATATGCTGTAACATCGGATCATATTCACCACGAAGGGCATTCGTGGTAGTTACGGTAGTGACAATAACTTCGCAGTGGTAAAGCTGTGCCATCACATAATGCGCTAAGATTTTTTTAACTTAACTTTCTTAACTTCTGTTTGAAACCGAACAAGAAGGAATAACAACATTAAACAAATAACACGTTGGTCATAAATAAACTAATACGAAAGTGTTAACACCATGTATAGTTTATAATCACAAGAAAGGAAAGCTAGTTCTAGATAGATTTTAATAATTTTAAACTGATACGAAAGTGTTAACACCATGTATAGTTTATAATCACAAGAAAGGAAAGCTAGTTCTAGATAGATTTTAATAATTTTAAACTGATACGAAAGTGTTAACACCATGTATAGTTTATAATCACAAGAAAGGAAAGCTAGTTCTAGATAGATTTTAATAATTTTAAACTGATACGAAAGTGTTAACACCATGTATAGTTTATAATCACAAGAAGGGAAAACTAGTTCTAGATAGATTTTAATAATTTTGATACTTGCATAATGTACTTAAAAAAATGTCTGTGTCCTGTAAGTGCATCTGTCGTTCGATTACAATGTATTGTAGACTTGTGTTAAGTAAATCAGTGCACTTTACCATCTATCGACTCCATGACGATATCCACACCAACACTAACCATCAATGGGATAGTATTTTTTTTTTTATAGAATAAGGGTAACAAAAGAGCACACAGCCCACCTGATGCTAAATGGATGCCGCGGCCCATAGACTATCTACATTTATCGCTGATTAAGAACTGGCTCTCTACACTCATCATACGAAAAATAGCAGCATTAAGCTGCTATTTTATGCTGGTATTCTGTGAGAGCGTAGTTCTTTCTCGGTCGAACAGAGCCATTCGGCTCTACCACGTAGTAAACAACTAGCTAAAAACAGTTAAAGACGCTATACTCTAAAGTGATTGTAAGTAACTTTATTTAAAATATAATATTTATGCAAATAACCTAAACATAAAAATAAAATTTTATTGTCTGTCTGTAATGTTGAAATAACTGGCTTGTATTAAGCTCAGGAGGTTATTACATGGTAGAGGCATGCTGCAGCTATATTAATAGCATAGTTGTAGCACGAATGGGTCGGCTCGACCGGGGAAGGACCACGCTCTCACAGAATACCAGCGTAAAATATCAGCTTAATGCTGCTGTGTTTCGTATGGTGAGTGTAGAGAACCGGAGACCCATTTTAGTGGAAAAGAGGCATTCTATCTTAGTCTTCACGACTGACAACGCATCTGTAGTTTGATTCTCAATTGAGCATAAAAGTAGATGTCTATGGGCCATAGCAACCACTTACCATCAGGTGGACTGTGTGCTTGTTTGTCACCCTTATTCTATAAAATTTGCAGCATGCAAATAAGTTTGTAATTTGCAGCATGCAATTAAGACATAAATAATAATTTTTAAAATGTGTGTCTATTAGTCTGTATGTATGCCCTTCTGTCTGGGCTAATCTTTGAAATACCTATACCGATTGTAATGTAACTTTACGGACTGATCTAGACTATATCCTTTCCGAACAACTTAGATTTTTTTTCAAGAAATCGAGACACTCAGTTTTGGAAGTGGAGTCAGTGGATTTCTCTTAAACCTCTACTACATGGCAACGGAAAGAATCAAGGCAAATATTTTATTTAAGCTCACAGTTCGTTACTGTAACAATGCAGCTTATACTCAAGATTTTAAAATTTAGGCCCCATGTTAAATTAACATCTGATTTCATTTCTTTATGAGTATAATGTATCGATTTCAACCTCAGCAAACACGCTGGTGTATGGAATATAGTAGCAGCACAATACTTCTGTGCTTTGAATTGTGAGTGTAGGGAACCGGCGCCCCATTTTAATACTGGACACAAACTTTTCATTTTAGACTTCAAGGGCTTCCCATCTGCTTTTTGATACCTAATCTGTGAAAGGTATAAAGGACTATGGGTCACAGTATTCACTTATCAGGTGGGTTGTGAGATCTCCTTTCCATTGTTTGCATAAAAATTAACTAAAGCCATAGGCAACAAATTATTTCTTAAAACTCTCACATTATTTTGTATTAGTGGGCTTTGTTTATAATTCGTAATATTTTCATGTCATTTTAATATGCTATAACCATAAATGTTCTAATGTCAATTATCATGAATCATGAAACAAAAATATATGAACATTATATGCTGGACTTTTACATTTTAATAATATGCTAATGAGAACCTAGATTTGTTATGTAATGTTTACTTTATAAATACTGAACACTGGCGAGTTTCACTGAGCAAAAGCTAAAATATAAACGCGGTAAAGCTAAAACTATTTTTTTTAAATATAATATAAAATTATTAAATTGCTTCATAAAAATCAGTTTAGTTTTACAAGGGGTCGCTCGACAACTGACGCCGAAGTTGAACTTATTAAACATATATTTTGTGCATGGTTCTCCCATTCAGAGCATGTTTTGGGTATATTTTGTGACCTTTACAAGGCCTTTGACTGTGTTCACGATTATACATTAATCAGAAAGCTACAGTACTATGGTGTCAAGCGCTTTAATTTAGTATTTCATTTTTTTTTATAGTATAGGGTGACAAACGAGCACACAGTCCACCTGATGGTAAGTGGTTGCTGTGGCCCATAGACATCTACATTTATCCTCGTTTGCGAATCAAAATGCAGATGTGTTGCCACCCGTGAGGGTTAAGATGGATTACCTCGTTTCCAGTAAAAAGGGTCTCCGGTTCTCTACACTCACCATACGAAACACAGCAGTGTTGATCTGCTATTTGACGCTGGTATTCTGTGAGAGCGTGGTACTTCCCCGGTCAAGCCGACCCATTCGTGCTACAACTATACTACTAATACATCTGCAGCATGGCTCTACCACGTATAAAAAAAATTGATAGAATGCAGAAATTTATTATCAATTGTAAAAGTTCTTCCGAATTACCTGTACTAATAGATTAACTTTCCTTATAGGCGTTAATCATGATATAGTATTATTTTCTGATGATACTTCCTTGATTTTTAAACGTCAATCATTTAAATGTGATGAAATGAATAATGCTATAACAAAATTTGTGCAGTGGTTTAGCGTTCATAATCTACCTTTATAATGTAATAATAATTTTTAAATGTGGAGGAACTAAGCCCTGTTGAATCTACTCTTTTTCTTGGCATCACTCTCGGCGCAAAGCTTCAGTTATAAAATGATTAGAGGTCTCACTAGTATCGAGACAGCTTGATTAGTTTATTTCAGTTATTTTCATGGCATAATGTCGTATGGAATTTAGTTATGGAGAAATGCTGATTTAGAAACTATTTTGTTTCACGAAAGAGGGTTATAACAGCTACAACCTAAAACCTATAGGGTCTCTCAGAATAATATTTAAAAGATTTAACTTTTCCCTCTAGTATATTTAATAAAATTGAATGTATGTCCACAAAAACAAAAGTAGTTTTAGTAAAAAAGAGATCAACACTAACACACACACTGTAAACACTAGGAACAAACACAAGCTACTGATACCGGTTTCTCGATTCCACAGAGGCAGTAATTCATTCATGGGGTAATGTATACGCTATTACAACAAAGTCCAAGAAAATATACAAGGTCTCTTCTATTACCAAGTCCAAATATTTCATTAAACAAAAACTGTATAAGCAGGGTTATTATAAGATAGATGAATATATGGTTAATAATAACCTGCGAATGAGGTGGTCGCTTGCAAGCTGTTTTTAAAATAAATAAAAATATTCTGTTCTATTCTAATTTTCTTGTAGTAAAATAATATGTGTATTTATGACTAGCGACTCGCCTTGGCTTCGCCTGGGTAGCATCTATTAGTGTGGTGTTATTTAGATTTAAGATATTATAAAAGCAACAGTAGACTTATGTTAGAGTGCGAACCGTTAACTCAAAAGATTGTGGGTACGAATCCGCCATTCGACTACTGTCCTGAACCACTCCTTACACTAGCATTTTAAGCTTATCAGGAGTAGCTAAAGGGAATACAAGTAATGGTAATAGCATTATTAGTTTTCTTAAGTCAATCACCATATAGCATTTATTTTCTCAATTTTTAATTTATCAAAAAAAAAACAAGCTTTTTGGATTAAATATAGCCTAGAATCCTTCTGGTATTGCTTTCTACCTGTGTTTGAAGTGTTTTACATACAATCCGTTCAGCCATTTCAAAGTCAGACAAAAATTTTAAAAATGTTTATTACGACTTAATGGCTTGCAAACAACCCCCTTAGCTCAATAAAATGCAGTCATTTCGATATTGCAGGCTGACACTCCAATATTATTTTATAATTTTTATATTTACCTATTTATAAACTCTACCACTAATCTGAAAAATTTCATTATATTATTTTGTATCTTACGAAAGCATCTCTAAAGTTTTATTTATTACAAATTCTTTTATTCCGTTACAGGGTATATAAATAACAGATTGACTAAATTAATGTAATATGATATTTTAAGATAGAAAAAACGTCAACAATTATATTAATTTTCTTACGAAATTAATTTCCTTACGAAAGCGTTTCTAAAGTTTTATTTATTTCCAATTCTTTTATTCTGTTACAGGATACAGACAGTAGATTGACACATTGAAACAAAAAAATATTTCGGGTTATTATTTAACTTACTACATACGGTCTACAAATCGGCTAGAATTGAAAACAGTGCAAATGAGTCCACTCTGATCGCATTAATAAACAGCGTTGTCAAGTATCCTTGTTCAATTACTAAGTGGTAGAGTTCTCTCGACGCGACGTTAGTTAATAGTGATTGGTTCAATGAGGGCATCCACGACTTTCTCTGCCACCAGGGCGGCGTCACTTAAAAGTGAGGTATAATATTTGATAGATTTCATAGCGGGGATGTTAATTTGTTCGGAAAATGTAAATGTTAATGTTTCTTTCTGTACTTAGCTATATTAGCTATATATTTTATCATTAATAAGATTAAAAATAAATAAACTAAACCAAACCATTTTCATAAAAGTAGAATATTAAAAAAAAAGTTTAAAGATGTGCAAAAACTTAAAGAGCAAACCACTGAGGCATTGTTTTGAGTATTAATTTATACTAGAAATTGATAAACTTTTATTAAAACTAACTTTTCAATTAAATGACATTGTGTAACTAGCGACATCTGGTGAGCAGAAAATTATTAGCCCTCATTCAATGTGTGCTCCGTTACGATTTTGATTAGTTGCAATTCCGAAAATGTCACTTGTGCACCCCGTCAATTGAGCGAGTGCTTGTTATACTCAAAGCTACATTCAGATTTAAGCATTACACTCTCAAACATATTTAAAAAAAAGCAATTATATGTATTTTTTTTATAGGATCGGGTGACAAACGAGCACACAGTCCACCTGATGGTAAGTGGTTACTGTGACCCATAGACATCTACATCTATCCTCAATAAAGACTCAAGATGCAGATGCGTTGTCACCCGTGAGGACTAAGATGGAATGCCTCTTTGCCAGTAAAAAGGGTCTCCGGTTCTCAACACTCACCATACGAAACACAGCAGCGTTAAGCTGCTATTTTACGCTGGTTTTCTGTGAGAGCGTGGTCCTTCCCCGTTCGAGCCGACCCATTCGTGCTACAACCATAATATAGCTGCAGCATGGCTCTACCACGTAGTTGTTTTAGGAAGAAATGTTATAATTAGTTCTTATAATCTCGACGACGTTTCGAATTAAAAAAGTTAAAATTAAACGCGATAAAATCCGTAAAATTAGTTTCATTCCTAGACATGTATCGATTATTTGTATTTGGAGCTATGTGGCAGGCCCATTGCCACTTCATACTGATCCGTTGTGCTTTGTCTGTTTTTCTGGTTTTACTGCGGATAACCTAATTTCGAATTTTATTACCCAGAAAAACTATCCGATAAATCATCACTGGTAACGTGCACTGCAGTTTTAAGGAATACGCGACGAGAAAATGTGTCGCAACCTCTGAAAAAATATATGTGATAAAAAATAAATGTGAAATGAGATTGCAACTCAAATGCAATTTTTAGTATTTTCTATACGTATTGCCAGATTATAAAATAATACAATACAAGGAAGTAAGCAGTTTGTTGGTAGTTCCGTAGCTTTGAAATTTATTTGATCGCTATCAGAGTAATTCTTCTTTCAATATAGTTTTCTCTACGTATATAAAAATTCTTTCGACAATTCAAATATATTGTATTCCTGAGGCAATTTGATAAATTCGAAGCCCAAGAATTTTGCTTTTGATTCAGACCTTTTGTAATCAAGGATATCAGAATATTGAAATAAATGGTCTGTATATTATGACCAATTTGCTTAAGAAGTAAGCCCAGCAGTGTCGTAAAATTAGTATAATTTAAAGATTAAATTTTTTTAAAGCTTTGTTAGTTATTTGTGGCTATAATTTTTTGGATATTGTTGTCATTATCATTACCGATTCCGTTACAGCCTATTAAAAACGACGGCTCTGTGGCGCAGTGGCTTAGCAATGAGTTCCTGCGCTGGGGGTCGCTGGTTCGAATCCCGCACGGAACAAGTATTTGTATGACCTACAATAATTGTTAAGGTCTCGATGTTTGTCGTTGATCAATTTGTGTTTGTAAACTGCCTCCACGATACAGGAGAATATCCTAGTGTGGGGGTAACGTTTTTTTATAAATTAAAGAAAGAAAAAAGTCCACTGCTGAACATATGTTTCTCCTATAGATTGCCTCACAGGGGGATATTTGCCATAGTTGCCACGCTTGGCAAGCGGGTTGGCAACCCCATTTTTTATTTTAAGTCGTTATTAGAAAGACGCTGCTGCCCATCTCCTGATTGGTTTCCCTCTGTCGCCTCTTACGACTGCCACGGGATGATATAGGGTAGTGGATATTCTTACACCGCCACTATACGGTAGGTTGTCATTTACAGCCTATTATAAATCCGCTGCTAAACATAGGTAATTAAAATTACAAAATACCGTCATGTGCCCCTTGCGTCCATTGACTTCCCGTATGTTTTACCAGGTCGTCACTACATTTAGTGGTGGCCGCCAATTTCATTACTATATATTGTCAAAAAATAACTGTAAATATTATTTTATAAATGACGATGCTTATTGCGGAATGTTCCCGTGACTTAATCAACAATAATATTTTGTGAGAATTACATTGAAATTCGTAACGAATAAAATAATTAAATTTATTCCCCTTTCTTTACAGTTGTGAAGAAAAGCGCTAAGCGCTCTCATCTGGAAGCGGGGCAAATAATACCTTTCAATGTTTAAACGCGGTTATAAGGCTCGTTACGTGCGCGTAGTGTTAAAGGCGAGGGCTTGGCGGGCGCCGATGAAGCTGCTAAAGTGGAAAAAGATGCCTTCCAAAAAAGAATATGATCTCGTGTCGAACGATGAATACGACACCAGGATACCACTCCATCCCGACGAGGCGTTCCAGTACGGCATCACATTTCATGCAAAGGTTAGTTCTACCATTGTATTTACAACATGCTAAAAATAATGTTGTGATTGTATTATTTATGTTTGAATTTAAAACGTCTATCTATACCTTCCACGCTAGACACACTGCCAAGTTCGAAAAAGAAAAGGGCGACGCAACGGCGGCAAAGTGTATAAAACACACGAACACGAACCATTTCTAGCTACATTCGAATCTCTCATAAAACAAAAACTTCCCTAGAGATAAAGTGAAGGGACCCTTATAAAATTACATACCTAATAAGCACCCCGTGAATACCTAGAATCCCAATTCTTTTTGAATGTTATAGTTATTGAGTTATAAGGGTCTGAAAGTGCCATTTTTATCACTCCCTGCCTCGCTCATCAAAATTCTAAGTGTGTATTAATTCAATTACTCCGTTAATATAAATTTTATAATAATACTTTAATTTCAAATATTTAATAAATTAATTTACTTTGCATACAACATGAAAATGTACACCGGAAGAATTTTAGAATTGTTTTGCTTAATATTTTTTTCTCTTTTTAAATTTAACCAATTAGTTTATTACGTTTAATTTAATTTATTTTTTGATACCCTTTATTACTACTTTTCGCTTGGAAAATACCTACAAATTTATTTGTTGGTTAATTTTTTTATGAAAATATGAACCACTTTTAGTATAAAATATAAAGCAACAATCAGAAGTGTACTTATAATGGATTAGAAGCTATTTATTGGGAGTTACTAAGGTGCTCTACTTATCGATCTCTCAGAGGATAATGGATGTTCGCTACCTCTCTTTTAAACCTTACTTAAGAATACTTGAGGCAAAAGGATTGCAGTATTGTACAATATTTAGTACCAACATTTTTAAGAAAGGCGAGGTTTGCGATACATGGTCATATATTGAACTTGAAAAAGTCTAAGACTACACATACACGGATGGTGGAGGAACTATTTATTTATTAAATAGGGGACACAACATAAAAATAGTACTTTTTGTAAGCTGTCAAAACAAACATTTTTATTGAAATTGTATTAGAATTTAATGAAATGACGCCGTAACTTATCGAGAGACTAATTTTCAACTAAACCGCAACACTCAGTTTTCAGTGTGCCGCCGAATTTCGTCATATCTAGGAAAAAAATGAAATATTAAAATCGTACAGAAGGTTGTCTTTATAATATGAGACATATGGAGTACACCTGGAAAAATATTATAAAAAGGCGTGGAATCATATGGTGAGAATACTATGTAGTTGCATCATAGTCGGTAACGCCAGTCGTCTACCAGTTAAAATTACCTCAGCGTAGCCTCTACTGCGAAGGGGCTTACTGTTATGAATTTTATCGCGCTATATTTACTTATGTATTATTTTCCCAACAATACAAGCAGTTTGCTGTGCCTGGTCATGGAAGATGTAGTGACATCAGGACGTCGAGTACCTTAGTCCAACGTGACCATGAATGCTGCAAACCTCTTGAAACATCGGATATATTAAAAAAAATATCAAAAAATATTCATTCAAAACTATATCACGCGTGTAAATATAAATGATCCCGAATTTTAAATATCCCTTTTGAAAATCCATTTTGTCCAAATTTTTTAAGGAATACATTTACTTCGTAGAAAATACATAACTATTCATAAACGCTCCGGTATCACGAATAATAAATTTATTTATGCGGGTCTTTTACTCGGGATTCTTCGATATAGAGCTTTATTAAACTAAAAAAGTAACGAATACTGTTGGGTTGGCCTGACCGAAACGGCTTCCTAAGCCGGGATTACCCGACTCTGCCGAGTTGTTTACTTAATTGTGATCCTTGCCTAATATAAAACATTATAATCAGGTTTTCAGGTGATGTTTATTATTTTTAAATGTTAGAAATTCATCATGTATTGTTGAGGTCTTTCATAATATATATTCACAAGTGCATGGATAAAATAGAATCGGGTTAATTATTCGTAGGCTACTCAAATTCTTGCTCGGATTCAAACCCGCGATCTGGAGCGTCATAGCCAATGCGCTACCGAGCCGTTAATAGTGTATTTTTGCATGCGGCTCACCTGATGATGTCTACCACCGTCCATCAACTACTGTAACACCAGGGGAATCGGATGTTCTTGAAGGTCCCTAAGTCGTATCGGTCCGGAAGAATGGCGGAAGAATCAAAATTCCTTGTGATTCGAAACATGTCCCAGCTGGAGCCAACATACGAGTATTATAATAAGTGACGAAAACTGGAGCTCCTTTTAATTGCTAACCAAGCTTACCACCTTAACCTAATTCTAATTCTCAGGGCAGACAACTATTGTGGTTAGATGTGAGTGTTTATTAGCATCAACTATAGCATCACTACGTGTGTACACTAGCACACGACCACTGTCGGGTACAAAACTCCTCTCATTTCTTCGTACAGCAGTACGTGTTGGTTAAACTTTATATGTTCCGAAAATATTTTATTTCTGGGACATCTAGTCTTTCCTACGATGTTTTCTCTTAGTGTCGGACACGTTGTAAATCATCACTTACAATTGTAATTAACAGTTTATTTGGCACCAGCGGAAGTGGGACTCGGTTTGCCTGAGTACTTTGAGATATTCTGCAATCTTTTAAAAGTATTTGTGTTAGTGTTATTGTTAAATAATTATATGTAGTATATTAATTACACCGTGTCGGGTCGGTGTAAGAATATTCATTACCCGGGTAAGAAGATTCGGTTCCGCGGGTATCGTAAGATGCGAAAGAAGGAAACTTGAAGATGAGCTGCAGCGTCTTGATACAATAAAAAGAAGTTGGTTGCCAAATCGAATGTCAAGCGCGACAACTGTTGCGAAATCTCGCCTGTGAGACAATCTATAGAAAAGGTCTATGTACGGCGGCTGGATTTTTCATAGGCTATATAACATTAACGGTTATATTAAATTTTGATAAATTATACCTAACGGTGTAAGGATGAGTAAATTTTTTGTCGTAAGTCACGGTAAGATAACAAGTTGATGAGAGTGCACTATTTTTTGTTTCCTTTTGATTTTACACAAAGAGGCGCTCGCAGAGATTCTATTTAAGTGTAGTTTACAATAATTAATAGAATCAGCCGTTACTTTGCGGAAATCTATTATATAAAAGCTTTTAAAAAGTTACTTCGCAAACATCCGCTCTATAAAATATAATAATGTGTTTTACCTAGTATGAAGAGCACCTTCCGCCCTCACTCAATTGCGTGCACCATCCCCGTCACCACTAATCCCAGAACTACTACTCCCAACACCACTAAACTAGGAAAGACACACCACTGACGACAATATTATACGACACGTGTTTCGCCTCTACACGAGGCATCCTCAGGTGATGTAGACTCTGCGGTGGCTGACCGTTAAGTGACCGTGTTTTGGCTCACCGCTCACTTCCCTAGTGTAGTGGTGTTGGGAGTAGTGGTGCTGGGATTAGTGGTGACGGGGATAGTGCACACAATTGAGGGAGGGCGGGGGGTTCTCTTCATACTAGGTAAGACACATCATTTTATTTTATGGAGCGGATATTTGCGAAGTAACTTTTTAAAAGCTTTTATAGTAGTTTACAACGCAACAAGCCGTAGTATTCATGTTATCGCTTTCCATGAGCGAGAAGGTAACCTTTTAAATTACATCAGACGTGACTTAATTTAATATGAAAATTTACGTGCAGGGTACGACGCCCTTTAGTAACAAATTCCGATACAAAATTAAATTTCCGCCACATCTAAGCATGAGTGGCGTACAATTTTACAAAATAACTTCAAGACTTGTACATATTTTCGATTGCGGTTTGTTACTACGCGACAAGCACAGAGAACAAACAGCACGTTAATTTTATCTCGCTTACCATTCAACAATAAATTTGATATTGCAAAAAGATGAAAGGCTAAACGTTATAATGGTGTTTTTATTAGCCTTTTACGTAAATTTAGGTCTACGCTGCAGCGTAAATGGGCTAAGACTGAAGAAAGTCTGCGCTACTACAAAATATCAGCGTAAAGTGATGATGCGAAATCCTTTTTTATTTGGTCTAAGCATCGTTTAGGATTTACACAGTTCAGTATTACAAGGTTAGGGATGACATCGCCAGTATTACAAGGTTAGGGATGACATCGCATTTGCGTTTCGATTCTTAATCAAAGAAAGTTGTCTGTGGGTGACATTATTTGCTTAGTTATATGGTGGGATGTGGGTTCGTTCGTTACCCTTACGTATTTTTCCATGGAAGGAAAAGGGGAGATTTGCCGTAGAACAAGTTAGTACTAATAATGTAAATGTGCGATGTTATATATGATATTCACCATCTGCAACAATAGTACTTTTAAACCCACCGCTGGTGTAGGTAGGTCTTTTCTAGAATGCACCAAATACCAAAGATTACTGTTACCGTTACAGCCTATTAAAGTTCACTGCTGAACTATGCCTCCCTCATAGATCTCCTCAAAAAGATTTTGTTACGTGGTAGAGCCATGCTGCAGCTGTATTAGTAGTATAGTTGTAGCATAAATGGGTCGGCTCGACCGGGGTTGTGGTATGTTTTGTATGGTGAGTGTAGAGAACCGGAGACCCTTTTTACTGGAAATAAGGCATTCCATCTTAGCTCTCACGGGTGACAACGCATCTGCATTTTGATTTATAATCGAAGATAGATGTAGATGTCTATGGGCCGCAGCAACCAATTACCATCAGGTGAACTATGTGGCTCGTTTGTCACCCTTATCATATTAAAAAAAAGAAAAAAAACAACAGCAGCCCATCTCTTAATTTTTTCCGTCCGTCACCTCTAACGACACCCACGGGATGGTATGGGATAGTGAATATTCTTACACCGTTACTCTACGGAAATAATTAAAAATTTCGTACAACTGATTTCAATATAAATTATTAAGAATAACTCAAAAACTATTGATCAGATCTTGATCAAATGTTTATGGAACCACATGTGAAGTACCAGTTTTTAAATAAAAAAATAATAATCGAAATCTATTCACTCAGAAAAAGTTATCAGGTAACACACATAAAAAACATAGTCGAACTCAGTACCTCCTCCTGTTTGAAGTCGGTAGAAAATAACAAACATTACTTGAAAAATTTGCCCATGCTTACCACCGGGTATGGTCAATCTGATCTGGACACCAAGCTCTTTCCTATTTCTGTCGCTAAATAGCAGCGCCTGCACTGCTATGTTCCGGCCTGAAAGGTATAGAGAACCAATATACGAGTAATTGTAGACTGTGAGGCATTCCACCTTAGTCGTCAGATGTGACAACACATCTCCAGCTTTCTTTGTTTAAATTTAAAGTAGGCTGCAGGTTTTCATGGACTGTACTAATTACCATCAGGTGGACTGTAAGTTCATTTGTAAAACTTTAGTTTTATAAAAAAAAAATCAGCGACAGCAATATTGTATAACCGTGCTTCCTCTACCATTCCGATGTGACTTTTAGCTTCGAGGAAGTTTTGTAACTCTGACTCAAACTCGGAAGTTTTGAATTGATGCAATCCGAGCAAATATACAAGTTAAAGTTAGTGAATAATCGAACCCTAAGATGTTTTTGTTAAAAATAGCACAATACTAAGGCTAATAATAAATTATCATCTCTAAGGAGTAAGGTTTGATTGATATGAAGGAAGGCCCATAATATCCTCATGGTTATTATAGGTCCACATATCATTCAAACCTGACACAGTAGTGGATGTGTTGCAGAGATATTGGCGGCAGAAATAACTAAGAGAGTTTTTTTTATCTACCCGCAACATTTCAGAGCTGGAAATAGGCCGCGTATGGGAGTTCTAAACTTCTAAACACCTAAAATACTTGGCAACCTCTCATCTCAGAGGTACCTCGCGACTGAACTAAGTGCGGAAGTATTAGTCTCTGAGTATTACGTATTTGTGTCATTTGGGGTAGAGACTGTGAGTCCGTTAAGTCCATGATAATTTGACAATTAGGGTCGTGATCCTAAAGAAACTGTATCCGCGACTTATCGTCGCCGCTGGTGATAAGAAACCTTATACTTTTATACAGCGATTCAGCAACGAAATGCAGCCAGTGTTCCTGGCATAATACTGCGGGAAGTAGGACTGTGTGATAATTTTTTTTTATTATAGTTACAAATATTGTAGAATGTTGCGTAAATAAATATAGGTGTATTGAAAAAGACTTCACCAGGATAAAAACCCTGTCACGCAATAACCGACGCCGTAGCGAAATATTTACTTTTTACGAATAAAACTTCTTCTATTTAAAGTTAGCACAGACTTATATTTTGAATAAAGGAATGAATGCTAGCCGTGTAACCTATTTCACGTTCGTAATGTCCTGACTAATTGCACCGGCATATAAATTAGAGCACCGAACAACACGGCGTTGAATGATGAGGCTATTTGTTCACAAGATGGACGGGCAGCCAAACTGATCGCTTTTATGTAACTTACGCGCCAACGAATCGATTGTCAGTTGATATATTTCAAAATAAATTTCGACTCAAATTTTTTAGCATAGGTAAATTAAATAGTTAAAAATTTGTTTACTAAATTACGGTATATTTATTTCATAAAATTAGTGGTGATATAATACAAGAGGGAAATTGTAATTCGCAATACAAGTGTGTCGAGATATTGTTGACGCCAGCAATGACGTAAACTTCCAGAAACGTCCATCATTTTTATATTGGCGTCATTCCGTTTTAATTGGATAAAAACAAAAAAAAAAGGTGTTAAATTGCTAGTATGATGTTCTTAAAAGCTACTCTCAAAATGTCACAACCTAGGTAGTCAAAACATAATTTAATTTAAAATTGCAATATCATATGTGAAAAACAAACAGAGTAACACACGAAGGTTTTCTGGATTGTATTGTAAAAGGAATTTTTATTTTTTGAGGATGCATGCATGGTACTAGGACTATATCGTCAAAATTAATTTCAGAGGGATATCTTTCAACCAATGAATCAATGAACAAACTGATGTTAGAGATTTGTCTATAAAATTTTTAGTCTGCTATAACAGTTACTTAGGAGGAATGGATACAATATTTCCCATATGTTTGGCTGCTACAAAAAAGAAATCCGAACAAATAGCGCCGTTGACGGTTGCACAAACGCATAGATATAAAAATTCCTTCGAACCCAATCTATTTCAGTTCATTACCAAAATTAATTTATTGCAATCAGTAATATTAACAAAAAACCTTTTCAAATGTTGACAGAAAAATTATGCGAAAAGATATACAAAAGAAAATGCAAGTAGATAAAATAATTTCACAATGTGAAAACGATATTATTATGGTCCAGGAATGCGCACAATTTTAAGCAGCATTGTACGCAAAATATTTTCTTCTACAATTCTTTAAACGTATGTAAGCAAACATTGATATATTTACGTTTTCAAAATATTTATTAATAAATTAAAATATTATGCAAATCAGTTTCGTCATTCATTATATTTCTAATTTGAGAATAGCATATTTAAAGAAGATTATATTTTGAGAAAAGCATATTTTGAACAATATCATGAAATAACACCGTTACAAAAGGAGTTAAATTTACAAGTACTGTTACGATTTTCTAGAATTTTGCATAGCTTTACTGTTAATTCTAAAATCCTGTTATTTTGCTCCCCTCTCTATCCCCTTTCTCGGAATACCTTTTTCTCTGAGAAATACCAGTGCAGTGTTGCTACTGTATTATGATTTAACATATGGATAACTTTCTCAAAAACCAAAAAAAAAACAAGAATTAAGGCAAGCAGAAAAGTCTATGTTAGGTTGCATTAAATCGAATTTAATTTAAATGTAAAATGAACGGATGTGGATTGAATATGTAATACTATATATTGAAATATGATTTTACACACATGAAATACCTTTCGGTTTAATCGCATATCTCTCGAGACGCTCGGTCTCGATTCCATAAGTGACTCTGTAACTCGGAGACGTAGCGGCCATTAATAAGATTAGAGCAGAACGGCGAAGTGGATGGCCAGGCAATTTGTGCACTATTACTACCATAATAGTACTTAAAGGAATATAATCCAATAACTGTATTCACATGAAAGGATTTTCCCGCGTTATATTGCATTGTACAACAAACTTAAAATGAACTGCGATATAGTATAAAGGTGCATTTAGTAATATAGTAGCAGTAACAACTAACAACAACGGCATCCAATAATAATTTTATCGGCCATTTTTATTGCTATGTTTTTGTAATTTTGTGCTTTTAGTTTACTGGATAATCATACTTATATGTATGTGTACTACTTATAGTATTCATTTGGCTTCAGCACAAATGGGTCGGCTCTTTCGGGGAAGGACCGCGCCTTCACAGAATAACGTCAGTGTAAAATAGAAGTTGTGTTTCGTATAGTTAATGACCTTAACTATACGAATACTACTGTATATAGTATATACTATAGCACTGGCAAGGTGCGGAACGCGAACTTAAAAGGTCGTTGGTTCGAATCCGCCATTCGACTACTGTCGTGACCTACTCCTAACACAAGCATTTTAAGCTTACCAGGAGTGGTTAAACGAAATATTAATAATATTAATAGCATTACTAGTTAAAAAGAACGCAGACCATTTTACTGGTAACAAGAACAAAAACAGAACAGAACTGAATATGCCCAACATCTTAGTCGCAGACTTAAAAATACTGTTGCTGTTAATGTTTATTTAACTTAATGTGTCAAAATTATTGTTATACGCAGTATGTGCTGCTTTTATTGTGACTTTTATGTAGGTTGAAAATCTTTATCATTGTTATTATCTTTGATCAATGACAGTTATAAATTTTAAAATTGATGTCAGAAATAAAAGAAAATGCTGAAAATGCTCTTAACAAAGTTTATTTTCTGTCGTGACTTTTTATAATATAAAAGACACGGATGATCTTATAGTCTATCTCATGTTAAGTGGCTACTGCACGGATATCATGTGCTGGGGGCAAAAAATTTATACCCCGATTATATCCACTGACAAGAGATAAAATTATCTTGTCCTTATGCCAAAGCACGGTAACGGAGAGAACTATATCCCCGTTTGACATAACGAGTAGACATATATCCCCCGTCCGTAGCATGGAGCAAAAGGAAAGATAAACAATTATGCTTATTATATTGAATAACAATTTTATTCTAGTTCATTGGACGTGGGTTTATGTTTATAATCATTGAAAAAATCTATCTAAGTCCAAGTCTATCTCCCATTTTATCTACTGTGGATATTATATCCACTTGTGTGCCCATGTTCGAAGAGTGGATAAAACTAAGCGAGGGGATGAACATTTTCTCCTTTCCCCGGGGATAAAATTGTCTCCTGCCCATGCTAGCCCAGCTGTAGTTCATAGGTACCTGCATTCAATTTTAATTAAACTAGGCTACAGAAAACCTTTGAAGACTAATATGAAATTTCTCACAAGTTGTATTTTACTGGCTCTTTACCGAAAGGATAAAAAAGGAATCTGAGTAGTGGTTGAATAGCCCGATGACAATAATCGTTACGAGAGAGGTACCAACAGAGACGGATTCCTTGCCTGGCAAAAGCTTTATCCTTAAAACCATATATTAGGTTAAAAATTATTATTTTGTTGTTTATAACAGAGTTACTTGATTTATAATATTTATATTCTACCTTTTTAATTTCTACATACATACATACATACATATAATCACGCCTCTTTCCCGTAGGGGTAGGCAGAGACCACTTCTTTCCACTTGCTACGATCCTTACATACTTGTTTCGCTTCGTCCACTTTCATTATTCGGTTTAGGCTACTATTGACCTGGCCTTTTTTCAAGACGTCCCTGATTTGATCTAGAAACGTCTGCCTAGGTCTACCCCTTCCAAAACTTTCATACACACTCGCCTTATACACCTTTTTCGTCAAACGTTCTTCATTCATTCTGTGGACATGGCCAAACCATTTCAGCATACCTTTCTCAATTTTTGACACTACATCTTCTTTCAGACCGTTTTTACGGACAAGCAGACATTTTTAATTTCTAACTGGTCTAAAATGGAATAACACACACACACACACACACACACACACACACACACACACACACACACACACACACACACACACACACACACACACACACACACACACACACACACATACACACACATATATATATATATATATATATATATATATATATATATATATATATTAATAAATTTAAGATATTTTCGATAACATGATTTAAGATAAGATTACAGTATACGTCTCTCAGCATCGTATCATAAAAAGTTAACATTTTTAATTCTGATGATCGTGGTAACAATTGAATTTATGAGGCAGTTCATAAATTTAGAGATTTTGCGCCCACCGTAAATATCACAGTTGGCGCAACTCGAGCTTGATCCCTGCTGACATCAATCAAATTATTGATTGCAATTATAAATGCTGATTTACCCCGTGTTAAGCGTGGAAGAAAACACCTTGATGAAACCAGCATGTCTGAGAAATTAAAAAAATATTGTGAAAATATGTGTAGTCCGTCAACACGCATTGGGGCAACTCGGTTAAAACATCCTTGCCCTAAAATCCTCTCAAATATGTGTGCAGGCATGTGCTCATGTGTGGGACGCATACATGTTAATTGTAACTTTTTTGTCAATTTCTTTTAACTTCAGGAAAACCTTATTTAAACTTTATCATGACATCAAATCACCATATACTGAAAGAAACGCAAAGTTTCAAACTTCAAAATCTCTGTTTCAACTTTAGCGAAAAACTTCGCGGGCGCAGCTTTTCACTTAGTACTTCCTTCTGTCTTGTAACTTTTATATATTGGAGGGTGTAACATAGGGAAGTTATAATATTTTTAGATTGAATAAGAATAACGTAATAATTATTTACCTACAAGAAGAAAACAACCTTATTAGTACGTTAAGTTAATTAATTTTGGTGAAATCAGGTACTTGTAGAACTGCTACACTGATATACTTACATATCGTACATTTATATTATATAAATTAATATTATCTTTCCCTTAGTTTATGGCATTCGGGTAATGATATCGAAAACAGGCAACATCGTCGAGACTTGATTTCCGTGATGGATGAGTTATCGATATACATAATTAATACATACATACATAAACACTCACGCCTGTCACCCAGAGGGGTAGGCAGAGACTACGGACTTCCATTTGGCGCGATCCTGACACACCTCTCTCGCCTCTTTCACATCCATATATCTACGCATACACGCTCGTCGGTTAAGGGTACTCCTAATCTGGCCCATTTTCAATGTATCGCCGATCTGGTCGATAAACCTTCGTCTAGGGCGTCCCTTCCCGACCCTGCCGTTCACTTAATTAATTTTATTCGAAACCCTCTGGGTGCAGATTTTACTCGCTCTTATCCAAGTTTTCTTAAATCTGGTATCAGTATGTCATTTCCAGTAAATAACTTATCATACTATTTACAAACAAGAAAACCTCTATCGACTAAACGATTTTAGAAACAAAACGACTATCTACCTATGACGAAAGTTTGCATTTACTGTAAATTGAGGAAATAGAAAAGGGCGCCCGAGGGAACTTGTAACATACTAAGGAAGGTTCTATTGATTCCAGACTAAAATCCACCAGGGCCTCTTCAAATTCATACTATTTGAGTCAATAATATCGCATTGCAAATAACTTCTTTTGGATCACACTCCACCCTAACTGAAGAATTGGTGGTCCATTTCATTTTTCTCTTGACAATGATAGACTTGAGAAAATGATACATCCCAATTTCAAAAAAATATATAATGTCAATACTTAGGAGTAGGCAATACATTAATTAAAAGAATTTAAAATATTAATCATATTTGTATGTGCAAAAAAGAATAAATACGACTAAATAAAAAAATTAATAAATTATAAGTTTTCTGGTAATGCTAATCCCAATTTCATTAAATACTTATATGTGGCTGTACAAAAAGAAGAATTTGGTATTTGTCCTTACGTTTGCGAACCCGGCAATTCATTAATAATATTAAAATATTTAAAATATTACTCATATTTGTATGTAAAATAGCTCCTCGATTGCATTTTTTTTTATAGGATAGGGTGACAAACGAGCACACAGTCCACCTGATGGTAAGTGGTTGCTATATGCTATATCTACATCTATCCTCGTTTGCGAATCAAAATGCAGATGCGTTGTCACCCGTAAGGTCTAAGATGGAATGCCTCGTTTCCAGTAAAAAGGTTCTTCGGTTCTCTACACTCACCACACGAAACATAACAGTGTTAAGCTGCTATTTTACGCTCGTATTTTGTGAGAGCGTGGTCCTTCCCCGGTCGAGCCGACCCATTCGTGCTACAACTATACTACTAATATAGCTGCAGCATGGCTCTATAACGTAAAAATCGCATGCGATGGAAGTGAATAAAAATGACTATAAATAATTAGTTGCGACCTACATTCATACCAAATGATACAACACCTATCTACTAATGCAAAAAAAAAAAAGATAAATACGAATAAATAAAAAAAAATCATCAGTTTTCTGGTAATGTTAATCACAATTTCATTACCTACTTACATATATGTGGCTATACAAGAATCAATATATTGATAATAAGCTTAAAATAGCTATAGAAAAAATTCTAAATTTAACTTTAAATACAACAGCCTGGACTCAAGTTAACTTTATCCATAAAATTTGATGGTAGGTATTGGCGTGAGAAATCTTTCTAGCGTTGCATTGCCTGCTTTCCTTGCTTCCGTGCATAGTGTCAATGACTTATGTAACACAATTTTAAAGAATAAAGTAGACCTGTGCTTTGCTTTGCTTTGCTACGGGGGCAGGGTATACATGGCAAGCGCGGTGTCCCGGTGAAAATGTTCCACTGGAAGTTAACCAACAAAAACTGGGATATTCCGTTGGTACAGAGCGTGCAGATAGATTTGTTTCATAATTTCCATAGTGATCAAGATAAGGCACGCCTTCTAGCTGTTTCGAGTAAGGAATCTAGTCACTGGTTACACGCTTTACCATCATGTAATCTCAGCACATTACTTGATGGGGAAAGCTTACGCATTGCCGTAGGAATCCGACAAGTAGTGACGATTTGTCAACCCCATCAGTGCCCCTGTGGTAGCAGCGTCGACAAGTTTAGGCTCCACTGACTTTCATGTAAGAAAAGTGCTGGTAGGTTTTCACGGCACGGTTCTGAAAGATGTCATCCGAAGGGCTCTTGTCTCTATAAATGTTCCCTCGGTTTTAGAGCCTTGTGGAATATTTAAAGACGATGGCAAGAGATCCGACGGTATGACATTGGTCCCTTGGGAGAGATGTAAAGCCCTAGTGTGGGATGCTACTTGCGTACACACGCTGGCGGCCTCTCATCTCAAGGGTACCTCGTTTAGAGCCGGGGCGGCATCAGAGGCAGCTGAACTGAGTATGTGGCGCAAATATGAGTCTCTGAGAGATGACTACATATATGTGCCATTTTCTGTAGAAACGATCGGTCCGTGGGGTCCACGTGCGGTGAAGTTCGTAAAGGAACTCCATCTGCGGCTGGTCGTTGCTGCTGGTGATAAGAGGGCTGGTTCTTTTCTCGCTCGAAGGCTAAGTATATCCCTTCAGCGGGGAAACGCAGCCAGCGTTCTTGGCAGGATACCGCGGGAAATAGGACTGTGTGATAACTAAATTACTAATTTTAGTTTTTTTATTATAGTTTTTAAAATTTGCTGTCACGAATTAATGTCACCCGATAACCAGGAATCTGAATAGTAATAGTCAAATGGATCTATTTTCCTCTGAACAAGGTTTTTGCGTAAGAAATACATCGTAAAGGTAAGGTAAGTATTTTTGTATTCAAATAATGGATGATATTTGTATCCATAGTCTCTACTATAAAAGAACTTAGACCCTTTTTTCAAATTTAAGGTAAGTCACGTTCGATATATTATATTGTAATATATTTATGATTGCCGTAATTCTATTGGTCTTTATAATACAATATCATTTGTGTAAATATCATTACAGCATTACAGAATATCACAAGTCTACTTTTGACTTTTCTACCACTATACATTTTAGTGACTTATTTGGGTTATTACTTATTATTATTTATTGGTACTACTTCCAGTAGTTGTTCGGAACACTAAGCTCGAAGTTGTTGACGAGTATGTTTACCTGGGACAAATAGTCCGACTAGGTAAGTCCAACTTCGACCGAGAGTTCAATCAACGGATTCAACACGGCTGGGCAGCGTTCGGGAAACTACGACACATCTTCTCGTTAGACATACCTCTCAACCTGAAAACGAAATTGTACAATCAGTGCGTGATGCCAGTGATGACTTACGGATCTGAAATGTGGTCCTTCACTGCTGGCTGTATGAGGAAGCTCAAGGTCGCTCAGCGAGCTATGGAGAGGGCTATGCTCGGGGTTTCTCTGCGTGATAAACTTAGAAATGAGGATATCCGCAGTAGAACCAGAATAACCGACATAGCCCAACGGATTAGTAAGCTGAAGTGGTAGTGGGCAGGCCATATAGCTCGAAGAACCTACAACCGATAGGGAAGAAAGGTTCTTGAGTTGCAGCCTCGTACCGGTAGGCGAAGTGTAGGGCGACCCCCCACTAGATGGAGTGCCGACCTGGTAAGACATGCAGGAAGTCGATGGATGCATGTGGCTTAGGACCGTGCTTTGTGGCATTCCTTGGGGGAGGCCTATGTTCAGCAGTGGACTTATGAAAGACTGTAATGATTTCTTTTTTTATAGGATAGGGTGACAAACGAGCACACAGTCCACCTGATGGTAAGTGGTTGCTGTGGCCCATAGACATCTACATTTATCCTCGTTTGCGAATCAAAATATAGAAGCGTTGTCACCCGTGAGGACTAGGATGGAATGCCTCATTTCCAGTAAAAAGGGCCTCCGGCCACCTGCACTCACCAAGCGAAACGCAGAGGTAAACCTCTACTTCACGCTGGTATTCTGTGAGGTCGTGGTACCACCCCGGTTCGAGCCGGCCCATCCGTGCGACAGCAAAAGCTGCCGCCTGGCTCTACCACTATTAATGATGATGATGATGATTTATTGGTACTTATTGCCAAAATAAGTTGGCCTTTGTATTAAAATATCTTAGTGCCATAAATAATTTTCTATCTGTCTCTCCATTTAATTTGGCAGAAAATGATTATATATTTTAATAAAATAATATTACATCATTATTTATCATTGGTATGTTGTCTTAAATTTGCAATATAATATTCAAATTTCCTAACCGAGAGCACTGAATTGTGTGTTACATCGCTCGTAATTATTTTACGAATATTCACTGTTTTCAAACAACTGACGCATGGCATTGACGTTGATAATTCCGGTGCTGAGGCTGTTTCATAAAATAACAGTCGAAATTGAGTCTTGACTGATGAATATACTTAGTTTATATTTACTTTCAGGCTGCTATGCTGATAAAGCGATAGGTTCCAGTTTTGTAAAGTAGTAATAAAATTTTGGGAGATTTTGAAATATTAAAGCACTAGGGTAGGCACTCCAACACGAGTATATGAATTACTCTCTGTGTTTGTTTCACCAACACTTTATGAAAATATATAGAAATACCAATTTAACATTTTTGGCTAGTTTTCTAGACCGAAATGACTTAGAGACCTTTTTTTTATAGGATAAGGGTGACAGACGAGCACACAGTCCACCTAATGGTAAGTGGTTGCTGCGGCCCATAGACATCTACATCCATCCTCGTTTGCGAATCAAAATGCAGATGCGTTGTCACCCGTGAGGACTATGATGGAATGCCTCATTTCCAGTAAAAAGGGCCTCCGGCCACCTGCACTCACTAAGCGAAAAGCTAAAAAGCTGTGTGTGCTGGCATGAAATACTGGGACAGTATTTCATGCCGGCACACACAGTATTTCATGCCGGAGACTTTGTCCAACAAAGTCTCGACTTCAGGCACAAGTTTGTCCCGGTACTCTGCGACATTTTCCCGAGAAATATTGGCACGGCCGATGTATAAAGCATCAACAGTGCTGTCATCCGAATAGCAATGAATGTTACTGGTTTGCAACATGTCATTGATATGCAGAAGAAACAGTGTTGGCGATAGCACGCAGCCTTGTGGAAGATAACACCAGCGTTAATGGGCTTGTGATCGGAGCATGCACCGTCTACTACGACATTGATGCTCAGATCTGCAAGAAAACTGATGATCCAATTGCACAATTTCTCGGGAAGCCCATAGGAAGGAAGTTTCGTAAGAAGGGCTTTGTGCCAAACCCGATGGAAGGCCTTCGCTATGTCCAAACTAACGGCCAACGCCTCCCCCTTGGACTCTACATGGAGGTGGAGGCCATTTATAAATTATGTAACCCAGAAGATCACCAGCCGAGCGAAGGCGACGGAAACCGTACTGAAGGTCACTAATCAGCTGGTGATCTTCAAGGTACCGCATGAGCTGGCTGTTAAAAATGGACTCCATTATTTTAGAGAATAAAGAGGTGATGGCGATAGGTCTATAGTTGGACGGATCAGAGCGGTTACGTTTTTTAGGGATCGCGTGCACGAAAGCTGTCCTCCATGATTTCGGGACTACGCTTAAAACCGGTGCCAAATATGGAGCACACGTCTTTAGCACAATATGAGGGACGCCATCAGTCCCACTCGACTTGTTGACGTCCAGGTAGAGTCTGCGCACCAAGCGTTGGGTAAACAGCACATCCTGCATGGAGCACTCACACCGCGGAATGGTTAGCGGTGTGTTCCCCCCGTCATCAAGAGTTGAGTTCGATGCAAAGAGAGAGCCCAGCAGATCGTCTTTGTCCTTTACGGCATGGGCCAGTGAGTTGTCCTCCCTGTGCAGAGATGTGAGAGATGGCTATTATTACGATAGCTAAGTGTAATATTACAAAACATACCTATGATTTATTTGGACTGATTTTTATTATTGGTCCAGTGCGGTCGTATCCTATGATAGATAATGCAACTCTGGTGCGCGTCTCTGCAAACTTGTAAGACAATATCGTGCAATAGGACTATGTTATTATCTGCTTGAGCAAGAGCGGTTATTATAACTAAGATTATAGTTTACTTAGGCATTATTAGCTGATGTAATATATAATAAATTATTATAATTGAAAATAGACCTATATTATTATTAATAATATAGGTAAAACCTATTATGTTTGCAGTTTCATTAAATACCTACTATGATACTTCACAAACTACAACATTTCTAATCAGTCTTAAAATATCTTACCTACAATATATACAATAAATAATCAAATAAGACCTTTGTTTCTAACAAACAAAAAATTACAATAATTGTAATAATGTAACGATAACAAGTTCAGCTTTGCCTGACCGCGGAATAACTTCAGAATAACTTCGGCTTTGCAGTTTTCTTTGTTGCGGTGTCCTCCCTTTGCTTCATAAAGGTAAAATTTTGCTAAATAATCCTTGCCCATAAGTTATTTTCATAGAACGATGTTCTTATGTTCGTTTATGATGGTCAAAAAGGCTTTTGTTTTACCCAGACATAAAATAATCAAAAGTTTGAAAATCATATAGCAATTTTTTATGGCTCCGTAGCGCAGTGGCTTAGTATTAAGTTACGGCGCTAAGGGCCGCGGGTTCGAATCCCGCTCGGAAGAAGTATTTGTACGACCTACAAGTAATTGTTCCGGGTCTGGATATTTGTCCTTGTGTACTTTATGTATGTAAACTGCCTCTATTAAATTACGGCAAATAAAAATACAAAAATAATTACAGCGATGTCAAAATCAGGAATTTTCCGCAGCTTGTACGCGTACCTACTTAGAAACTTTTGACAGTTGTCCGGCCCATGTAAAATTTATTTCGAATCACTGTAACTACAGTAATTTACTTGAAGTAACATTTACGCTGAGGGGCTGGAAACATTAATTTACGAACTTTTAATTGACTTTATATGTTGTCTCGTTTTACGTTACACAATATAATTCGAATATTATATTATGCAAAATGTTATTATATACAATATTATGTATAATATCATTGTGTACACTGTATATAATACAGATTACGTAGATAAAAGCAAAGCTAAATGTTGGTACATTAATTCACTAACTAAACCTTTCATTTAATCAAATTTAGATATTCTACATCCTGCATAATATTATGTCACTTATGAGCACGTATAAGTTGACTGTTAGCGGTACACAAAGCGTTTGTAATTATTTTTTTTAATTTATTTTAACAAATATAAACAGATACAATAAATATCAGCATCAGCATAATTATATGTAGCTATCATTTCGAAAAGTCACTCAGTCTGTGTCCCAAATCCTAAGACTTTATAACAGAAGAGTTAATAACAGAATAACGCTCCAGAACAGTCGTACAGGAACGATGTTTAAGATTTGTGTAAGAATATGCACTACCCCATATCATCCCATGAGTGTCGTAAGAGGCGACAAAGAGAAACAAACTTGAAGAAAGGCAGCGGCGTCTTCCTAATAACAACAAAAAATATAAAAATGTGGTTGCTAACCCGCCCAGAAAGCGTTACAACTATTGAAAATATCTCCTCTATAAGGCAATCTATGGGGAAGGCCTATGTTCAGCAGTAGACTTTAATATGCTACTTTAATATATATGTATATTCATTGCTTTAATCTTTTTGAGGAACGTACAGTAAAAACCGTTACGGCCACTATGAAACTTACACTATAATCATTCTTACGAAAATTCTTTTATTATGTTCCAATAATACATTCTCATTTGTTTCAAATGTACCTGTTTACGATATAACATTTAAGAATAATATTAGATTTCAATTTAGAATTGCATGACATAAGTGTAAACTCAGCTTTAAAGTAGTTAGAAAAATAAATATGTGCACTCGGATATATCTTAACCTGTTGCTCTAGATTCCCGAGGAAGATAAATAAGGACTTTATTTTACGATTCCCTTGTTCCTTTTACTTTATCATATACTTCGAATTCTTTACGAACGTGCGCTTGTGCCAATGATCTCACCGAAGAAAGCGGTGTGTCAACATACAACACTCACTTCAAAACAAATAGTGCTCAAGCCTTCTCAGAAAAACTTAAGGAGTTATGAATAAAGATTTTATGTATACAGTATAAAGTCGGAAAAAATAGCCATTTTTCAAAGCCGGAGCGGATCGCTAGTATATAATCTGTAATAAAAAATATTTTACGTTATTTTTAGATACCTACTCGTTAATTAATTATATGTAAGGTAACTGCGGGTAATAAGGCCTGGCTAAGGGAAAATCGAAAATAAAATGAGAGATATCTAATTTGATCTACATATTGAAATAAAAATAATTAGTTTAGTACAGTTTCTATAAAGTATGAATGAATAATTGTAACATTTGCCATAAAGAAAAACAAAATAAAGCATTTCTAACCTTGATAAGAAGGCCTTATTTTACTATGGCAGGGTAATAATGCGTACTGCTTTAACGAACTCAAATAAACAATTTATACGTAATATATGTAATATTTGTCATCAATAACTACATGAATGCAACAATTAAGACTTAAAATTCTAAAAAAAGTATATAAATTGCCTCGCCTAACAGTACTTAAAGTCATTAGTATAATGATGAACAAACTAACATACAAACTCACTCCTCGTGATTATCATCAGTGTGTCGGTTGTGTCTTGAGTTGAGTTGAGTGTTAGGTTGAGTAGAGAATTGGGTTTATTCTAGGGTTGAGTGTTCTCCCAACCAAATGTCTGTCACAGCGGCTAGTTTCAACGAAGACTAGCCCACCAGCACAGTACAGAATTATAGTATCCGAATGTATGCCCAAGCACAGGCGCACTCTCTATTCCCTCAAAATCATCAATAGCAATCCGACACGGTTCAAGAGATCTTAGGCGCAGGACCACAAATTGACACATAATTTAATAGCTTGTAATGTCAAAGCCTTAATTCTTCGACACACTTTGTCTTTGCACTGTTTGGACAGCGAAACAAGGCCTTTTTCTGACTACTACATTCGTTTTATAATGAAAGCGTACGATTTATTTGCATTTATAACATTTTAAAAGCGACATAAAATTAATAATAAAACAAAAAAGGTATACAAGAAAAAGGAGTATAATAAGGCCTATGGTGAAATTTAGTGGGCCCTAATAACCGCCGACCAAGTATTTAAGAAAAACCAAATTAAAAAAAATATTGATCAAGATACGTTACGTAAATCTTCAAGATCAACGAAGCATTTATTCATAAAGATAAAGATTACGATTTTAGATACTAAGTTTAATATTACAAAACATACCTACGATTTATTTGGACTGATTTTTATTGTTGGTCCAGTGCGGTCGTCTCTTATGATACATAATGCAACTCTGGTGGCAGGACGCGGGGTAGCGCGTCTCTGCAAACTTGTAGAGACAATATCGTGCAATAGGGGGCTGTTATTATCTCCTTAAGCTAGTGCGGTTATTATAAATACGATTTTAGTTACTTTAGGCTTAAGTAACAAATATCGTATTTATATAACGCCTGTCGGCTGACAGACGTTATTACCCGCAGGCACCTTAGTTGTTTTGTGTCTTTACAGATTACAAAAATGTAAGTGCTATAGCTCATGTATATTATTTTTTGTGTTTTTGAGTGGGGTTCCTGGATTGTTTAGATACATAATCGACCCCAGTAGCTGTCGCTTTTGTCAAGATCTAAAAATAACCCATGCTAAGCCGGGGCGGATCGCTAGTATATAATATGTAATTAAAATATGACATATAAATAGATTTTATTTATAATGGGGTATAGGTTTCGTTGTAATTCTCACATCTCCCTAATGCGGGGTCTATTTAAAAACAAACGACGCTGCTGGCAAAATTTAGTACGCTTTGAATTATACATTCCACTAAGTAGACCTAGAATTCGTTAATCCGTCAGAGCAGCGATAAGCGGATTTGAACATCATAAATTCACGGGATATGATGTAGCGTGTAACAAAATGGATACCATTTCAGCTCCAAAAGCCCTTTCAATAACGGCTGCCACATAAGTGCTTCCCCCGCTTCAGGAAGCATTAATTTGATTAGAAATGACTAACACGATACCTTGTATGGTATCCTATACTACCACAAATGAAATATACATAATTACATAAAATTCCACGACTTAGTCAGTATAAGATATTAAAAGTGTAATTGCTACATAATAGTACATTTTTATTGTAGGATGATTGAATGTTTTTATGTGTTACAAAGCGTCCACGCAAACAAAATATACAAGTAAGCAAAAAGGGGCCAAAGTGCAGGTAGCGTACAATTTTAACAAGAATTAAAAATATCCGGAATTTATTACATTAATTAATAAATCAATTTCATTTACACTATTTAAATCAAATATTACGTCTATAAGTGTAAATTTTGCTCGAACTATGTAATATTATTTTAAGCCTCGAAGGATATATGTGAGTTAAGGCATGTTATTTTTTTTAAATTAAATATTAAGCTCTTTTGTTTATTATAGTTTTGATTTAACGTGATTGGTTTAAATGTATTTTGTTGTTGCTAAATATTACTTCAAGAGACGGGATAAATCCTTAAAGTAGTCACTTTCAGATCACAAACAAACAGCTTAATACGAGTATCTTAAATCCCTTCCACGTTGAAGGGATTTGTTCCATTTGCCACTCTTGAATCTACGTGAGATTGGCGAAAGTAATCAAAACACCTCAAAACATTGGTAATGTTATGTGTCAAGACCTGGCATATTTTCGTTGGTTTTTTAGACATCTGCTTAAGACGACGAGATACTAGAGAAATATCTGATATCCTGTGCGGTATAACGAGGCTTGCTACTCGATTTACCTAGCGAACGATGGGAAACAGATGACGATTGCAAAATATCTATAATGTGATGCCATTTCGGTTACTAAGTTTAAAAATTCAAACTTAGAAAGAGTCTAGAGCTCATAACGACGGCTATTGTAATAACGATTATATTATAATATTAGCTGTCCCTCGCGACTTCAACCGCGTGGAATTTACTGATTTTTTTCTAAAATAAAAGTATCCTAAGTTACTCCATATAACATCAGCTATCTGCCAGTGAAAGTCCCGTCAAAATCGGTCCAGCCGTTTCGGAGATTAGCCGGAACAAACAGACAGACAGACAAAAATGTTGAAAATTGTCTTTTTATTATTAGTACCGTTTATACTTTCATATGGATTTAGTAAAAAGTATGTTATTTTAACATTACAAACAGACACTTCAATTTTAGTTATTTGTATTGATTAAATCTGGTACCTTTGCACTTATATCTACAGAAATACGTGCAAAAGTTCCTTATGCTTTTATGTAATCTATTATCTAGTTTATAACTTTTTAAAAGGATATTTTTGCTTCTCATTGTTTACATTCAAAACGACGTAAGCGCAATGAGTCAAGTTGTATAAGCTGTGGTACCTACATAATTTGCGTTATTGAACTCCAGTTTTACATGTTTAGATAATGACTTATCTTAATGGTTAGTGGAAGCAACAAAGGCGTTTCTTTTTAACTAATTTACACATGTTTGAAATATGACGCTAACATACTAGAATGAAAATATATGTATAAGAAATTATACCATAATATACGTTTCGTCATCTCCTTTTCTTAAACGTATTTCAATTTACACATTTTTGTAACTCTTTTTATTACCTCTCTTCATACCACTAGAGTTAAAGTGGGATTATTGTGGTTTAAAAAGTAAGCTTCTAACAAATCAATTTGTTCCTGACAAGCCGTTACGGATAAAAAAATTAGCGGGAAAACAAATAAAAACAGCAAACAAACAAAAATAACGACATGTTCGTTCCAATTCCAAAATTACAGTCCTACACATAAAAACATTCCATTTATAAACTTATCATATCTAAAAAATGGCCATACATAGATAATAATAATATTTGTAATTGCCTGTATATTAAAGGCTTTTTCTTTTATTTAGGTACTCTTATTGTGGGTTTTAAGAAAATGATAAAAGGTCTTATACTTTTTTGAAAATATGGTATGAGGTGAGTTTGAGTCCATATGTACTAATTGTTAGATTACATGTGTTTTTTAATCGTGAGATTTCATCATTATCATATAATTTATTGATTCGTCGAATAAAGTAGCGACAGTATATTTTTTTGCATTTCTAGTAGGTACGATTCACGAGATAAGATTTTTTAACAAATATCTGAATGTACTTTGTCATTCGATTAAATACAACTAAATATGAAACAGATTATTTTTTTAATTTTTCGATACGATTTAAAGGTCGCTACCAGTCGTCAAACTTTGACAAAAAGCATTGTACGGCCGCTTAAATAAGTGTTTTAGTAATTGTTCATTTTTGTGTTTACTTAGGATTTTAACTGCAAGTGAATCATGAAAAAACTTCCACCCTTCTTCTGCGCCTACGCGTCTAAATTTAACTTTTTTTTTAATTATATTGTCAGCTGTAGTCGATCTATCGCTGGCCCTCTAGTGGTCCTGATATACAATTATTCGAAAGGTTTAAGAACGATTAAAACACAATTGACCAAGGCGACTACAAAACAATAACTGATGACGCCGTGGCAAACATCCCTGTATAAGTGGCCATAGGCAGGATTTATTTTGTAGAAAAACAACTACAAGTACATGAACATCGAGATGACTATAGAGAATTGTTGAATCTCACGACAATTTTATTAGGAGGAGTTCCTGAAAAAGGCGTTTCATTTAGGAGACCTGCTGCTCTACATCGAGCTAGATGGATGGCAAGAGCCTTGTACTGCCTGAAAATTTACCTATTTAAACATCAATTTAAACTAACCCTCTCGGTAATCCATACGATGCATTTCGGTGAGTGTGCGCAGGAATTACACCATCAGACAACCAAGCGGTCGGCGGGTGTTCAGCCCATAATTTACCGGCGTCTATCTTTCCGTCCGAATACAATCTGGGCGTCATCAAGGCATGAGTGAATAGGCTTTTGTTACGCTAAGACAGTGCAACTGGTAAATTATAATATCTAAGGCTGCATCACCACCTACCAACAGGTGGGATTGTGGTCAAGTACTGGTTTATAATAAGCAACAAAAAAAGAAGGACGAGGAAGCTGTGAGAGAAATATGCCTCTTCACGGTGATTACCTGTTACATAAGGTTTTAAGCCAACAAAAAAAGAAGGACGAGAAAGCTGTGAGAGAAATATGCCTCTTCACGGTGATTACCTGTTACATAAGGTTTTAAGCCTCTTCCGGATGGCCAGCACCTAGAAACGATCTACAATTATTAAAAGACCTTATTTAATTAAAAATTAATTATTAAAAGGTTTTTGAAAGCATAAAAAATGGCAACTATTGCGCTCAAAAAATTCTAGGTCCCTTGTGGCATTTGTCGGAAGAGTTCGTTTCGTTTACATTTTGCGATGACCAAAACATTAAAGGCACTAAATATTGCTAAAAACGATACTTTGCTTATAACACACATGTCAACAAAAAATATTGTAAACTTCGTGAGTAGCAAGCAACTCCTTACGATTCTACTAACTCCTGGGTATCTCAACAATTTTTTTGGAGAAATACATGGAAACTTGGAAAAAAGTTCCATGTCCCGTTCGTTTTTTTTTCAACCTGTCTAAGGAGCATCGCAAAAGAAAGGTTGAAGTAGTCCACCTAACCAGTATGTGTTTAAAAAGATATCTGATCGTCTTTTGCAGAGTATATTATATTATCACTCATCACTACGGTCTTTCGTAGTTGCAATTTAATACATGCCTATTGTAAAAAACGATGCTGAAGTTTGTTGATTTTTACAATTTAAATCAGAAGACAAGTCAAATAATGAAATCTCGTAAAAAGTTGTGATTATAAACACTTTGAAATCTAGTTTCAACTATCTTGCGCCTTGTAGTACGGTGTGTAACTAAAGTCATGAAAATATGAAACCTCATTTCCTGGAACTGTCGAACAAATTAGTACTAAAGGGGACAAATTAAAAAAAAAACTAAGTATGTCCAACCTGAAAAATGTCCCGGCAGGCACTGGCTGGGGTTGTTGTGGGTAGTCTTAAAATATTATATGTTGGGAGACTGTCTTTAATAATAAAACAAAAGTTGTCATCTGATTTAGTTTATTTTCTTCATAAGATAAGTAAAATGGAATTTGTAAAATGTGACCTCAACATTCTCCTAAAACTAATAAGCCTTTTATGAAGAATTTTGTAGTTTTATATATCTTTTATATGGTTTTTAGATGGAATCTACAATAACACGTTCAAATAGCGATTTATAGGGTCATATTATTTTTTCGAGCCAGTCATTATGATTCAGGTTTCTGTCTTCACACAACTCTTGTACGTATGTAAAATTTTTACAAAACATTTTTTGTACAATAATTTATAGTAAAAAGTACTGCAGCGTGTCTCTTGGCTTGATAGAAAAATTTATCTATGTGACAAAGTCTTATTGATGATTTAACAAGAAAAGCCTGGCAAATAAAGGCAGTTTTTGATAGCTAGAGATGGTAACATTAAACACCAAATATTTTACAAATAGGGAAAATATTTAGTATTTGAAGTTAGAACACTATTTTATTTTCCCTATTACAGGATAAAATTATTAATTTTTCAAGGTATTAAGAGATTACACCTATGTCTATTTTTTATAATGTATCTATGGTTCCATTTAAAGCTTAATAAAAACATATTATCAAACCATATATGCCAATTTGTCTTTTTTGTTGCGTTCCTCTAAGTATCTTAATGAGCTTGTAATGGCTCTAGCTTGAAGATCTGACATGTGATGGGTGAAGAAAAATTCTCAGACGACATTGTTTAAGGCGATCAGTACTAGTTGGACTGACTCATTGATGAAGCATGTATGGAATCGATGATAACAGTACTCCTTACAGTGCTTTTAAAATCACTGCAATTATTGTACAAAATATTAATCTTAAAACTGTTCATTTTAATAACGATATAAAATTTATATAGCATTAAGCCAATTTAAAGGAACGCCACTTTGGTTTTTATTAATCTGATGGATTGTTACAATGAATCAGTTGCCTGTTTGGAAATTTACTCTTATTTGTGATATTGAATTCGATTTTGTATAAGTAATAACTTTTCCAAACTATTTTTAATACACATTTAGTAAAAGTAAATTAGGTATTTAATGGTCATATCCTTTTGTCTCCACTTCTAGATACAGACTATTTGCGAATGCATTAGATGTTGTATATATTGAAAGATTAGCTGTGTGAATCACAAACTCACCACGCTGAGTTGACAGGTGAACCAAATGCCGATACCTTTGCTGGGTAGTTACTGCACTTCAATGGGTTTCTGGATTTAGATACGACAATTTCCAGTTGGTAGATAACGCTGGCAAAATATTTACGCCGCGTAGAGGGAACATTAAATGTATTTTAACTGGTTAGTTAAAATATTTCGTAAGACAATCTAGCTTGCAATGTGAATAGCAATGCTTCATTTAATAAATATCTATACAAATAAATAAAATTGAAGTGTCTGTTTGTAATGTCAAAATTACAGCTTTTTACTAATTGCATATGAAAGTATATACGGTACTTATAACAAAAACACAATTTTTAAAGTGTTTGTCTGTCTGTCTGTCTGTTTGTTCCGGCTAATCTCCGAAACGGCTGGATCAATTTAGACGGGACTTTCACTGGCAGATAGCTGATTTTATAAGGAGTAACTCAGGCTACTTTAACTGTAGAAAAAGAATTAGGGTTCCGCGCAAAAACATGAAAAAACTAACACGCGAGCGAAGTCGCAGGGTAACAGCTAGTTTTAAATAATTTTTTTCTGTTACTGATGGTAGGATTACTTTTCTGAGTCTTTCGTTTTCTGCGAAGTCCGCCTGCGTAGAGGTGTCACCATCTTACCTATTTCTGTGGTTCGGCCTGAAGGGTATAGAATGCGTTAATGATTACAGGCTGTGCAAAATCTTAGTCTTCAGAGGTAAAAACGCATCTGTAGCCTTCTTTGTTTGAAGTTGGATTATCATCATCATTATCATCATCATTACAGCCTTTCACAAGTCCACTGCTGAACATAAGCCTCCCCCAAGGAATGCCACAAAGCACGGTCCTGAGCCACCTACATCCATCGACTTCCTGCATGTCTTACCAGGTCGTCACTCCATCTCGTGGGGGGTCGCCCTACACTTCGCCTGCCAGTACGAGGCTGCCACTCGAGAACCTTTCTTTTCTATCGGTTGTCGGTTCTTCGAGCTATATGGCCGGCCCACTGCCACTTCAGCTTACTAATCCGTTGGGCTATGTCGGTTACTCTGGTTCTACTGCGGATATCCTCATTTCTAAGTTTATCACACAGAGAAACCCCGAGCATAGCCCTCTCCATAGCTCGCTGAGCGAACTTGAGCTTCCTCATACGGCCAGCATTGAAGGACCACGTCTCAGTTCCATATGTCATCACTGGCAACACGCACTGGTTGTACAGTCTCGTTTTCAAGTTTTGAGGTATACCTGACGAGAAGATGTGCCGTAATTTCCCAAACGCTGCCCAACCGAGTTGAACACGAATCTGAAGTTGGATGCAGGTGATAAAAAAAATAACGAAAACATTTCTTAAATTCAATTTGTAAAGTGATATAGAATCAACTGAAACCGTGGCATCTGATGTATTGTGCAAAATAGCAATTTCCATCAAAGGAAAGGAAATACAATTCAGTGATTATTTGTCCGTGAAATTCATCCCCAATCCGTCAGTCAGTTGAGGGCAAACACACGATTTGATCCGAAATTCCAACAGACAGATATATCGGACATTATAATAAAATCTAACTTTAGCGAAATAGAACTTTGTAGTAGTCAATACTAATCATATGTGTTTGCTTACTATATTTAGCATGTTATTATTATGTGGACCGAAATATAAGTGCGCGATATTTTTTCTATTTTGGGAGTTATGATATTGGAGGGACGGTGTGGGTATGTCACATTACATCGTGTACACCGATAGGTAAGTGATTGGAACGGCTTCGTGTTAGTTTCGTACATGTGTGATACAATAATATTACAATAAGATCTATTTGTATATATTGATAAGATCATATGGACAGACAGCTCATTTATATTGGGAACATGTTGCCATGTCCGAAATTAGCTATTATAATGCTTATTTTATAAAAAATCGGTTTGCGGTTGACATTGTTTTGGAATATACCCTTGCGAGTATTTTATATTAAAAGTGTTGCTCAAATATTTGTGTAAGGAATTTTCATTTAAAACTTCTAAACATGTGGACCTAATGTTTGTTCGGGTTTAACACACTAACTAACTAATATTACAACCTTTATTTCACAAATATTACATTACGAAATATTTTAGATTAATTTCTAAGAACATGCGATCAAAAAGGATAAAGAAATAAAATGTTTTATAAGAAAAAGAAAGGGTAAAGTATTTTTTATAAAGTAGTGTCGTAACTCAAGAAATACACTGTTAGTAATGAGCAATGCGGTGTCTATGTAAACAATACTTTAAAATAACTTCGTAACTGTAAAGGTTTAAATTGCTACTTGGAAACTGGTATTAAATAACATAGAGTTGGAAATTACATTTATACGTGGTAGAGATACGCGGCAGCTTTTATATAGTTGTAGAGTGAATGGGTCGGCTCGACCGGTGTGGGACCACGCTCTCACAATAGCGATACTAGAGTAAAATAGCAGGTTAATGCTGCTGTCTTTCATATGATGAGTGTAGAGAATTGGAGACCCTCTTTACTGGAAACGAGGCTTTCCATCATAGTCTTCAGGGGTGACGACGCATCTGCATTTTGTTTCTTGATCGAGGATAAATGTATATGTCTATGGGCCACAGCACCCACTTACCATTAGGTGAACTGTGTGCTCATTTGTCACCCTTATTCAATAAAATAATAATAATATAATAAACTATTATCTTCATACTATTCTCAAAAATTGTATTGGGTATTTTAAAAATGCTTTGTCTCTATTCCGACCAGCAAATATGTTATATGTATTCTTTTTGCGCCAAAGGTCACCACTGACGTGAATGTATTTTCAACTTCCACACAATTGGTATTTGTAAATAATTTCTTTTTTAAATTAGTAACTGTTTTAAGAAGATGTACTTTACTGCGGCGATTTGATACAGACTGAAGTGTCCCCTCTTAATTTATAGTTCACATAGATTAAAAAAAAATATAAGTGTTTGTATGTTATATCCGTAATATATGTATACACATTTTAAATTATCTGCTAAAAGTGAACATGCTATTGCTATTTTTTATTTATTACTTACAATCTTATATACTCATAATACCCACATACAAAACTAAAACAAAACTAATCCTTTATGATTCTATCTATAACTTTTGTAACATTATACTAATGACCTTAAAATTATTGAATGCAACATAATATTAAAACTAAGACTTTTTACAAGCTTCTATTTTACTTGCAATGTAACTTTGTTTGTTTGGGTGGAATCTTGCAACTACCAATTTTGAAGCAGATATCTGCAACCGATTGAGATGAAATTTTGTATAATACACGTTAAGTTTGGATGACAATGCATGGTCAGTTGTGTGACGTCATTCTAAATCCAACATGGTTGAACACCCAAGATGGCGGACTAGCTATTTTTAATGCAATCCTATAATATGGGTATCTAACGAGAGGGCTTGATGAGTATAACTCAAAAAATAGAGTGAAATCACTCTAAACCTCTAAAATATGGCGGTCTTCTAAAGAGGGCGGATTAAGTTTTTTATGCTTTCCTACAATATGGGTATCAAATGAAAGGACTTGCTGATATGGATGGATGCTGGATCAAAAAGTCCATTGCTCCGATCCCTCTGAAATTTTGGAGTCCTCGGCAATGATATTGAGGTCGAATTGTTCGAGTCTGTAGCATCGGTTGATAAACTTTGACTGTCCAAAGGTCTGGTGAATGGTGCCATTGGAAATATTACAGAAATCGTATGGCCCAGCTTCCGGAGAGCACAAATGTATGATACTGACATACCGTCCGTCCATTCGGACTTCGGTAGAGACGGTGTTCATTTCATTCAACCCAAGACTGTGTAATTTCCAGCAAAATATAGTCACACGCAGAACGAAGAATGCTGTCAATTTTATGTTGGGCTTGCACAGTACACAAAATGCAGGGTAGTACTGTCGACCATGCCGTTGTATACTTAGGCTCGAAGCTCTGCTGGTCAAGCATACGTAGCCTTAAGTAGGGTAAAATCATTAGAAGGTCTCCTTATTGAAGAGCTAGACTGTTCGAAATTAACCGATAAGTGACCTTGCAACAATGATGTGTTGAATGAGATGAACAGACTGAAAAACCTGTCTGGAGATAAATTAAAAGTAAAAAATAAATTAAAAGTAAAAAAAACTTTTTTAAAAAGACGCTTTTATTTAAATGCGCTAAAAATAATAAAATAAACTTTTAAAACTTTTGCTATCAACTTATAACGCCATTACACAATTTATATGATACTCGTATAAAAGCTTGACGCGAGATTCGCCTGCGCTTTGAATTTATGTAAATCAGTAACAGGGAATCATTTAAGAAATAGTCATACATTTACACTGAAATGGGCTGCTAGTTTCCAGTAGCCTGTAGTTTGGAACTGCAAGTTCATGCCTCCTCCACACTACTCGCGAAGTAACTTTGACGAAGTGCTCGTCAAAGTCGATCGCAGTCCGAAGAACGTGACTACACCACTCGTGCTACTTCGCGAAGAGCTCAGTTGTCTTAGGTATTGGCAAGGGAAAAAAATATATCATTATATATCGAAGAGAAATATTTTTAAACAGTATCGGTATATATCGCGTGATAAATATCGATATATCGTCATCATTTGCATGATGTAAACGACTTTTGTACCTCCTTTTGTTGTTACATGTTTTGCCATTAATACAGCCTTTTAAAATATATCGAAATTGATAGGAATTCGATACTCTAAAATAAATATCGATATTTTATTTAAAAGTATCGATATTTTTTGCCCAAGCTTAAGTCGTCTTGAGTCTACCGCACCCTTAACATGAATAACGTTCAAGAGGCAGCTGCTATAGGTAACTTAATTGTGTGAACAGTACGACTTGAATGCGTTAACTATAGATAAATAATTATGTAGAAAGCTACATATTTAATATTTATATATAAAAATATTAATATATAACTGGCATACGCCGATAAGTGTATTGAAACTCTTTGTGTAACTTCGGGGTACTTCGCGAAGTCCTTTGACTCTGGCGCAAAAATCTGACAGCGATCGGAAGTCGCCCGAGGCGAAGCGAGGTTGCACGAAGCGAATTGAAGTACCTCTCTACACTATTCTCCTCGATCAACTTCGCGAGTAGTGTAGAGGGGCCAGTAGATTTATTTCAAGGCTTGAAATTATGGACATTCATGCTGATCACTTAAAAGCGATAACCGTCGGTGTGTGAAGTTTTAATGAGCGGGGATGTCATTACACAACGCTATTCAGACCAAGCTGCCTTTCAGTAAAAAAAAAACGTATTCATGATTTTACCGCAATGCAGCTTTGATCACAAAGGTATTCAACCGTGCATTTGCTTCTTTAAATTTCGAACCTCTCGTCGAATATGTCTCGTCAATGTTTTTACATGATTTTTCAGTACGATGAGCAGTAAAATAAAAGGTTGTTTTTATTGGTTCTAAAAGAATTAAATTTAATATACGTATATAATACGAGTAAATAAGGCTTCTACTTTTAAATGAAAATATCCCATATTGAATTTGATTTATGGGCAACAACGTTTTCGCCTACCGCACGCACACGCGTACGCGGTAAAATCTGTTGAAATACGGTTGAAATAATGCATTACCACGCATTTTGAATTTAAAAGATAAAAAGGACAGAATGCTTGAGATATTATTTTAATTAATATTTCTTCGCCATTTACTTATATTACTTATACTAAACATTCTCTGCAAATTTGGCCGGTTATTGCAAAATAACCCTATACATCTTTATATATAAGAATTACGTGTCACATTGTTTGTCCTCGATGAACTCTTAAACTAATGAACTGATTTCAATGAAATTTTGCACACTATGTGCAGTTTGGTCCAACTTGAGAGATGGGATAGATTTTATCCCGACAAGTGAATACCCTTAATATTTTATATTGCGAGTTTAAGGATTTTTTGAAGGACAAACGGTCATCGGAAAGGGCAGAACAACATATGTATATATATATATATATATATATATATATATATATATATATATATATATATATATATAATTATGGATAAAGTAAGGGCAGGTAACAGCTACTAATTAATATTGAACATTTATGCCCCGTGTAGTGGCGGATAAGAATACCCACTACCACCATATTTCCCGTGGGTGTCGTAAGAGGCGACAGAGGGAAACTGAGGCATAAGATGGGCAGTAGCATCTTTCTTACAACAGCAAAACAACAAAAAAAATGCGGTTGCCAACCCGCTCGCCAAGCGTAGCAACTTTGGCAATATACCCTCCTTGATGAAAGTTACGAAGAGACGGCCCCCAGTCCCTGCTATTCCTGGCTATGGTGGTGACCATGGTAACGGCGGGTCAGGGGTGCTAAGAATCTCCGGTGGAGGTTCGGTTGCAGTCGACTCGACCTGACAACAAAACCCACTATACGGTGTTAATTGGACACTTCAACGCAAAACTAGGCACAAGAGAGAACGATGAGCTGAAGGTAGGGCAACGGAACCCAAGGGGTCAGCAGCGGGCCGACTTCATGGAGAAAGAAGGAATCTTTATGGTGAACTCTTTCTTCCAGAAGCGGCCCCACAGGAAGTGGAACTGATCGAGCCCCGACGGTTCGACAAAAAATAAGATTGACTTCATTATGACGACCAGGCGACAACTGTCCAGTGATCGCGAGGGTAAAAACTGGCAGCGATCACCGAACGGTTAGAGGCACACTGAACCTAAACGTTAAGTTGAAGAGGTCTCGTCTAATGAAGTCAACGCTCCGTCCTCCTCGTGCTGTAATCCAGAGGCCATCCATCCCAAAACCTTTCAGCTCGAGCTTCAAAACAGTTTTGAGTGCCTAGAAGATTGCAATGCAGTAGACGATATGAATGACAAGCTCGTGGAAACTGTCTGAGCTGTTTTGCAAGACTTGCCGCAGAAGAACACAAAAACTCTCCGATCACACTCTCAATCTCATGGCTGTTAGACGGGAAATGAAGCTTCAGTCTTCAACAGATTTGACAGCGTACAGGCAACTGAATAGACAGATCTCCAAAAGCATGCGGCAGGACTTACGTAACTTCAATACAGCACGTATTGAAGAAGCGATCGAGCAGAACCAGGGCTCCAAAGTCTTTGCCAGAGATCCTTAGTGGTCTTTAACTGCTGGCCGTACGAGTAAGCTCAAGATCGCTCAACGAGCTATGGAGAAGGCTATGCTCGGGGTTTATCTGCGTGATAAACATAGGAATGAGGATATCCGCAGTAGAACCAGAGTTGCCGAAATAGCCCTGAGGATTAGTAAATTGAAGTGGCAACGGGCCAGCCCTATAGCTCGAGGAACCGACAACCGATGGGGAAAAAAAGTTCTCGAGTGACAACCTCGAACGGGTAGGCGAAGTGTAACGCGACCCCACACTAGATGGAGTGACGACACGGTTAGACATGTAGGAAGTCGATGGATGCAGGTGGCTCAGGACCGCGCTTTGTGTCATTCCTTGGTGGAGGCTTGGTGGAGGTTCAGCAGTGAACTTGTGAAGGGCTGTAAGGATGATGATGATGATTTATATTTATATTAAAGATTGAAGATAAATAACTAACTGTTCCCTGCGACTCGTCCGCGTAGCATTCATTACGATTAAATAACATGGGTTTTATTTTTATTGTGCGAAACCACAATTTATTTCTAAAATAAAGGACTCCTTATAACATCAGCTATCTGCTAGATCAGTCCAGTCGTTTCGGAGATTAACCGGAACAAACAGACAGACATACACATACATAAAAATTTTAAAAATTGTTTTTATTTTGGTAATATAATAATTTTATATGCATTTAGTAAAAAAAAAACTGTTATTTTGTGATTAAGAATAGACACTTCAATTTAAAAAAAAAAAGATTATTTTAAATTAAATGTAACGGATAAGAACGCTGGTAAATCTAAGACTCGTGTCAACGTAATAAATAAAGTATACAAAATTATATTTGTATAGATAATATGTAATAAATATTATCTATACAAATAAATGGAATTGAAGTGTCTGTTTGTAATGTCAAAATACCAAAAAAGTATATACGGTACTTATAAAAAACACACTTTTAAAAAAAATTGTCTGTTTGTCTGTTTGTTCCGGTTAATCTCTGAAATGGCTGGACCGATTTTGACAGGACTTTTACTGGCAGATAGCTGATGTTATAATAAGTAACTAAGGCTACTTTTATTTTAATAAAAAGAATTAGGGTTTCGCGCAAAAAAAAAAAAACCTAAATTACACGCGAGGGAAGTCGCGAGGAACAGCTATTGTATATACATTAAAAGATAAGTTGTGTCAGTTTATTTGTCTGAATATAAAACCACCTTAATGGCGTAGTACGAGTAAGTACAACGATGTGAAATATAAAGTATAGTTAACAGTTAATAAACATGTCATTATCTTCTTCTCATAACTACTTTTAATATGAAATATAAAACAAAGCACCGTTCCATAAAGAGGCGCTTTAAATTTAATTAAGGCCTATGGCAAGTAACTACTCATATTACAATATTAGTAAAAGCTGCGGTGCTTAAAACTCCGATTTAACAAGAAGCCAACGTAGCGCACATCAACTAAATATTTATAGAAAAACAAGTCATTTATAGTCTATATCATATTATATTCACTATCGTAACTACATCGTGGGTCCTTGGTCACATACAGAGGTCAAATTGTTGACTTTAGGCTTTGCATACATTTTGACTGCCCTTATATCTTCGACACTGCAATGACAAACGAGCACACAGTCCACCTGATGATAAGTGGATGCTGTAGTCCACAAACATCTACAAATATCCGCGACTGAAAATCCAAAATACAGATGCGTTGCCACCCCCGAGGACTAAGATTTAAGGTAAAACATTTTTGTTGTAATGTGGATCTTGATAAATTTTTACATGTTATGTTTGTGGCAATATTAGTCCTGCAAACGAATTTTAAGATTTAGCTATTCGGAAATCAAGGCTGATCGAAATTGTAAAAACATAATTAGTTAATTAGTTATATTGACTATAGATTTAAAAAAGTTGAATAACTGCTATTTAAATGCTACTGTTTCTTATTCAAACAAATCAAACAAGTTAAAATAGATTATAAATCACTTAAGCTACCCCTACTTGAAGGTAATACCTTTATTTTTTTAAGTAATGAACGAATAAAATGCCGGAGTCAGCACAGTGCCTTATAATTCATTTGGTCCCTGTGTATATTTTTTGTTATCGTTGGTAATCTACGAAGATCAGTTTTCGATTTCGGAGAACACTCAAGCGAAATATCTTTAAGTAAAAAACAAAATAACATTGTCACGTCCGAACAGCATCTTTACTCAAACTGTAAAACTGAATGTTTGAATAAAAAAAGGGTTTAGTAATTTTGTTACAAAATAAATTTCTACATAACTATACTTCAGAAAACTCAATCATAATTTTTTAAATTGAATTTTAATAAAATTGGCAAACTTTGTTATTTTTTATTACCTCTAACTAACGCGTGCATTGGTAAAGCAGTGTTTTTTAAAAAAAATATTAAGTTTAATTTATGTTTTATATATTTAATACTGATTCTCATAAGGTCCGATTTACCAGCGTACTTATCTGTTATATTTCATTTAAAATAATCTTTTTTTAAACTGAAGTGTCATTATCAAAAAAAAAACAATTTTTAAAATTTTTGTGTATGTGTCTCTCTGTCTGTTTGTTCCGGTTAATCTCCAAAACGACTGGACTGATTTTGACGGGACCTGCACTAGCAGATAGCTTATGTTATATGGAGTAACTTATGCGACCTTTATTTTAGAAATAAATTGGAGTTTTGCGCAAAAAAAAATATATAAATAAAATAATGAATGCCATTTGGACGAGGCGCAGGGAACAGTTAGTTCTTTATCTTCAATCTTTAAAATAAATATAGATCATCATCATCATCATCATCAGTACAGCCCTTCACAAGTTCACTGCTAAACATAGGCCTCCACCAAGGAATGACACAAAGCACGGTCCTGAGCCACCTGCATCCATCGACTTTCTACATGTCTAACAGTGTCGTCTCTCCATCTAGAGGGGGTCGCGTTACACTTTGCCTACCCAATCGAGGTTGCTACTCGAGAACCTATTTCCCTATCGGTTATCGGTTCTTCGAGCTATATGGCCGGCCTGTTGCCACTTCAGCTTACTAATCCTTAGGGTTATTTCGGTACTTCTGGTTCTACTGCGGATATCCTCATTTCTAAGTTTATCACGCAGATAAACCCTGAGCATAGCCTTCTCCATAGCTCGTTGATCGATCTTGAGCTTCCTCGTATGGCCAGCATTTAAGGACCACTAAGGATCTCTGGCAAAGACTTTGGAGCCCTGGTTCCGCTCGCTCGCTTCTTCAATACGTGCTGTATTGAACTTGCGTAAATCCCGCCGCATGCCTTTGGAGATCTGTCTGTTCAGTTGTCTGTACGCTGTCAAATCTGCTGAAGACTGCAGCTTCATTTGATTCACAGCCATGAGATTGAGAGTGTGATCGGAGAGTTTTTGTGTTCTTCTGCGGCAGGTCTTGCAGAACAGCCCAGACAGTTTCCACGAGCTTGTCATTCATATCGTCTACTGCATTGCAATCTTCTAGGCACTTTAAACGGTTTTGTAGCTCGAGCTAAAAGGTTTCGGCACTCTGGATTCGAGCACGAGGGGAACGGAGCGTTAACTTCATTAGACGATACCTTTCCAGTTTAACGTTTAGGATCAGTGTGCCTTTAACCATTCGGTGATCGCTATCAGTTTTCACCCTCGCGATCACTGCGACATCACTGAACAGTTGTCGTCTGGTCGTCATAATGCAGTCAATCTCATTTTTGTCGAACCGTCGGGGCTCTACCAGGTCCACTTCCTGTGGGGCCGCTTCTGGAAGAAAGAGTTCATCATAAAGATTCCGTCTTCCTCGATGAAGTCGGCCATCCGCTGGCCCCTTGGGTTCCGTTGCCCTATTTCAAATTTCATTACTTTCAGCTCACCGTTCTCTCTTGTGCCTAGTTTAACACCGTATCGTGGGTTTTGGAAGAATGCAGGCTCTAGAAATATCCTCATACGTTTCCTCCACCTCCTCATGAGGATGTGCCCAGGTTGGTGCGTAGACCTGTATTACCTTCAGCGAATACCGTGGTGATTCTGAGTATAAGGTACGCAACCCACTTGACACACTCTCAATGTTTACAACGTAGTTAACGAGAGACTTGTGGACGATAAATCCGACACCTCCTTGGAACAGATTGTCGCCCTCCCGGTGATCGAACAAGTTGCCGGATTGGAGGATTACCATGCCCTCCCCCTCTCTTCGGACCTCGGATAATCTTATGATATTCCAACGCAACTTGTCTATCTCTTCTTCCAGCTCCAGGATCTTCTCGTCAGTCCTCAGGGTGCGTGCGTTATAGGTCGAGTCGTCTTAGGTGGCAGCCGAACCTCCACCGGAGATTCTTGGCACCCGCCGTTACCATGGTCACCACCGTAGCCAGGAATAGCGGGGTCGCTGGGGACTGGGGTCGTCTCTTCGTAGCTTTCATCATGGAGGGTATATTGCCAAAGTTGCCACGCTTGGCGAGCGGGTTGGCAACCGCAGTTTCTTTTTGTTCATTTGCTGTTGTAAGAAAGATGCTGCTGCCCATCTTATACCTCAGTTTCCATCTGTCGCCTCTTACGACACCCATGGGAAATATGTGGGTAGTGGGTATTCTTATCCGCCACTACACGGGGTACAAAAGTTTTATTAGCTGTTACCTGCCCTTACTTTATCCGTATTTAGAAAAATATATAATTTGTCAACGAAATAATCAACTAATATGCGATTATATTTATACGAAGGACACCCAAACAAATATTCTTTTATACTTTTAATATTAAGTGAGGTCTGTTTTGAAAATACTTGTTTCAGACTTTGTGTAGATGAGTGTAAGATGTTTCATTATAACGAACTTGTAACATAGGATGCAAAAGCATTTTTCATACCAGTAAGAGTGACAATTTTATTTATTTATTATATTCCACAGTCCTACTAGGATTTGCCATTTTTTTATAGGATAGGGTGACAAACGAGCACACAGTCCACCTAATGGTAAGTGGTTGCTGCAACCCATAGACATCTACGTCTATCCTCAATAAAGAATCAAAAGGTAGATGCGTTGTCACCCGTGAGGACTAAGATGGAATGCATCTTTTCAAGTAAAAGGGTCTCCGGTTCTCTACACTCACCATACGAAACACAGCAGTGTCAAGCTGCCATTTTACGCTGGTATTCTGTGAGAGCGTGGTCCTTCCCCGGTCGAGGCGAACCATTCGTGCTACAACTATACTACTAATATAGGTGCAGCATGGCTCTACGATGTGTAAAACGCGATGGAACGTTTAGCCTTATACTCTCGCAGACTCACACAAGTTAAGGTTTGAATAGTAAATTATTTGCTACCCTCCTTTCCCGCTCTGGAGTAAGCCTCCAGAACTAAATATCTTGCAATGTTTACATTTACAATTAAACGCGGTATTTTGTAGCACTTTCGTTCCATGTCTCATGCATAGTTAATCAGTGTTCGCTGGACATACGACCCTTGCGAGTTATTTTAATTTTGAATTAAATGAAACAAATAGCACGTTAATGTTACAGTGTTTCGTATGGCGAGTGTAGAGAACCGGGGACCCATTTTACTGCAAACGAAGCATTTCATTTTGCCTCAGGAGTGACAACGCATCTGCATTTTCATTCTTAATTGAAGATAAATGCTGAAATCTTGATGATGATCTATAAGGCATAGTAACCACTTGCCATCGAGTAGATCTGTGTGATCGTTTGTCACCCTTATTCTATAAAAAAGGTTGAAAATAATGCATTAGGTTATTCTCATTTTTTACCCAATAGACCTCTCATTCAATATTATGAATATAGTGTGTCCATTACAATGCTTAAATGAACTTCCTAGCTCGTATAAACATACTGCGTAAGTAAATATATAGTACAAAAGCTGCCAGCAAAATGACAGTAATACGCCGAAAGAAACCTCAAATTATTCAGAATTTGGTACCACTTTGGTTAAAAGGAGTAGATTGCCGGCTTGATTAAGGCTGTGTCAAGTTTAATATTAACAAAAATCGTGCTTTAATATCTTAAACAGTTGTAAATCTTGTAGGAAGTCTTTCATAAACTTCACAAGCCTGATGTTTGAACGACTTATAAATGACACTACCGATTTTGATGAAATTTTATTTATGAGAGACTTATACCCCATAAGGTATGTGTCTCACTCTCATCCACCGGGATGGTCCTTAGTTATAGTTGAACCCGGTATGTGACGTTGCTGTCGATATAGAAAACACCCGTGAGAAGTCGTGGCGGATCACTAGTATATTGATAAAATGAATGATGATGGAATAAAAACAAGCAAATATTTATGTTCTGTTGTCATTAGTACATATTCTTATTTGTATTTTTTTCGTCCTTCGAAGATGAGCGTGTAAATTATTTGCGTAAATTGTGCAAATGTTTTTCTGTACTCAAAAATCTCGAGTAGATTATTTAATATGTGTTTCATTCAAATCTATTTGTTTTAAATTCCTTTAAACTAAAGAAAACTGCGAAATGGCGTCAATTTAGTGCTCGGTATTATTCGTTAAAACATTCTTTGTATTTCAATATTATTTTCTGCGGTATGATAGTTATTTTTTTTAAATAATAATGTAGTTACAAAAAAATTAATGTCAAAGTGTTTGTGTACTAATTAATGAATTTTCGAGTAAAACATAAATTTTTTACCACGATTTGAGTTACCATCTAGTGCCAGAGTATCACAAAATCCATTTAAAACAGTAAAGTTCAATTATTTATTTTCTAAAGAAACCAGAAAGCCAAATAAGGATTTTCTCCTGTGTTTTGAAGGCAATTCACATACATGAATGGCACAAGGACAAATATCCAGGCCCGAAACAATTATTTATAGACCATACAAACACTTGTCCCGTGCTTGATTCGAACCTGCGCTCATCGTCGGAACTCATTGTTAAGTCACCACGCCACAGGTCCGTCATTCAATAGAGAATTAGGACAAAAATACGATGTGTACTTAATTGCGGCAGTAAAAAAGTGTAAAAACGGCAGGCATAATTCGTATATGCATAATGTAAATCCAGCGCCGGGTGCATCGATGAATTCAGGAGGGTTGCAAGGCGTGGTGATTGCAGCAAATCTTGCCCTCTATGAATGAGAGTAACAAAAGTACATCGAAGGACTGTTAACTAATTAACGAATGATTAACTTTTATTTACGCTTGAATTCATGCAATCGGTTTGTGATGAATCATCTATGAATGAGTTTAATCAAATGTGATTCATTCACACCGAGTTCTTTGTTTTGTTTACTTTGTGAATGCTAATGTGTTATAAATTCCACACAAATGACTTTAACGGAAGTGCAGTTATTAATTGTTAGTGCACCTGGCATGTCATGGCAATAGATTAAATTACATATCTCTCCTATATGGTATTACATAAAATGAGGTAACGTCAACAGGAATGTATGATTAAGACCAGGTGGTAAATGTATCAATGAAACATATTTATATTAATATTTTTATTTAATAACTAAATTATTAATAATTAAAATATCACTGAGTTTTATAAGTATTTGCATGTTGCGCAATATTTTTTTTTAACCAAAAATTAATATCATAGCCTCACGTATTAGTAGAAACTGAAGACGCCGGGCGTATAGTTCGAAGAACAAACAATCAAATGGAAGGTAAAGGTTCTCGAGTGGCAGCCTCGTAATGTCAAGCGCAGTGTTGGCGATCCTCTTACTAGATGCGAAAAAATACGTGTTGAAACATACAAGGTTATGAACACAGATGGCTAAGTTCATAAACCTTGCTTTGTGACAATCTCGGAGAAGATGCGCTGCAACGATGAAGGTGGTGATATTTTTCTCAATTACTGTTACTTACAACGATTTTCTCTTATGCGTGCAGACTTTCCTAGTTTACTTATGTTATATGAGTTAGGGTCATATTTCTATGGAAATACGTACACAGTCCATGTGGTGGTAGATGGACGGTGTGATAGACACATTACTTCACTAATTATATCCTTGATTTAGGTTCAATTTTCTGATCCGTTATCACCAGTAAGAAATTAGATGAGATAACTCGCTACTACAATAATAAGTTTTCGGTTGAAATCTAAATAAAATTTTGTTTAATAGAAAACTCTGAATAATGTGAACTTAAAGTAGAGGCACGATATGGCAACTTATAGTATATAAAACATATTTGCAGTAGAACGAATTAATTCCCTTGAAAAAAGTTGAACCTAATTTAATTGTAGTATGATTTCATAACTCTCTTTCTTATGCTTTAAATCTTCCACTGTTAAAATTATATGGGGATAAACGTGAATTAATATTCTATCAATTGTTTTTTCGTATAAATCATACTTTTAATATTCACAAAATACAAAACAATACTATTCTTTTCGATATAATTCTAACATAAAGATTTACGGTAGTTTCTACAAAAAATATTACCAGATTTATTATATCTGAGCACCATTCTTAACGCAGTCAATTAAGTGAGAGGAAATGAACTGGAGACAGGGAAAGGAAATGGAAAATGTGGATAGGATTTTGTCGGAACCGAGAAAATCATGTAGAAATAAAAATATAACATTGTTTATTCATAATATATTACAACCTGCACGACGAGACCTCGTGCGGGGCCCTCGCCAGGCGTGATCTTAAAAAATCAACAATAGCCGCGGCGCTTTGAGCACATAAGGGGTTACTTATTGAAAGTATTTAGTTAAATTTACCGCTGGTTTTGCAAATGCCTCTGTCTTTGGTAGAATTGCCAAGAAACATAGCGCTTTCTTCAAAATGAGAACAGTTAACAGTCATGTAATATATTATGCTCTACAACTAATTATATATTATAATACAAATCAAGTAAGAAAAATCTTGACCAATTCATTCCAGAGGCTATTATCATCCATGTATACCTTAATCAATATTAAATATTGTATAAAAAGGATTATTATAAATAATAATATACTAATATTGGGTAATTTATAATTAACGATCGAATAAGCGATGGACAAACTTAGTTTATTTTCTGGGATTTTGTTGTTAAAACGTAAGAAAAGAATCAATTTTGTTCATCACAGATTACAGTAATGCTTATTGAAAGTAATTTTTTACTTTTAACACTGGTTCGCAAAGAACCTATCTACGAGTATATACATCGCCTCATATATCAATTACTGGGTCAGCGGAGTCGGGTATTTGGTATTACTATCCTATGTCTGTTCCTCGTATAATTTACAGAATTTGGTACACTTACTTCTTTAAAACCACTAATTTTATAGTTGTATACATATATACTAATATACATGGCCTCCGAAAAGTGCTATTTTAGCCCTGAGCGATTGCATTCTCATACCCAGTATTAAGAACGGACAAGTATTTGAGACGTTTATTCATTGACTGTAATAAAGTAATAATTTATATACGTCCCACGGATGGGCACAGGCCCCTAATTCCTGTAGTAGATTTTTAGAACAAAGAAACGGCCGCCAACAGCTCCAATGCATGTTAGCGAAATTCATTAATTCCCACTGCTGGATACTGGCTTCTAATTCCTGTAAGAGATTTTTAGAACAAAGAAAAGTCCGCCAACAGCGCCTATGCATGTTAGCGCAATTCATTAATTCCCACTGCTGGATACTGGCTTCTAATTCCTGTAAGAGATTTTTAGAACAAAGAAAAGTCCGCCAACAGCGCCGATGCATGTTAGCGCAATTCATTAATTCCTACTGCTGGATACTGGCTTCTAATTCCTGTAAGAGACTTTTAGAACAAAGAAAAGTCCGCCAACAGCGCCGATGCATGTTAGCGCAATTCATTAATTCCCACTGTTGGATACTGGCTTCTAATTCCTGTAAGAGATTTTTAGAACAAAGAAAAGTCCGCCAACAGCGCCGATGCATGTTAGCGCAATTCATTAATTCCCACTACTGGATACTGGCTTCTAATTCCTGTAAGAGACTTTTAGAACAAAGAAAAGTCCGCCAACAGCGCCGATGCACGTTAGCGCAATTCATTAATTCCCACTGCTGGATACTGGCTTCTAATTCCTGTAAGAGACTTTTAGAACAAAGAAAAGTCCGCCAACAGCGCCGATGCATGTTAGCGCAATTCATTAATTCCCACTGCTGGATACTGGCTTCTAATTCCTGTAAGAGATTTTTAGAACAAAGAAACGTCCGCCAACAGCGCCAATGCATGTTAGCGCAATTCATTAATTCCCATTGCTCGACACTGGCCTCTAATTCTTGTAAGAGATTTTTAGAACAAAGAAACGTCCGCCAACAGCGCTAATGCATGTTAGCGCAATTCATTAATTCCCACTGCTCGACCCTGGCCTCTAATTCTTGTAAGAGATTTTTAGAACAAAGAAACGTCCGCCAACAGCGCTAATGCATGTTAGCGCAAATCATTAATTCCCACTGCTCGACACTGGCCACTAATTCTTGTAAAAGATTTTTAGAACAAAGAAAAGTCCGTCAACAGCGCCAATGCATGTTAGCGCAATTCATTAATTCCCATTGCTCGACACTAGCCTCTAATTCTTGTAAGAGATTTTTAGAACAAAGAAACGTCCGTCAACAGCGCCAATGCATGTTGGCGCAATTCATTAATTCCCACTACTCGACACTGGCCTCTAATTTCTGATAGAGATTTTTAGAACAAAGAAAAGACCGTCAACTGCTCCAATTCATGTTAGCGCAATTCATTCTAGATTCTGTGATGTTAATGCTGTTAGCCCCTCTTACAGCTTCATCGGACTCAGGGCTATAAAAAGGTGGGGGTTGGGATTATTTTTTTGTGCAACGTCGCTTTCGCAACGTTGTACTTAAAATCAAAAGGGGTGGGATTTATAGTGTTCAGTGATCACATCAACATCAAATACTTACTCCTTGATGCCGCCGAAAATCACATCATAACATGGGTGAGTTGTCTAACTGCCGTCCGAACTAATTCCTAAATCAGATAGGTAAAATTAGTTTTGCGAATGTTATTGCAATTAATTTTACTTCTTTTAATTTCTATTTTTATTATACGTGTCACGAGGTTCTGTAAAACTGTTACTGTAAACCTCTCTGCTTCGTGTTCGACTCGTGCAATTAAATTGTTTAAATTAGTTATAACTATAATTATTATTATTACAATATAATAAAGAAAGCTCTTTAAGAATCAATAGTAAATTACAGTTCATTATATGAAATACGCCATGATATATCTCATTAAAGGCATAAGTACGTTGTTTCTTCGCTCGTCCTTATAACGTGGGGAAGGATGTCGGAATGCTTGCTGTCAAAGCACGTTTAGTATGTAACATGGTCTTGGACGAGGTAAGCGTGACGCATCGTAATTACTTTAGAACGCGTAGTAGTCATGTAGTTCCGATTAGTTTTAACTAAGTCTTTCTACATTCCATACGCTATATAATATATAGTATTGCCTTGGTAAACATTCGTATAGCTTTTGTAACTGGATGTGAATAGAAAAAGCGTGCTTGCGCCACAAGTTAGTGCGTTTGTTCTTAAGTGGCGGTACCCGATGTTAAATTATTTTAGTGAATTACGTAAAGTAGTAAATAACAACCTTCGTACGTCCCAATACTGGGTATAGGTTTTTTCTCATTTCTGAAATTGGTTAAGAGCAGGATAGAGTCCACCGCGCTGTAATAATGCGTTTAAGCAGATTTGACAGTAGATAAATATATTTTTTTATGTCATGCCGGTTTCTTCCCGATGTTTTTCTTCTCCTTCCTTCCTAACCTAGTAAATTGCTATAAACAGTTTTATTAGAGCCAGCGGGGATCGAATTCAGTTGGATCACTTACTACCATAGAGCAACATGGGCCACCCGCGGACCAGAGGGGATTAGCCATACGCAGGTTCCTCTTTGTCAGAGTATAAGACAACGCGGTGGTGTCCATACCATAGTTGCAGCCGCCTTGCTCACTAGACTAAATCTAGTGGCGCGGCTGAATCGACGTCTTACAAAAATTCCAAATTCTTCAGTATTTTGCTGCAAAAAGAAATCATCATCATCATCATCATTACAGCCCTTCAAAAGTCCACTGCTGAACATAGGCCTCCCCCAAAGAATGCCACAAAGCACGGTCCTGAGCCACCTGCATCCATCGACTTCCTGCATATCTTACCAGGTCGTCACTCCATCTAGTGGGGGGACGCCCTACACTTCGCCTGCCGGTACGAGGCTGCCGCTCGAGAACCTTTCTTCCCCATCGGTTGTGGGTTCTTCGAGGTATATGGCCGGCCCATTGCCACTTCAGCTTACTAATCCGTTGGGCTATGTCGGTCACTCTGGTTTTACTGCGGATATCCTCATTTCTGAGTTTATCACGCAGAGAAACTCCGAGCATAGCCCTCTCCATAGCTCGCTGAGCGACCTTGAGCTTCCTCATCCGGCCAGCAGAGAAGGACCACGTCTCAGTTTCGTATGTCATCACTGGCAACACGCACTGGGTGTACAGTCTCGTTTTCAAGTTTTGAGGTATACCTGACGAGAAGATGTGCCGTAATTTCCCAAACGCTGCCCAAGCGAGTTGAATCCGTCGATCGACCTCTTGGTCGAAGTTGGACTTACCTAGTCGGACTATTTGTCCCAGATAAACATACTCGTCAACAACTTCGAGCTTAGTGTTCCCAACAACTACCGACATAGGTGTGACATGGACATTAAACATGAAAAAAGAGATCTGCCACGTAAAATTTACTAAAAGATACCTAACTGCCTTTCATTTATATAAGTAACTTTTATTTAAATTATTGCTACTTATTTCCTTTTAAACCTAAAAATTACAATAATAACGGTCGTGTTGTTTCGGATTTGTTTACCAACAATAGTCGCTTGCCCTCATACAATATCCGAGTTGTGTCACCGAGCGATAGTGTTATAATGTATCTGTGTGTTTGAAATTTAAGTTTATTGTTTTAATTATTATGTGTGAGTTTCGTAAAGACAGATGGTTGTACTTGTGTGCGCAGATTTCCCCCAAAAAATGAAAGACAGTTCTGTATTGAGAAAAACTCTATGGCTACTTCCCTGCGGTCCGCCGGTGGCCCGTTTTGCTCTATGATTGTAGTAAGCATAGAGATATTTGCATAGTAAGAAATTCGAGCGAACACTTATTCCCAGACCTACCATGACGAAATACATTTCGTACATAAATTAATAACGTACTGACTGTTACTTATGTGCTTAGAGTAACAACAAATTTAGCTTTGCAACTTTGATGAGAAACTACTCTAAAGACAATTACAGACAGTATCCTCCGACAGATAATACTTCAGGCTTGAATAATATGACTTGCCAACTAGAGTCTTGATTGCGCGGAATGTTTCATCCGAGCATTGTTGATTTTACTTCAAAACATTGCCTAATTAACTCTCTCGGAAGTTAAAATATATTTGTTTATTCAAAATATATAGGTAGGTAGGTGTATATAGTATACTAGCTCCGCGGTTTCACCCGCGTCATCACGTGTCCGAGGTGCGCGACATGACCTAGTTCAAGCATTTTATAACGGCTAGGGTTTAAGCGTCGTTCGCGCGCCCAGCCAAGTATTGAATTATTTTAATTTTACATTATCTCTTAAACTACGCGTCCAAATAACATGGTATAAAGAACATAGTATATCTTCATAAAATTGTCTTGATGATGAGGTAACTTTCGTTTGTAAGGATAAATAGACCATGCCTAATAATAACGCTCATAAATCACTTTTAAATTTTCAATATTTTTTGTCACAAAATACCAAATTATGGCTTATGTATAAGAAATAGATATATGGTATCGCGGACTTTTTTTTAGAGGGAGTAAAGGTATATATTTTTCTAGAACAATGTATTTACGTATCCCTAACGATAACACCAGCGTACGCGGATAAATCATTTCGTGAGTGCTTTTTCTTCTGACTTGCTTAACAAATATCCATATTTAAGGCCAGTTGAGTGATATAGCTTAATGCTAGATAACCTATACTATTCCACATGAATCTGGCTATATATAATATACAAAAATAATTTTTCAAATCGGACTGGTAGTTCCAGAGATTAGCGCGTTTAAACAAACAAAAAAAAAACAAAAAAACTCTTCCGCTTTATTATATTAAGTATAGATTATGTAATATATAATATGTATATAAATGTATATAAAAAACTGAACTGTATATAATATGTATTTAAAAAAATGAAGGACTGGATAACTATGACATCAAGACTCCAAACACCTCAGTCCCCCACCTAACTGTGAGTGCTGTAAAGCACCCGAAACATCGGAAATTAAAAAGTTAAAATTAAACGCGAGACCTTTTGCTATTAACTAATATCGAGTCATCATCAAACACATTGAGCATTGTTGGGATGTGCAAGTACTCCAGGTAGGTAGCATGCACGCATGGTCGAACTGCAAGCAATATTACTAATGCTTAAGGAATGTCCCTAGTATGTAACGCTGTCTCGCGATTTAATTATTTGTAACAGTTATAACCGCAATAAATAGTTTATGTATCATATATAGACAAACTCGTAAACACAACATGTGTGCAAATTATGTTTATTTATTGACGTAACTAATGTTTTCAGAACTCCTTATTATTTTTCTAGACTTTTATTGCTTCCTTTGTTTATAAAATTTTTAAATAAAAATGCTTACAATAAGTTAAATTAATATTAGCGTATAACAAAAATATCCAACAAATTTACTTAGATGTGGTAGAATCTCCCTGCAGCTAAATAATTGTGGCAGTACGAATGGATCGAGTGGAGAAGGACAACGCTTTGACAGAATAGCAGCGTAAAATAGCAGGTTAATGCTGTTGTGTGTGGTGTGTAGAGAACAAGAGACCCCAGGCAACGAGGCATTCCATCTTAGTCCAATGCATTTTGATTATTAATCGACGATAGAGGTAGTTTTATATGGGCACCTACATCTATGCTTGATTTTTAACATTCACTTACCATAAGGTGGTCTGTGTGCTCGTTTGTCACCTAATAAAAGATTTTCATGTATTTTGTTAGAGACCAATACAACTGTGTCGCTGTCAACTTATTGAGGTGTTTAAATTAATAGCATTAGTCCTAATAATGTGTAAAGATTTTATGTTACAGATTGACTTACGAAAACAGACCTTATGCTAAAATGTGAACGCGTCATCAAATGGAAATACAATTAAGGATGCAAGTCGTGCGTAAGCGGTCGTGGTTTAAGGCCTGTTCACACGAGCGTACAAATCCTCTGTTCAATGTTTTGTTTTCGATTATATGGTACACAGAAAATAATTTACTCTAATTATAAAATTATATTATATTATTGTATTAAATAAATAATAATTGCAATGCCGTGTAGTGACGGTGCAAGAATATCCCATATAATCCCGTGGTAGTCTTGAGAGGCGACAGAGGGAAATAAATCAGAAGATGAGCAGAGACTTCCTAATAACAACTAAAAATAAAAAACTACGGTTGCCAACATGCTTGTCAAGCGTGGCAACTTGGCAAATATTATATATATATATGACCATAGATATAGTAAATCTATGTATATGACTATGTTTAGCTGTGAACTATAGGCTCTTATATTACTATATAATAAAACTGTGTTATTTTTAAAATAACACAGTTTTATCTAGCAGAATAAATAATAAAAGATAAATCTCTTTTTAAGACTTGCTATTTCGAAAATGTTTTAAAATAAAAAGTTTTGTTTATATAATATAATGTAAGATTTCTAAAAACAAATCGTTTTACTTGAGCAATAGAAATGGAAATTAGGTTCATTACATAATTTTTATTGTTATTACGAGTACTACGCAAACCCTTAGCCAGTTTTTACATTTAGTGAGAAGCATTTGAGTTGATTGAAAATGTTTTAAGCGCTCTTCGAGACATTTTCTGACATCACCCGGAATATTATGTTTTCTATTATCTTTTTCGATTTAAGACTACTAAATTATAAAAAAAATCTATTCAATAATATAATGTAGGATATATCACATTTATAACTCGTACACACCCTCTTACATACACGCACACACACGTACACTAGCACTATTTACAAAAGAATACCTCTTTTGTAAATAAAGCTAGTCTCTTTTTACATTTTACATACTTATAAGCAATACAAATCAATATATTCTTTATTGTACTCCAATACAATTAGAATGAGACAAAATGAAATAAATATATACAAAGTACAATAGGCGGTATTTTCGGTTTTGAAGCGATTTCTTCCAGACAACCCTTATTTAGCAAAGAACTGTTTTTTTTTACAGCGAATTGCATATAGTATAAAAAGGTGTAAATATATCTGACAATCATGTTAAAAAAAATTATAATTATACAAATACACACAAGATGATGACGGTTGAGGATAGGTAGGATAGATACAGTTAAGGACGGAAATTATGATGGGAAATATTAGAGTTCCAAGTAATAAGTTTTGAGTAGATTTTTGTAGGAAAAACGGGACTGAGCACGTCGAATATATACAGGCAAGGAGTTCCACAAGCTGTAAACGAAAAAGATTTATTGAAGAAGGAGCATGAATTTTTTACGTGGTAGAGCCATGCTGCAGCTATATTAGTAGTATAGTTGTAGCGCGAATTGGTCGGCTCGACCGGGGAATGACCACGCTCTCACAGAATACCACTGTAAAATAGCAGCTTAATGCTGCTGTGTTTCGTATGGTGAGTGTAGAGAACCGGAGACCCTTTTACTGGAAATGAGGCATTCCATCTTAGTCCTCACGGGTGACAACGCATCTGCATTTTGTTTGATGTCGATGTCTATGGGGCACAGCAATCACTTACCATCAGGTGGACTGTGTGCTCGTTTGTCACCCTTATCCTATAAAAAAATGGATGTGCTGGAATACGAAGCAAATAATTGTTAGTGGAACGTAGATGACGATTGTAAGAAGCGGAAACGAATTCACGCGGTCTTTCAGATAACGTGGAGTAGAGAGATTAAACAGTATGTTGTATAAAGCAGAAAGGATGTGAGTATTCCTGCGAAGGCGAATCGACAGCAGACTTTTACGAAATTCTGAAATGTGATCATATTTACGGAGTCCAAATATGAATCGTAAGCATAAATTTTTAATACGCTCAAGTTTATTTAACTTATGTACAAAACATTTGTATGGTTAATGGTAAAATTACTCATGCAAACTTATAAAGTAGGTAACAAAGTTAACAACTTAAAAAAGTTCAATTTTCTTTGTATTACTTATAGGTAATGAACGGCAAAAGAACTCACGGGAAACAGACAAACATTTTATAAATTGTATTTTTGTTATAAGTACCGTATATACTTTCATATAAAATTAGTAAAACCTGTAATTTCGTCATTACAAACAGACACTTCAATTTTATTTATTTGTATAGATTATGTATAAACTGACATTTTAAAATTAAATAAGTTACACGTTTACGTTTCGTTTTGCAACACTCTTAAATAGTAATAATATTAATATCGTACCTTATTATAATATTTTGGTTATGGTAATAATTAAAAAAAGTTTATTAGTACGTAATCATTTTCGACCTCTCTTAAATTCTTTGGTTATCACTTACTGAAATTATTATTAATTTTTTTCTCTAGTGTCATTTAGTGAAAAGAGTCTCTCTCTTTTCACTAAATGACACTATGAGAGAGCTATTTTAATCTATACAAATAAATAAAATTGATATGTCTGTTTGTAATGTCAAAATTAAAGCGTTTTACTAAATGCATAGGAAAGTATAAACAAAAATACACTTTTTAAAATTTTTGTCCGTCTGTCTGTCTGTCTGTTTGTTCCGGCTAATCTCCGAAACGGCTGGAGCTATTTTACGGGACTTTCACTGGCAGATAGCTGATGTGATAAGGAGTAATTTGAATATTTTTATTTTAGCAAAATAATTAGGGCTCCTCGCAAAAAATTAAAACCCTAAATTACACGCGGGCGAAGTCGCGGGGAACAGCTAGTCGATATATAAATTGCCCTTGATTTCATTGGTAGTTTTAGTTTAATTTCTAATAATTATATACAGATAAAAGCTAGAGACAGAAACTTTTAAACGATATCAGCGCTTGAGAGATTGAGAATGTGTTTTGATTTTAGGAAATATAAAACAATAAAATCGATTAAGTTATTGATGTCATCATTTTTGCTGCGTTTCGAAGTAAGAGCCTAAATTATTGTCATAAAGACTGCCTATCATTTTATTTGATTAAGGTAAAGTAAAAAATACATTAGAAAATCAACGCTGTTTCTTCTGCATATCAATGATATGTTGCTAACTGGTAACATTCATTGCTATGCGGATGACAGCACTGGTGATGCTGTATACACCGGCCGTGCCAATATTTCTCGGGAAAACGTCGCTGAGTACCAGAACAAACTTGTGTCTGAAGTCGAGTCTTTGCTGAGCAAAGTCTCCGATTGGGGGCGACTAAATCTAGTCCAGTTTAATCCTCAGAAGACACAAGTTTGCGCGTTTACCGCTAAAAAGAACCCCTTTGTCGTATCTCCTCAGTTTCAAGGCACTCCCCTTCTTGCCTCAGCCAGTATCGGTATCCTCGTAGTCGACATATCGAGTGACATGCAGTTTCGTGGTCACTTGGAAGGGAAGGCCAAATTGGCCTCTAAAAAGCTTGGCGTGCTCAGCAGAGCGGGGCAGTATTTCATGCCGGCACACCGCCTGCAACTTTACAAGGCGCAAGTTCGGCCTCACATGAAATACTGATCCCATCTCTGGGCAGGGGCTCCCCAGTGCCAGCTCCTTCCACTTGACCGCATCCAACGCAGAGCTGCGCGAATCGTCGACGACCGAGCCCTTTCCGATCGGCTCGATTCATTGGCACTGCGAAGAGATGTTGCATCCCTTTGCATTTTCTTTCGCATCTACCATGGGGAGTGCTCTGAGGAATTGTTCGGATTAATCCCAGCCGCCAAATTTCACGAACGCACATCGCGGCAGAACTCCCGATACCATCCACACCATCTGGATGATTGGCGGTCCACCACTGTGCGATTTAGAAGATGTTTTCTTCCTCGCACGACCTCCTTGTGGAATCGATTACCATCAGCGATTTTTCCGGACCGATACGACTTAGGGACCTTCAAGAAAAGAGCTTACTCGTTTTTAAAAGGCCGGCAACGCATCTGCGATTCCCCTGGTGTTGCAGTTGTTCATGGGCGGCGGTAGTCACTTACCATCAGGTGAGCCGCATGCTCGTTTGCCCCCTCTCCTATAAAAAAAAAAGATTTTTATGTTGGGTTTAAGGTATTGTTTGAATTTTACGAAATTTCTGGCGGGCACTAAGATCAACCTTATGTTATAAAATTATTTTACGGTCCCTTTTCTTTTATATTTTACCAATTTTTCACATTCCTTGCAACTTCAATGAATATTGGAATATGCTGAAATGACGATCTTGTAAGTTTTGTCGTGAATGGTTAGTGTCTGGAGCAATCGTAGTATTTACAAAATTTATGGAAGTGAAAAACGCAGAGTATGATCTGTAACATTTTTTTGTATTCATGTTACGCGATATCTTGGCAGATTGTGAAACGATTTTAAGGATTCTTTTTTTATTAAATAGAATATACTTCAAAGGTTGTCACATATACATTTTTAGAACGGAATTTTTTCTATGGGAAAAATTCCAGTTTTATGTACAAACAATACATTTTCATAAATATTTTGCGATGCTAAAGATAATATGTTATTTTTTTTTTATTTTTCTCTGCGGGACTCTTTACCATTTAAGTTAGAAATCGCCCATACGTCTCTCTTCTGCAAAACAGATATGACTACAATGTCAGTCGCATTACACCATAATTCCATTAAACATTACGCTTTAAAAGTAACTAAAATAAACTAATCTAGCTGTCTCAACATTGATGAGTTTTCTATTATTTCTTACAGCATATACTGCTAAACTAAGTCTGCTTGCTAATTTAGATATATGGGGGCCCCATTGAAGCTTCGCGTCAATAGCCAAGAAAAGCAGCGGTATCCACAATACTTATTTCCTCCACATTTAAGATGTTTAACATTAGGTATTGTGAATTTAATACATTTTGTCTTAAAGCCGTTAAAGAGCAAATTGTTGGCCTTAAACCAACGTACTAATTTTGATAGAGCATTATTTACATCATCAAAATTATTGAAATCTGCTAACAATAATAAAAAAATCAATTGATTGGAATCTACGCGTTACTGACAGATAAAATTATATAAAATGAAATAATTGCATTACATATAAAACAACGTTTTGCATAGTGCGCATTACTTTTTCAGTTCAAAAGTCAGGGTGAGAACATTCATCAAAACTTCTGTATAGTGATAAATTTCCGTTGGAAATAAAGAATGCCCTGCTGGCAAGCAAAATAATTTCACGTGATTTAAAAAGTAAAAAAAAAGGTTAATTACGACGTCTCTTATTCGAAACAATACCCTAACGGATCGAACAATACGAAATTGCTCTACACGAATGAGAGAATCACCTGCCATTATACTCGCTTCCTTACAATGTCTACTGCGATTTGAACGCTTCTTAAATCCGAACAATTCGTCACTGGATTCGAAACACGATGACATTACCAAGATTTTTTTTATTCACGAAATTCCTGTGAAGAATTATAATTAATAATAGAAAATTGAATTTTTGATTTTAGCATAACTTTCTTTGCATGCTGCTATACTAACATAGTACAGATCACTTTATTGGAAGCAAAGTACGATAATGTTAATTTATAAACTACAATGGGTAAAAGATGTTATTATGGGCAGATTGCGTATAATGTTTGAACCAAGCGCCAGCACTGATTACATACTATCATAATCTACATCAATTTTTAAAGTCATCACTAAAATATATGTGTGTAAATATATACCCCTGGTAGAGCCATGCTACAGCTATATTAGTAGTATGTATAGTTGAAGCACGAAAGGGTCGGCTCTACCGGGGAAGAACCACGCTCTCGTATTCTTATACCAGCGTAAAATAGCAGCTTAAAACTGTTGTGTTTAGTATGATGAGTGTAGAGAACCGGAAACCCTTTTTACTCGAAAAGAGGCATTTCATCTTAGTCCACACTAGTGATAACGCAACTGCATTTTGATTATTTATGAAAAAAAATACAAACTTTTTGGAATGAAGTCACAGTAAACCAGCGTAAAATAGTAGCTTAACGCTGCTGTGTTTCGTATGGTGAGTGTAGAGAACCGGATACCCATTTTACTGGAAAAGAGGCATTCCATCTTAGTCCTCACGGGTGACAACGCAACTGCATTTTGATTCTTTATTGAAGATAAATGTGGATGTCTATGGGTCACAGCAACCACTTACCATCAGGTGGACTGTGTGCTCGTTTGTCACCCTATCCTATAAAAAAAAAACGAAGTTCTTTATCGCATGTTAAGAATTTGACGGAATTTGTTAGAACGAAAAAAAGTGTAAGATTTTTCCATCACGACGGAAACGACGTCCGACGTCTGTCATGACGGCTCCGTGGCGCAGTGGCTTAGCAATGATTTGCTGCGCTAAGGGCCGCGGATTCTTATCCCACACGGAACAAGTATTTGCATGGCCTACAAATTATTGTTCTGGTTCAGGATGTTTGTCCTCGTGAAATATATGTATGTAAACTGCGAAAATCCTATTGTGAAGGTAACGTAAGGAATATTATTTTAAATGACACTTCATTGTAACAGATGTATATACGAATTATAAAGCGGATGTTACGAAATCATTTATTGATACCCAAAAAACGCACGTTTTAGAGCCATGCCACAGCTATACTATAGTTGTACCACGAATGGGTCAGCTTGACCGACACAGAATGCATGTAGAGAACCAGAGACCATTTTTACTGGAAACGGAGCACTCCATCTTAGTCCTCAGGGGTGACAACGTATCTGCATTTTGATTTTTCATAGAGGATTGATGTAGATATCTATGGAACACAGCAACCACTTACCATCAAGTGGACTGTGTGCTCATTTGTCACCCTATCCTATAAACTACTAAAAATAATATAAAAGTACCACATCTTATCTTCTAATGTCGGTGCTAAGACAGAGTATCGAAGAAATAGAGCCTCAGGGTTTATTATTTAATTCTTATCAAATCTTTGAAGTAGAACCTTTTATTAAAAGGTTCTACACCTTTTATTGAAAAACAATGATTAAAATCAGTTCATAAATGAATTTACATAAAATATATATAACATAGAATACAAAAAATATATATGTATATATATATATATATATATATATATATATATATATATATATGTATGTAAAGAAATTTGATTTTATTAACCACTAATAATAAATAGAACAATTGACAGTAAATATAAATAGGAATTGATAAAAGCATCATAAAATAAGGAAATTTTATAGAAATTTTTGTTAAATTTAACACAAGTTTACTGTGGCTGGAACAAAAATTTGCATAAAATTCATTTATGCTAAGTTTGCCTGCGGACAGAGATATAAAGTATTAATTTTGCCAAAATTTATTGTCTGTAATAACAACACTTTTTTTACACAGCGGTAGAGCCACGCGGCAGCTTCTGCTGTCCACGGATGGGCCGGCTCGGACCGGGGTGGTACCACGACCTTACAGAATACCAGCGTGAAGTAGAGGTTTACCTCTGCGTTCCGCCTGGTGAGTGCAGGTGGCCGGAGGCCCAATCCCCCCCCCCCCCCCCCCCCCCATCAACATGGTAGCGAAATTAAACAGAAGACTACCCCAGGAGGGTACCAGCACCCCTGGAGAATCCCTCGCTGAGCATCCACGATCAAACTACTCCACTCCTGGGTGTGGGTACTCAGGCTGCCCCGCGTATTCTAGGGGGGGCGAAATTCCGCTCAAGACGAAACCTGCTCGGGGCAAGCGGAGCAAGAAGACAAAGGTAACCTCGCCACGCTTTCCGTGGATTTCTGCAATATCAGGGGACTTCATTCAAACCGTAACGCCGTCCACTACCATCTGGAGATAGCTAAGCCGGCCTTGCTCTTTCTAACCGAGACACAGATGTCCTCTCCGGCTGATACTTCGTATCTCTCCTACCCGGGGTACAAATTAGAGCACTCGTTTGTGCCCCGGGCTGGAGTTTGCGTGTACGTCAGAGAGGACATCTGTTTTCGACGCCTCGGCAGTCTTGAAGGTAAAGACCTGTCCATCCTATGGCTACGCGTAGATAGCGACGACCATTTCCGCGTCTACGGGTGCCTCTATAGGTCCCATAGCGGTAATGCCGACACAGACCGACTCATCGACCACGTCCAAATGGCTGCAGACTCCGTGCTACAACAGGTCCCATCCGCAGAGATCGTGATTCTTGGCGATTTTAACGCCCACCACGCCGAATGGCTCGGTTCACGCTTAACCGATCATGCGGGTTACTTCGCCTACGCGGATCCCAGATTTGGAGGATCATGTCCCTTCCCTGTTGGACCTTCTGCTGACCTCTCATCCGGACTGATATCAGGTCTCCGTCGATGCCCCTCTGGGCTCTTCGGACCATTGTCTGATCCGGAGTACGGTGCCACTCACGCTCCAATCGCAATTGCGATCTGCAGCTTGCCGCCGTGTTTGGCACTATAGGTCGGCCGATTGGGACGGGATGCGGTCTTTTTTTGCATCCTACCCTTGGGGGCGGGTTTGCTTCGCGCCGGATGATCCCAACGTTGTTGCTGATTCTGTCGCTGATGTGGTACTTCAGGGAATGGAATTATTTATTCCATCATCTGTGGTGCCTATCGGAGGCAGAAATCAGCCATGGTTTGGTCACTCCTGCAAAATTACCTGAGCCGACGTATCAACGTCCCGGGATTTAAATACCAGCGCTCTTAAAAAGAAGTATGATTCCGCCTCCAGGTCCTTCAAAAGTGTCATTGCTAAGGCAAAGTCAGAGCACATCGGCCGAATTGGCGAGAAACTAGTTCGCCTCCCTTCGGGAACACGTGCATTCTGGTCTCTCGCCAAGACTGTCAAAGGGAACTTCTGTCAGCCATCTCTGCCATCGCTGCACAGGGCGGACGACTCACTGGCCCATGACGCAAAAGAGAAAGCCGATCTGCTAGGCTCTCTTTTTGCTTCCAACTCGACTCTAGATGACGGGGGGAACACACCGCCGACCATCCCGCGGTGTGAGTGCTCCATGCAGGAAGTGCTATTTACACAGCGCTCGGTGCGTAAAGAACTCCTCTCCCTGGACGTCAACAAGTCGAGTGGGCCTGATGGAGTCCCACCTATTGTGCTGAAGACGTGTGCTCCGGAGTTGGCACCGGTTTTAACGCGTCTTTTCCGGTACTCCTACTCCATTGGCGCAGTCCCGAACTCATGGAATACAGCTTTGGTGCACCCGATCCCTAAAAAAGGCGACCGCTCAGATCCGTCCAACTACAGGCCTATTGCTATGACCTCCTTGTTCTCCAAACTAATGGAAACCATTATTAACAGCCAGCTCATGCGGTACCTTGAGGATCACCAGCTGATTAGTGACCGCCAGTACGGTTTTCGTCGAGGTCGCTCAGCAGGTGATCTTTTAGGTTACCTAACTCATAGATGGGTGGAGGCAGTGGAGTCAAAGGGGGAGGCGTTGGCCGTTAGTTTGGACATAGCGAAGGCCTTCGATCGGGTTTGGCACAAAACGCTTCTTTTGAAGCTTCCTTCCTATGGGCTTCCCGAGAAATTGTGCAATTGGATCACCAGTATTCTTGCAGATCGGAACATCAAGGTCGTAGTAGACGGTGCATGCTCCGATTATAAGTCCATTAACGCTGGTGTTCCACAAGGCTGCGTGCTATCACCAACGCTGTTTCTTCTGCATGTCAATGAAATGTTGCAAACCAGTAACATTCATTGCTATGCGGATGACAGCACTGGTGATGCTTTATACACCGGCCGTGCCAATATTTCTCGGGAAAACGTCGCCGAGTACCGGAACAATCTTGTTTCTGAAGTCGAGATTTTGTTGAACAAAGTCTCAGACTGGGGTCGACTAAATCTAGTCCAGTTCAATTCCTAGAAGACACAAGTTTGCGCGTTTATCGCTAAAAGGAACCCCTTTGTCGTATCTCCTCAGTTTCAAGGCGCTCCCCTTGTTGTCTCAGCCAGTACCGGGATCCTTGGTGTCGACATATCTAGTGACGTGCAGTTTGGTGGTCACTTGGAAGAGAAGGCCAAATTGGCCTCTAAAAAGCTTGGTGTGCTCAGCAGAGCGGGACAGTATATCATGCCGGCACACCGCTTGCAACTTTACAAGGCGCAGGTTCTGCCTCACATGGAATATTGTTCTCATCTCTGGGCAGGGGCTCCCCAGTGCCAGCTCCTTCCACTTGACCGCATCCAGCCCAGAGCTGTTTGAATCGTCGATGACCGCGTTCTTTCCGATTGGCTTGACTCATTGGCACTGCGTAGAGATTTTGCATCTCTTTGCGTATTTTATCGCTTCTATCACGGGTAGTGCTCTGAGGAATTGTTTGGACTAATTCCAGCCGCCCAATTTCACCATCGCACATCGCGACAAAACTCGCGATACCATCCATACCATCTGGATGACTGGCGGTCCACCACTGTGCGATTTAGAAGAAGTTTTCTTCCTAGCACAACTTCCTTGTGGAATCGATTACCACCAGCGATTTTTCCGGACCGATACGACTTAGGGACCTTCAAGAAAAGAGCCTAATCCTTTTTAAAAGGCCCGCAATGCATATGCGATTCCCCTGGTGTTGCAGTTGTTCATGGGCGGCGGTAGTCACTTACCATCAGGTGAGCCGCATGCTCGTTTGCCCCCTCTCCTATAAAAAAAAACTTTGTTTTTTAAATTAAACAACATCACCGAATATATTTTGGGTAATATTTTCGCTCAAATATTTTTATAACACTGAATAAAATTTGTATAAATTGCATAATGTTATCAAAAAATAATAAAATTATTACATAATAAGTCATTTATATTGCATAAAACTACTTTTATGGATTCTATCGCGTTTAATTAACTTATTATTAAAAATTCCCGACGTTTCAGGTGCTTTTCAGCACCAATGGTGACGGGGATCATGGACATGGGTGCTGTAAAGCACACGAAACGTCGGGAATTTTAAAAATAAGTTAATTAAAAGCGACAGAATCCGTAATAGTAGGTACTTTATACATCTATTTAATCGGGTAAATATAAGAAATCATTAAGTTATTTATAATTCTTAAACAGGAACTTGTAACATTTCTTTTGAATTTAAGATATTGTTATTTATGTATATACAATATTTATGCTGGCAAAAAATTTATTATATTTGCGTACCACCACATGTAGCAACACAATACTAATTTGGATTTATAATATTAATTATTTATCTTATTATTTTCATCCTGAACTCTAAGTATTAATATTAAATTTAAATTTAAAGTAATTTATAGGATTTTGGTTAAATAACACTTGCAAAACTTCAAAGTTCAAACACAACTATATTATAGACGGTTCGGTAGAGTACATGCTACAGCGGTGTTGACCGCTGTTTTAATTTCCTTCGAGTATGAGTATGTAATGTGCAGTTGATTAAATATTGAAATTTTCTGTTATTTTTCCTTTCAATTAATAATTTGTTCATGTAAAACGCGCCCACTATAGAAAAGTAATTCCTTGTACAGTTTATTATAATAGGTCTAGGAAAACTTACTTCGTATTTTGTATGTATACAATTGAAGAAAAATCTCTTTGGTTTCACTGTTTGTATCTGGCTGGTTTTAATATTAAAACATATTGGACATTAAGAAAATAAAAAATGAAAACTAAAACACCCTGCCATTTTTTTAATTGTTTTTATGTTCGCCAAAATGAGTGAATCTAAGGAAGAAATTCGATAAATTCGAAAGTTTAATTACAAAAAAAAGAAAAATACGACTCAATTTCCGAAAAAATTTGTGACGTTTATGGACCTAATACAGTGTCAGTAAGAGTAGCACAAAGTTAGTTCAAATGTTTTCAGTCCAGGAATTTGATGTCAAAGATGCAGCTCGCTCTGGTTGCCCTCATACGGATAAAGTCGATGCCATTTCTGAATAAATGGAGCAAAATCGGCATGTTTGTACCTACAACACCACCGAAAAATTGAAGATTGACCTCAAAATAGTTTTGATCCATTTGAAAAAGGTCTGTCTCTGCAAAAAAGCTCGATATTCGAGTATCTACCACACGGGATCACTGAAAGAAACCTAATGAATCCTGTACTCATTTGTAATTCTCTATTGAATCGTAATGAAAGCTAACCATTTTTGAAATGATTGATCAATGGTAAAGAAAAGTGGATGACCTACGTCAAGAACGTGTGAAAAAGATCATGGTCAAAGGGTAGTCAAGCTCTACAGACTATAGCGAAACCCGGATTAACACGCAATAGGTGATGCTGTGTGTATGCTGGGTTTGGAAGGGCATTGTTTATTATGAGCTTTTACCGCCGGGCAAAACCATCGATTCGGATCCCTACCGTTAACAACTAATGAAACTCAAGCAAGAAATTCAGTAAAAAACGGCCAGAATTGAGCAACACAAAAGGAGTAGTCTTTCATCATGATAACGCCAGGCCATACACATCTTTGGCCACTCTCCAAAAATTGAGAAAGCTTGGTTGGCAAGTGTTTCTCAGATTTTCACCTGTTTCGGTCTCTTCAGAATTCTTTAGGTAGTGTTAGGTTCAATCATCATCAAGGGAGGACTATCAAAACTACTTGTCAAAGTTTTTGGATCAAAAATCCCAAGATTTCTACAGGATCGAGATTATGTCACTAAGTACGTACAAGATGGCAACAAGTTATCGTACAAAAATATTATATTTAAATTTAATTAAACTTTGAAAATAACATATTATACGAATCAACTTTTCTCCCGACCTATTAAATTAACAATTTGTTATAACAATTTATCAAATTTACTAGGAGGCACACAGTCCCACACTTACATATTTATGCCTAAACTGTCATCAGTCATCAGTCCTGCTATTTTACATTACACACTAGCTTAGCGTTACGATTGCATTAATATCCCACCTCTTCATGTAATGAAAGATATATGTCCAACAAACAACTGTGACTAGCTGACAGACATGATAAAGAAGAGAAAAATTATCATATAAACAGACTACTATGTAGGTACTTCTATGTTCTATGATGTACCTGATGTAACAATTGTTTTCGTGGTAGAGCCATGCTGCAGCTATATTATAGTTGTAGCACGAATGGGTCGGCTCGACCGGGGAAGGACCACGCTCTCACAGAATACCAGCGTAAAATAGCAGTTTAACGCTGCTGTGTTTCGTATGGTGAGCGTAGAGAACCGGAGACCCCTTTTTACTGGAAACGAGGCATTCCATCTTAGTCCTCACGGGCGACAACGCATCTGCATTTTGATTCTTAATCGAAGATAGATGTAGATGTCTATGGGCCACAGCAACCACTTACCATCAGGTGGTCTGTGTGCTCGTTTGTCACCCTTGTCCTATAAAAAAAAATGTACCTACATGACTTAATATAAATATAATTTACTGTCAATATTCGTTAACTGTCTTGTTGGCAGTCGTTGTGGTGGAAACAATATTTAAGAGTAGAATTGTTAAAGTATCAGACCATAGAGACCCATTATTCTGTTTTTAAAAGAAAGCATGTGTATGTGAGAACGTTTTTAGAAGAAATGATATTGTCTTCATACCAATTTACTTTATTTAAAATTACTTGTTAAGTTTTTGTTTAATTCAGTTCTGTAGTGTTTTTCTAAAGAGTACAATCAAAAATGGGATGTTAAATGTAAGTGTACACCGAAACGCACCCACAACGTTTATTTATTAAACTGTTTTCAAGAGTAGGTAATGATATGTATAATCTGTGAAGAGAGAGAAAAGTAGAATTCATCTGCCTATTTCATCCTATGTGTTTCATAAGGCCGGCCACACACATATGGGATTCCGTTTCGGGATTCCGTTTCGATATTCCGATTCGAGATTCCGAACGCAGCAAGTCCATATAAAATCAATGACCCGCCACACAAGAACGGTAATTTTCCGTAAGGAATTTTCTCCGATTCGAGATTCTGTATGCCCTTGCGTTCGGAATCCCGAACGGAAAAAAGCCGCTCCGAACGCAAGTCTTCCATAGATTTTGTATAAATCGCAACACACATTCGTGAATTCCGTACGGAGCGCGCTGTGTTCGTCGCACGACCGAAGCGAGTAGGTGTGTTTATGTACGTTTTTATATTTAATCTTATATGTGTATAGCTTTTCGTAACCTTTCATCTTATTCGTCTAATTCGTCGAAAGGGTTTGCAGACATTCATATTTAATAAAATATCTATGCAGTCAATATTATGTAAAAAATATTATCTAATATTTTTTACATAATATTGACTATATTGCAACCTTAGGGTGATAAGGGGATGCACCCAGTAACAATGGTACAGCAACAAGGGAATCGCAATCAGAAAATCGTCGTCATTTTTCGCTGGCAGAATGTCAAGACTCAATGGCTAACGTCTCTCAACTGAGCCTTGTTATTCCGAACGGAAATAAAGGTATGTGTGTGATGTATTCACGGAATCACGATTCGGGATTCCGAAACGTAATTCCGTATGTATGTGGCCGGCATAACTTATTAAGAAGCGTCCACGGAGCAAACACAACCGTGGAGGCGTCTTTGGGAAATGCCAAAAAGATCTTAAAGCTCCGATAGATGGCGGTGTTACGCATTCGTTTATGTCAGACGTAAAATATCTATACTGGCGGATGGAAGCAGCGTTGAAGGTGCGAAACGTCTGGGTCTGCGATCGTCATTTCACCTACCAAGCGTGATGATTAACCCACGTATTCTCTTTATAGTGAAAGAAGGTTATCGCTCATAGCCAGACGTGGGTAATTTGGTCTAATGAAGAAAAAGGTGAAGAATAGTAACAGTTGAAGATTTTAGTATAAATTTTCAGTTTACCCCGACAATACCTTACGGGAAGCTCTCAATTTTTCACTCCATTCACGACAATGACTTACAGGTTTAACAAAAAGTTTATCATTTAATTCAACGAGGCCTTTCTTGTACAATCTGTGCCATACAATCTGATAGAGCCGAACCGTTCCTTTCCTCCATCAGCCTGTCACTTCAATTCAAATTATATCCGCTCGCGGACCAATTCGATGTCACGATTCATTTATCAAAAAGGTTTAGATATTATGCATCATACTTTTTTGTAGTAAATATGTTAGTGCTATTAAACATTTCGATGTTTTCTATATCTATGAACTTTAACATTTTTTTTAATATATTGCAATTATTATTTGAAAATGTATTTATATCAAACCAAAAATGGATAGAAGAAAAAGGATGTACAAAAATGTTCGTACTATATTGTTTTTTTTTAATAGAATAAGGGTGACAAACGAGCATACAGTCTACCTGATGGTAAATGGATACTGTGGCCCATAGACATCTACATCAAGCCTCGATGAAAAATCAAAATGCAGATGTGTTGTTCCCCTGAGGACTAAGATGGGACGCTTCGTTTCCAGTTAAAATGGTCTTCGGTTCTCTAAACTCACCATACGAAACACAGCCAAGGAAGTGTTCTGGGGCCACTACTTTTTATTATTTATATAAATGACCTACCTAAATCTACTAAGAATCGGATGATATTGTTTGCAGATGACTGTACAGTTATTTATAATGAAAACGCCATAAATAGTAGCATAAAGTCAATAATTGAGTGGCTACAAAACAATAATTTAATAATGAATATAGATAAAACTAAGATAATGCGATTCAAACAAAAAACTAAATATAGTTTTAATACACAAATTAAATATAATGACAAAGAAGTCCAAATAACAACAACTACAAGGTTTCTTGGCGTTCACATTGATGAAAATCTGAAATGGCAAAGCCATATAGAATTCGTATGCAAAAAACTGACACAGTCGTCTTATAACCTATATATGCTAGCAAAAAAAGTCAGTCTCCCCACATTACTTGTGGCTTATCATGGTTATGTTGCGTCCAGGCTTAGATATGGAATAATATTTTGGGGAAACGCCACTAACTGGGATAAAGTATTTAAATCTCAAAAAATGTGTATACGTGCTATGTGTGGTTTAAAAAGAACTGGTAGAGCCATGCTGCGGCTATATTAGTAGTATAGTTGTAGCACGAATGGGTCGGCTCGACCGGGGAAGGACCACGCTCTCACAGAAAACCAGCGTAAAATAGCAGCTTAACGCTGCTGTGTTTCGTATGGTGAGTGTAGAGAACCGGAGACCCTTATTAATGGCAAAGAGGCACTCCCATCTTAGTCCTCACGGGTGGCAACGCATCTGCATCTAGAGTCTTTATTGATGATAGATGTAGATGTCTATGGGTCACAGTAGCCACTTACCATCAGGTGGACTGTGTGCTCGTTTGTCACCCTATCCTATAAAAAAAAAAACTGATAGCGGTAAAGATTATTTCATGAAATTAAAACTACTTACCGAACCATCACTATACATATTTGAAATAGCTTTATTTATCAGGCAATATCCATCACTATTTAAATTAGAGATTTCGAGATTTCGCAATAGAAGCAAATTATATAATAACCTTGGTAGAACATATAAAACTACCTTGTATGGAAAAAGTGTGTTTGCTATGGCTCCAAAGATATACAATAAGATTCCGAATAACATCAAAGAGTGTAACGATATACAGATTTTCAAAGATAAATTGTTCCACTTTCTAATTGAGCATTCATTTTATTCGATCGATGAATTTTTTGCCGAGTGTCAGAGATAATAAAAGTCTAACGGATACTACATAATTTTATCAAAATTAAAGTTATACATAAATTAAAAATATTTTTATAATTTAAATGAATGTTTTGATACAAATATTATTTAATTTGATTTTCTATATTTTATTATATTTAATTTTCTTTTTCTTTTATTGTAATTATAATTATTATTATCATTGTTCTTTCTTTGACATGACAATGTGATTGTTAATTTAATTAATTTATTGATGTAATCTAATAATATAATTTAATATTTTATAATTGCTACGCCCAAACCGGGTTTCAAATGCGGACTATTTTTTAAAAACACATCTATTGTTACCATTTGATTGCAATAAAGATTATGAATTATGAATTATGAATTAAGCTGCTATTTTACGCTGGCATTCTGTGATAACGTGGTTCTTCCACGTCAAGCCGACCCATTCGTGCTACAACTACAGTATAACTGTGGCATGGCTCTACCACGTGTGTTTTTTAGGTTTTTATTGATTGTTATTCTTTTAGATTTGTTTTTCAATATTAGAGCTTAGCAGTTCGAGGCAGTCTTCATAACGGATATACTTTTCTAAATAGTCATCTTTTAAAATTGTCGTCTTGCTGAAATAATCTGATGAATCATTGTGTAGCTGTGAGATAGGTATTTTTACTGGATAATGGACGGATAATTTTGCGCGTTGCGTTATTAACAAAAATAAATATTCATGAGAAGCCATGTAAAATATGTACGTACTAAACTTATTAGTTAAATCAATTTCGTTCTATCTATTCTAATTACTAGTTCAAGTCAAAAATAATTAACAGAATTAACATTTTCAGCACAATAGTTCAATAAAAAAAATACTAACGATGTCCTAGAGCTAACGAGCGGATTACTGACAAAACTCTTTCTGATAGCAGGGTCGTAGCTTTCCGCACCAATTCTCAGAATGTTGTTGGGGCTATTTCATACCCTGCTCATTAGAGATGCTCTTTTTAAATTATAAAGTAATGTTTTCAAAATATATGTAAAATAATATTTATGTTCAGTGTATCACACAAAGAAACAAATTATATCTCAACAGGCTAGAGCTTAGGTTAACCACGCCGGAATGCTCGAGTTCGAATCCTGAAATGTGTTTCAGTATTTCTTAGTTTTTGGAACGAAGTTGTTTATCGGATGGTATAAATTAGGCAGATCGGGGATAAGCGAGAAAAAGTGTAAGGTTTTTCCGTCGCGACCCCTTCTATACTACATACACGGTCTTGGCGGCTATAAGGAAGCGGGATGGAATAGTATCCATCTCCCTCCCACTTTTTCTTATCTTGCCATGAAATAAATATGATTTTATTTTAAATGACGCTTCATTTTAATAGACGCTAGTAATTCATTTATTCGTATTTGTTAATCAATAATATAATACGTTTATCAATAATAATAAATTGAAGCGTCAGTAGCCTAATGGCAGGGCGCGGATTGTGAAATCGAAAGGTCGTGGGTTCAAATCCGCCATTCGAGTCCTGTCGTGGACCACTTCTAACACAAGCATTTTAAGTTTACCAGAAGTGGTTTAAGGGAATATTAGTAATGTTTAATAGCATTACTAGTATTAAAAAATACTACGAAAGGAACTTCGTTCCAACCGAGTGTTCCACTACACTTACGCATGTTTTCCTTATTTTTGTTCTTTATTATTCTATCTATTTTGCCACACGCCCTATACCTAAGAAACGATTTTAATGAATTGGATTAAATTTAGCACTCATATAATGTTTTCCTTTAAAAGTTATTATAGATAGTTGTGATCCCTGAGAAAAATATTTTTTTCTTAAGCTAGAGCAAAGCTCGCCCGCCCAGGTACTTTTTAATTAAATGAAGAGATCTTGCTTTACAGATCGCAATGGGAATTTTTTATATCTTTCTTTCGCAAGCCTGTGTGCCGTTGTAATCTGTGATAATAATCCTACCAATCTCTTATCTTATATATCTATATTAAGATACCTCTTCACCTATTTAATTATGTTTTAAAGGTTTTATTGCATTTATTAATAATTACATATATTTATTTTATATATATATATATATATATATATATATATACAGTGTGGTCGTATAATTACATTAATTCGTACATCTGCAGTATGCTGGTTGTCACCTTCCTCGCGTCCTCTCCATGTTTTATTCACTGTGCATAAGTAATGCATATCTTTTTCTTTTTATTTAAATAAACGTTACCCCCCCCCCCCCCCCACTTAGATTTTCTCCTGTGTCGTGGAGGCAGTTTACAAACATAAATTGCACAAGGACAAACATCCAGACCCGGCACAATTACCAAGCAACACCGAGAGAAGCGATTATTATTCACTAAAAAATATGTTAATTGGACGGTACGAGAAAGGAAAAAAGTGTTATTTTCATATGAAATAAAAATAAATATGGTAAATTCCGATGGAATGCGCTATGTTAGACGTTCTCTAAACAATGCTTTTAATTATAAATACACAAGGAGTATAGTCAAGCACGGTGGCGGTAACATTAAAGTTTGGGGGAGGGGGGGCGAATGTGGAGTTGGACCCGTTCGGAAGATTGAAGGTACAATGGATCAATGGCAATACAAAAATATCTTAGAGCACACAACGATTCCCTACGCGGACGATCATTTGCCTGTAACCTGGATATTTCAGCATGACAATGACCCTAAACACACGGCCAATAGCGTGAAATGTTTCCTTAGCGAACAGCGTATATCCGTTTTAGACCGGTCAGCAAATAGTCCGGATTTAAACCCGATAGAAAATATCTGGTATATTGTAAAAAAGAAAGTCTCAAACAAACGTAACACCAGTCAAAACGAACTATATGGAGCATTTGTTGAAGCATGGAATTCAATCCCCCTAGAAAAATGTAGGAAATTGATTGAATCAATGCCACGTCGTTGCAGTGCTGTTATTGAAAATAAGGGATATGCCACTAAATATTAATTATAACTTATAACTATTGGTAGGCTGTGGATAGTAGCTATTTCGTAAATAACAATACTAATTACTAATACTTAAAAAATATTGTTTTTTATACTTTTTTGTTGTTGTTTCTAATTAGTTGACCATTATTGTTCATACCTTAAACTGATTTAAATGTTTGTCCGTGTAATATTGAAATTGCACTTGTGATTTATATTGTTTTTCTAATAAATGATAAATCCTTGAACATATTGTTGTCCTATTTATTGTCTAATTTCAAAAACGATTGCGGTGAAGTATCTTACATAATGTCAAGGACCGTTGGTAGTGTTTCTAATAATAATAATAATAAATGTTTATTTCGGATAACAAATGAGATCCATATCACAGATATTAGAAAAACTACAAAATAATAATAATAGTACAGCTAGGTGGACGGAGAAAGTAAAATTAGGTGTCCCAGCGGCCAGTAACAGAAAATAAACCCTACATGTGTAAGTCTCATTTTGTAATTAAAAGTAAGATGTGTTTTTTATGGGCTCTATACCCTATTGTGAAAAGTCAGAATGTATCTAAAAAGGCACGTATGGCAATTCACAATGCTGTGTTAGTCCCTACTTTAATGTATGGTAGTGAAAGTTGGGTGTGGCAGAAGAAGCACGAGAGTAGAATAAATACTGTAGAAATGCGATCATAAAGCAGTATGTTAGGGATGAATCTGAATGACAGAGTGAGAAATTGTGTGATAAGAGAAGAGTGTGGCTTGCAAGATGATGTTGTGACCAGGATTAAGAAGGGAATGCTTCGGTGGTTTGGGCATGTAGAAAAAATGGATAAGGAAAGAGTGACAAAGCAAATTTATGTTGCAGAGGTTAATAACGGCAGAGTCGGGAAGGGATGCCCTAGGCGAAAGTTTATCGACCTAATTGGCGATATATTGAAAATGGGCCAAATCAAGAGTACCTTTAACCGACGAGCGTGTATGCGTAGATATATGGATGTGGAGGAAGCGAGAGTGGTGTGTCAGGATCGTGCCAAATGGAAGTCCATAGTCTCTGCCTACCCCTCTGGACAACAGGCGTGAGTGTTTATATATATGTTTTTTATTTGAGTGGCTATATTATTGCATGATTATTAATTATTGAATGTATATATTTTTTAAGAGAGTTTAAGACGGTAAATAGTTATGGGAAGGGTGTGTACAGACATCAGGTAGTTTATAAATAAATAAAACAGTAAAAAGTATATAACGAATAAATATAGAAATATATAAATAAAGAAAATAACACTAAATATAGAATAATATTTGTATTTAATATACAGATATTAGAAAAAAATAATTCTTAAATAATCTTAAGCATAATTGTCTTGAAATAGTGAAGTTAGCCAGCGTGAAATAGCAGCTCAATGCTGATGCGTTTCGTATGGTGAGTGTATAGAACCGGATACCCTTTTTACTGGAAACCAAGCATTCCACCATGTTCCTCAGGATTGACAACGCATCTGTATATCGAGTATTAATTGAGGGTAGATATAGATGTCTATGGGCCATAGACCATATCCCTATCCATCTATCCACTTACCGTTAGGTACTGCGTGCTAGTTTGTCACACTTATTCTAAAAAAGCTTACACAAAAAAGCGATTTTTTTTCTAATACTATTTATTTATGTTAATATTCATTACCTACGTGAATTTATTAATAAAGGCGTAAAAGAAACATTACGTTTTAGGAACTAAATTTAGCCAAAAAATCTTGCACGCAATGGAAGAGCAACGGAGTTGGTCGGAGATGACAGCCATTAGGTTCGCAGTCAACACTTTGATTCTTACAAGGGCTCATACCCTCGTAATCCGTTTACGAGTCGGAAGCGGCTCTTGTGGTTTGAGTAGTGATGTTTTGTCAAACGACTTGCCTATAGCTTTCAACTGTAATATTACTCTGTCTTTTACGAGTTCGGCTTACGTCATTGCCTATTAAAGAGTCCTAAAGATTCTTTTAACATAGCAAAGCCCAAATAAGAGCGATATTGTAGCGCAAATAAAAGCATTTTCCTTTAATATTAGGATGAAATCAAACTAAAAAAATTGCCCAAGATAAAACTCAATGGAAACATAAAAATTTAGATTTTATAGGAACAAAAGACCTAAAACACATACACTACTAGTCTAAAAAATATATACATAATTTTAAAAATAACGAACGTTATTTTTTTAACCTATTTTAAGCCAGTACTTGACTACAATCTCAACGGATGATAAGTGGTAATGAAGCCCTAGATAGTAAATCATACTGTCTAAGCGTAACCAAAACCTATGTCATTCAGACAATGGCATACAAAAAACCCCGAATTTCGGTCACTGCGGCCTTTCTCCACGGTAACTAGCCATCTGCGCAGGACAGGGTTATTGTGCTAGAGTATGTGCGAACACAGGCGCACTCCCTATTGCCTCATTCTCATAGTCCGATGAGACGGCAATTCGGAGGGAAAACACCGCCACCTTCCGACCGCTCCTACTGGACTGCTACTGAGAATTTTTGATAGAAAAACCCAATTACTGATTTATGGCCCGGCTTGTTGGGCAGCCGCACTTACGACCACTACACTGACAAGGCAGTTTTTTTTTAATTTATTCTTTTAGATTTTATTATTGTTTTAAAGCTTTTTAACTTGCAATTAAAGTTAAATTATTCGTTTCTTATCAGTCCTATAAGAATTACGATCATGAAAATTAACTACCTTTTTTCGCGCAACATAGCCGATAAACTTGCGATTCTCTTCTTAATAATCGTACTTAACTTCTGGACGAGAAAGCGACTAGATTTTCTGTGACTAAATTCATTAAATAGCTAATGATATCGTTCACAAAATATATTCTTGAATAGAATAGAATAGAATGAAATAATTTTTATTCAATATTGATTACAATTTATTCTAATTGAGTAATTTTTTTTTACATTACCACTGGTGCGAAAAATCCTCTGTCCTGAGAAGAACCAGCAAGAAACCCAGCGGAACATTTTTTAAATAAATTTTACAATATAAATTATTACAAACAAACATCTTGGAAGTATTCATTTATATTATAATAACTCTTTTTATACAGTTTTTGTTTAATTAAATATTTAAACTAGGTAATAGAGATAGACCTTGTATATTTTCTGGGACTTTGTTGTAATAGCGTATACATACACCAAGTCAATAGTTTTAAAATATTTAACGATATCTTTTTTTGCAATACTCTATGCAATTTAAAAGTATTTGAACAAGGCTTTACGTTTTGTTTAAGCAATGATTCGGCGACAGTAGGAGAAGAATTTAATGATTTAATTGTCAAAAAAAGGAACATCAGTAAAATTTTTCTCAAAAGCCATAACAACTTATTGATCAGATTGAGTTAAATTATTGTTAATATTCAATTGAAAATCCGAGTTCCGTTGCTTGACCTTGCCAGTTTCTCTAGTAATTATACTCCATGTCATTTTAGTTTTATCGGATGCAGTTTTAATTTTGTTACTAAAATGTTAAGCCTTAGCTGGGGAGCACACTTTTTAAAAATTTTAGAATATGTTTTTACATAATCTCTAAATATAATACTACGATTATATGATCTTTCATTATAAAGCTCGTATAACTTTCGTCTACATTTATAAATTCCTACTGTCGCCCATTCATTAAATGATTTGCGACTGTTTATAGAGAAAGTTTTAGAAGTAAATATTATATTAAATTCACAAGTTATAATTTTAAATAATGAACTATACAAATAATCAGCACTATTTTTAAATAAAGGGATGGAAGGCCTTTCACTATGTTACACTAGGCCCAGCAATACGTGTCGGTTCTAAGAATAAATTAACAATATTATACGATTTAAATAATGAGCTAAACTTAATACTAATGGAAGAAGTTTCAAGGATATTGATTTTTAAATATTACAACATACTTGTTCTGTTTACTAAATTTGAGAAAAACTTCTTCCAAAATCCTTTTAAAATATTCGTAATTAGCACATAGGGGTCTGTAAACACTTACAACAATGAGGTGCTCGACCTCGACACAAGCTATTTCTAGAGTTCGCTCAACAGAGAGGCTCACAATATCCTTACGTTCTTTATATAATAATGATTTATCAGCTATTATTAAGGAGCCACCATGTAAACTTTTTTCTCTATTGAAGGAACTGACCAACTGGTGATTTCTGAAATTAAACATTAAATTATAATCTTTTAGCCAATGAAAAAAATCAGTAATACAAACGATATGTATGTTTTTACTATTTAAAAACAATTCAAATTCCAATTCTTTGCCCATCATACCTTGAAAATTTCGATACACCAGGTGTCAATAATTCTTATTACTTACTTGTGGGGTGCATTCTAAATTAATTAAACTCTTATTATTGCTAGAGATTGCCTCTATTGTCGGATTCACTGATTTAAATTAGTTGGGACTGATTTCAAATTAAATGTCAAATGATAACACTACCTACTTAAAAGAAGCAGTCTTGGTAGCCAAACGCTCGGCTAAGTTGAAATGTAAATAATAAGATAAAAGTACATTTGCTACCAGTCGTAAATTATATTTGGATAGGTAATACCTATTTTTTATCCTAAACTTCTTAATTACATTATTTCATTTTCCTGTAGCAATCCCTGTATATATAAGGCAGTGTAGACAAGACAATTTTGTGTACATTTAAGTTATTAAGTTCTTCAGTATATCTTAATAACTGTTTGTTGTTTACACTGCCTCTTCTACGAACAACAATTATTATTGTACTATTTGGGCAAAATTTAGTAACTATAATTTTATTTAGGATGTCATTAAAAAAGATGCTCCAGGCATGCAGCAATTTATAATTTTTTATCCCTTTAAAGCGTTATTTAACGGGACAAAATATTATGAATTGAGAAAACTTACATTTTTGAGGATAATAAAAATTCAATTAAGTCCGCCAGCAATTTAGCAACGTGTTTGAACCTTATAACCTCACTTATACTCTCAGGAAAAAGTGAAGGCTTGTGCTCTTCCGTGGAATGTTTAAAGATTGTTTCTTTTTTTATGCGCATTTCATTAATAAACCCTCGCACAAGAGATTAACAGACTGGATTTGGATACATGTTTGCGGCACTTACTTCATTCGACCCGCTGTACAGAAGTACATACAGATGTTACAAGCTACGTTAAATAATGTTATTTTGGTTATTATAATGTTTGAAATATATTCTTATCTTATAGTCATAATGTAAACATAAATATACTGTTACGAGATTTCGCTGATGTTACGTTAAACATTTATTTAATTATTTTATTTTGCAATATTTGTATTTCATTTAGAATTTTTTATAGTACGTCCCCAAACTTCTAATAGGTAATCCAAATGTGGTTTAACTGGTGAGTTATGAATCAAGTATCATACTTTCATGTTCATTGAGATACGTGAGATCGTAATAGTCGCATTTTTATATGTTAGGATTTTATATGATTGATATGGCTAGACATTTTTTCCAGTTTCTCTTTTTACTTATGATTTCTTTACTTAAGCACAGGGTACAATAGTTTTAAAGTTTTGGTTTTTAGTACAAAATATAGCATGATTTCTAAAATTATGATTGTTAACCAAATTGCAATTATTAACATAGTCATCATTATCATTACAGCCCATCACAAGTCTCTTAAAATGTCGTCACTACATCTAGTCGGTGGCCACGTTACTCTTTGTTACGTTACTTACCGGAACAATACTGCTACTCGAGAACCTTTCCTCCTCATCGGTTGTAGGTTCTTTGAGCTATATGGCTGGTTAATTGCCACTTAAGTCTAAAGTCAGCACGTATATTATCCGGCTTATATAAATTAAAACGTATATAATGTTATGAATATAAAAATCCAATTATGTAACTTTGAGATACATTATACATAATTCTAAAACACATTACAATACAATACAATACAATACTCTTTATTGTACACCAAGAAAAGATAACAACATCAAAAATAAAAAATAACAACTATTAAGGGAAATACAAAGGGCGGTCTTATTGCTACATAGCAATCTCTTCCAGACAACCCAGAAGAAGAAATAAATACAAAATAAGAAAAAGAACAATGGGTAGGGTGCACTAAAATAAAAAATAAAAATAATAAAGACAAATAAAAATAAAATAAAGATACAAACTTATGCATTAAAAAGATAACATTCTTCAGGCAGATCAATGACCATAATTAAGCGGAGGAAGTGAGAGGAGTTAGAGAGACAAATAGTATTCTTTAATCTGTTTCTGGAATACATTTAAGGATTGAGCACTTCTAATTGACTGGGGTAAGGAGTTCCAAAGTCTTACTCCCAGAACAGAGAATGATTTGTAATAATAAGTCGAGGAGTGCACAGGACATTGGAGGGAAAGATTTTCTTTGGATCGTAAGGAAAAATTATGACAGGAGCTGAGAAATCTAAAACGTTCTTTAAGATAGGAAGGACTAGCTATATTAAATAAGACGCAGTAGAGAGCAGAAAGTATATGAGTATTCCGACGAAGACGGATTGGGAGCCACTTGAGCTTAGTGCGGTATTCTGAGACATGGTCATATTTGCGAAGTCCAAATATGAACCGAATACAGAGATTTTGGAGGCGCTCAAGCTTGTTAAGTTGCTCCTCGGTGACATCAAGGTAACAAATGTCAGCATAGTCGAGGATAGGGAGTAGTAACGATTGTGCAAGCGTAATTTTGGTGGCAATGGGTAAAAAGTAATTAAGCCTCCGGAGTGAAGCATAAGCTGCAAACATTTTACGGCTCACTGCATTAATTTGGGGTGCCCAAGAAAGACTTGAATCCAAGAGGATACCTAAATTTTAACAACGTCATTATAAGGGATGGGAACTCCCTAATTACTCCGAAATATACAACGTGTTGTAGTTGACATTTTTTTATTTTGCAAATCATTCTTGGACTCCCAATGATTATGGCTTGGGATTTTAAAGGGTTCACTGTTAACCCATAAGAAAGACTCCAGTCGAGAATACATGTCAGATCCTTATTGATACATTCCACTGCTTTGGGAAGATCTTCAATGGTTGTTTGTAAGTATATTTGGAGATCATCTGCATACAAGTGGTAGAGAGAAGATATTTGGGATGTAATCGTATTAATAAAGATTGCGAATAAAAGAGGAGATAAGACGCCACCTTGTGGAACGCCAGCTACTGTATCAAGCCACGAAGAAAGTCTATCGTGGACACGAATACGTTGCCGGCGCCCATACAAATAACTATGAAACCAGGTAATTGCAGTTGGAGATATGTTAAGAGAACGCAGAATCCCTAACAGGATGTCATGATCAACAGTATTAAAGGCATTGCTAAAATCCAGCAACACCAATAATGTGACTTGATGATTTTCCATACCGTGGCGAATGTCGTCCGTGATTTTCAATAGCGCCGTAGTCGTACTATGACCAGATCTAAAGCCAGATTGGAAAGGGTTGAGGATGTTATTTCTTAAACAAAAGGAATTAATTTGTTGTTGCACTAGTCGTTCTAAGACTTTGGAAAGGAAAGGAAGAATCGAAATAGGACGATATTCAGAAAAACTTGAAGGATTTGCTTTTTTGGGTATAAGTATGATTTGGGCATCCTTCCATTGGTTAGGGAAAGAAGATGAGGATATGGAAAAGTTTAAGATAAAGGTTATAATAGGTGTTAAAAAATCTAACAAGGGAATGATCATTTTACGACTGACGTCATCACATCCGACAGCGTCAGAATGGATAGAGAGAATGTGTTTCCTAACATCACAATCTGCAAATTGCCTAAATACGAATGGGGAAAAGTCAGGAGTGGGAAACGATGAAAGTTGAGTAAGTGTTGTTGATTTTGCCATATTATCCAAGCAAGAAACAGAAGAAAAATGCTTATTAAGCAAATTTAAATCGACGTTATTTGATATAGGGCATGAACGTGTTTTCTCAACTCCTATGGACCTTAAAAAGTTCCAAACACGACATGGATCTTCGTTTTGTACTGATTTATGGATATGGCGGCGTCGTAAATCTCTACACAACTTGTTGCATTGATTCCGCAGGAGTCTGTACTTTTCCCGAATCCTGTCATTCTTTGGATCTGACCTGTAACTCGACTTTGCGTTATTCTTCCTAACTATCAATCTTTTAAGATCTTCAGTCAACCATGGGGCTGGAGGATGGCGTATTCGCACTGGGCGGACAGGAGCATGTATATCATAGAGCTGAACAAGAAATGAATTAAACAATGCTACCTGTTCGTCCACTGAGCAAGCCTTAGTTATAACACTCCAGTCCATGTTAGCAGCATCTTTTTGTAGCTTTTCCAAATCCATTTCCTCAAAATTACGCTGCAGAAGTATCCTTGATTTGGCTTTCGGTGGTCTTATTTTATAAGATAGAAACAGGAGGTCATGATAGGAAAAGGCGTTGGCAGCACATTGACCAAATTTATCAACATGGTCGAGAGAAGAAACGATAACCAAATCAAGGAGGGATGGAACACAGTTAGGAAAAAAATGAGTTTCAGAAAGAGGAAGGATATTTAAATTGGCTGCTTCTATAAGGGACTTAAGACGAAGAGATCGGGCGTCATTCTTAAGAAGGCAAGTATTAAAATCGCCCATTAGCACTGTATGTTTATATAATGGAGTTAGCTCTTCAAGAAGGTTATCCAATGTGGTAAAATAGTCAACTGTGGAAGAAGGACTATAAAAAACTCCGATAAGTAATTTGTTGTGCGAAAGAAGCACTTCAATAAATAAGTATTCCGCTTCGTTCTCAGCTGGAAATTGAGATGATAAACGAACAATGGAAATAGGTATATGCGCACGAAGGTAAATGGCAACACCACCACCACCCCGTGCAGTTCGGTCGTTGCGTATTAACTGGAATCCTGGAATGGAATAGGATATGGATGGAAGACATGGCTTTAACCATGACTCCGAAACAAGAATTGCATGAACATTATCACTTACAAAGCTAGCTAACATATCAGGATAATGAGCCGGAATACTCTGTGCATTTATGTGAACTATATTGAAGTTTCTTAGAGCTTTAAAAAAATGGGAGTCAAGAGTATCTTTTAATGGAGGAATGCTCTCAAAACTGTCGTCATTACTTAGTACATCGGATGCTGAAATGAAAGAAGAGGAGCTTTGATTATGATCACTTTCATCAAAAGACATGTTATCTATTACAAAAAGAAAAAAAACAATAACTACAAACTAAAAAAGGTATACTAATAACTACAAACAAATAAAAATTATAAACTACAAAGATTTACTTTTGATTACATCTATTACCTACCAGCACTAACAGAATAGAAAATAGTGCAAATATTTAAAATAAAAAAATTAATACTACACATAGATGATTCACATCATAATTGATTGAATATAGAAAGAAATATACATATAACACATGTTACTCAATGATAAAAAAAAAAACTTAAATTACCGATACACACATCAAATAGAATTACGTTCTGTGGTTAAAATATTAGAACACACACGTTTGCGAGTATATATATATTAAAACATAAAAACTTAAAGTCAAAACTACTGTTATGCTCTTAGTATTGGAAACAAAATACACGTCCGACAGGGCATCCCGAGCATGGATTCATTTACAAAAACACTTAAGACTCCCAAGAGAGATCACATTTATAGACTTAGAATACACTGGCGTAATATTCTAAGTCTGTGGTAGATTTACCATGATAGTACCAAAGACTATATTATACTCTGAATCGAGAAGATATTACTCTAAGGCAAAAAACATAGCGATTATATACTCTTTGCTCAATGTGTTAAATCGAAGTTTTATAATCTGTGATAAAAACTCTCAATTGAATGTTTATAATCTATGATCAAAACATTGTTATTTATTACCTACCTATATATAGGTAAATAATATAATATAATATTATTATTAACATAGATTAGCATCTAACTTAAAACAATAAAATCAAAACAAAAACACAAAGTCGAAGTTCAAAGTGGCGTAGATAGATATCAAATAGTACTTTTATATAATGGAGATACATTGTACCGACTAATTTACTAATTAACTCTTAAATCTTATTTAACACTTAAGATTAGAGTGATAAACAGATACGAAAGGAAAAGAAATCAGGTTAGCAAAAGTACAATGCAGAGACACTAAAATATAGATGGAAAGCATAATGTGATATACATACGGTTTATTAAAGAGAACTAAAGTTTATAGACCAAATCATCATCACTTCTTCACTGCCCTCTTGGAGCGTTGAACTACCTTGTCAGGAGATCTACTTCTTCCAGCGACTGCCGTCTGTGCTTGGGAAACATCAGCTGGTGCTACTGGGATGACTTCGAGCTCAGCCAGTGATTCAACTTGATGGCGCGAGCCGTCACAAGCGATAATATGAATATAACCATCCCTAGTCCAGCAGTTACTTATGCCAAATTTCTGCCTGGCCACCATGAACACCTTGTGACGATCTTTTGTTAAGAATTCAGACATAGTGACACCCGTGCCTTTCAGTTTTGTTTTTAAGAACCAAACTTGATCACGAACTGGGACATCCCGGAACTTTACAAGAACTGGTCTTGGCTTCTTTTCTTTTGGACGTCCAAGGCGATGGCAGCTGATAAAAGAAGTGTTGGACACATTGGATATCTTGAGCTTGTCCATTATAAGATTAGCAGCCATTGAAGATGTATCCTCGGACTTGTCCTCGGGAATACCATGAAGCAGCAGAATCTTACGCCGCCGTCTCATCTCCAAGCGGTCGATCTCTCTCCCAAGAAATTCAACCTGTCTTTGAACAGTTTCAAGAGCGGACAAGATGAAATTTCTGAATGTTGCAAACTCCGTTGAAAGTACTGATGTATTTGGGGCCATAGTTGGACTAGTCTTTTGTAAGTCCTGCTGAAACTCATTCATACGAGTATTGAAGAGTTCTGACATGGCTGACAGGGATCCTTTGAGGGCTTCCATAGTTTAGTGCAGTTTTAAAAAACAACAAGTTAAAGATAATATATATCAAGGAATTAAGGCTGGTAAGCAGATGATTATTACATATATGTGTAACACATTAAAATATTCTAATTTCTATTTTTAAAATATAAATTGCACGAGACAGATCAAAACGTGTGTTACTTATTTCACTCCTACCCACAAAAAAAGATTTACATTAAATACTCATTACATTAAATATGGTTGAATATAAACAATAGATTCAATTCACTTTTATACCCTAAAAATATTTTCGAATATTTTGAATACCATTTTTTTAATTGGTTTGTTTTGTTGGCGTTCTTATTGCGAAAAGAGAATGCATAATAATACAGATTAAAGTGCTACTTACCTACCTACTTGGTTTCGAATTCGCGGTCATCCGAAAAATAGGTAGAGACTGTCTAACCGTCTGTCCGACTGTCCACGCGATATACTAAATTCACGATTGAATTACTTAATATTTTGCAATTTTAAATGCACTTAAAAAACTTAAGCATTTTATTTCAATTTTGGTGACTGGTCAAAATCAACTCAGGGCCGTGAGAAAAGAATAATATAAGAGTAAAGCACACTTTTCTGCTTGTATTCGGAATACATCCTCGGTGCTAATATAAATTTTAATTATATTAGAGTGAAAAACGAGCTTACAGCCCACTTAGATGGTAAGCCACAGCAGTAAATGGATATTTGAAACCACCTCCCATTTAATAAGATTACGAGTGCGTCGTGCGTTTCCTTTGAAGGAATATCTCTAGCATGTAATAATACTATACTGGTTTTTTCTACCCTCCGCAATCAGCTGGTTTCTATAGTGTGTAATACTGACTGACTGAATTTTATTGATATTTTTTACGTTTAAAATGACTATTTGGTATTTACAAATTTATATTTTTTTTTCAGGTAATTGAAAATTATGTTGCTTGAAGTCTCTTAAAGGTAATGTAATCAAAATTTTAAATGTTTTTGGCTTTCCCTTTCTAATAAAATATTCATACAGTTTAATATTTATGGATAAATTTGATGTATAGTGGCGGGAAAGAATACTCACTACCGCATATCTTCCCGTGGGTGTCGTAAGAGGCGACAGAAGGAAACTGAGGCAGAGCATGGGCAGCAGCATCTTTCTGATAAAACCAAACAACAATAAAAAACTGCGGTTGCCAACCCGCTCGCCAAGCGTGGCATGGCAATATAACCCCCATGAGAGTAACGAAGAGACGGCACCCACTCCCCGGCGGCCCCGCTATTCCTGGCTACGGTGGCGACCAAGGTATGGGGGGGGGGGGGCAGAGGGTGCTAAGAATCTCCGGTGGAGGTTCGGTTGCCACCTACGACGACTCGACCTGGCAACTTATAACGTACGCACCCTGAGGACTGACGAGAAGATCCTGGAGCTGGAAGAAGAGATAGATAAGTTGCGCTGGAATATCATAGGATTATTCGAGGTCCGAAGAGAGGTGGAGGACACGGTAATCCTCAAATCCGGCAACTTGTTCTATCACCGGGAGGGCGACCATCTGTCCCAAGGACGTGTCGGATTTATCGTCCACAAGTCTCTCGTTAACAACGTTGTAAAGATTGGGAGTGTGTCGACGAGGGTTGCGTACCTTATACTCAGAATCACCAAACGGTATTCGCTGAAGGTCATATAGGTTTACACACCAACGTCGGCACACCTCGATGAGGAGGTGGAGGAAATGTATGAGGATATCTCTAGAGCCATGCATTCCTCCAAAACCCACTATACGGTGTTAATGGGAGAATTCAACGCAAAACTAGGCACAAGAGAGAACGGTGAGCTGAAAGTAGGGAAATTTGGAATAGGGCAACGGAACCCAAGGAGCCAGCAGCTGGCCGACTTCAGAAGAAAGAGGGACTGTTTATGATGAGCTCTTTCTTCCAGAAGCGGCCCCACAGGAAATGGACCTGGTCGAGCCCCGAAGGTTCGACAAAAAATGAGATTGACTTCATTATGACGACCAGAAGACAACTGTTCAGTGATTTCTCAGTGATCGCGAGGTTTAAAACCGGCAGCAATCACCGAATGGTGAGAGGCACACTAAACCTAAACGTTAAGTTGTGACTTAACACGTCTAATGAAGTCAACGCTCCGTCCCCCTCGTGCTCTAATCCAAAGTCCCGAAACCTTTCAGCTCGAGCTACGAAACCGTTTTCAGTGCTTAGAAGATTGCAATGCAGTGAACGATATGAATGATAAGCTCGTGGAAACTGTCCATGCGGTCGGAGCTAAGTTTTGCAAGACCCGCCGCAGAAAAACACAAAAACTCTTCGATCACACTCTTAATCTCAAGGCTGTTAGACGGGATATGAAGCTGCAGTCTTCAGTAGATTTGACAACATACAGGCAACTGAACAGACAGATCTCCAAGTGTATGCGGCGGGACTTACGCAATTTTAATACTGCTCGTATTGAAGAAGCGATCGAGCAGAACCAGGGCTTCAAATTCTTTGCTAGAGATCTGTTTGCCAGGAAGAGCCAACTGTCAAAGCTGAAGACCGAGTGTGGCAGCGTCATTTCCGGGACACCTGAGATTTTGAGTGAGATTGAGGGGTTCTATGGGCAGATGTACACATCATCGTTGGAGTCACACGCAAGTGTGAGTAACGATCCAAGAGCGAGTCTTATCCGACACTTTTCCGATGATATCCCGGACGTCAGTCTGAGCGAGATTACAATGGCTCTCCAGCACCTTAAAAACGGTAAGGCCCCAGTCGAGGATGGAATTACAGCGGAGCTTCTGAAAGCGGGTGGAAAACCGGTACTTGAAGTCCTTCAGAAGCTCTTTGTTTCCGTCCTCTGTGGTGGCATTACACCGGAGGCGTGGAGCAGAAGTACGGTGGTCTTGTTCTTCAAGAAAGGCGACAACGCTCCTTGAAGAACTACAGACCGATTTCCCTTCTGAGCCGCGTCTACGTGCTGTTTTCAAGAGTCATTACGAATCGTCTCGCGCGCAGACTTGACGACTTCCAGCCTCCCGAACAAGCCGGTTTCTGAAAAGGCTTTAGCACTATAGACCACATACATACCCTTCGGCAAATTGTACAGAAGTCAGAGGAGTACAATTTGCCACTATGTCTGGCGTATGTGGACTATGAGAAATCCTTTGATTCCGTCGAAATTTGGTCGGTGCTGCAGTCCCTTCAGCGATGTCAAGTTGACTGTCGGTATATTGAAGTGTTGAAGTGCTTGTACAGTAGGGCTACGATGGCTATCCGAGTACAGAACCAGAGTACGAAACCTATCCAATTGCACAGAGGTGTAAGGCAGGGTGACGTCATATCCCCGAAACTTCACCGCTGCACTGGTAGACGTTTTGAAGCTTCTGGACTGGAAAGGATACGGTATTACCATCAATGGAGAGTACATTACTCACCTTCGATTTGCCGACGATATAGTCCTTATGGCAGAATCGCTGGAGGACCTAAGCACTATGCTCAATGATCTCAATAGTGTTTCCCAACGGATAGGTCTTAAGATGAACATGGACAAAACAAAGATCATGTTAAATGTCCATGTCACACCTATGCCGGTAGTTATTGGGAGCACTAATATCTTCTCGTCAGGTATACCTCAAAACTTGAAAACGAGACTGTACAACCAGTGCATGTTGCCAGTGATGACCTACGGAACTGAGACGTGGTCCTTCACTGCTGGCCGAATGAGGAAGATCAAGGTCGCTTAGCGAGCTATGAAGAGGGCTATGCTCGGAGTTTTTCTGCGTGATAAACTTAGAAATTAGGATATCCGCAGTAGAACCAGAGTGACCGACATAGCCCAATGGATTAGTAAGCTGAAGTGGCAATGGGCCGGCCATATAGCTCGAAGAACCGACAACCGATGGGGAAAAAAAGGTTCTCGAGGGGCAGCCTCGTACCGGCAGGCGAAGTGTAGGGCGTCTTCCCACTAGATGGAGTGACGACCTGGTAAGATATGCAGGTAATCGATGGATGCAGGTGGCTCAGGACCGTGCTTTGTGGCATTCCTTGGGGGAGGCCTATGTTTAGCAGTGGACTTGTGAAGCGCTGTAATGATGATGATGATGATTGATGTATTTGGCAGAAGATAGACTTCGTTATCAAACTTAACTTTATGAAATTCATAATCTATTAATTATTTATTACTCTAATTTATAATTATGTTATAACTTTCAAAAATAAAAGGGCTTTTATTAGTCTCGTACCTTACAGTTATAGTAAAAAGGCAAAACACAAATTAAGACAACATCAGACAACATGTTATTTCTTGTTTGTTCGATGTGTCTCTACTTCAATAAGGACGCGTTATTAAAGACTTGAAGCACATGAATAAAGAAACCGTACTGAGGCAAAGCTTCTAAGGAACTGTCGGTGTGTACGGTACGGTTTTCATTACTCATGTGCCCGAAGTAAATAATTTTGAAAACTTTATCTTTGAGGATAAGAGAATTTCAAATGATATCCTTTTATTCCGTGAAAAACTGGCAAATGTATTATTATTAGACTTAATGTTGATCCGATATCTTTTATAAATAAAATATATCTTATTTAAGGTTGAGAGAAGTTATCGCATATTTGTAGTGATTCCCATTAGCAAATAACTCATACAGAGAGTCAAAAAATCGCACTACTGTTTATAATATATAATTTGTTTTATAGTTTATCCAGTTTTTTAAATATGAGTATCACAATAAAGCTTAGGGTCCACGTGATGGTGAGTGGATACTGCAGCCCATAGACACCAGCAACTAAGTATTAATAAAGCAGGTGTCACTTGACTTGGACCCTGAGGTCTAAGATGAAATGTCTAACAGGCTGTAATTATGCTGGCTCTCTTTCCCTCAATCCACATTGGTGCTTCTGTTCGTGTTCTTGTAACTTCTGCACATTTGACCGTTTGAGGTCATATTTAAATTATAATATTAATTTTGTCGAGAGGATGGTGACGCTAATCAAATAACAAATTCTATACATATATGACCTTTACATATATAATATTTATTTTAGTTTATTGCCCAAAAAGAAAGTCATTAAATCTGGACTTAATAGGTGGCGCTGTTCCTAAAAATGTAATCATAATAAATTTAATATTTACACTAAAAAGTCAGGAGTGTGAATTTAGAGTGAAACTCAACTCATCGTGCCACCTAACAGAATGGGAATTACAACGTCCCCTGGGCCAGACAGAATAGAATTTTTATTTATTATAGATTACATGTAATTCTTATTGAAATAGATTCATTACTTTTGCCATTGGTTCGAAAAAAACAACGTCCTGGGAAGAACCAGCAGGAAACCCATTAGGACTTTTTTATGTTATGCAATTGTTATGAAAACATTTAGAAACAGCATGATAGCGACCACCTCAATCCCAGGAGTTATTATCAATTATGTACTCTTTAGCAGTATAATTAGATTTATTTACATAACAATTTATGAATTATAAATATTTTGGCAGGTAAGGTCTGCACATTTTCTGGGACTATGTCCTTGTTCTAGTATTTGTAAAACTTACATCACAAATTATATATAATAAAACTATTTTTGTTTTTGTGTACACACATTAAATTTTCGTAAATATATTGAGATACCAAAGTTAACATGTATTTATTTTTTAAATTTTTTCTATAAGGGATTCATTTGAACTAGGCTATAAAACTTATAGCATAAATTGTTCTTCAAAACAAAGATAGTTTCAACGCCAGGCGCATTACTCCGTAGAAAGATTCCAAATGACATTATGCTATGGCAAGAACTAAAGTAAAGTCATCCAGCTGTTTCAACACATATAAGACTTGTTTACAGCATAGATTGCTAGCTATTTTAGATATATTGGGGCCACATTAAAGCTTCGCATCAACTGTGATTCCGAGGAAAACAGTGGATTCAATAGTGCTAAACTCCGCACCATTTTAAAGGGGTACACTGGTATTCACCTGTTTAACATTAGTTGTGGTGAATTGAATATATTTTGTTTTATTACCGTTTAAAAGCAAATTATGTACATTAAAACAGTGCACTTCTTTTGATATAGTATTATACATTTCGTCATGTTTTAATAATTGCTTTTTACGTCATAAAATCAAAGAAGTATCATCAGCAAATAAAACTATATCATGCTTATTTAACAGGAATGGGCCAAGAATTAAGCCCTTAGGAACACCCGCAGATACCACCGATCCGGAATAACTGCTGCCAATAATAAAAACTCTTTGAGTTCTGTTATTTAGTTATGATGCTATATAATAGAGTGCTATATTTAACACAATAATGACGTAGCTTCCTGATTGATATCTCATGATAAACGCAGTCGAAAGCCTTGGAAAGATCACAAAATATACTCAAAGCATCCTCTGAATTCTCCTGATAGTATTGAATGAAATGCAACATGGGAAACATGCATAAATAAAACTTTAATATCTGTGAAACATCAAAAATCTCTCTCTCTCTCTCTCTCTCTCTCTCTGTTAAAAATTTTTGTACGAAAGATCGAAATTAAATAAATTAACATTAAAATTCACATTGATGATAGATTAAGTCCTCCTCACCTGCACACGTAGATCTCTGTACTCACTGATTCCATTGGACAACTATACCTACTCGCCTGCCTATGTTGAATGCGCAAATCTTTGACGAAAAGTATTAGTGCACTTTGAAAAGGACAGACAGTTCCAGTAGGAAACTGCTAACGGTAAATTTGAAGAAGATCTGAATCATTTCCCGTATCACGAAGTTTTATAAACATTAAATCACGAAATGACGACGAAATTATCAATTTGGATTTGTATTCGGCAGATCGGAGAAAAGAGGTGTCAAATTAAGTATTATGACAAAAATAGTTTTTTACTCTAAAACTCATAATTTCGTGCTAAGAATTTATCAAATAGTAAATAATTATTAAAAGATTATTTACATAAATTCTGCCAAATCATGAAGTGGTGGCGTTCCATGAAATGATCACGATCGGTCTAGGACATATATATATATATATACATATATATATATATATATATATGTATATATATATATATCAAATATGATACATATACATATATATATATATATATGTATATGTATCATATTTTCTTTGCCCATTAGACGCACTGTGGCTTGGTGATCATATCTAGCCTTCGTCACGAGACCTAGTTCGATTATACGCCGGGGCCAAAATTTGCTGCAAAATCGGTATTATAATTAAACAGTATTATCATTACAGTCAGTACAATCACATGTCCACTGCTGAACATATACTTTCCCCTTCAATAAATTGCCCCAAATCACGTTACAGAGCCACCCCCTAAGGTTTTCGAGTGACAACACCTCATTCTGACGAGCTGGCTTGGGTGACCCCCTACTAGGTGTAGTGACAACCTATGTTGAGCAGAGAACTATTCAATCTATTTAAACACTATCATGTTGTGATTGTGTTTGATAAAAGATGTTTCTAGAGTAGATTAAAATTTTAAAGTCAGTTTATTTTCATTTCTTAATTTTTTTGATGCAATGTTATATTAAAAATGGAATAATTTCTGTGAGACTTTGCCTCACTAGTTTTCAAGTACCTATAAGAGACACACTTAACCTACAACTTGACTGCTATTTCCTGCAGTATAGGGACAAAGGACGAAATTAACTAAATCAAAATATCAAAATTTAAACATATACATAACATATAAAATATGCTAAAAGTCACAAAAACCAAATTACAAACAATCTGATAGGTCCATGTTAAAGTGTCATTGCTTATAAAATCATAAATTTGTTAATATACAAGTGAATTTTGCGTGAAAACTATTTACTTCAAGTTCAATACGAACAATTAAACATAATTCTGAAACATTGTCCGCCCGCATGAGCGACGTGCCCGAGCGTTCAGGTAGGTAATTAAAAAGGTAAACTTCTCAAAGGCCTAGATACCACAGGTAATTTTAATTTCTAACCTCAACAAATCGATTGTAAACAGTTTGAAACTCTCCGGTAAATTAATCTAAAAGTATATTTAAAAAAAAACTTGCAGATTTACAACCAGTCATCAAATTTAACTTAGAAGTTTTGTCAAATATTGGTAATCACTTATTCTACTACATCAGCCTGTAAAAGTTCGCAGCTGGACATGTGCCCACTTCGTAAGGAGGATTAGCTTTGGCAGGCAGATTAAGTACTGCAGTACCAGACGTCTTACACTTTTGACGGTTTGCTCGTCATCGGTTTGGGTACGACACCCATGGGACAGAGTAAAGTGACGGATTCTCTTACCTCACGCCACCACCACACGGCACTAATAAAACTGCTTATATTACCTGCTTTCTTTAATATAAATAACTAACGATCCGCCCCGACTTCGCCTGGTTTATTTCTGGATCCCGACCACAACGCCACCTACCGGGTCCAATTGTGAAACTATACTATTCTCTAATCAACTTAAACACACAAACAAAATTTCAGCAAAATCGGTCCAGGTGTTTTTAGGAGGAGTTCAGAGTATATAATATGCATGTATTTTATATATATAAACAACTTTTAACAACCTTCCTCTTGAATTATTCTGTCTACTGAAGAAAACCGCATCAGAATCCGTTGCGTAGCATAAAAGATCTAAGCGTACAGACGGCGGGAAGCGACTGATTTATACTGTGTAGACACAGACTAATGTGATGCTTACGCATTGTGTAGAGAAGGTTTAGCATATGATGTTGATATTGTTGGTAAAAGACACATAATTTGAAAGAGTTATATATGAGTAGGTATGTTATAATATTTAAACATACATATTATGATCGTATTAAACAGTAAGTACGATATTACAAAATATACGATATGACAAAAGCATCAGCATTCCGTCTCAAATTTGGTATTAAAATAGAATTACATACTTGTTCACAATAAAAAAATATTGACAGAAATTACATTGTGGATAAAAAAGATGATTTATGAATTCATATTACGTTAATCTCTATTGTACTGATCATGTAAATTAAATCGCAATAATATAGAAATAATTCATATCAGTGGTTTTTTCTGTAACACGACATTACATATACATATACATTACATACATTATAATTAATAGAAGGCGTTACTTTGTGGAAATCCATTATATTAAAGCTTTTAAAAAATTACTTCGCAAACATCCGCTCTATAAAATAAAATGATGTGTCTTACCTAGTATGAAGAGCACCTCCCGCCCTCCCTCAATTGCGTGCACTATCCCCGTCACCACTAAGTAGTGGTGCTGGGATTAGTACATTATTATTTTACATACTTACTCCGCTCGAGTCCAGTCTGGAAATGTTAGGATATTTTAAAAGATATTGATAATAATCTTAAAATAGCTATAGAAAAAAATCTAAATTAAACTTTGAATACAACAGCCTGGACTCAAGCTACTTTACCTATAAAATTTGGTGAGAAATCTTTCTAGAGTTTCATTGCCTGCTTTTTTTGTTCCGTGCATAGTGTCAGTGACTTATGTAACATAATTTTAAATAATAAAGTAGACCTATGCTTTGCTACGGAAGCAGGACAGACATGGCAAATGCTCTGTCCTGGTGAAAATGTTCTACTGGAAGTTAACCAACAAATACAGTAGGATATTCCGTTGGTACAGGGCGTGCAGAAAGATTTATTTCATAATTTCCATAGTGACCAAGATAAGGCACGCCTTCTAGCTGTTTTGACTAAGGAATCTAGTCACTGGTTACATGCTTTACCATCAAGTAATCTCGGCACATTACTTGATGGGAAAGCTTGCGCATTGCTGTAGGAATCCGACTAGGAGCGGCGATTTGTTAACCACAACAGTGCCCCTGTGGTAGCAGCGTCGACAAGTTTGGGCTCCACGGACTTTCATGTAAGAAAAGCGCTGGTAGGTTTTCACGACACAGTTCTTTGAACGATGTCTTCCGAAGGGCTCTTGTCTCTATAAATGTTCCCTCGGTTTTAGAGCCTTGTGGAATATTCAGAGACGATGGCAGGAGACCCGACGGTATGACATTGGTCCCTTGGGAGAGAGGTAAAGCCCTAGTATGGGATACTACTTGCGTTTAGAGCCGGAGCGGCATCAGAGGCAGCTGAACTGAGCAAGTGGCGCAGTGGAGTAGGACTATATGATAATTAAGTTTCTAGTTTTTGTTTTTTTATTATTATTATTGTTTTTAATATTGTAATATAAAATAATTTTTAAATAAATTTAAAATTTAATTTTGTCAACTTTGACATTACTTGGTAAAATTCTACAACACTAAAAGATAACATTCAAAATGTTGAACGAGGTTGATTAATGATTCAACTGCTTTAGATCCGTATACAGCAATCCAATTACCTCGTTACGAGTACGTAGAAATTTGTCTCAGAGCCTTAAGGTGTTCAGGTGTGAGAGGGATGATAAAATAGCATGCGTAATTACTTACAAAGTACTCGTACCTCGACGCCTCTTCAAGTAGACTCAGGAATTATTAATACGTTTAACCTTATAAATATATAAAATAATAAATAAAAACGTACATGTAATTTACGCTTACGGAGAAGTAAAACTAATAAATATTGATAACTAGCTGTGCCCGCGGCGTAGCTCGCGTATATAGATTTTACATAAAGAATTTGTCGTTTAGGTAAGAGAATATTAAACGATTTATATCATTACTGTATCAATAAGTGGTAACAAATAAATCATTATCATCAAAGTTCTAAGTAGTTTATGATAGAGCTTCGGTGTAAACGACGTTAGAAGTAGACTTAGACGGGGTGTACACAAAAAGATTACGGGGGCTACTATCGCGGGAAAAAGCAACATAGAGTTGGCCATGTGCAAAACAGTCAGTACCGAGGTCCACTCTTACAACGCGTAAATTTTGACCTTGCGCTTTATTTACGGTCATCGCATAACACACGCTGACTGTAACTGGGAACTGAACGCGCTTAAAACTGAAAGGAAAGTTACTTCTTAATAGAGGGTTTTTTGGCAGTGCTGCCAGATCAAAAAAACTCATTCAGCGCTAGGACAACACAAAAAGCGCTAGATTTCATGAAAACAGCGCTTTAAAAAAGCCCTAGATTTCGCGCTAAATTAACTACAAACAAAGTTTGTGTTTTTTATTATAATTTATAATTCAAGAAAATATAATTATAATAAAGAAAACAACATTAAGTTTTTTTCTGGCAATATTTTTTGATGTATCAATACTTCGCAGGATATCGACTTATAATTTTGGCAATTGCTGTCAACAGTAGTTAGTACTACTCTAAGTAACTTTTAACTTAGCTGTGCTCTAAACAACTGACTAAAACTGAATAAAGCAAAATAAATGCGTTGCCAAAACCATGAACGAAAACTTTAATGAAGGGGATTTCCCCGCTTATAGTCGTCGATAAAAAAAATCAAGTTGATCATCCTAAAGGGGAAGCCGGGAGATCCATAGCACAGGGTATCCTAGTTTGGACTCGTCTCCCATGCTCTTTGTTTTGTCGAAAAAATATGTTTGAAAAAGATAAACTGCAATGTACTATTTGTGGAAAAAAATAATAAAGGCCCTTTTTACTGGAAATGAGGCATTCCATCTTAGTCCTCACGGGTGACAACGCATCTATATTTTGATTCGCAAACGAGGATAAATGTAGATGTCTATGGGCCACAGCAACCACTTACCATCAGGTGGACTGTGTGCTCGTTTGTCACCCTATCCTATAAAAAAAAAAAAAAAAATAAAGGTCATTATTATTATTATCGGTAATGTGGACTAACAGTGCTGCTATAAAAGAGTTAATAACCCGCTAGTCGCTACAATTTTGAAATGTGTGCTAAATACACCAAAAAGCGCTGGATTAAGTGCTAGGTGCTAAAATTTCGAAATGCGCGCTATACATTCCAAAAAAGCGCTAAATCTAGTTCCCAAAGCGCTAAAATGGCAGTACTGATTTTGCGTATATTATAAATACAATATCACGACATTTCGTTGCAATTTTGTTATTTTTGTTCGGGTTCCGTTGTATGGCTTCGATAGATACAAATTTCTTCAGAAGTCTCAATACGATTCATCGGCGAAAAATCTCAACACAGCAAATCAGAAAAGTTTGTAATTTGTACAACTCCATCTATTACGTCCTTTGTGTGAAAAAACATCCTTTTTTAAATCTCTTTTTATGTTTTAAGTATAAATATATTAATTATTATGGAACGTTTTTTTTACACACAAATCTTTTTATTACTATTTCTGAGATTTTTATGGCGCCATTGAACAAATTCGAACCTACATTTTAAAATAATAATCATTACTTTCGATAGAATTAACCAATTTTAATAAAACAAAGATTAAGTGTAACTTGAAGATACGCTTTATGATTTTCTTAACGATTTCTTTGAAAAAAAAAAGATGTTTACTTTAGACGTGATGCATTCATATAAAAACAGACAAACAGACAGACAGACAATTCTAAAAATTATAAAAATGTACTTATTTAATTATTTTTAGTTCCCCATAATGATTTTAGTCACCAAAATATATATACAATGTACAGAAAGAGACACAACATGTTATCATCATTTTTATTATATGTATATATTTAATTAAAGAGAGATGGCGCTGCTAACATCAACTTGATGACTTAATCAAAGCCACCGTTGAGCAAATTCCCTACCCATACTTCAGAATATTTATCATAACTTTTGATGGAATGAACCGATTTTAATGAAATAAAGACTAAATGTAACCCGAAGGTACACTTTAGAATTTCCTTAACAATTCTTATGATATAAATTAGTACTTTAAACGTGATACGTTAACAAACAAACAGACAGACAGACAGACAGACAGAAAATTCTAAAAATGGTAGAAATGTATTTAATTACTTATTTTTAGTACCCCTCAATCACTTTTATTACAAAAATATAAAATGTACAGACATCTGCTATTTACAGTTTTATTATATGTATAGATAATATTTTTATAAAATATTTATTTTTAGTAGATAATTCATATTTATTTACGCTATTGACTATACTCACGAAATACTATAGTCAGTTGTTGCCTTTACAAATGCAGAAATTGCGTAAGCGGTCTATATATAGATTTAAAGGTTCCATTTAAAGACATTTAAGTAGTTAATTTAAATAACTAAACTATCTTAATTTTTTTACATTATTAAAAACTATAATAATAAAAAAAAAACTAAAACTAGAAACTTAATTATCATATAGTCCTACTGCCCGCGGTATCGTGCCAAGAACGCTGGCTGCGTTTCCCCGCTGAATGGCTATACTTAGTCTTTGAGCGAGAAAAGAACCAGCCCTCTTATCACCAGCAGCAACGACCTGCCGCGGATGGAGTTCGTTTAGGAACTTAACCGCACGTGGACCCCACGGATATTTAAATCTCTTTGGTTTCATATATATATATATATATATATATATATATATATATATATATATATATATATATATAAATATTAGCAGGCTAGGTGAGCCGCATGCTCGTTTTGACGTCATGTGACATCCAATTTTAGGAAGTATTTGTATACATTACATGAATGTAGCGTCAAGCATTCATCTGTGTCAGGAAACGTTAGCAAATATTTGTGAGGTGACTTCTTGTGCTGTCATATTTATGAAAGTACGTGCGACGATTAGTGATGCACATATTCGATTTAAAAAATATCATGTTCTTATTTTGAAATAATAAAATATTCAAATAATATATAATAATAATATTAGATTACGGAGTGCCATATTTTCGTACCACTTAAGTATTATATTTGATAAGATCTCTATTTAATCGTCTAAATGTGTATTCGAAAACCTCACTATTATAATTTTTACAAAGTGAAGGCGTGCCTATCAGATAGATATGAAACAACTTCTTGCGTATGATTTTGATTTATCTAGTCAAGTACGTTTGGCGCTAACGCCCACCGTCGGTCGTCATTTCCTCGATATCTGGAGCTATTCTGTTCTATTGCAACTAATTAGACACGGGAAGTTATATTACTTATCTGAAATTTCCATTATCTCACTTCAAATCTTATGTGACTATGAATTCATTAATAGATCTTCAGATCTTATCATTATTAACTGAAGTTTAATGGATTCGACTACTCACTTCTTTATAATATAAGTAGATAAGCTACTAAATACTTACTACTTACAGCCACTTTTTAAGCATGTTAGCTTTTTTCATTCATTACAGCCTTTCATAAGTCCACTGCTGAACATAGGTCTCCCCCAAGGAATGCCACAAAGCACGGTCCTGAGCCACATGCATCCATCGACTTCCTGCATGTCTTACCAGGTCATCACTCCATCTAATGGGGGGACGCTCTTCACTTCGTCTGGCCGTACGAGGCTGCCGCTCGAAAACCTTTCTTCCCCATCGGTTGCCGGTTGTTTGAGCTATATTGTCGGCCCATTGCCACTTCAGCATAATAATTATTTGGGCTATGTCGGTTACTCTGGTTCTATTGCAGATATCCTCGTTTTTAAGTCTATCATACAGAGAAACACCGCGCATATTCCTCTCCATAGCTCACTGAGCGACTTTGAGTTTCCTTATACGGCCAGCATTGAAGAACCACCAAGGATTCTAAAGGCAAATTATGATTATGAGCGTTATGTTGTTTACTCATTCAATAATTACAGTCTATCAGTGTCCGATGTTGAATATAGACCTCTTTCTAGATTACCTCATAGCGTGACGTCTAAGAAGGCTCGTCGGCAACCGCAGTTTTTTTGTTATTTTGAGATGTTATTAATAAGTCGCTTCTGCCCACCTCCTGCTTCATTTCCCCCTGCCGCCTCATACAACGCAAACGGAATAATATATCGGGCAATGGATATTCTTACGCCATCAACACATGGCGTATATTGCATATTATGTATGGTTATTGAAGTAAATATATTAAAAGAACATGTGATTCACCTAATGGTGATTGGATGCATAGCACTAGATAGAAATTAAAAAGTACAATGTCAGTCCTGAGGACTAAGATGGCATACCTCGTTACCAAAAAATTGTTTCCCGGATTCGGAACTTACTAAACGAAAATTACTACCTGAACGAGCCGTATTATTCTTTTATTTCTTATCCATTCGTGTTACATCCATAATAAGCTGTAGATTGGCTCTACTACATGTAAATCTTTTTATTTTTATTTGAAATCAATTATAATTACAACTACACCCCATCACAAGTCCACTGTTGAACATAGACCTCCGCCATAGATTGCTACAAAGTACCGTCCTGAGGCACCCGCATCCATCGACTGCCTGCGTGTTTCATTAGATCATCACTCCACCGAGACTGCCACGCTTCTCTACTTCTCTTCAATTATAATATTAAGATATGTGATCATAAGTTAAATTTGCAGCTCTCAATACAGGCTATGGACGCTCAAGTTACGTTTTAGTCGATATCAGAAATGGTTGACCTCATTTAGTGCCGATGATCAGGAGAAGATGTGTAAAATTAACGGCCAAACTTTAATACAAGTTGCATTTAATACAAGTAGCACGGCCAAACTGAAATTATATTTATTTGAATTCCTGACACAAGAATATCATGATCCAAGTTATTTCACAAATGCTTCTTTTAGTTTTAAGTTTAATATCGCTGTTGTCTATTTGATGTTTTAGAAGGAAAATTAGAAGAATGGAATATTAAAAAATGCATAAACACAAAAGTGTAAGAGAGCAAAAGTATCTGCTGCCGTATTTCGTCTGTAAAAATGATCAAAGCTGCAAGCACAAAAGGCACTGGATTTTAAAACCTTCTAAGTGGCTCACGTAAGTTGTAACAAAGATGTTGTTTAATAATATTGTTACGTACGGCTTTAGCGTTACCGGGATCTAGAATACCCATTCACTAGCAATTTTTAAAAAGGTCTGTTTTATTAATTTTACTTCATTTTTAACGATATTCACCATTTGGTGGCAAGGTATCCATCCATCACCTCATCTTGTTCACGTATTGAGTTTGTAAGTTGCGGTAATAGTGCAAGGCATTTAAAGCAACTATCGCTAATCCGCCTGTCAAACGTTAGAATTACAATCCATTACCATACGTGACGCTTCAGTGGATCTATATCTTAACTAGCAATCACACTTAGTTCTGCAAAGTAAAATTACGGTGTATATTCGTCCCATTGATCGAGCCAAACCTCTCATTTTTTATAGAATAAGGGTGACAAGTGGTATATAATAAGATAGGCAGGAGCGTCTTCCTAATAACGACTAAAAACAAAAAACTGCGGTTACCAACCCGCTTGCCAAGCGTGGCAGCTATGGCAAATATCCCCCCTGTGATCTCTCTCTACTCTATCCATGGGGGAAGCTTATGTTCAGCAGTAGACTTTGATAGGCTATGACAGTAACGGTAAGGGTGACAAACGAGCACACAGTCCACCTGATGATAAGCTGGTGCTGTGCTCCCAAGAACATCTACATAAATCTTCCATTTAGAATTAAAATGGAGATGAACACGATTGTTATATAAGAAGCTTGAGTCTAAGGAAAAATTGTTATACTTACTTACTTATCTTCACGCACAATCCCTGACGGGGTAGCCAGAGAGAACAGATCGCCAAGTGTCACGATCCTTACAAACCTCTTTCGCTTCTTTCAGATTCATTATCTTCTTCATGCATGCACGTCTAGGTATCCGAGTACTTTTGACCCTACCCTCTTCGAGCAATTTGCTCACATGGTCTTCGAAAGTTAGTCTCGGTCTACCTCGACACCTTTTAATATTAACTTTCGCGCTATATATTTTCTTCACCATTCGGTCTTCACTCATTCGCTCAACGTGCCCAAACCACCGAAGCACGCCCTTATCAATTTTTGTGATAAGGTCATCTTTCAAACCTGCCATATTGCGAATCTCTTCGTTTCGCTTTCGGTCGGCCATGGTAACGCCGCACATTTTACGAAGAGATCGCATCTCCACTGCATTCAACTTACTTTTATGCTTCTTCTGGCATAATTAATTGTTATGGTACACAAATTATTGCAATGTTGTTAAAACTAACAGTGGTGTGGTGGAGTGTTATTAGATATGATAGGGGTAGAAATAAAGATAAATGTAAATGTCGTAAAGAAGAAGATTCCAATATTAATGTAACGTTTATGTAACTTAAGCTGTCAGACGTAAAACATAATGTTCTATGAGTTCTTTAACTTTGAAATTGCCGTTTTGTTGAACTGTTCATTTTGAACTATTATTCTAAATTCAAATATGTTTTATATTTAAGGAATTTTAGTTTTGTTATTTCTGCAATATCGCAATATTTATAACCATGACTCAAACGAGTCAGTTATTCCTTCGTTTTTTTTTTATAGAAGAGGGGGCAACCGAGCATGCGGCTCACCTGATGGTAGGTGACTACCGCCGCCCATGAACAACTGCAACACTAGGGGAACCAGGGGAATTGCAGATGCGTTGCCGGCCTTTTAAAAACGAGTAGGCTCTTTTCTTAAAGGTGCCTAAGTTGTGTTGGTCCGGAAAATTCGCTTGTAGTAATCTTTTCCACAAGGAAGTTGTGCGAGGAAGAAAACATCTTATAAATCGCTCAGTGGTGGACCGCCAATCATCCAGATAGTGTGGATGGTATCGGGAGTTCTGCTGCGATGTGTGTTCTGGGATTTGGTGGCTGAGATTAATCCGAACAATTCCTCAGAGCACTCCCCGTGGTAAATGCGAAAGAAAATGCAAAGAGATGCAACATCTCTTCGCAGCGCCAATGAGTCGAGCCAATCGGAAAGGACTCGGTCAAGTGGAAGGAGCTGGCACTGGGGAGCCCAGCCCAGAGATGGTCCAGTATTACATGTAAGGCCGAACCTGCGCCTTGTAAAGTTGCAGGCGTTTTGCCGGCATGAAATACTGTCCCGCTCTGCTGAGCACGCCAAGCTCTTTAGAGGCCAATATGGCCTTCTCTTCCAAGTGACCACGAAAATGTACGTCACTCGATATGTCGACGCCGAGGATTCCGATACTGGCTGAGGCAACAAAAGTAGTGCCTTGAAACTGAGGAGATACCACAAAGGGGTTCTTTTTAGCGGTAAATGCGCAAACTTGTGTCTTCTGAGGATTAAACTGGTCTAGATTTAGTCGCCCCCGATTCGAGACTTTGTTCAGCGAAAACTCGACTTCAGACACAAGTTTATTCCGGTACTTGGTGATGTTTTCCCGAGAGATATTGGTACGGCCGGTGTATAGAGCATCACCAGTGCTGTCATCTGCAAAGCAATGAATGTTACGGGCTTACAACATAATGATATCTTATAAACCCGTAACATAACCCGATATGCAGAAGAAACAGTGTTGGTGATAGCAGGCAGCCTTGTGGAACACCCGCTTTAATAGGCTTGTAGTCGGAGCATGCACCGTCTATAACGACCTTGATGCTCCGATCTGCAAGAAAGCTGGTGATCCAATTGCACAATTTCTCGGGAAGCCCATAGGAAGGGAGCTTCGAAAGAAGCGCTTTGTGCCAAACCCGACCGAAGGCCTTTGCAATATCTAAACTAACGGCCAGTTCCTCCCACTTGGATTCTACTGCCTCTGCCCATCTATAAGTGAGGTAGATCAGAAGATCACCGGCTGATCGACCCCGACGGAAAACTTATTGGCGGTCACTAATCAGCTGGTGATCCTCAAGGTACCGCATGAGATGGCAGTTTATAATGGATTCCATTATTTTGGAGAACAAGGAGGTGATGGCGATAGGCCTGTAGTTGGACATCTGAGCGATCCCTCCTTTTTAGGGATCGGGTGGTCAAAAGCTCTCTTCCATTATTTCGGGACTACGCCTAAGCAGTAGGAGTACCGGAAAAGACGCGTTAGAACCGGTGCCAACTCTTGAGCACACGTCCTCAGCACAATTGGGGGGATTTCTTCAGGCCCAGGCATCAGGAGAAAAGTGCTTTGTGAACCGATCGCTGTGAGAACCGCACATCCGGCATGGAGCACTCACACCGCGGGATGGTCAGCGGTGTGTTCCCCCCGTCATTAAGCCTAAAATGTCGGCTTTCTCTTTTGCGGCGTGTTCCAGTGAGTCGTCCTCCCTCTGCAGAGATGGTAGTGGTGGCTTACAGAAATTCCCTTAGACAGCCTTGGCCCAGAATGCACGGGGTCCCGAAGGAAGGCGAACTAGTTTCTCGCCAATTCTGGCTATGTGCTCTGACTTTGCCTTGGAAATAACTCTTTTGAAGGACCTGGAGGCGAAGTCATACTTCTTTTTAAGCACGCTGGTGTTTACATCTTGAGCCACCGAAGCCTCAGCCCAGGCCATCAGGCCTAGGCTGAGGCTTCGGTGCCTCGGGCCTATTATCAAACACTCCTGCTTACTGCGTAATGCAGTCTTACAGGAGCGATCAAACCAAGGCTGAGATGAGATCTGCCTCCGATGGGTACCACAGATAATGGAATAAATAGTTCCATTCCCTGTAGCACCACATAGTGGAGCAATGTATACGCTTTTACAACAAGATTCCAGAAAACAAGCAGGGCCTGTCTATCCAAATGTTTATTTTATTTTTAAAAAAATTAGCTGTATTAAAAGGTTTATAATAATGTTAAAAAATACATGACTGATAATGATCCCTGGGAATTTCAATCAATTCAATTCGACTCCCGAACGAACAAATAAGCATCCGCTAGGTTTTTTGCTAGTTCTTCCAAGGGCATTAAAGAATAAAAGTTGTTCTATTCTTTTTATCCTTTTTTATTCAGAAAATTATCGTGCGACTCAAAGGTACAGCAATATACAATTACGTATATGGACTTAGTGCTACTAACGAACGAATTGTGATTATTGGTTCAGTCGAATTCGTTTGAGAATTTTCGACCTCACAAATGAACCTCGTGGCATAACGAGTTGAAACCAAAAGTGGAAGCGAATCAGCGTTGGCTTTTGACATAAAGGTCGGTAAATGTCATTTACGAAAAATCAAAATCGGTAAAATAAAGAATCTTGAAAAATGGGTATGTTGGCGACGCGGTTAAAAAAATAGTTTATCATTTTCATTTCATCATTTCATAAAAAATAAATTTGTGTTTTGAAGTTATTGCTATTAAATTATATAATGCACTTTAAATAAAGACATTATGTCAAAAGTAAATAGATTCAGTATAATCGTCAAACGCAAGTTCAGGGTTCGATTCCGGTCGAGAGTTAATTCCACAAAGTTTGTTTAGAGATTGATTTAGAGTAATTTGTTACATAGCTATTATTTAAAAGAAGAATAATTAAAATCTGTTCAGTTGTTTACGAAAAATCGGTGAAAATATATAAAAGACATACACGTCGAATATAGAACTTTCTTTTCATTGAACTCGGTTAAAAATAAATAAATAATACTATTAATACCAGTTTCTACTCCCTAGAGTTAGTAGTTTCTTCGTGGTGCAACGTATTGTATACGCTTTTACAACAAAGTCACAGAAAGGATTCAACAAGGATTGTATAAAAAGTTAATAGGTAATATCACAAAATTTAGATAAAAAATAGTTGATTGTTGTTTGACGTTTTTAAAAAAAAACAAGTTCTTCCAAGACCAGACGTATTTTTCGAACCGATATAAATTAGAAAATGATTCATTAAGTATTATTTACAATCATTGCAGAATAAGAAATATCTATTTTTATATGGAATTAATGCAATTAATGCTACCCACCTAATAAGCGAAGAACAAATAAAGCTACAGATGCATTGTCACTTCGGAATACTAAAGTGGAATTCTTCATAGTCTGCAATTATAATATTGACTATCTATAACCTTCAGACCGAAGTAAAGCAATTCAAAACTGCGATCGTCGTCCGTAAACTAATCGTGGTGTTAATTCTAAATTCTAATAAATACTACCTAGATCTATTACCAGCAGCGGTTAGCTAAAAGGCTAAAAGAAAAATGTAATGAATCATTTCATTAGACCTTCTATTTGCCTTTATCATAATGAAGACATAACAATGCTACGGCTTGTGTTATAAATGCTTAGCTACGATTATTGAACTATATCGCCTTAGGTGCTTATTATTATTCAAACTTTGCCAGTTTATTTCCGTTGACTACCGGATAATAGCATCACGGCACTTAATTCAAATTTAGTGCCTACAACGGTTCGGGTTGCCCCTAGAAGTAAGGCTTATTATACACGAATGGTTATTAATTTGTTAAAATAGAACGTTGTATTTTACGTTTGAGAGTTTAAAATACATAAACGTTGTAAACATTAATGTTGAACATTTCTTAAGGACAACATTATAAACTCATATAATAAAATTCCACAACTTTACTAGTATTGCATTCTTTTATAATACTGCCGTCAACCTTTATCTGTCAACTTGACTGCCTCTTGTGTGGTTGTGCCAAAATCAATTAATGGATCTTTTCGTCAAGAAATATTCAGTAACAGTCCGGATTCAGGAAGTTAGCGGTGTTTCACCCTCGTGCCTTGTGAAACACGTAAAGCCATTGGTCCTGTGCCTGATCTCTCTCCGGTCGTGTCGTATTCCGTCCTATCAGAATATAAGCGTGAGGGAGTGCACCTGTGCGCATACACTCGGGGAATATAATCCAGTCGTGCGCTTATGGCTAGCCGCCAGTTGGGACTGGCCGCTGCGACCGAAATTCGGTCTGGATCTGTCAACTGTCTGCCGCTGAACATTCTCTCACATAGACTGTCCTCATAGCTATCTCATCATGATATCATTGTAGAGCCTACTCCTTTTTAACGGGTCGACATCGCACATGCAATTTCACTGATTATGCAGTTGTTCACGGGTAATCAAGCGGTAGTCGCTTCCATCAGGTGAATCGCATGTTTAATGAAATGTAATCTGTTTTTCAAAGTTATTGGAGAAATAGTAATAAAATTGATCCCCTTTATATTAATTAAGTTAATCATTCTTTTATGGCCATATTTAATGAATTTTCTTACAATATCCAACTAAACCAATATGAAAACAGCGTTTATAAGATCTACAATAGTTTAATTGAATATTTTGCTGACAAATGACCTTAAAATTTTGTCAATCCAGTTTTACGATAGAATCGACAGAATTGTTGTTGTTTGTGGGAAGTTCGAAGGAGTGAGAGCCAAGAAGTATCAAGATATTGTCTACTATTTAATAGAAATATTCGAAAATCGTTGTCGTGGTTCATTTCGCTGAAGAAAACGTCTAATCGCCCCATACTGTGGACACGAAATCTTAAAGCAGTCGATTATTATGCAAGGCGTCTCTTCTAAACAGATATCGGAGGCGATAAGTTTGTATTGGTCAAATTGTGAAATTATTCACTGAGATTTTTGGGTGATTTACACCGTCTCTTATTTATGTAATGGCGGCCGGTGTTTTTAAAACTCTGATATTTGAATGTTAATGATTTTTTTTACAATTATAAACTTCGTTTTATGTTGACGGTCACCTTTTTTATTCGAGTAAGTAAGAGTAACAATCGAGCATACTGTCCACAAGGTGGAAGTGAATGCAATACCTACATTGATTCTCGTTTAAAAATGAAGTCGCGCGTTATCACTATTGAGGACTATTACGAAATACTCCGTTACCAGTAAAAGTCTCCGGTTCTAGACCCTCGGTGTACGAAATGCAGCAGCATAATGCTATAAAACAGCTGCAGCCGGTTCTGCAACCTAAAAATACGCTTATCACACGAACGGAGCACAGAAGTGGCCCAAGCTTATAGTTTTGCCTATTATTACGTGAATAATGCAATGAGAATCTTGGCGCCTTCAATATCTGTTGTTAATGTCCTTGAGTATTCGGCATCGTTACTACCGATTATTACTGCCGGTGTGCGAATGTCTTCTTAATAAAATATTAATTGATCTTGGGGCACGCCTGTTCCCCATGCGTGTAATAAGTTATAACGTAACTATTTGACCTGTGACGTAGCTTAGTAATTTTAGGTATTTTCTACAACAATTATGCAATTGGTGAAAAAACATTGTTTATTAATGTATGTTAACATTACTAACGTCTAAATTTTTGTAATAATATTTTTATTGATTAAGAATCAAAATGTAAATGCGTTGTCACCATTAGAACTGAAATGAAATATTCCGTTACCTGAGCTCAGTAATTTTAGCTATTTTTTTTTCAATAATTATGAAATTACTATGATTCTTGACTCCACTATACTTAATAACATTACGCTGATTCTTGACTCTATGACGTCGTTGTCTCCCCCGCCCCCTCGCAAATCACAAAGAAACAAGGAAATTATGAACCAAAACGATATTCATAGTTCTTATTAAAGTTGTCATAAGATATACCGCGGGAAAGAACTCAATCTGCCGAATTTTGTGATTTCATTAAAAAAATATTTTTAAGTTTTAATTCTACCCCGTTGACAAAATACTCGTAATTTAATATGCGCGTGTAATTACTTGATGTTTCACTGCGAGTGTAACGAAGTGTTAAACAAGCTTAACTCTCAAAGGGATTAAAAAAATTACACATTGTAAAGTTTAAATAGACTGTTATAGCGTATTCGTGATTCACGTTAAACGTACTGATTGCTGTAAGCTGCAGAATCTAGATTTAAAGCAATTAGGTAATTATTTTTGTGCCGTGCCGTGTAGTCGCGGTGTATGAATATCCACTATCTTATGTCGACCGGTGGATGTCTTAAGAGGGAAATTGAAATAGATGATGGGTAGCAGCATCTTTCTGATAACAACTATGCCAACAAAAACATAACTTGTAAAAAAAACCAAGTCTCGCAACTCAGTTCTTCTACCATAAAAAGTTGTGAGATCCATTTAATACCAAGTTGGTTAATTTATTCAGTCCCTACTTAAGGGTCCTTCTGTCTCAAGTTATTACGTAATTATCTAACCTAACAACATCTTATAGTGATCATATCAATGTTAAAAATATTTTATGTTTAAAATACATTGACTTGGCAATCGCACAACAATCTAATTTAATGTAATATGTATTACTTGAGAGATACATTGTGTTTTCGTGCGATGTCAAAGTAAATCTATTTAAAACATAAAAGATTTTTAATATTGATATGATCACTATAAGATGTTGTTAGGTTAGATAATTAATAAAAACACTGCGATTGACAACACGCTCGCTTGGCTTGTCAACTATGGCAAAATCAGCCCTGTGAGGCAATCTATAGGAGAGGCCTATGTTCAGCATTGGACCTTTATAGGCTGTAATAAAATTAATGAAACGGAATTATTTTTGAGTGTTGGTTTGGGATTTGTTTCCCATCGTAGCTCCATGTTGCCTCTAACAATTTTATAGTTTAAAATAAATTAGGTATATTATAATATGCTATTAAACGAACATAACAATAATTTAGAATAAGATTTGTTTATATAACGATGAACTTTATTATGTAGTACTGTTAGCCCTAGGCGAAAGTTTATCGACCAAATTGGCGATATATTAAAAATGGGCCAAATCAAGAGAACCTTTAACCGACGAGCGTGTATGCGTAGGTATATGGATGTGCAGGAAGCGAGAGAGGTGTGTCAGGATCGTGCCAAATGGAAGTCCATAATCTCTGCCTACCCCTCTGGGTGACAGGCGTGAGTGTTTATGTTTATGTTTACTGTTAGCCGTGGTAGCTCAGATGGTTAGCGCTCGCTGTAAGCTTCACAGTACTCGAGCAACCCGGGTTCGATCCCCCGCCGGCACCAATGAAATTGTTAATTGCAATTTTAAGTGCTGATTAACCACGTGCTCGGCGGTGAAGGAAAACATCGTGAGGAAACCTGCATGTCTGAGAAATAAGAAAAAGAAAATATTTCGATGACATGTGAAGTTCGCCAACACGCATTGGGGCAGCGCGGCGGACATTTCCTTGCCCTAAAACCCTCTCAGAAATGAGAGGAGGCCTGTGCCCAGCAGTGTGACATAAATAGGCTGCAACTTTACTTTACTGTTATCGCATATGATAAGGAGTACCGGGAGATGGTGACGTAAGAGAATCACATCCATCCTATCCTATTTCGTTCCGTTGTTGTAGTAACAGGCGACTGTGCTAATTGTCATAAATTTTCCTTCCAATAGATGGCGTTACTTACATATTCTTTACGCTGTACCTTAAATACCCAGCCCAACGACAGTCAGCAGCTTTATATGTGCGTCGCGCCTTGTACTGATGTCAATGCGTCTATCAAGCGTGACGTTTTAGAGAAACCCTCCTTAGAACAAGAGCAGCCTTTATCCAGCAGTAGATTTTTAAGGTTGATGATGATAATATCTTGTGTTATCGTAACAGATATTACAGTATAAGTACTACAGGTTACTATGAGTTGATAGTGCAACACAATTAAACAAAAGCCTACATTGATAGAGCTATGTGGCCAACCGACATCATAGATAGCATTCATATATTAATATAAAATACGTATATTAATAAGTGTTTCGTATTCAAAAACTATACATAATCAAAATCACCATCACAATATCGTAAAAGGCAACTTATGAAAGGTTCAGAACGACCTCTGTCTCTACAGATGAAGGTATACCATACATTCTTACCGCAATATCGGCGACGGGTAATCAAAAAATCAGATAAGTTAAAGAAAAACTTTTGTACAATGAGAGTGGCTGGGAGAGGCCCATTTACACTAATGGACTTTTACTGGTTAATAAAAAAAAAAGAAGAAAGCTAGAACCACTTTTCATTCGATTCATAACATGTTCTATTTCTTTAGTGTTTTTTTTTAATTGAAATAGTGTGACAAACGAGCACACAGTCCACCTGATGGTAAGTGTGTGCTGAGGCCCATATACATCTACATATATCCTCATTTGCGAATCAAAATACAGATGCGTTGTCACCCGTGAGGACTAAAATGGAATGCCTCTTTTCGAGTAATAAGGGTCTACGGTTCTCTACACTCACCATACGAAATACAGCATAGTTAAGCTGCTATTTTACGCTAGTATGCTGTGAGAGTGTCCTTTCCCGGTCGAGCAATTCGTGTTACATCTACCAGTTATATAGCTGCAGCATGGCTCTACCACGTAAGAAGTAGTTAATAATAATGTAAAGTTCACTCTCTTAATGAGAACATAAATCTGTGATACAACATTCACCTAAGTTCTCTCTCTAGAAAGAAAACATAATTAAAAAAAGTTCGCTCCCACGACTACTAAGATATTAAATTTCAATAGAAAACAAAATAAAACACTTCTAAGAATAATAGACCCTGAGTGGTTTGTTCGTTTCCCATTGAGTTTCAAACGAGAATTTCAACTTTTTTTATTATATTTTCATTTTATTTATAAGGGTGACAAACGAATACAGAGTTCACCAGTAAGTGGATGCCAAGACTCACAGACATCTACATCTATCCACGATTAAAAATTAAAATGCAAATTCGCTTCGTTTTCGTTCCGCCAATTTCGTTCTCACCCCTGAGGACTAGATGGAATGCCTCGTATAAAAGGCCAGCATAAAAGATCTCTATCTAATATTTTGGTAATATGTTGAGAAAATATTTGCCTTTCAAAATAGCCTTTCATTTTAGATGATATGATGGTAATAATATCAATTGTTACGTAGCAGTATGAATTAACATCTGTACTGTAGAAGTCCAAGCGATTTTTTTTTTGTTTTAACCCTGCACAGGCGGGACGCAATAAGTGATTTTAATTAATATTGTGGTGATAGAGAAACTGACGATTATAAAATCGATAGAATATACATGTAAGTAACAATGGCATTACTTTAGAACTTATATATAATATCTTACGATTAGTGAGTAAAAATGACTATATAAATTGTGGATCTGACAGAACCTGGTGATGACAAGAACTCTTGTATCGACACATCTTTGACCCCGATAGATGAAGTAACGATAAGGTGTCACAACACAAGAATCTAAGAATGCAAATGGCTTACGAAAATTTTCTTCATCGAATCTCCAAGCCTATTTCAGTGATACCTATGTTCCGCAGTAAACTGGTGATGAACTATAACGATGTTGATAATGATGTACATATACTTATTATATATTAATTAAAATATGAAGACCTTATCTATCAAAAGGTTTAAAATATGTATTAAGCAAAAAAATTTTTGTAAGGGTTATTATACTACTAAAAAGTACATGATTAAACCCCTGGGAATGAGGTGGTCGCTACCATGCTGTTTCGAAATGTTTTCTTAACAATTGTATAAATATTCTATTGTAAGTTATAATCTAAGAATGTCCCGCTGGGTTTCTTGCTGGTTCTTTCCAGGACAGGGGTTTTTTTTCCGAATAAGTGGTAAAAGTAAAAAATACTTTCAAAAAGAATTATATGTAATCAATAATATAATAATAAGAATAAAATGCATCTATACATTACTAGTAAAACCTTTGTAATATACGCTTCTAAGATTATATTGAATTGTTATTATAAAATATAATTTGGTATGTACAATCATTTATAAAATGTTGCAATAATAATAATTCTCCAAATGTATTATATTATCAGGAATAAAGGCTATTTAAATTTGAATTTAAATATACGGTATAGTATTACTATTGTCACATCATTGTCGTATATTCTCAGAACTATCCGTAACCACAAACAATTAGGACACGACATATTACATAACACAAGTCACTGCTTTGTCACGGATTGAGCCTAAATTAAAGTAATAATACCTACTACTCGTATATACGATACAATCTATTGAGAAATATGTGTTTCAATACTATTGCTACAACTGATTTTGATCATTATGAGGTATTTTATATTTTGTTTTATAAAAGGATACTGAACATCATCTGTAACGATTATTATAATAAAAAATGCAGACCTTATCTATACACGTTGTACCCTACTTGATGATTGATCGGGCATTGGCAGCTAACTCATCCAACTCATCAAAAATGTCCAAATCTCACTGGTGAGAGAATCGCTAGTGTGAGTTTATTATAATATTAGCACGCCCACTACAAACAACGCTGATCTGGGTGGGTAGTGGCGACTATTACAACGAATTTTTCTTATTGTTACTTCACATTCGAACATGGGTAACGCCTACTCATTCTAGAACCTGTAAGATCTATATTTTTAGTAAAGATCTATATTTTTCTAGAACATTGTATTTACGTATCCCTAACGATAACACCAGCATACGCGGATAAATCATTTCGGGAGTGCTTTTTCTTCTGACTTGCTTAACAAATATCTATATTTAAGGCTAGCTGAATAGGCGTTTGTATAGCTAAGTCAGCGTGCTTCTTCATAATGTCGTCCTTCCATCTTCGGCTACATTACCGCTCACCTTCAGGTGGTGTAAATCATATAGTATTCAAGCATTGCTTATATCCAAAAGATTCTCTTAAAAATAGCAACGCAACGGCTTGTATTCAACATTATAGTAAATGTTATTACTTTACTGTATAGTGACGTTTGTCTAGTGGTCATAAACGTGGTTCCTAATCATGAGGTCCTGGGTTTGAATCCCGGTCTGGGACAAAACCAATTATTGGGTTTTTCTGTCAAAAATTCTCAGCAGCCCGGAGTAAGGTTGTCGGTGATTTTCACCCCGTGCCTCGGAAAGCACGTAAAGCAATAGGTTCGGCGCCTGATCGTTTTCCGGTCGTATCGGATAACCGTTTCGTCGGGACTATGAGAGTGAAGGAATAGAGAGTGACCTTAGAAGAATTATGTCATCTACGGGACATTGTAGTTAAGTTCCGCATTATAGTCTCAGGTAACATTTCAATAATCATATCATATAGTTAAATAACTGTCTAATAAACATTTTAGACCTTACCATAGCTATACTTTTTTTAATTTATATTCCTTTTTTTGTGATTGCTAAGCTAATGGAATAGAGAAATCCCACCTGCCTGCTCCAGTGCGTGTCGACCGGCTTCACTAGTTTTCAAAGAATATTTTAACAACGCAAAAAGTCAGGTGTGGCGACAGGTATTGGACAACGATTGAAACATATACAGAAACTTTTTTTATTCAATATAGATTATAAATTAAAACTTAAACTAAAAACACTTATTGAAAGTCAGTCTATTGTTTAATTTACCAATGGTTCCGAAAAAACCCTAAAAAACACTTATTGAAAGTCAGTCTTTTGTTTAATTTACCACTGGTTCGGAAAAAACCTAAAAACACTTATTGAAAGTCAGTCTTTTGTTTAATTTACCACTGGTTCGGAAAAAAACCTATGTCCTTGGAAGAACCAGCACGAAATACAGCTTTTTTTGAAAGAAGAAATATAACAGCTTACAATCATATATGTTTCACAAAACAAATTAGAAATAGCTTGGTGTTAATCACCTCATTCCCAGGGGTTATTATCATACATAAGTTCCTTTAATATTACTATAACCCTTCTATCTGTCTAGCTATACTGTGGTTGCAGCACGAACGGCTCGGCTCAACCGGGGTAGGACCACGCTCTCCCAGAATACCAACGTAAAATATCAGCTCAATGCTGCTGTCTTTCGTATGGTGGTGTATAGAACTGGAGACCTTTTTTACTAGAAACGAGGCATTCCATCTCAGTCCTCGTGGGTGGCGGCGCATCTGCATTCTGATTCTTAATTGAGAATAAATGTAGATGTCTATGGACCGCAGCACCCACTTACCATTAGGTGGACTGAGTGCTCGCTTGTCACCCTTATACTATAAAAAAATATCAAAATATATTATATTTCTATACAATTAGAATCACACTGAATAAAAATTGTTTAAGATCCTTAGCAATTTTATTACTACTGGCTACAATAAGGCTCTAGTACAACATTTCAGTAACAATGTAATGTAATGGTATACAATGTCGATAATTTAAAGCGACCCTCTCACCTCCCGACATTCCCTCAATGAATCTTAATTGTAATGTGAGCCTTATCTTAGTGTTCATTTTCACACTTTTCTCTGAAAATGTTTGCCTATTTATGTTCTGATAAACATCTCGGGGTCGTTCACTCTCTCCACTTCATTAAAGCTTTTAATTGAAATACTTCTTAGATCAGCCGTGGTAGCTCAGATGGTTAGCGCTCGCTGTAAGCTTCACCAATGAAATTGTTAATTGCAATTTTAAGTGCTGATTTACCACGAGCTTGGCGGTGAAGGAAAATATCGTGAGGAAACCTGCATGTTTGAGAAATAAGAAAAAAAATATTTCGAAGACATGTGAAGTTCGCCAACACGCATTGGGGCAGCGCGGCGGACATTTCCTTGCCCTAAAAAACCCTCTCAGAAATGAGAGGAGGCCTGTGCCCATCAGTGGGACGTAAATAGGCTTATAAAAAAAATAACTTCTTAGAAAAGATCTCTCATAGTTATTCATTTTGACAGTATTAAAAAATAATCATACTTATTTTAGTTTATTATGTGATTTTCCACCATTTCTTCACTTTGCTTTCAATAAAGGTTCAGATAATTTATTATTGAATTTACTACCGATTGCGATTGTCACAACAGATTTTTATGTGTAATCTGGAATTAAATACATAGATTGAAAGTTAATTTCTTTCAGCACATAAGGACGTTTAAGAGTTGAAATAAAACCGTAATAATTTCAATACATCTAGTGAAGTCATACTGAATATATATAGAGTTTAAGAAATTAAACAATTCCAGTTGTACATATACGTAATCTACATAGAGCATTATGGATCTGAGACGTGGTCATTCACTGCTGGCCGTATGAGGGGGCTCAAGGTCGCTCAGCGAACTGTACAGAGGGCTATGCTCGGGGTTTCTCTGAGTGATAAACTAAGAAATTAGGATATCCGCAGTAGAACGAGAATGACCTACATAGCCCAACGTATTAGTAAGCTGAAGTGGCAATGAGCCGGCCATATAGCAGGAAGAACCGAAAACCGATTAGGAAAAAAGGTTCTCGAATGGCAGCCTCGTACCGGTAGGCGAAGGGTATAGGGCGAATACCCACTAGATATAGTGACGATCTGGTAAGAGACATGTGTTTTGTGGCATTCCTTGGGGGAGGCCTATGTTCAGCAGTGGACTTGTGAAGGGCTGTAATGATGATAATGATGATGAGCATAGAGGACAAAAGAGCACCGGCGGCCCGTGTTGCTCTATGGTTGTCTATTATTTTATATATATTATATTGTTAATTTCAATCTTCATATTTCTTTTGCGCGTGTGTTTGTCACTGTAGGTCCTCCTAGGGCGCTGGACCGATTTTGATAAAGAATTGTGTGCTTTAAGTGATTCTCTGGAAGGTTTAGATTCACAATTGGATCCGGTAGGTGGCTGCACTCGAATTCTAGATTTTTATTACATTTTAAGGCAGGACAACGTCTGTAGGGCACGCTAGTATACTCAAAGACCACTAAGGTCTATAAATGAAGGCAAATTTACTGATTCATTTTTGTAAGTCATTTTAACTTTTGACTTAGGGACCTGCAAGAAAAGATCTTACTCCTTTTTAAAAGGCCGGTAACACAGCTGCAATTCCATTGGTGTTGCAGTTGATCATGGGCGGCGGTAGTCACTTACCATCAGATGAGTCGTACGCACGTTTGCCTCCCTCCTATAAAAGAAATAACTGAAACATTTTAGGAATAATTTAATATTTAATATTTTTGCAGGTTTGGGTAGATTACTATGATGTTTATTTTAATATACAAACTACTAGGATATTATAGTTAAAATATCCAAATCATAATTCAGTAATAAAATATTTATTAGCAAATTAATGATTGCTTTATATTTAACTGAAGGTTATACCAACCATTATTTGTGAATATGACTCTATTACAACTATAACAAGATAATGGTTTATTAAAATACAGTTTCACGGCTTCATACCGATCGATTTGTTCATTCATAGAGCTCGATCGCAAATTCCTCCACATCTATGAATAATTCATAGTTACGTCAGCGATCCTTAGCACTTCGATAGCGTGGTGCTGACATGCGAGATTCTAAATTATTTCTAAGGAATATTTCTAAAGATTTTCTGGCAGCAACCACTGGCATACGTTTCTCCCGTTGCACCTTTCAGGGTATCTTCAATGGAATTGACTGCGGAGTTTTAATGGCATCTTGACCTGTCTAATTCGCTCCGTAAGAATAAAGCATAGTACTAGATGATAGGATTCCTTTTCAGTCAAAGATTGGTCCGTCGGTCTATCCAAGTACCACCCTTTTACCTATTTCTGAAGCCAATCACACTAGGCGCAGGCCCGGTCAGAAAGGTAGAGAGAGAGAGAGAGTCAGTAAAATAATAGGCGGCGATGGATTGCAATTTCAACGTATTTGTAGTTTTTTTATATAGGATAGGGTGACAAATGAGCACACAGTTCACCTGATGGTAAGTGGTTGCTGTGGCCCATAGACATCTACATCTATCCTCGTTCGCGAAACAAAATGCAGATGCGTTGTTACCCGTGAGGACTAAGATGAAATGCCTCTTTTCCAGTAAAAAGGTTATCCGGTTCTTTACACTCACCATACGAAACACAGCAGTGTTAAGCTGCTATTTTACGCTGATATTCTGTGAGAGCGTGGTCTTTCCCTGGTCGAGCCGACCCATTCGTGCTACAACTATACTACTAATATAGCTGCAGCATGGCTCTACTACGTATTCTATATTTGAAATTGATTCCAGATGTTCATGGGCTGCATTAGCCACATAGGATGTACTATAAGTTCTTTTGTTATTTCAATTCTACAGAATAAAAGCAAAAGATATCGTTTGATATTTTATATTTAATTATATAATAAAGACCTCTTGTTTACAAATTGATATTAATAACTGACGGAAAATAAACTGCAGTTATAAAAATAGGATTTTTCGAGTGGCAAGCGGTAATAGGTAAGTGGCGTGTAAAGCGGTCTCATAATAGATGGAGTGACAAATTGTTAAGACATGCACGAATTTGATGGATGCTAGCGGCTCAGGACCGTGTTCTGTGGCATTCCTTAGGATAGGCCTATGTTCAGTTAACATGTAATAATGATGATGATGATGATTAGTTGGAGTTAGAGGCAAAATATGGGTGTCAATTAATTCAGGATATTTCACGACTTATATCTTGAATTACGAAATACAAAAGAAAAAGAGTTAAATACATAGCCGCACGAAATAAATTCTAAACACAATATGTTCCATGTTAATATGCGAGTTTACATTACCAAGAAACTAAAGCCAAGCTGCATACGCATTTATATATTGTTAGAACATATTTAAAGGTTTCCTCCGCGTTATTTAACGTTTTATTTTTATTGGCGAGCTTCGTTAAAAGGTTCTCGTATTTTTCCGCTTCGTTGCTTATAGTCCCTTTTAGTGTCTACTGGAATGAATTTTACAGGTTTGATCATAATTATTGACCGCCAATGAGTTTCTTTTTCATTTAAATATATATATAATGAAATTTTGTTAACTTGATGAGTTCATACTTATTCGAACATGTTTAGATTTAGTATGGTGTTACTAAAACGTACTGTTAACATAGAACAAACAAAAAGACCAATAAAAATCCTCGTTAAAGAACACATGGATGATATGAAGAATCGACGCTCTGGGTTTGCAGTCTGTGGACACGTACAGGATTACTCCCATCACTATATCAGATTTGATAGACCACAAATCCTCGCTAAAGAACACCGGTTTTTCCCAAGAATGATTCGCGAGGCTATTGAAATCAAAAACATCCTAATTTCAATAGAGAAGGTGACTAGCTGCTACCATCTGCTTGAGATCCTATAATTAATACTTAAATCCCAACTCAAGCATACAACTGCAAGACTTCAAGATACTGTACTTTATTCAAACGTACTGATAAATTACTAAAAATATAAGTATCAGGGGCAGTCATAACGCCAAATTCTTCGCCTATAAGTCAGAAATGAGTCATAATTGGGGTTAAAATTTACAATAACCTCAATTTAAATAAAATTTAAATTTGGGGAATAAAGGTGCATTATCTTTATTCCCCAATCCGACATACGCCATTGAGCGACATAAAACTACCTACGTCAATCTTATAACATACATTAGTAACCCTAGTTTTAATTTTAAGGAACGGTTTTGTATAGATTGATACTAAAATGGTTTTCTTTATACAAAATTGGTGTTTAACGACCACACAGTCCACCTGATGGTATTTTTTATAGAATAAGGGGTGACAAACGAGCACACAGTACACCTGATCGTAAATGGATGCTTTGACCCACAGATATCAAATTTATCGTCGATTAAGAATCAAAATGTAGATGCGTTGTCACCCTTGAGGACTGAGATGAAATGCATCGTTTCCGGTGAAAAGGGTATCTGATACTCCACACTCACCATACGAAACACAGCAGCATTAAGCTGCTATTTTATGCTGGTATCCTGTGAGAGCGAGATCTTTCCCCGGTCAAGCCGACCCATTCGTGCGACAACCACAAAATAGCTGCAGCTTGGCTCTTCCACGAAGAATTCGTAAGTGGATGATGTGATACATCGACGTTTATCTTCAATTAGGAATTAAAATGCAGGTGCATTTTCACCCTGGGGGTTATAGAATGCCGCCGGCCACGTTTCCAGTAAAGAGGATCGCTGGTTCTCTACACTTACCATACGAAATACAACAGCAATAAGCTGTTATTTTCAACTGCTATCTACAAAGTATTGTGAAATTACTGATAGTAAAAATTTAAATCCGATTAAAACGCTGAACTGCTATTTTATTTGATCTTCAGATTTTTTTACTGTCGTAAATTAAACATCTATTTTCAGAAATTATCATCATCATCACAGCCTATCAAAAGTTCACTGCTGAACATAGATCTTTCCCACATATGTGCAATAGATGGATATTTGCCAGAATTACCACGCTTGGTGGGCAGGTTATCAAACGCAGTTTTTTTTTTAATTATTTAAGTTGTAATCGGGAAGTTGGTGCTGCGCAACTGCTGTTTTATTTCTCACTGTTTGCTCTTACGACAGCCACGGAATGATTTGGGTTTGTGAATATTCTTTCCACACGGTTAATACTTTTCATTTGTATTTTTTTAATATAGTAACGTTACTAACGCGCTAACTACTAGCTAAACTACCACCGCGGACGTTTGGCGGTTTGTTTGCGGGCGGATTCTTGCTCCTGTTTTATCATTTAATAAAATGGTTTGAAGAGGATTTTCATACGAAAAAGTGATCGCGATCTTTTGTATTGTCTGTGCGCAGGTGATCTGTTAGTGAAAACTATGAAACAAGTTCTGCGATGTTGATATAAACTCCAAGTAATTTTGTCCATTTAAGTACTTTAAGATCTTGAGTTAAATACTACTACTGTCTACTGGGTAAAAAGGAAGAGAAATACGCTCTTTCCTTGAAGGTGATGTAAGACGAACAGATGAATTCAAAGAGAGAAGAGAAGCCATACCACTTTTAAAATTCACTAACCCTTATACAACGTAATTAGATATCACTTACATTTTAACGTCTTGGTCTTGGTCTTAATAATGTTAGTAAACGAATTAGTGACGTCACCATAGTGCCCGTAGGACTTATGATAACTGCTGTTAGATAACAATTCTCGACTGATAGCTGCATACCGACTAGAGCCATAATAAAGTACTAATAATGTAATAAAATATAATAAAAACCGACCAAGTGCGAGTTGGAATCGCGCACCGAGGGCTCCGAACAAATCCGTAGGTATATGAGTTTAAAATTATTAAAAATATTTTTATTATATGATGTAACTAAAAATTTATGCTTTTCGAAATTTTTCCTTTACCTGTGCTATAATACGTTGCTTCGTACCAAATTTTAAGATTCTGAGTTCACGGGAAGTACCCTGTAGGTTTTGATTCCCTTGCGAATGACGAAAATTTGCGGCATAAACGACTGTATCTTTTGATTGCGTTGGCTTAGAAGTGTGATTTTTTCACAGCTCAGCTTGATACCTCCACTCGTTTCTGAGAAAAAGGGTCTTGACAGAGAGACAGACAGACGGACTACAAAGTGATCCTATACGGGTTCCGTTTTTTCCTTTTGAGGAACGGAACCCTAATAAAATAGCCTATTATTTTCAAATTCAAAAATAAAATTAAAATTAAAACATTATCAATAATAGTTTTTTTTTCTTTACGTATGAAATTGCCTTTTTATGAAATAAGTTAACGTAGTGTTTTTCTGTATTTTTTATTTCCATTAATCAAAGTAATCACCCATGCAATCAATGCATCTTTGGAAACGCAGTGGCAGTTATTGATGATGATATGCCCTTCTTGAAGAAATCAGATGTACGGTAGCAACAAATTCTTCAAAGGTGATTTGTATTGTCTCTCGGGTATTGATTTTTTTCCGCCAAAAAGTTATCCAAATTCTGGAAAAGTAGAAGTCTGTAGGCACAAGGTCTGGTGAGTGCCGCGGATGACGGTGAGCTTCCAACCCCAGCTCTTGTAACTTGGAGACTGTCTGTGGTGCATTATGAGAACGCGCGTTGTCGTGCAGCGATTGACTAAAGCTGGCTGGAGACGTGCGAGCTTCTTCGTTCAACGTAGTGTAGGTTAACTTATTTCATAAAAAACGGCAATTTCATACTTAAAAACCTAAATCATTATCAATTATGAACATTATTAAAATAATTTAATATAACATAGGGCTTTTTATATTTCCATTTAAACAGCCCTAACTAACTATTATACGAAAAGAATAACTTACGAAAGCCTCATTGTTAGCCACGTTTTAATTCTCTTTTAATTTCTGAAAGCGTATGCCCTGAAGTGTATTGCCGAAGTTCGCAACTCCTCAAAATATTTGTAATTTCCCACGTATGTAGGTGTTCTTACAATGTTTTTCTTGCAAACAATTTCATTGTAGTCGACAGTTATTGAACTCGGTTTGCTACCGTACTGTGAAATGTAAGGCCAGCGCTTATTCTTGAACTACAGTGATTCAGATGTGGTAAAGATTTAATATGGAGGAAATATAATATACGTCCATGTCAGATTGCCATCATTCTTTGCAGTTTTACGGACTTGCTGTAAAAGGAACCCTAAGTTAATGTAGTTGAACTAATTCGATAAGTCATTTTTCTAATATAAATGCTAGTTACCTCTAGTATTACAATAACTTTTCAGTAAGTAATTTTTTATAGTAATATTACTGTTAAATTCGACTTAAATTATCTTCACATAATAATGACATGGGCTTTAAATCCCCTTCGGAGATTAAATTCTCCGCAAGCATTGTTTTGTAACTAGTTTTAACGCACAGTTACAAAGCTTAACAGTAAATATTAATTAAGCATTATTATTTATTACAGAGATTTTATAACAATATCGCAAGCATATTATAGAATATTTAAAAATCCTTTTAGTATACATATAAAGTACATATAAGTCTAGAAAATTAAAAAAAATAAACTTCCTATTGTTCTACCGAAAAGATATGCAATTGGGTCATCAGTTTTCTTGTAAACTATCGCCCACACTCTTTCTTCTGCGCATAAATGATTTTAGATACAAAGCAGCAACATTAGTTCTTATTTCCTATGTAGATGACAAAACTGGTGATTGATACCACATACATCGGCCGCACCAATATTTTTCGGAAACACGTCGTCGTTTGCCTGAACAAGACCATCTAAATTTATTTTCTTTTGGACCACATTCTTTTTTTTATACAAGAGGGGGCAAACAAGCAGGCGGATCACCTGATGGTAAGTGACTACCGCCGCCCATGAACAACCGCAACACCAGGAGAATCGCATATGCTTTGCCGGCCTTTTAGAAAGGTGTAAGCTCTATTCTTGAAGGAAGTCGTATCGGTCCGGAAAAATCGCCGGTGGTAAAAATTCCACAGAGAAGTTGTACGAGGAAGAAAACTCCTAGTAAAACGCACGTTCGTGGATCGGTGTGCGTGAATGGTATCGTGAATTTTGACGCGATGTGCGTTCGTGAAATTGACTCTGGCGGCTGGAACTCTGGACATTTGAACTCCTTAACCTTATCGCCTCATTTTGAAGGCACTCTCCTTGTTACCAGTATCGTGATCTTCAGCGTTGATAAATCGAAATATTATGTTCAGTTTTACAACTATCTGGAAAAGTTGAATTTGCCGCCTATAAGCTTGGCTTTCTTAGGAAACGGTATAGTTTTTCATAACGACCCCCCGCTTACAACTTTACAAAGAGCAAGTTCGGTCTCAAAAGGAATAGTGTTTTTATCTCTGGGTCGAGGCACCCCAGTACCAGCTCCTACCATTTAACCTCATAGAAAGAATCGTTCCATAAGACCGCGTTGTTTTTGATTGGCTTGAACCACTGCCCTTGCGAAGAGACATTTTTTTTAGCATATTATATCGGATTTGCCTCGAAGAGAGCTTCGAATAATTGTTCGGATTTCTGAACATCTCGTCATATGTTCTTCCAGAAATCTTCTGCAACACATGACCACATTGTAAAATTTACTGTCGCCAGGTGTTTTCCGTAACGTTATTACCACAACAAAGGCTACAGTTTTAAAAGGTCAGCAACACACCTGCAATTGCTCTGGTTCATGTGCAGTGGAAGGTCACAAGGTTGTTGGCATAAAAATCGAATTTTATACACAGTATATAAAATAGGTTTTAAGTTTTCAATATATGGGAAAAGGCAACAAATAAGTAATATAAATATATGCCTTACAATTTTAGTACACTTTGTAATTTATTGCAGACTTCCAAAAAGGAGACGGTACTCAATTCTGTGTGTGTGTGTTACCTCATAACTTTTTACTGGGTGAACCAATTTCGATGATTCTTTTTTATTTGAAAGCTGGTACTTCTCGTGTGGTCCCATATGAATGATCAAGGTCAAACCAATAGTTTTTGAGTTATTCTTAATAACTTATATTGAAGTCTTTTATGCTTCATATTTTGTCTTCACACAACTCTTATCCAACTATTTTTTAAATATTTTTTATGCAATACTTAGAAGTGTTTTAGGAACATTTGCACAAGTTCAAAAAGCTAAGAAGCACAAAAACGTGTTAATTTTCAAATTATGAAAATTTCGAGTAAACATTTATTTCATTTTAAATTTAAGTACTAAATACATAAATCTCAAAACAATGGACAATATAACGGGCAGCGCGTAGCAAAGGGGAGATATAGATGATCATCTATAAATCGAGTCCGTAAAAGGGAAAAGCGAAAGGTTTTAATTGAGTTGATTAATCTGGATTAAAATGTATGTTAGAGACCCTTGTACCGATTTACTGTATAAAAAAAAAGTTAACAATCACTGTTTAAAAACACCGACTCTGTCTTCAATTATAATTTATACATATTTTAAGCTACAAATTATTTAATAATGTCTTCATTATTTTATAATAGTTTTTATACAAGATTGGTAAACGAACGGACATTACTGTAGTAAATTACTATTAAAATACCGGAGTACATTACTAAAAAAAATTTATGAATTTCATCGCATTCATTTTTATGTGAAATCCCGACGTTTTGAGTGCTCACATCACTCATAGTCACAGTGAGATTGAAATGTTCGATGTCCTGACGTCATAATTAACCAGTCTACCTTCAGCACATTATTATTAATTTGTGGGCCTATCTGCTCACGACAGCGTAGTAATCATGTAATATATTCTTCGAAGAAACACAGAATACCATCGTAAAATAGCAGCTTAACACTGATGTGTTTTGTATGGTGAGTGTAAAGAACCGGAGAGCCTTTTTACTGGAAACAAGACATTCCATCTTAGTCCTCACGGGTGACAACGCATCTGAATTTTGATTCGTAATCGAAGATAGATGTATATGTCTATGGGCCACAGCAACCACTTACCATCAGGTGGACTGTGTGCTCGTTTGTCACCCTTACCCTATAAAAATTTTTTTTTCTTATTTCTCGTACGTGAAGTTTTCCTCACGATGTTTTTCTTTACTGCCGAGCATGTGGTAAATCAGCACTTAAAGTCGCAATTAACAATTTCATTGGTGCCGGCGGGGATCGAACCCGGGTTGCTCGCGTATTGTGAAATTTACAGCGAGCGCTAACCATCTGAGCTACTACGGCTCCATATTTGTTATAATTAAAAACAGAAGTTCTGTGCAACATTTTTCTATACAAAATCCATATTATCCCAGAGCCCCATTTAAGGTGCGGTTCTGAGTTTCAGCGTGTATGAAATTCAAAGGTATAAGAATTTTACTCTTGTCTTATTTGAGACCTAATTGTTAGATATCTATAAAAAATCTATATATTTTTCCGAATTTCATACTATGGGAAAATATGGGTTAAGATAATCATCGAAAACCATTTCATTTTAACAAGTATACGGTTTCTCGAAAACGAAATCACATTCTAGCCTAAATTACTACTGGAATTGCTCTTTATCTGCTCGTCAAGTTTAATTACGCTCTGTTCAGCTATTTCGAAGATTATTCCGACCAGACAGACATATAAAAAATGATTTTTTTACAGGATAAGGGTAACAAACGAGCACACAGTCCACCTGATGGTAAGTGGTTGCTGTGGCCCATAGACATCTACATCTATCTTCGATCACGAATCTAAATGCAGATGCGTTTTCACCCGTGAGGACTAAGATAGAATGCCTCGTTTCCAGTAAAAAGGGTCTCCGGTTCTCTACACTCACCATACGAAACACAGAATCTTAAGCTGCTATTTTACACTGGTATTCTGAGAGAGCGTTGTCCTTCCCCGGTCGAGCCGATCCATTTGTGCTACAATCATAATATTGCTGCAGCATGGCTCTACCACGTATAAATAGTGCATGATTTATTGGCATGCAAATAATCCCCTCGGCTTAGTAAAAGGTAGTAATCGTTATTCGCGATATTACAGACATACATTTCAATTTTATTTATAGATAGATAGATGTATGTGTAGATTTGTTGTCAGGAATATGCTGCCGCTCATTACCTGTTTGAGTTTCCGCTTGTTACCTCTTACGACACCTACGGAATTATTTTTGGAAGTGGACTCTCACGCTTACGGTATATGAAAAGTCTGTGTTATTATTTAGTTCAATAATTATTGCTTTACATTTAATTTATACTTACATAATTCCATTAACATGCGTGAAATAATAGCACGAACTATTTCAATTTTTAACCGATTCATCGATTCATTTAGACTCTATCGAGTGTTCAAAGAACAAACTACATTTCGATGAATAATTCATGGTTATGATAGTCGCTCTATCACAGACGAGAATAACTGGTTCTTGTGCTTTTGTTGCATTATAATTTCAGATAAAAATCAGTTTAATTATAAAATTATCCTAATGTTTAAATTAAGTATTAAAATAATTGACGTAATTATATTAGTATAATACCTTGTTATCAATTACATGTAAAAGACCAATAAAAAATATAATAAATAATATAGATAATAAAAATCCTATGTTAATATCCTAAAACTTATTTACTAGTAACAACCATTTGTGCGAGACCTCGGATGTTTCTTATACAGGCTACTTTTTCTAATATTTAAATATTATAAAAAGTAGGCTGTCTGTATATTTAAATATATTCTAATATTTAAGATTGATAAATCTTTAGTAGTGTAGTTGTACCACTTCTAGACCACCTGAGTCAGACGTGGTTCAACGACGTTCGTCGACGCCCGATCCTAAAAAAAAAAAAAAAAAAAATAAAAGGTTTTGGCATGCTCTGATCACGAATCTGCGGTCCATTTTTGTGTAGAATGCACGGTTCCGGAGATGTGTAGATCAATTAGCTAATATCTAATTGATATCCGGTAAGGGCCTCCACCGTCATTAGCGTCCCATTGTTCCTATTTCTATTGTTCTATTGTTCATTAATCACCCTCATTGCAGCGTGTGCGTCGACTATATCAGTGCTATTGTTTATTATAATTCTTTGTTTATACAACGCTAATCTGAATCATCAATAAAACACATTACATAATTTTGTTACAATTTTTATTTATAAAATACAAAATCTTATTAATTATTATCTATAAAATAGGAGCGAAACATCTCATCCACTAAAATATCGTTGTACAATGTGTTCCTTGTAAATATACTCGTAAAACTATGTATTGAACATCCTTGAAACTTATATAGTAAATACATTAAGCAATATTCGCCACAAACTGAAGTCCACTCATTCTGAATCCTATCAACATTCCAGTTCCATCTTTTACAATTCCTTTTTAAAAACTCTAGATGATATCGTACAGGTGATCGTCCATATGAATCAAAATATTGACCGACGTCATTCGTATCGATATATAAAGCTACCCAATGTGACCCTGGTTTATCATCTGTATCCAAATTACATATTATATACGTTGGTACGTGGGTATACATAGGCAGTCTATTAGCTGCATAAACATTATTTTCTAGACTGGGGTGAATCTTTTTCAGATGTTGTTGTACATCTAGTGTATCCATGATATTACTGTTATTAGTAGATTATTACAGTACCTAGCTACTCAATGAATAACATAGGAATGGTCAATTATAGTGATTTCTACATATTAAATTGCATTTTTGTGATATACAAATCGTACTTGAGTCATTGATCACCAAACAAAACACAATACGAAGAAATGTTGAGATAGGCAACGGAAATGTGAGATAAACTGATATGTTTCTAAATATTAAATTGCATTTTTGTGTTATACAAATCGTACTTGAGTCATTGATCACCAAACAAAACACAATACGAAGAAATGTTGAGATAGGCAACGGAAATGTGAGATAAACTGGTTGACGCATAAAGTAATTATCAACTCATTACGGAAATACTTTAGATTAGAATTTTTACGTACTGGTGGTATATAAGACCAACAAACGCAGTCATCGAGTTAGTGTACGGTCGTTTGGCTACAGTGGATCTATCAATAGTACATTTGTGTTACTTCAATACACCAAAGGCTATGGATGTAAGTGTTTATTCTATTGACTAAATTACTTTTTTTCTGTTATTTTCATGTGTGTGTGTATTATTTTATTTAAATATTGTGTATGTATATGATTAAGCCGTGGTAACTCAGATGGTTAGCGCTAGCTGTAAATTTCACAGTACGCGACCCGGGTTCGATCCCCGCCAGCACCAATTAAATTGTTAATAGCAATTTTAAGTGCTTATTACCACGTGCTTGGTGGTGAAGGAAAACATCGTGAGGAAACCTGCATGTCTGAGAAAATTTCGAAGGCATGTGAAGTTCACCAACACACATTGAGGGAGCGCGGCGGACATTTCCTTGCTCTAAAACCCTCTCAGAAATGAGAGGAGGCGTATGTTCAGCAGTGGACGTTAATAGGCTGTAACTTTAACTTTTTTAACTTTTATGATTAAGTGTTAACAAATTGATATTAACATGATAACTGTGTTGTTGCAGAAATCATTGAGCTTCGATGAAGATACCTATAAACAGTATTACTACTCGCCACTCTCCCCTCAAGAAGAGAGTGATAACCTCGTCATTAATAATAACACATGCGATGGTGGAAAAAGAAAATCGCAATCGATTGATCATTTTTTTGAAGCTGAATCAAAAATAAAAAAGAGGAAGGGAAAACTTCAGTGAAGTGTGCACCAGTGCTTTTTTCTCCACAATCATGGAAGAGAATACGGAACTATTCAATAGCGAATTAAATCAGGAGTTGTCTAAAGTTTGTGAAGAAATGGAGAGGGGTCAACTGTTCGATTCGTCATACGATGATGAGTTGTATCATCACTGTGCGATGGTTGAAACACAGTTTAAGTATGTAAAATAAACATTCATTTCGATCATAATTTACATATTGTCTTATACAGTTTTTAATAAATTTAAACATTTTAGCAGTCAACCACTACAACTTGGAAGAGGAACGAAGCGAACGTGCAGCAAAGAATCCAAGATCATCAAAAAACCAACAACGGAAGCAGAAGCGCATACCTCTGCAGGGAACAGTATCAGTAACGATGATCAAGTGGAATGTCCAACGTGCCATATATTTATCAAGAAACGGTATTTAGCTAATCATTTTAAAAGTAATGTTCATAAAAATAATCTTTTAAATTCACATAATTCTTTATCAAACGTTAGTGTTATTGAATCTGCTTTTGGAAATAGGATTTTAACTTATAAAATCAAGAGTAGAGTAGATCGTTCGACATGGGTAAATTTTGAAACTCCTGAACTATTTTTAAATTCTATTAAAGATGATATTTTATTTTTATTACAAGAGTGTATTCATCATAATTTTTAAGGTAAACTTCATATTGCATGCTGATTTTGTTCAACAAACTAAAGATATTCATGATACGTTCGATTTTCAAACGCTTAACTATATTATTTGTCAAGGAGATGACTTAAATATTTTTCTTTCATCTTTAAATCATACAATTACTACTAAAATTAGTGCTTTCGAAAAAAAAGATAGTGGATGGAGTCTAAAAAACATAAAATCTATAGACATGAATGTTAATAAATTTAACCCCCTACGCGGTACTTCATACATAGATCTTCCTCGTGACATAAAATTAAAAAAGGCTGTTATAAATGTAAAAAACAAGGATTATTTTTGTTTTAAATGGGCGTTACTCTCGGCGTTATATCCTGTAAACAAACACACCGATCGGGTATCATCGTACGTTAAACATGCAAATAAATTTGAAAACCAGCGTAAAATAGCAGCTTAACGCTGCTGTGTTTCGTATGGTGAGTGTAGAGAACCGGAGACCCTTTTTACTGGAAACGAGGCATTCCATCTTAGTCCTCACGGGTGACAACGCATGTGCATCTTGAGTCTTTATTGAGGATAGATGTAGATGTCTATGGGTCACAGTAACCACTTACCATCAGGTGGACTGTGTGCTCGTTTATCACCCGATACTATAAAAAAAAAAAAAAAAAACTTAAATTTGATGGTATTTCCTTTCCGGTTAAAATTTCTGACATAGCAAAAGTAGAGAAATTAAATGATATTAGTATTAATGTTTTTGGGTTAGAATATAATAAAGAAAAACGATGTAATTCTATAGTAGGTCCATTATTTTTAACAAAGTGTCGTAAAGGTAGACATATCAATTTATTATTTTTTTCCAAGGATACAAAAAATCATTATTGCTATATAAAAAATTTATCGCGGTTAGTTAGTAAACAAATTTCAAAAGACGGTCACATCATGTACATTTGTGAAGCATGTCTACTTCGTTTTCCATCTCAGGAAAGGTTAAATAACCATGAACAATACGTTTGTGCTCACATTTGTACAGTATTACCAAACAGTGAAACTTTAAAAAAAAAGAATTGGTTTGGTCAACCTATTTCAAATGATAAAATTAAATTTGATAGTTATGAAAAAAAGTTAAAGATACCATTCGTAGTTTATGCTGATTTTGAAGCATTTTTAAAACCAATAGAATCATGTTCTAACGATCCTTCCAAACCTTTCACTCATAATATTCAGAAACATGAAGTACATAGTTTTGGATATTATATAAAATGTTCATATGATGATAAATTATCAAAATATGTAACATATTGCGGACCCAACTGTACACAAGTGTTTATGGAAAGTTTATCTAACAATCTAAAAGAAATAAATAGACTTCAAAAATATCCACCACTTCCGCTAACAAATGAAGACAAAAACCAAATTTCAAATGCAACCATTTGTCATATTTGTGAAACTGAGTTGGCAAAACATTTTTATGATTTGTATTGGTACACTGGTAGTTTTATAGGTGTTGCTCATGAATCATGTTGTTCGAAGATCAGAACACCTAGTTATATACCAATATTTTTACACAATCTTAGTCACTATGATGCTCATTTTATTGTTCACGCGTTAAACTTTTGTGATGGTGAAGTCGAAGTTATCCCTCAAAATAAAGAAAAATATATATCCTTTTCCAAAAAATTAAAAGTGAATAACCACGAAATTATATTGAGATTCTTAGATTCATTTAAGTTTTTATCGTGTAAATTAGAAGAATTGGCCAAAAATCTCAGTAATGATCAATTTCAAGAATTACGTAGAAATTACCCTAATGATGAAGATTTCTTTCGTTTAAAACGGAAAGGTGTTTATCCATATGAACTTATGACTAAATATGATAGTTTAAGTCTAACATCGCTCCCTGAACAAAAATGTTTTTATAGTTCACTCACAGATTCACATATTTCAAATGATGATTACAATCATGCTAAAGATGTTTGGGAACATTTTGGGTGTTGTAATATGCTAGATTATTCAAACCTATATTTAAAAACAGACGTTTTACTTTTATCCGATGTATTTGAAAACTTTAGAAAGTTATGTATTAATACATATGATTTAGACCCTGCCCATTATTACACAGCACCCGGTTTAAGTTGGGATGCAATGTTAAAATATACAAAAATAGAATTAGAACTTTTAACAGATTATGAGAAAATTGCATTTATTAGATCAGGTATCAGAGGTGGTGTATCTCAATGTAGTAATCGTTATGCTAGAGCTAATAACAAATACATGGAGGATTATGATACAGGGAAACCAAATTCATATATCACATATTTTGATGCCAACAATTTATATGGTTGGGCTATGTCTCAATATCTTCCTACTGGTGGATTCGAATGGGTAAATCCAAATACAGAATTTAATGTGTCTAAGACATCAGACTTCGGTTTTATTTTAGAAGTTGATTTGGAATATCCAGATGAACTTCATGATTTACATTCGGACTTTCCTTTATGTCCAGAAAACATTTGTGTAGGCAATATTAATGAGAATAAACTAGTCCCAAATTTAAATAATAAAGATAAATATGTAATTCATTACAGAAATTTAAAGCAGTGCATAGAAATGGGGGTTAAATTAACTAAAATTCATAGAGTTTTAAAATTTAAACAGTTTCCCTGGTTGAAGATGTACATTGATCTAAACACAAAATTAAGAACTTTAGCAAAATCAGATTTCGAAAAAGATTTTTATAAATTAATGAATAATTCAGTCTTCGGTAAGACTATGGAGAATATTGAAAAAAGGGTTAACATAAAATTAGTTACGCACTGGGAGAACCAGGGTAAAGCTTTAGGTGCTCAAGATCTAATCGCTAAACCACAATTTCATAGCCTTTCAATATTTTCGGAAAACCTAGTTGCGGTTCAGTTGCGAAAAACGAAGTTAATATATAACAAACCAATTTATTTAGGGTTTTGCATTTTAGATATTTCAAAAACATTAATGTATGATTTTCATTATAACTATATGATTAAAAAGTTTAGTAAAATCAAATTATTGTATACAGATACGGATAGTTTAATATATCATATATTTACAAATGATTTTTACACTGATATAAAACCTGACCTTTCATCATACTTTGATACCTCAGATTATGATACAAATAATATTTTTGAATATCCAAAATTAAATAAAAAGAAATTAGGTTTTTTTAAAGATGAAAATAATGGTAAAATCATGAAAGAATTTGTGGGTTTACGATCCAAAATGTACGCTTTTAACTTAGAGAATAAGACTATAGCCAAGGCAAAAGGGGTAAATAAATGTATCACTAAAAAGATGACAATGAATAGTTATAAGTCTTCTCTATTTAATAAAAAAGTGCAATATTATAGCATGCTTAGATTTAAATCAATTAAACACACAATTTTCACACAAAAATTAAATAAGATAGGTTTATCATATAATGACACAAAGAGACATATTTTAGATAATAATATTGAAACATTAGCTTGGGGTCATTATAAACTGCGTTAAGTGTTGATAGTTTTTACTTTTATGTCTGCGTTTAAGAAAAATTGATATTGATTGTAAAATTATGATAATACTATAATATGACGTAGTTTATTACATATTTAAACATTGTTTTATTGTAAATAATTTAAGTTAATTGTTGTTTCTATTTATTTGAGGTTGAGTTAATTGTAAAATTATGATGTACTAATTGTTGTTTCTATTTATTTGAGGTTGAGTTAATTGTAAAATTATGATGTACTAATTGTTGTTTCTATTTATTTGAGGTTGAGTTAATTGTAAAATTATGATGTACTAATTGTGTTAGAAATAGTATACAGATAATTCTGTTTTATATAATTTTTGGAATATATATTAATTGTTTACACCAACACTTTCATTTTTTATTTCACCCCTTTGAACTTTAGACGTGTGTTATGTTTCACTTTATCCATCCGTTCACTGCTATTGTGGCAGGACCAAGTGGGTGTGGGAAGTCAAATTTTGTAACAAATTTCATAAAATCAGTTACAGAAATATGTAATTGTGATTTTAATCAGATCACATGGTGCTTTGATGAAATGCAACCATTATATAATTTACCAAATGTTAACTATCATCAAGGAATTCCAAATCTTAATATGTTTGATGGTGAAAACCCACATCTTGTTATTATTGATGATCTAATGAGAGAGTCCGATGGAAGAATTGTGGATATATTTACAAAAGGTAGTCATCACAGGAATCTTAGTGTATTTTATCTAACACAAAATTTATTTCATCAGGGTAAAGGACAAAGAGACATATCTTTAAACTCAAGTTATATAATATATTTTAAAAACCTTCGAGATAAAACTCAAATAAGATATTTAGCAAGACAAGTATCACCAGATAACCCAAAATTCATTGAAAATGCCTACAGGGATGCAACTCTAGAGGCGCATGGATATTTAATGGTAGATTTAAAACAGAATACCAATGATTTTTGTCGTATCAAGACAAATGTCTTTCCATTTAATGGTTTCTGTACAGTCTACGTCCCCACAAAAGAGTTTAAATACACCAAGAATCAAACAATTGAAATCATTGCTAAATGATGCATCGTCGACTCACAACGTATAAACATTTGCTAACCGCTTTGCATACGCTTAAACCAAAATATCAAAGAGCATTACTTAAAACGTGTGATGAAGAAGAAATTAACTGTATTTGTGAGTGTATTCATAACGTTTTACAAGGAAAAGTACCTTTTAAAGATCAGGATAAACAAAAATTGAATAAACATAAAAACATACTCCGTAAACTAGTACGTAAGTGTAAACATAAACTAAGGAAAAATATAATTATACAAAAAGGAGGGGCTTTCTTACCAACAATATTAGGTGCAATATTGAGTGGATTAGTGAGTGGACTAGCCAGTTAACATGGAAAATGCAAAGAAAATGATACTTATCGAACCTGGATTGATTGAAAAATTAAAACAAGAAAATAAGGTTAATAGTAATTTATCTCGATTAGATATTGAAATGCAAAATATTATGAATAGTAAGACGGAAGACCGAAAGAAATGGATATTATATTTACAAACACTGCAAAGATACCTTCATTTTACCGAAGAGGATCGTCAACCACTCAAATTACCAATTTATTCTGATACATCTAATGAAGATTCAAATGAGTCAAAAATTGGTTTTAAAAATAAAGATAGAGATCTAAAAACTTCAGTTGATATTGAATCTTTGCTGGAGGAGAATCGATCCATTAAAAGTAAAGAAAATGATGAAAATCCACTTTACACACCAGCTCAAATACTCAGTTTAATACCAAAAACTTATCATAAAAAAGGGCAGTTATTATTAAACTTAGTTGAAACAAGTAAAAGTAAAATACATTGGGATAACGAAGGTACAGTCATAATTGATAGTGAAAAAATTCCTGGAAGTAATATTGTTGATTTAATAAATGATTCACTAAGACCCCTAAAAAGAAGTGATCCGGTAGGGTGGGTTAGATTTGCTGAAGCATTAAAAGATATTAAAGTACCACTTACTTATATTGGAAATCCAAGGAGATGTGAGTTTATTAACCAACTTCAAGCAAAAGATCTGAACAAACCCTCTGAGATTGAAGTTCAAGAGTTTTCTACACCGTGCAGTAGAGATAAAAAGTCTACAACTAAAATACGTAAAGGACTTGAGTGGGAAAAATGGACTCCGTACTAGAAGAAATTAACAGGATTTATTATGATCCATCTAATCCCGCTGGTTTTGGTAGTATTGATAAATTATCAAAAGCCATGAAGGGTAAAATGAATAAAAAGCAAGTAAAGGAATGGTTAAAATCACAAGAAACATACACATTACATAAACCCATTCGAAAAAAATTCCCGCGTAATAGGTACATTCTATCAAATATTAAGGAACTGTGGCAAGCTGATTTAAGTGATATGCGAACTTATTCTCAATATAATGATGGTTTCAAGTATATACTTTGTATTATTGATGTATTTAGTAAATATGCTTTTGCAAGACCAATGAAAAAGAAAAACTCAGAAACAACTAAAGAATGTTTTGAAAGTATATTTACTGAAAGTAATTTAACACCTACTCACATACAATCCGATAAAGGTACAGAATTTGTTTCAAAAGATGTACAAAAATACTTTAAATCCAAAAAGATTAATTACTATACCACTAACAATCCTGACATTAAGGCCAGTATTGTTGAACGATTTCAAAGAACACTAAAAATGAAAATGTGGCGTTATTTCACTCATAATAATACTTATAGATATATAGATGTTTTACAAGATTTAATATACTCTTATAATCACAGCTTTCACTCTAGTATTAAGATGTGCCCATGTGATGTAAATTCCAACAATATTATGACAGTTTGGACTAATCTTTATGATAGACGGTCAAAAAAACTTTCTTTAGAAAATCCTAAACCAAATTTCAATGTGGGTGATTATGTTCGAATAACTAAATATAAACATGTATTCCAAAAAGGATATGAATCAAATTGGAGTGATGAAATATTTATTATATCTTCAGTAATTGATAGATCTCCATGGGTTGTTTATACAATAACAGATTTACAAAATGAACCAATAATTGGTACTTTTTATGAAAGAGAATTACAGAAAATCACTTACAACCCCACCTCACAACATAAAATAGATAAAATAATTGACACTCGTTATTCAAGTAACAGAAAAGAAGTATTAGTGAAGTGGAAAGGTTATCCAGATAAATTTAACAGTTGGATTTTAGCTTCTAGTTTAAAAGAAATATGAATAAAGAAAGTTTCTATTTAACTTTGCTCAGCAATAGTTCAATGGAATACTTTCCTGATAACAAGACCACAAATTTTTCAACGAAATTACCAAAAGCTATAAAATTAGAAGGTGAATGGTCGGTTGGAGTTGTCGAGTTTCAATATCCATGTACCATGTTTACTGTTCAAGACCATGAAAATGTTATATACATTACAAAATCTATGTTAATGCCTAATGAAGATAAGCCATCCACAGTGTACTACAAAAAACATATTCCAGCTACCAACTATGATAACGTTGAGCATATTTTAAGAGTGTTAAATGGTATCGGAGAGAACTTGAAATTTCGCTATGATGAAATAACAAAATTTGTGTCTATTTCGGTATTGGATAAAAATATAACATCCGTAACATTATCACCCAAATTAAGTTTACAGCTAGGTTATGAACCAAATAAAAATCTCCTAGAGAGAAATTTTGGAAAGTGTCCTGCTAATTTACACTTAGGGTTACCATCTCAACTATTTCTATATTGCGACATTATCGATCCTCAGATTGTGGGTGATGTTATGACTCCTTTATTAAGAGTCATTTCATTAGATCCTACAAAATACATTTATGGTGCAAATAAAATGCACGTTTTCTCTCAACCTCACTACTTACCTGTTATGCGAAGAGAGTTCGATACGTTGGAAATAGTTATAAGATCGAGTACAGGACAAAAAATACCATTCCAGTTTGGAACCGTGTGTATTAAACTACATTTCCGAAAATTATAATAATGAATTCTCTTCGTGATCATCATAAATGTCCATATGAAAATTATTATACACATCAAGCTGGATCAGGAGTTGGAGTAATTTATAAGGGTTCACCATATCAACGCGGTCATGGTATTGGGAGCTTCTTAGGGGGGTTATTCAGATCAGTTTTACCTTTACTTTCAAGTGGTGCTCGAGTGATTGGTAAGGAGGCATTAAGCGCTGGAGTAGGACTTTTATCGGATATGGTTCAAGCCCGTCCTATGGAAGCCTCAATAAAAGATCGTCTAAAGCAAGTTAGTACGAATTTAAAACGAAAGGCTGATGAGAAAATTGATCAATTTAACATGACTGGATCTGGGTATAAAACTAAAAGAAAACGATTGACATCGTTCATTCCACCATTAACTGCTAAAGTGAAAGCTGCGAAAAAACTTAGTCTAAAACCAAAAAATATCAAAGATATATTTTCAAACTAAATATGTCTTTCCTTCATAATCATTCTTGCGAGTGCGTTAAGTCAGAATTGGATTTGTTTGCACTACCGTCTACACAAACTAGCATTGAAAATGGATTGTGGATTCATTATAAACCAATTTCATCTCTTGGTGATGATGGACCTATCGAGTTTCAAGTTCCTGGGACCGGCGATGACTACATAGATTTGTCTCATACATTACTCCACATAAAGGCAAAAGTATTAAATCAAGATTCAACTAACTTGGTATCTACTACAATAGTAGCACCTGTAAATAATTGGCTGCATTCACTTTTTAGTCAACTTGATGTTTATTTAAACCAAAAACTTGTATCACCACCTAATAATACCTATGCATATCGAGCATACATGGAAACCCTTTTAAACTATGCCCCTGCTGCTAAACAATCTCATCTTACTTGTAGCCTTTGGTATGAGGATACAGCAGGAAAAATGGATTCTACAGATGGTAAAAACATAGGATTTGTTAAAAGACAGGAATTGATTAGTGAAAGTAAGGAAATAGAAATGATTGGTCATCTTCACGGTGACATTTTTAACCAAGATAAATTTTTAATTAATGGTGTTGAAATGAGTGTTAAATTGGTTCGATCAAGAGAGAGTTTTAATTTAATTGTTGGGTCGAACGATGTAAAGTTTAAAGTTTGCATTACGGACGCAACTCTTATTGTGCGACGAGCACGAATTAATCCAAGTGTATTACTCGCACATCAAAAAGTTTTAGCTTCTACCACTGCTAAATATCCTATTACTCGAGCTGAAGTAAAAGTTTTAACAATTCCTTCAGGTGTTCAAGGAAAAACTCTTGATAATATATTTTTAGGACAGGTACCGAAAAGATGTATAATTGGATTTGTGAACAATTCTGCATTTAATGGTTCCCTTACTAAAAATCCATTTAACTTTGAAAACTATGGTATTAATTCTTTCAGCTTATATATTGATGATCAACAAATACCTTCAAAAGCTTTGCAACCATCTTTTAATAATAGCATATTTACATCAGCATATCATACTCTATTCTCGGGAACTGGTATTCACTTTCTTAATGAAGGAAATGGAATCTCTTGTGAACAGTATGGCAAAGGTTACTGTCTATTAGCATTTGACTTAACTCCTGATTTATCAGCTAACTCATCAACTCATTGGAATCTCATAAAGCATGGTAGTGTAAGAATAGAAGTACGATTTGAATCCTCATTAATACAAACAATTAACTGTATAGTTTATGCTGAGTTTGATAATATTATTGAGATAGATAAAAACAGAAATGTTACTGTAGACTATAGTAGTTAAGGTTATAATATGTGTTGTGTGTTAGATTTTATGTGTTATGTGTAATGCATTTTGTGTGTATGTAACTATGTGAAACGTTATAAAATTAAATAAAACAAATTGTATGCAATATATTTTTTTTATTTCTTTATAAATCTTCTATTTAATCTAATACAAAACACTGTTCGAGTTGAAATTTTACATAAGCACACTGACTAAACCACTGAACATGCTGCTGCCAAGGATCATCATCATCTTCCCAATCTTTTAAACCACCACCACAATGGAAACACTTGGTCCCGTCTGCATGGCCAGTATAAAAGAAACCAGCTTCGGCAAGATCTTCAGGTTTCTGTCGCATAACTAGAGGCCAGTTTTCGAAACTAAGCAAACGGCTAGATTTTGAACTGAAGAATGGATATTCAGCTCTTGAGTACTGCATACTCTTCTCGTTTTCTTCTCCACTCAGTGTTGTAGTTTTGTTATTCAATGATGTGTTTTGTACACGTATGCCACACTCATCTCTTCCTTCCGCTCTTGTCTTCCTGTAATTGAAGTAAACAGAATCACATTCACTAATGATCAGCTAATGACTGTCATTGTTAAAAAAGTATTTTTTAACTTTTTCACTTTCTGCTATTGTCTTTGTTATATTGTATACGAGGGCGTTTGTATTGTCGTAGATGCTATCCTTATTAGTCTTTACGTAATATTTAATTCTCGTGGAAGCATGTTTCCAATGATCAGTAGTTGGAATCTTGGATAGCTTCTTCATATCGTACATTTCAATTTTGATGAGATGCGTCGCTTGGTCTCCGTCGTCAGAATTAGTAGAAATGTATGATACACCATCTCTAGCGGCTCGTGCTACGGTTGATGATAACAGCTTCCTCTTTTTTATTTTTGATTCAGCTTCAAAAAAATGATCAATCGATTGCGATTTTCTTTTTCCACCATCGCATGTGTTATTATTAATGACGAGGTTATCACTCTCTTCTTGAGGGGAGAGTGGCGAGTAGTAATACTGTTTATAGGTATCTTCATCGAAGCTCAATGATTTCTGCAACAACACAGTTATCATGTTAATATCAATTTGTTAACACTTAATCATAAAAGTTAAAAAAGTTAAAGTTACAGCCTATTAAAGTCCACTGCTGAACATAGGCCTCCTCTCATTTCTGAGAGGGTTTTAGAGCAAGGAAATGTCCGCCGCGCTCCCTCAATGTGTGTTGGTGAACTTCACATGCCTTCGAAATTTTCTCAGACATGCAGGTTTCCTCACGATGTTTTCCTTCACCACCAAGCACGTGGTAATAAGCACTTAAAATTGCTATTAACAATTTAATTGGTGCTGGCGGGGATCGAACCCGGGTCGCGTACTGTGAAATTTACAGCTAGCGCTAACCATCTGAGTTACCACGGCTTAATCATATACATACACAATATTTAAATAAAATAATACACACACACATGAAAATAACAGAAAAAAAGTAATTTAGTCAATAGAATAAATACTTACATCCATAGCCTTTGGTGTATTGAAGTAACACAAATGTACTATTGATAGATCCACTGTAGCCAAACGACCGTACACTAACTCGATGACTGCGTTTGTTGGTCTTATATACCACCAGTACGTAAAAATTCTAATCTAAAGTATTTCCGTAATGAGTTGATAATTACTTTATGCGTCAACCAGTTTATCTCACATTTCCGTTGCCTATCTCAACATTTCTTCGTATTGTGTTTTGTTTGGTGATCAATGACTCAAGTACGATTTGTATAACACAAAAATGCAATTTAATATTTAGAAACATATCAGTTTATCTCACATTTCCGTTGCCTATCTCAACATTTCTTCGTATTGTGTTTTGTTTGGTGATCAATGACTCAAGTACGATTTGTATATCACAAAAATGCAATTTAATATGTAGAAATCACTATAATTGACCATTCCTATGTTATTCATTGAGTAGCTAGGTACTGCAATAATCTACTAATAACAGTAATATCATGGATACACTAGATGTACAACAACATCTGAAAAAGATTCACCCCAGTCTAGAAAATAATGTTTATGCAGCTAATAGACTGCCTATGTATACCCACGTACCAACGTATATAATATGTAATTTGGATACAGATGATAAACCAGGGTCACATTGGGTAGCTTTATATATCGATACGAATGACGTCGGTCAATATTTTGATTCATATGGACAATCACCTGTACGATATCATCTAGAGTTTTTAAAAAGGAATTGTAAAAGATGGAACTGGAATGTTGATAGGATTCAGAATGAGTGGACTTCAGTTTGTGGCGAATATTGCTTAATGTATTTACTATATAAGTTTCAAGGATGTTCAATACATAGTTTTACGAGTATATTTACAAGGAACACATTGTACAACGATATTTTAGTGGATGAGATGTTTCGCTCCTATTTTATAGATAATAATTAATAAGATTTTGTATTTTATAAATAAAAATTGTAACAAAATTATGTAATGTGTTTTATTGATGATTCAGATTAGCGTTGTATAAACAAAGAATTATAATAAACAATAGCACTGATATAGTCGACGCACACGCTGCAATGAGGGTGATTAATGAACAATAGAACAATAGAAATAGGAACAATGGGACGCTAATGACGGTGGAGGCCCTTACCGGATATCAATTAGATATTAGCTAATTGATCTACACATCTCCGGAACCGTGCATTCTACACAAAAATGGACCGCAGATTCGTGATCAGAGCATGCCAAAACCTTTTTTTTTTTTTTTTTTTTTTTTTTTTTTTTTTTTTTTTTTTTAGGATCGGGCGTCGACGAACGTCGTTGAACCACGTCTGACTCAGGTGGTCTAGAAGTGGTACAACTACACTACTATCTTTAGATTTCACGTGGCCTTTAAATATAAATAGAGAGCCGCGTAACCTTCTAATTCATTCCCCATGTAGCATGCCGATTACTTTATTTTATAGAAATAAATATTTATCCTACATCGCTGCAAAATGCTATTTAACGCGTGATCACTCCATTGAACACTGAGCTTCAAAATATGTTGGAAACGATAATGTACTCGTTGCTCTATTTACTGATATCACTTACCTAGAAACTCGCACTAAGGATAAAGTTATATTAATTTGTAGATTGGTACACAAGTGCTTTTAAATTAAATCTTAGAGGTATGACCTCTAACAATATAGGGCCAAAAAACGTAGACTATACGAGCGGTCATTGCATTGTATTGTCTTTCAAAATTTCACTGCTAACTATAAACCTACCCCATAAATTATCTATATAATATGCAATTCGTCATCGTTGCCACGCTTGATAACCGTGTTTTATTTGTTTTTTTTTTTAATATGATATACATAGTCCTCCCACAAAGACACAAAGACTGACATACACTACGGTCCTTATTCATTGACACTGCATGTCATTTGATCGTCACTCCATCTAATAGAAGCCACCCTATACTTCACTTACGTGGCTGCATCTCGTACGTTCCTTTGCCTTTTTTTGTAGGTACACTGAAATTAAGAAATAATATTAAAATTTTCATACGCAATGTTGTATTCTAACTTTTATTTATATATAAATTGTTTATTTGAAAACTTAGGTATTATCGAAAATATATAATAGTTTAAAACAGTAATTTTTTTTATAGGATAAAGGTGACCAACGAGCTCACAGTCCACCTGATGGTAAGTGGTTGCTGTGGCCCATAGACATCTACATCTATCTTCGATTAAGGAACAAAATGCAGATGCGTTGTCACCCGTGAGGACTAAGATGGAATGCCTCATTTCCAGTAAAAAGGATCTCCGGTTCTCTACACTCACCATACGAAACATAACAGCGTTAAGCTGCCTTTTTACGCTGGTATTCTGTGAGAGCGTGGTCCTTCTCCGGTCGATAATATAGCTGCAGCATGGCTATGCCACGTATAAATAGCGTCCAGCGTTAAAATATCCTAACTTTTCCTTACTCTTATTTATAAACTAACATGAGACACCTTACCGGCTATAAAATTTCTCACTAAAAAGTTAAATTTGTTAACCTTTTACAGACGCGTTATTCGAGCTTCGGTCTCCCGAGACTGCTTTTTTTTTAATACCGACAATCCCTCCCGCCTGTCTTCGGGCAGAAGCTTTGCAAGGAATTACGTTTCTTGTTATAATAAAGCCAGCTGTTCTCTCAGCATTAAACAACAGTTACACGATTTTTTTAATTGCTTCTAAAGGTTTAAATAACCTACTTTGATTTTATGAACGGTATGCGTTGATATTCGATGGACTCATAAATGCTAATGTTTACCTATATATAGCTAAACAGTAGGGAGTTATAAATACCGCACAAGTGCAAATAGGACTCGCACCCTGAGGGTTCAGCATAAATTTAATAATATATGTAGATTGTTCATTCACACGGCAGTTATAGTTAAAGTAAGCACACCTGACGTTATTCTATCAAAAAGGTAATGTAGTGCAGCTTTTCATGGGCGACGGAGATCACTCACCATTAGGTGAGCAGACCTTATGCTCATTGCCTAATATTTTATTAAAAAATCGGATTGAACAATAAACTTCATTTTGAAGTGGAAAAAATGTTCTTCTATTTATCTGAGTACATCACTATCAAATGGCAACTCAACGCCGCTGTTTCGTATGGTGAGTGTAGAGAAACGAAGACCCTTTTTACTGAAAACGGGGCATTATTTCAGTATTAATTTAGATGTATATGGACCACAGTATCCACTTACCTTCAAGTGGACTGTGTGCTCGTCTGTCACCCTTATTCTATAAAAAAATTCAATGCAATAAATGCAAATGTCAGTTTCTAATCGAAAAAAAAATTCATAATAACTAACTTTTTCATGTGATATATAACGAATATCTACGATATTCGATTTTTTTTTCTTTACTTGTTTTGTAAGTCCTTGCTTCTTGCAAAATTTCATTATTCTAGGTCAACGGTAAGTACGCACTACAGATGTGCTATAGATTTGGATGAGTGAGTTCGCGGGTATCTAAATATGTGACATAATAATATTTGGTTTTTTTTAGACATTTTTTACACTTCCGAATGGACTTGAAACTTTAGTATTTGATATTAACCTCTACCCACCTCTACCCATTTCTGATAAAAAGGTATAGACGGATGGACAGACTAACGAAAACGACATAATAATTTGGTGAGAAATCAAAAATTGGAACATTGTATACTGTGCATTGTGTATCGCAATTTTAAAATAAATTATAACTGGCCAGTGTCTTTAAACAAAAAAATACCATTTTTACGAAACTACGTGGCATGTCGTATTTACTTTTTTTTGTTTTGAAGACATGAACAATTTGTAGGAAATTCTAAGCAATCTCAGTTTTGAAGTAATCAATTGTTTTATTGAAGCTTGATTCTATTCAACATTTTGTTATAGGAAGACATTGATATCAAACGTTGAAATAACAATTTCACTGTCGGTTGCGTTCACATGACTCGAGCATTCGGGTCGTGACTCTTTGAGGCCTTGAACGGAACCGGTTCAGCCCTCGGAACATAGATTACGGCGCCAGATTTACGCCTAGACATAGACACCCGTCAAAACAAGGTTCTCCTCCGCCTCCCACCAAGATTTATATGGACGAGACATAATAAAGAAACTTAACGCTACTTTTATTTACAAAACTGTTTTAACATGAATATGGCATGTTATACAATGTAGCAAAATAAATAATGTGAAACTTGTTATAACGTAAAGCCTTAGTCAGATTGTGTTTTAGTGTAGAAAGCGTAGCGGTGCATCCGACTTTTAAATGGCAACTTTTATGACAACAAAATATATATATATATATATATATATAAATCTTTATATATAAAAATTACGTGTCACGTTGTTTGTCCGCGATGGATTCCTAAACTACTGGACTGCTTTCAATGAAATTTTGCACACTGTATGCATTTTGATCCAACTTGAGAGATAGGATCATAGGATAGTTTTTATCCCGATAAATGACCCTTAAAATTTTTTATTGCGAATTCAAGGATTTTTATAGGACGGGTCGTTGGAAAGGGCAGAACAACGTCAGCCTGGTGAGCTAGTATATATATGCTGCTGTTAGTCAGTTGGCTTTTACAGATTCATCGGACTCACGGTTTGCAGCCTGAAAGGCCAAAACAAAACAGTAAGCAAAGTCAGCGTGTGTTAGTCATCCATAATCACCGCCACGCTCTACGCATTTCTCTCAATTTCAATAATAGTAAGCCTAAGGCAGGCCTCTTTCTCCATGAAGACTTCATGGAGAAAGAGGGACACTTTATGATGAACTCTTTCTTCCAGAAGCGGCCCCACAAGAAGTGGACCTGGTCGAGCCCTGACGGTTCGACAAAAAATGAGATTGACTTTATTATGACGACCAGACGACAACTGTTCAGTGATGTCTCAGTGATCGCGAGGGTGAAAACCGGCAGCGATCACCGAATGGTTAGAGGCATACTGAACCTAAACGTTAAGTTGGAGAGGTCTCGTCTAATGAAGTCAACGCTCCGTCCCCCTCGTGCTCTAATCCAAAGTCCCGAAACCATTCAGCTCGAGTTACAAAACCATTTTCAGTGCCTAGAAGACTGCAATGAAGTGGACGATATGAATGACAAGCTCGTGGAAACTGTCCATGCGGTCGGAGCTAAGTTCTGCAAGACCCGCCGCAGAAGAACACAAAAACTCTCCGATCACACTCTTAATCTCATGGTTGTTAGACGGGAGATGAAGCTAAATTCTTCAACAGATTTGACAGCATACAGGCAACTGAACAGACAGATCTCCAAATGCATGCTGCGGGGCTTACGCAACTTCAATACAGCTCGTATTGAAGAAGCGATCGAGCGGAATCAAGGCTCCAAAGTCTTTGCCAGAGATCTGTCTGCCAGAAAGAGCCAACTGTCAAAGCTGAAGACAGAATGTGGCAGCATCGTTTCCGGGGCACCTGAGATTTTGAGTGAGATTGATAGGTTCTATGGGCAGCTGTACACGTCATCGTTGGAGCCACACGCAAGTGTGAGTAACGATCCAAGAGCGAGTCTTATCCGACATTATACCGATAATATCCCGGACGTCAATCTGAGCGAGATTAGAATGGATCTCCAGCACCTTAAAAACGGCAAGGCCCCAGGCGAAGATGGAATTACAGCGGAGCTTCTGAAAGCGGATGGAAAACCGGTACTTGAATTCCTTCAGAAGCTCTTTAATTCCGTCCTCCATGGTGGCATTACACCGGAGGCCTGGAGCAGAAGTGCGGTGGACTTGTTCTTCAATAAAGGCGACAACGCTCTCTTGAAGAACTACAGACTGATTTCCCTTCTGAGCCGCGTCTACGTGCTGTTTTCGAGAGTCATTATAAATCGTCTCGCGCGCATACTTGACGACTTACAGCCTCCCGAACAAGCCGGTTTCCGAAAAGGCTTTAGGACCATAGACCACATACATACCCTTCGGCAAATTGTACAGAAGTCACAGGAGTACAATTTGCCACTATGTCTGGCGTATGTGGACTATTAGAAAGCCTTTGATTCCGTCGAAATTTAGGCGGTGCTGCAGTCCCTTCAGCGGTGCCAAGTTGACTGTCGGTATATCGAAGTGCTGAAGTGATTGTACAGTAAGGCTACGCTGGCTATCCGAGTACTGTGAACCAGAGTACGAAACCTATCCAATTGCAGAGAGGTGTAAGACAGGGTCACGTCATATCCCCGAAACTTCACCGCTGCATTGGAAGACGTTTTCAAGCTTCTGGACTGGAAAGGATACGGTATCCCCATCAATGGAGAGTACATCACTCACCTTCGATTTGCCGACGATATAGTCCTTATGGCAGAATCGCTGGAGGACCTAAGCACTATGCTCAATGACCTCAATAGTGCTTCCCAACGTATAGGTCTTAAGATGAACATGGACAAAACAAAGATCATGTTTAATGTCCATGTCACACCTATGCCGGCAGATGTTGGGAGCACTAAGATCGAAGTTGTTGACGAGTATGTTTACCTGGGACAAATAGTCCGACTTGGTAAGTCTAACTTCGACCGAGAGGTCAATCGACGGATTCAACTCAGTTGGGCAGCGTTCGGGAAATTACGGCACATCTTCTCGTCAGGTATACCTCAAAACTTGAAAACGAGACTGTACAACCAGTGCGTGTTGCCAGCGATGACCTATGGAACTGAGACGTGGTCCTTCACTGCTGGCCGGATGAGGAAGCTCAAGGTCGCTCAGCGAGCTATGGAGAGGGCTATGCTCGGAGTTTCTCTGCGTGATAAACTCAGAAATGAGGATATCCGCAGTAGAACCAGAGTGACCGACATAGCCTAACGGATTAGTAAGCTGAAGTGGCAATGGGCCGGCCATATAGCTCGAAGAACCGACAACCGATGGGGAAAAAAGGTTGTTGGGGTTCCCCCCCCCCTCCACTAGATGGAGTGACGACCTGGTAACATATGCAGGAAGTCGATGTATGCAGGTGGCTCAGGACCGTGCTTTGTGACATTCTTTGGGGCAGGCCTATGTTCAGCAGTGGACTTGTGAAGGGCTGTAATGGTATGGTAATGGTAAGCCTAAGGCGGGGTAGAGAGCGTCCGGTGGAGCGTGTGCTGCAGCAAATAGAGCGACGGCAACTCTGAAATAGAAATGAATTAGTTTTAGTCAATATAGATCAAGAATACTAATTGAAAGTCATTTGTGCTTTTACCAATGACCCACCAAGAAAGGCAACGGGGCATTTAAAAAAATCAATGTTATATATAGTTGATTGAGTAAGTGGATGAGTTTGTATATTTGGGATGTTTATTTAGCAGGGATGGTAGATATGATAAGGATATAGAACGACGAGTGAACGCAGGAAATAGAGTGAATGGGGCTCTACACGCTATTGTGAGGAGTCAGAATGTGTCAAATAAGGCACGTATGGCAATTCGTAATGCTGTGTTAGTCCCTACTTTAATGTATGGTAGTGAAAGTTGGGTTTGGCAGAAGAAGCATGAGAGTAGAATAAATGCTGTAGAAATGCAATCCTTAAGGAGTATGCTAGGGCTGAATCTAAATGACAGGATGCGAAATAGTGTGATAAGAGAAAAGTGCGGTTTACAAGATGACGTTGTGACAAGGATTAAGAAAGGAATGCTTCGGTGGTTTGGTTATGTAGAAAGAATGAACGAGGAAAGAGTGACAAAGCAAATTTATGTTGCAGAAGTGAACGGCAGGGTCGGGAAGAGACGCCCTAGACGAAGGTTTATCGATCAATTCGGCGATACATTAAAAATGGGCCAGATTAGGAGTACCCTTAACCGACGAGCGTGTATGCGTAGATATATGGATGTAAAGGAGGCGAGAGAGGTGTGTCAGGATCGTGCCAAATGGAAGTCCGTAGTCTCTGCCTACCCCTCTGGGTGACAGGCGTGAGTGTTTATGTTTTTATGTTATGGAAACAAATAGATATAATCTTATCGCCTAAACATAATAATGTCCTTCAGATTTTTCAAGGGAGACTTTTACACGTGGTAGATCCACATGACAGGCGTGTTTGTGTTGTGTTGCAATGTTATATACGTTGTACAATTAAATTTAAAAACATTAAGAAACAGCATGGGAGGCGTTTATCTAATTACCGGTCATTGCTATAAATCATGTATTCTTTAAAGTATAATATCACTTATTAAACAACAAGCTTAAAAACAATTTTTAAACTCCTCGATAGGTCCTGCATATTTTTATGACTTCATTCTAAAAAGATATTACAATACAGCAGCTTGTGTTCACCACATTCTGTTGTAGTGTTGGTCATGCCGTACGCCCAGGCAACACGTTCCACTTCGACCTTGCCATGGCTATATAGTTTGTCAGCATTTATTTTACAGATGTCACTTATTACATAATTTTACTATAAGTGATAGTGCTAGGATGAAGAAGTCAAGAGAAAAGGCAATAAATTGCACATAAACAAGTAATAAAACCTGTAATTGCTTCCAACTTCAAATTAGCAAGATGGATGTCGTATCGTGCTACACATTTCCAGGAAAATACTTCGCATTATTAAGCTATTATATTAGGTGTTATTTTTCAATATATACTTATGTAAGCAATTAGTTCAAATGATAAAACTCATATAATATCATTGATTATTTTAAATACATTTATTTTGTGTTTGTTCAAATCACACACACACACACACACACTTAGTTGCTATACTTAAATTACATATCAGTAGTCTAGATCTCTTGAGTCATTTAAAATTAATGAAAGAGAATGTAACAACATAGTTCTAACCGCACATTTGCTCGACTACCCTTGGCTTCCTAATTCACAGTAATTTGCCAAGGAATTTTCTGTAATATTTCTTAGAAATTGTGTCTGAAACCAGTTTACATTGCTATCGAATACCAATTTAAAATCATCCAGTTAATCTGTTAAATTAGCCTTAGCTTAGCTCTTGACCACCTAAGCGTTAGAATGAAGATGTATATATATATATGTCAGATTATTTACTTTTAACATAAAATTTATGAAAAATAATGCGAACGGCGAAATAAATGATAACTAGGTTATATGCGATTAATCACAATTTGATATTCACTGCCACCACTAAATTTAAAATAAGTTATAAGTCAACTTAAACCTAAAATTTAATTACCGGTACGAGCCTGCCTTTCGAAAACTTTTCGTTCCCATCGGTTGACAATTCTTCGAATTATATGGGCGGCCCATTGCCACTTTATATACTGATCCCTTGGGCTATCTCAGTTACTCTGGTCCTACTCATATCTAACCCCATAACTCGCTGAGCGAACTTGAACTTTCTTATATGGCCAACAGTGAAAGACCACATTCAGGTCCGTATGTTACACTGACATCACGCACAAGTTTGCTTTACGTATATCATCATCATCATTGTTACAGCCCTTCACAAGTCCACCCACTGCCATACATAGAGCTCCCCCAAGGCATGCCACAAGCACGGTCCTGAGCTACCTGCATCACTCCATCTAGTGGGGGTCGCCCTACACTTCGCCTACCTCGAGAACCTTTTTCCCTTCGATTGTCGGTTCCTCGAGCTATATGGCCGACCCATTGCCACTTCAGCTTACTAATCCGTTGGGGTATATCGGTTACTCTGGTTCTACTGCGGATATCCTTATTTCTATGTTCATCACGCAGAGAAAACACTGTCAATAATTTATTTCCATTCTTGGCAGTGTATACATAGCAGTAGCCACTTATTTTTAGATCTCAGAAATTTTAAGGTTTACACATATGATACTTGTCCTCTTCTGCATTGCCTTAATCGTCAAGCTTGGCCGGCGGATTTACGATCGCAGAACCAGACGTCTCACAACATTGAAGCTGATGCAGGTCGCGGGTCTAAGTACTTTAAGTGTGTTGTAAATTAGATGGTTGCTCTTTCATCTATCGGAAGGCATAAAATTTGAATACCAGCTTAAAATAGCAGTTCCGTGTCGTTGTGTTTCGTATGGCGTGTGAGAACCGGAGACCCTTTTAACTGGAAACGAGGCATTCCATCTTAATCCTCAGGAGTGACAATGCGTCTACATTTTGATTTTTAATCAACGATACAATGAAGATGTTTATGAGACTCCAACTTACCTTGGGGTAGATTGTGTGCTCATTTATCACCGATATTCTTTACTAGTGATTCGCCCTGGTTTCGCGCGATTATTTCTGGATCTCGACAACAGCGCCACCTACCGGGTCTAACTGTGAATCTAAGCCATCTAGGGACTCACTCAAACACACACAAAAATTTTCATCAAACTCTGTCCAGCCATATTCGAGTTTTTGCGAGACTGACGGACAGCAATTGATTTTTATATATAGATAAGATAAACATTATATATATTTATAAAAAAAATGGGATGATAAATTCTGTTACGCCACCTTCACACAGATCATATTTATTATGTTTGTCTTGGAGATATTTTAAAACCCTTGTTTGATGTAAGATATGAATATTCGTAAGTATATTATACGATATAGATATAGTGATTCATGTTGCACATGAATGCTTAATTCGCAATAGGATCCTATCAGTGAACGAGAAAACTTCAACGGCTCAATATATCCCTTGAATCGTAACTTCAGTTTAAGCATCAAAGCAAACTTATGTGGGGTATGTGGAATTAAAGAAGTTTTCTTTGTACCTGTTTAACAACCTTCGTCCTGACACATTGAAAGCAATTGGTATGAGCCCTCTTTAAGAAATCGATTATAATTAGAACCAGATTTATGATAAACTTTACAATACAGACTTTTGCAGTCAACAGTGTATGGCAAAATCTATAATGTACATTTTTTGAAAATATATAGGTAGGTGCCTTTCATATTTTGCTATACTCTCCGCTACCAATCCATTTTTGTCCGTGATACCATCACTAACGACGACGTGATTAAACAGATAACTTACAAAGTAGCTTGCTAATTTACAAACACGTACAGATAATATAAAGTCTATTAAAAAACAAACTGTTATAGACGTTGCTAGGGCCAGCATCCGGGTCAATTATCAGATCAGCTCTATGGTAACTTAATTATTTCATCGTCACTGAAGTAACAACATAAGTGTGCCAAGTTATATGATGGAGTAATAACATCGTAATAAAACAATAGAAAATTCAAACATTTAACATGGCTATATATGTGGTAGAGCCGTGCTGCAGCTATATTAATAGTATACTTTTAGCACGGATGGGTCGGCTCGACCGGGGAAGGACCACGCTCTCACAGAATACCAGCGTAAAATAGCAGCTTAACACTGCTGTGTTTCGTATGGTGAGCGTAAAGAACCAGAGAGCCTTTTTACTGGAAAATAGGCATTCCATCTTAGTCCTCACGGGTGACAACGCATCTGAATTTTGATTCGCAAACGAGGATAAATGTAGATGTTTATGGGCCACAGTAACTACTTACCATCAGGTGAACTGTGTGTTCGTTTGTCACTGTCTATCCTATAAAAAATATAAGAAATTTGAGAAAAAGTCGCCTAGAGAAGGTATGAAATCGGTATTGTGGAAACTGCGAAATATTTTCAACACCAAAACGTCTGTACTATAGCAAATCAACTCAAGTTTTGTAGAAGTGACCTGTGACATACTGCGTGATAATTTCACAATAAATATTTTTCCAAGCTAGGGACATATGTTTTATAGAATAAGCATGACAAACGAGTACACAGAACACATAAAGGTAAGTGAATGATGTGGCCAATAGATATCTACATCTATTCTCGACTAATAACCAAAATGCAGCTGCGTTGTCACCCCTGAGAACTAAGATGGAATCCCTCCAACTTGTTGCCAATAAAAAGGGACTCTGAACTCGCTTCATACGAATTCACCAGCATTAAGCTGCTATTTCACGCTGGTATTCTTTTGGAGCGTGATCGTTCCTCGATCAAGCCAACCCATTCGTGCTATAACCACAATACAGCTACAGCATAGCTCCATCACGTAAAATATTATAAGAAAAAATACTGTATTTCATAAATAATAAAAATAACATTTTAAGACATTAAAAATTAAAAAAATTTAAAATCCTTTAAATTAATTACTGGCTTCTCAATAAATTCTAAAGCCGTGTTGATTTAAAAAGAAGACTTTACCAACTTCTTAAAGCGATTAACATTGCCTTTGAACTCAATTGTAAAGTTCCGACATACCCCAGAGATTTAGCGTCCGCCTTCCTTTTTCTTTAAGAATACTTCACAAAATTAGAATATCTACTCGCAGATAATTTGCAAAGATAAATTACGAAACATGCCTTTAAAAATTTTTGCGCTAAATATTGTAGTACTTACCTATACAGGTACAGGCTATGAAAAGTCATGAACATCGGTCTCCCCCATAGATTGCCTAATAGGGGCCTTACTTCTATGAGATACTTACCACGATTGGCAGGCGGGTTGGCAACCGCCGTTTTTTTTTTATTATGAGAAAGACGCTGATTTTTTCAGCTCTGTAGACTCTTACGACACCCACGGGACGAAACGTACTACAGGTTATCGGACATTTTTACACCGACACTACACGGGCCAGTTTTAGTAGTACTATATTGCTTAATAAATACATACAAACGCTGAGCAATAGACACACTCGTACCATGAAAGCTCTTCTTCTTTTTCTACCGACTTCAAAAAGGAGACGGTGCTCAATTCGACTGTGTTCTTTTTTTATATGTGTTATAACTTTTTTCTGGGTGAACCGATTTTGTTAATTTATTTATTTTTTTTTTTATTTATTTATTTAGAAAACCAACAGCTTTAAAAAAAAAAGATTACATCCGATTGAATTAGCTTAACATAAGCCTTATTACAGGTTTTCCTATGTTATCTATACATAATTAAAAAGAAAGAGCGACGCTTATCGGTGTGTGTGTGTGTGTGTGTGTGTGTGTGTTCAATACCTTAATTATAAATAACTATTAAAAAGTTTTTTGCATACTTCAGTTTTAAAGGTTTCTCTCTTTTTCGTAAAAATATCAATGTTTGCAAAAAATTGGTTATAAGTACAACACATCCGATTTATTGGTGAGTTTTTGCTATATTTTGTATGAAAGTGGCAGTTGGAGAACAATTTGGTATGTCTTGTTCGATATATGGGCGTTGAGAAGTTAATAAGTCCCAGTAAATACGAATTATCAAGTCGGCCGTGAATTAGGTCATACAGTGTCATTTGATCAAGCATTTTTCTTCTATCTTCTAATGAGAGGAATTTATGATATACACATCTTTCTTTGTATGCCTGATGTCGTTCTTTAATTTTGTAGTCCATGAACTTTAAAAATTTATTTTGTAATACTTCTATTTTGTTAATATATGTATGATATTGTGGACACCATATGTTGCTACCATATTCTAAGATACCGCGAACATAGGCATAGTATAATAATTTAATACAAGGTAAGTTTGAGAAGGGTTGACATGTACGTATTACGAATCCTAAGTTTCTGTATGCTTTATTTGTGATATAATCAATATGATTACTAAATGTAAGCTTGGAATCTAATAAAATGCCAAGGTCTCGGACTACCTGTACTTTTTGAATTGTTGTTCCATTCAATCTGTAAGTATATTCTACTGGTTTACTTTTGCGTGTGAATGTGCAAGTTTGACATTTTTTGACATTAACAGAGATACGATTATTTATGTAGTAATAGTCCAACCTCTTCAAATCTTCTTGAAGCTTATAACAATCCTCTAAATTTTTTATTTTAAAAAATATCTTTTTATCATCTGCATACAACATGAACGAGGAATGTTTAAAGCATGTATATATATCATATAGATAAGCGTTATATAGGAGGGGCCCTAAGTGAGACCCTTGTGGTACGCCAGATGTGATTTTTATAAAGTTTGATTTGTGTCCTCCTACAACTACTGCCTGAGAGCGATTTCTTAGGTAAGAATCAATCCATCTCAGAAGGTCCCCATGTATTCCAAGTATTTTTAACTTACGAAGCAAGATGACGTGATCCACGCGGTCAAAGGCTTTTTCGAAATCCGTGTAGATCACGTCAACCTGACCTCCGCCATCCATATGATGCATGGTCTCTGTGATAAAGTGTGTTAAGTTACTAATGGTTGATCTCCCTTTGAGGAAACCGTGCTGAAATTCTGGTAAGCCCCGACTTATGGTAGGGTAAATGTAATTAAAGACTAATTTTTCAAAGGTTTTCGCGAATATATTAAGTATAGATATGGGTCTATAATTTTCGACTTTAACACGTGATCCTCTTTTAAATATGGGTACTACATGAGCTTCTTTCCAGATGTACGGGAAATAACCTTCCTGAAGAGATCTATTGAATAAAATGTGAAGAGGCTCCGATAGTGACTTAGCGCATTTAGATATAAATATAGGTGGAATTTTATCACTGCCCGGTCCCTTTTTTAAGTCGACTTGCTGTAGCGCTTTAAAAACCTCTTCCTTAGAAACTCGAAAGCAATGTAGATGTTGGTTGTTGCTACTAGAAGGCATTGGTAATTCAACATTGGGATACGAATTAGCAGGTGGGTTAAAAACACTTTTGAAAAATGAGTTGAAGGCTTCTACAATTGCGGGGCCTTCGCTATACGTTATATTATTATACGAGATTCTATTTGGGTAAGAAGAAGTACTACCACGTTTTGATTTAATATAAGACCAAAAACATTTAGGGTTATTCAATATGGCTTGTTGAGTAGTCTCCAAATATTTGTAATAACACTGTTTACTATATACTGATGCACGCCTACGCAATAAAGAGAACATGTTGTAATCCGCTAAGTTATGAAATTTTTTCCAAATTTTGTGAGCTTTAGCTTTTTCCTTTAATATATTAATCAATGTTTTATTATACCATGGGGGCTTTTTTGTATTGTGAGATAGAGATGGTACACTTGGTACATATTTGTCTATACAATAATTTAATTGTTTGTAAAAGAAATCTACAGCTTCATCAATATGTCCAGTATATAAATGAGTGGCCCAGTCGATTTCACATAAATATGTGTTTATTTTAACAAAATCGGCTGAATTAAAATTATATTTATTAATAATAGAGCATTTAAGTGGTGGGATAGCCACATTTAAATCAAATTTTAAAGGAGGATGAAATGGATCTATCGTAGTTAAAGGTTTGTCACATAGTATTATTTCTGTATCTATATTAGAAAAAATTAAATCTAATGTGTTATTACAACTATTTTTAAAATAAGAGTATTGTCGCAATCCATGATAGGCAAGTTCGTTAATTAATTGCCCCCCTATTATTTGTAGCTCGGTAGAACCCTGTCTTAATATTGTAGGTTCACTTTCATTCCAGTGAATATTAGAGAGATTAAAATCACCCGCAATTATATAAAAGTCGCGCGAGTTAATTCTATTACAAAGCGATTCCAAAAACAATTTAATATCTCTAGCGTGAGTTTCGTCCGTACGACGATGCTTTGATGATTTACCCGGTATATAGGTAGTTATTAAATGCACATTTTGATCGGGCGGGGTATGAGGGGTATGAGGGGCATGGCGCGAGTAATCGTGTGCGCTTCGTGTTGTGAACGTATGACCCAGTACCGGTATTGTTATCCAGAGCGTCTCGATAGAAGCGCACTGCTGTTTCCACAATTCGTCAATAGTCGCACAAAGTGTACGACGAATTATGATCGCCACACCTCCACCTGATGATTTGCCTGTTTCTGATAGTACACGATCCTGCCTATACACAATATATCGATTATCACAGATCTCCCCATCTAAGATACCATCGTGAAACCAGGTTTCTGTTATAATAATTATGTCATAATCATTATTCAATATTTCTAAATAAAGCGAATGAAGTTTTGTACGTAAACCTCGTGCATTTTGGTAATAGACAGATATTGGTGTATTATCCATTGAGCAAATTATTATCATTAGTCCTTATTAATTTTAACATTGTGTATATTATATAAAATAATAAATATATATGCACATATATATAAATACATAAATAAACATATTTAAACTTAAGCATGTACCCATACATAACACATAATAATTTAGTTTGTATTAGCTGATAATGATTATGACTATTATAGAGTTTAATTAAATAGCAAAAAATAATAATTGCTTGAGCAAACATTGATATTTTTGGTACAATTTTTTGTACTTGTGAGTATAAATACGCCGACAGTATGCAAATAACTTGGGAACGATTTATGGATGCGTATAGTTTTATAAGTTGAGATAGAAAGGCTACAAGGTAATTTTGTGATGTGTAATATAAATCGATTGCTAATTGATTATGGTTGCAATTGGTAAATAGAAGAATGGTATTTGTGTTGTGTGTATGTGGTGTGTTAGTGTGTAGTGTGTGTTTGGTTTTTTTATACAATATTTTGAAATAAAATGACGTACCTTTTTGACAACAATATAACAGATTTACGCATTGCTTCAGTACCTTATAAAAATTGCTAAGTAAGTATATACTACCTAATAAAGTATAATTTATTTTGTAATTTATTTCAACTTTTTTAAGTCTATTTCTGAACTGACAATAATGTGTGGTGATGTATCGTTTTGGCGAACATATATTTTGCAGTTTTTTATCCAAACATACCTATAGCCTAGCTCGGTGGCTATCTCACGACACTTTTTGTATAACCTCTTGTTGTCTAGGGTTAAGTGCTCGTTAACAAATATTTTCTTGTGTTCACCTCCATGCCCGAGATCTCCAGTGGTGATGCCACGATGTTTTTTAACGCCAGCAATAAGATTATCCTTGTAAATACGGGAGCGCATTTTTATGATAATATTACGAGGTCGACCTTTAACGGGATTTTTAGCTTGCACTCTTGTGCAGCTTTCTATATCTCCGGCGCTCATCGCAACACCCACTTTTTCTGCGATGCGTAATACTAAACTGGTTAGATCTTCATTTTTACTTTCTGGTACTCCCACCATTTCTACATTCAATTGACGTGCCCACTGTTCTTGTCTTCGGTTTTCTATGGAAAGCTTATCTAATATCACTTGCATTTCCAAGATTTCACGACTTTGTATCTTAAGTTTTTCTTCGGAAGAAGTTGCGAGTTCTTGTAGGGTATCAATGCGTTTGGATGAGAATTCTAAGGAGATTTGCATTTCGGTGATTGTGGCAGCTGTGGCCTGTTGAGCTGAGTGTATAGCATTTAAAGTGTCCTTAATATTTACTTGGTCCTGAGAAAGACTGTCTGATATATATTTTAGATCACATAGTTGTTCTTTTAATGATGATATTTCTTCATATATTTTTTTAATGTTCTCATCCTGGGAAGTTTTGAAATCGGTAAGAAAGGACATCATCTCTTTCCTAAAGTCATTTAGTTCTAATTTCATTGTTTCTTCTGGTTGTTTTCTTTTTGATCCTCGGAGGGTAGTATTGCGTTGCTGTGTAACCTCAATATCACATTTAGCAAGATCGGGCTGGCAGCTAGCAAGACCAACTTTAGCCACAGACGGAGATCTTTGAACGTTCATAATGTATGAGAACCAGTTTAATGAGATCTGTAATGCAGTTGTTTCGAACGTCGAGTAGGATAAAAAATTAAGAGCATGTGCTCTTTACTCGAGGGGGTGAGGTGTGGGGATTAACTAAGCGAAAAAGACTGCTAAACAGTTCGCGCAAATAATGACAGAGTTAAATTCTTTATCTAGTGCACAAGATTGTCGTCTTTACTTTAGACACTTTAAGATTTATATTTGATTATTGTCACTATCAGATAAAATTAGAATGACAAATAACACGTCCGCTCAGTACTAACGTTACGGTGATATTATATATATATTATATACGGTTAATTCTTTTTTATTTGAAAACTGTTGCTTCTCATGTGGTCCTATATAAATTTAATCAAAGTCTGACTAGTAGTTTTTGAGTTATTTTTAATAATTTATGTTGAAGTCGGTTGTACAAAAATTTTAATTTTATATTATTTTTCTTCATCTTCATCAGCAAAGACCACTGCTAAACATGGGACCCCCCTGCTGTTGCAGAGAGGAATTACCTCAATTTTTACGCACGGCAGACGGATTAAAAGCTTAAGAGACTGTAAAGATGAGTGGTCATTTAGGTACGTACGTACTAGGACGTAGTTTCTATATATGTACAAGAGGCGATCGGTTTCGGATTAGGAGAATCCTTCGCCTCAGTTCATCCCGATATATAAATTTAATAACATAGGCTTATGGAAATACTAGGAAAATCCTGAAGTATTTGACAGGTGGGGTCATAAACATCTCCAAAATAACAGATCTCAAATAATCAGATCGGTTATGGGAGATTACTCTCTTTCCCAACTTGATGATCTATATAAATAAATTTATATAAATTCATTCCTAATTTTAGAGCGACATGTGTGCAGAAATGGACTGCCATATGCAAATAATGTAATATAAAAAAGCCCACTCCTGAACATAGCCCTTCTTTGGTCTCTTCACCCACTTGAGATATAGGCTGAACAACTCTGAAAGCAAATACACACGAATATAAGATAATCATACTATTATTGTAAAGACAATAACAACGTTTTTATTTTCGTTGCCATGAAAATTGCAATTAATCATTTAAATTCTATATAACTCCGCCTGCCGTCATACAGTTCAAACTAATACGGAGGGTAGAACATTACCTATACTTTAGCACTATTATTGTAACTCGAAATCTATTTCTGTTTACCTTATTTAAATTTGGATTTGTGGCAGCTCGTTACTCAAATATGTACATTGGTAGTGAGGTGGTAATGTTTACAGTGTTTTTGCTTTATCATTAAATTAAATTAAATGTTATTTGTTACTTGTTGATAAATAAATAGATAAATTTTATATTCACGATTTTTTCTCAAATATTTTCAGTCGGTATCTCCAAGTCTACAACGTTGTAAGCCTTAAGAAGCACAGTAAATTTATTATCGATAGGATCCCTCATAAACCTAACGCGTTGAGAGTATCACGATATTTATAACACATCAAAGTATTACAACGTCGTCAAATCTTTTAGATAAGTGATACTTTGAAATTAATGTAAAATTCTTAAGGTGATACCTCGAAAGTTTGGTGGCTTTCCTATTTCACATATTTCTTTAAGTTTAATAGATTCCGAACTAAATTCTTGGTATATAGTTTTTGGCTATATGATCTTGAATAAAACGACCACAATAACGTGTAATTTTCTTAATAGAACAAAGTTTTAAAGTAGGCTCTAATTATTAATATTTCTCCATGCCTTAACAAATTTTTACGAATTAGTCCTCGGAATTATTTTTAAAGCATAGTAAATAATCATATCTAAGTTTATATCTTATAAATCCATAACGTAGTTTTCTAAAAAAAATATGTTGTTTGACGCTTACATAGTTTATTTCCGAGCGCGTGCTCGGTATAGCTAACTCAATTTCGTACATGAAGTAATTACATCACTTATATTTTGACACTCTATTATCAGTCGTCAGTTAGGTTCATCGACGAAGATCTAAGCCACGCCCCCAAAACCACGATTAATTTTGAAGGTATCTTCTTAATAAAATACGACAAAAACTTGACATTTTGATTTCTACGAGTATGTTATATAGGTTCTAAGTTTTTAAAGTCGTTTCATTTAACTTTTACTTTTGATACAATTTTCCCATCGAGCTTATATTTTCTCTCTTTATATATATGTTCAGTAACATACACGGTTCCTTATGTTGATGGCCGTGTACATATATAAGTGGACGTATATATTTTCAAAGTTAAAGACCCTAATTCTTTCAACATGGGGGACTGTACACTTATGTCTCAATATTTAGAAATTATAAATGAGTTCAGTGATTGGAGGCCTAGATTACTAAGGATAGGTCTCCTCAGGACCCATAAACTGATCGAGAATTACTTGTCTACGCTACGTCTCTTACTCTACAGTCAACCAGTACCTATAATTAAGATAATAAACCGTGTTGGACCGCTGTAGGAATATCCAGTACCGCATATCATCCAGTGGGTGTGATAGAGAGGGAAATTAAAGTAGAAGAAAAAAACAGCAGCATCTTTCTGGTGATAACAACTAAAAATAAAAACATGAGTGAGTGTTGTGGAACTCTCGGTTGGAACTAAGTTTCTTTCGTAGTATATTATTATTGATAAACATATTATATTATTGATTAACAAATACAAATAAATAAATTACTAGCGTCTATTAAAATGAAGTGTCGTTTAAAATAAAATAATATTTTTTTCATGGCAAGATAAGAAAAAGTGCGAGTGAGATGAATATTATTCCATCTCGCTAGCACTATAGAAAGGGGGTCGTGACGGAAAATCTTACACTTTTTCTTGCCTGGCCCCCATCCGTCAAATTCGTACCGTGCGATAAGGAACTTCGTCCCAATAAAAATACTTCGGATGCCAACCCGCCTGCCAGGCGTGACAACTATGGCGAAATCCTTCCGATGAGACAAGCTATGGGAGACTGTAATGGATGGATGGGTGGATGAATAGAGATCATATCTATTGCAAACCTTGAAACCCTCCTAGATTTTTCCATATCGCCTTTGAGGCCTACAAAGAAACGAACTGTATTGATGGATTCACCTCAACACAGGAAGAATTGTCAAGAGGAATGTTCAAATCAATATTACCTAAAATAGACTAAATTACCATAATAAAGAAAACTTAAAATATTATACAGTCCTACACCCGGCGATATAGTGCAAAGAACGTTGGCTGCGTTTCTTCGCTGGATGACTATACTTAGCCTGTGATCGAGAAGAGAACTAGCCCTCTAGTCATCTGCAGCGACGATAAGTATACCACGGACCGATAGTCCCTCCAGTAAATGGCACAAATTTGTAGTAATCTCTCAGAGACTCATACTTGCTCTATTCATTTAGTTTTCTGCCTCTGATGCTGTCCCGGACCCAAATGAGCTACTCCTGAAATGAGAGGCAGCCCACAGCTTCACCTTTTTCCACGGGGTCAAAATCATACTGTCGAGTATCCTGCTATCGTTTCTAAATATTTTAAAAGGCTCTAATACCGAGGGAACATTCATAGAAACAGGAGCTTTTCTGATAACATCGTTAAGAGATTCGTAACGGGACAGCCTACCAGCACTTTTCTTACATGAAAGTCAGTGGAGCATATACTCGTCTACGCCGCTACCATAAGGGCACTGATGAGGTTATATATCATAGATATATAATATCGAAAAAAAATTAATTATGTTTTGTAAAAGCTACCTGTATTTTGTTAACTTTAAAGAAATTGAAATAAATCATGCGCAAATTACTCCTCACGTTCAAGTAATAAAGATACAATGAACAAAGCGAAGCTCGGATACGTTGTATGCAACGCATACATTTTGTACCTATTATAGAGTTTAGTTCGTACAAATTGAGATGAATGAACATTTCCAAGTGTGAGGCATAACCGCGACAGAATTTTAACTTTAAACAAACTATACATATTATAAATAAGTTTAAGGCTTCAATGATGATTATCTTAATTCTTAATCATAAATATTAACTTCAAGCACTAATATAAAAGGCAGAGAAATTTGTGTGCAAAATCTCACTTGACAGAAGAACTTTTTATCAAGTAATGTTTAAAATTAAAATACTTTAATGTTAAAATCAGAATAAAAATTTCATGAAATAAGATAAAATGTAATATTGGTAATAAATTTGGCAAGAAAAAATTTTAAACTGCAAAATGCGCAAAAAGATATTTTTCTTTGTAATATAATATTTCAAAACCCTTAGATTTTTGTATCATAGAAGTAATAAGTTTACTTTGTAGTAACCAAACAAGTACTCAAATTTTAGTTTAAATTTAATTTCTGCAGCTAAACAGTGTGGTTCACGAATGTAAAATAAAATACCGTATAAAAACAAGTAGAACTCGCGACTTAAGGGTTCCGATAAACTTAATTATATACTAATATATTATGTAGTTCATTGATCCCGGAAAGCGAAAGTCTTGACGATTTTAACTTTTTCAATACGGATACACGAATATCATAAGTTAAAAAAAATATAGTATATTTCATTTATATACAATAGGAACATTTAACAGTGTAAGCAGCTAGATAAGTACTTACTTTCACCAAAGTAATTAAATTACTGTAATTGAAAACCTATAGGTTAAGGTAAGTTAAAGTGATGGACAAACTGGAAATCATTATACTCAAGGGTGATTGCGTTTTAATTCTTAATCAAGGAAAGATGTAGATGTTTATGCTTCATAGCATCTACTTGCCATCAGATGGACTATGTGCTCTTTTGTCACTCTTATTCTCTAATGGAACCTCCATAGACATTACCATTTAATAATAATTTCAACTTGATACCTCTACCAGTTCCTGAGAAAAAGAGTCTAAACAGGCAAACGACAATGTGATCCTCTAAGGGTTCCTTTTTGTCTTTGGCGGTACGGCTCCTTAAAAATTTTAGAATGCAACACTATTGATAGTCTTAATATAATATGACGTTCTCTTGACTGGTTTACACTTGTCAATCGACCGCATTATCGGTCCGAAGTTAAGTTTTAAGGCTGTGCACTTATAATTTTACCTTTTATATTTTGTATATACTTTTTATTTTATTTTTATACTACAGCGAAAAATCAGTCTGTACTAATAACACCTCTATTCATTATCAAGATAGGGTCTCACCTAATGGGCGATTCGGGCGCTATTTGTCGAATTCAACATTTAAACATTGTATAAGCAAGAGAAACCCCCGATTTGACTGATGTCAGGGTTTGGTTGCTGATTGCCCGAATTTCATGCCATAAACTTCATAACATTCACAGTGGTAGAGCCACGCGGCAGCTTTTGCTGTCGCACGGATGGGCCGGCTCGAACCGGGGTGATACCACGACCTCACAGAAAACCAGCGTGAAGTAGAGGTTTACCTCTGCGTTTCGCTTGGTGAGTGCAGGTGGCCGGAGGCCCTTTTTACTGGAAATGAGGCATTCCATCTTGGTCCTCACCGGTGACAACGCATGAACATTTTGATTTGTAATGGAGGATAGATGTAGATGTCTACGGGCCGCAGCAACCACTTACCATCAGGTGGACTGCGTGCTCGTTTGTCACCCTTATCCTATAAAAAAACGTACGAAGGAAAAAAAACAACAAAAATTAAATAAGCTTTTAAAATTGCTACTTTTAGGGACACTCATTCCTTTTCTGCGTTTTTATTTTGCAATAAATTTTATTTTTTCTCCCGCCAAATGATTCGTAAAAGTGAAATCAATACTTTCTACATAGTTTTAATAGGTATTATACTATATAAATAAGAACTTTATATTAACTTCAGTAATATAAAGAACAGTCAATCTCTATATATAAGAATCAATTGCCGTCCGTTAGACTCGCTATCACTCGAAAATGGCTCGACTAATTTTGATGATTTTTTTAATGTTTGTTAGGACCCTATATGGTTTAGATTTACAATAGGACCCGGTAGGTGTTGTCGAGATACAGAAATCATCCATGCGAAGTCAGGGCGGATTGCTAGAAAAAATATATAAAACAACTTTCTGAAAATAACCAGCGGAGTCATTGATTCGTTTTTATTTTTATTTTTTTATTTTTTTTATAGGATCGGGTGACAAACGAGCACACAGTTCACCTGATGGTAAGTTGGTTACTGTGACCCATAGACATCTACATCTATCCTCAATAAAGACTCAAGACGCAGATGCGTTGTCACCCGTGAGGACTAAGATGGAATGCCTCTTTGCCAGTAAAAAGGGTCTCCGGTTCTCTACACTCACCATACGAAACACAGCAGCGTTAAGCTGCTATTTTACGCTGGTTTTCTGTGAGAGCGTGGTCCTGTATTTACTGTCAAAGTGAAGAAATTTCATGAAATTGAAACTTAGTTCGTAATAAATTCTGAAACATTTCATTCCCAGAGGGAATTTTCATGGAAAACATGATTAGCAACTTCGAAATTAAACAATTGAAACGTTCTTATATGATTCATGGTACAGTGACATGGTTAAATAATAAACAATGACGCAAGAAAATCTATTCAAGTAGTTATTTATAACAGAGTTTAGTTACTTATAAAAGACAAAAAAGATTGATTCAACATTCGACGTCTTGTTGATGGTTTTCGTGGAACTGTTCTTCCACTGACTATGAATTCCAGTGATAGTAGACTGATACATAGTGCCTTTAAGAATGAAACATTTTAACTTCTTGATTTAAACAGTCGTTTAAAGTCACAAGTTGAGTCGTTTAAACAGTCACAAGTTACAGACTCCAGGCTTTGCTGGAATTACAAAAAGTTTAACTTTGGCATGGCACTCGGAATTGCAGCTGTCGATTCACTAAATTAATTTGTGTGAAGACAGGATTGTGAATCAAAGTTATTCACGGAATACGGTTGTTTTATTGCTTTTTTTTTTTCTACCGAATTCAAAAAGGAGCAGGAACTCAATTCGACTGTATGATCTTTTTTTATTTTATTTTTTATATTTGTTACCTCATAACTTTGTTCTGGGTAAACCGATTTCAATGATTCTTTTTTTATTTGAAAGCTGGTGCTTCTCATGTGGTCCCATCGAGATCTGACCAATACTTTTGTGTTATCCTGGTTATATTGAAGTAGGTTGTACAAAATTTTTAATTTTTAATTATTATTTTAAAGAGATATATTTTTACAACTTCAAAGAATGACGAATATAATATTATTGCATATTATTGAATATAATATCAATAAGTGAAGAAGGAAATGGCAGAGGAAAATGATTGGAGATGGGAAGCAGCACCTTCTTGATAATCGCCTTCCAAGCACGACAACTATGACAAATATCCTTATATGTTGAAATATATGAGGGAAGCCTGTATTCAGTAGTAAATGTGAAGCACCATCGGACAACCAGACAGTCAGTCAGCGGACACTCACCCCTGTGTTGTCGATTTCATGCATTCGATCACAACGATTTCAATGATTCTTTTTTTATTTGAAAGCTGGTGCTTCTCATGTGGTCCCATCGAGATCTGACCAATACTTTTGTGTTATCCTGGTTATATTGAAGTAGGTTGTACAAAATTTTTAATTTTTAATTATTATTTTAAAGAGATATATTTTTACAACTTCAAAGAATGACGAATATAATATTATTGCATATTATTGAATATAATATCAATAAGTGAAGAAGGAAATGGCAGAGGAAAATGATTGGAGATGGGAAGCAGCACCTTCTTGATAATCGCCTTCCAAGCACGACAACTATGACAAATATCCTTATATGTTGAAATATATGAGGGAAGCCTGTATTCAGTAGTAAATGTGAAGCACCATCGGACAACCAGACAGTCAGTCAGCGGACACTCACCCCTGTGTTGTCGATTTCATGCATTCGATCACAACGGTTTGCTTCGTACTTCGTAATGCGTAAAAACGATTCCAGCAAAAAAAGTGGAGTCATTTGCGTCGACTCTCTTTCCGTCCGTGTCTTCAAGGCAGTAGTGATTGACTTTTTGCTAACACAGTGCCATTTTCCATCCCTAGACAGAGCCCTTCATTATCACGTATTACTAGATTTCACGTATGACTAGGATTGTACCTAAGCACTGGCTTATATAATTAAAAAAAATAGTTAGACCATTTTTGTCCATTTGAAATCAACCCTAATCTCCGATTTTTGAAGTCGATTTACCTTATTTAAAAGTTTAATTATTCCTTCTTTGATACAGAAAACGGGTATGGCAATTTCAAAAACTAATATCTTAACATATTTTTTTCCTTTCATCAAAAAATTCTTTAGAAATTACCAACTATTTACAGGGTAAAAGAACTTTAATATTTATAAGAAAATATTTTTATCAAGGAGGAAAGAATGATAACAATTAATTTAGAAAGTTTGAGGCTTAAAATGTTTATTTTAAGTATTTGATAAATTTAAAAAGATATCCTATGCTTCACTAACGAAACGTTTTTCATTAAATTTTCAAAGCTGTCTAAATATTTATGCGTATAATTAAGCGTAAAAAATAACTTCTCTAAGCCCTCACTTTTTACTACGAAAGCTATTAATAATGACCTAAATTACATAATTTGATGCAAAAAATAAAACGTTCATCGTCTTCAGCCCGTAGAAGTTCACTTCTGAACAAATCGGCGTACCAGAAAAACTGCCACATAACAAGGTCCTGAGCCACCATAATTAATGTTTGATTATTGCGTATATACAATTGTAAAGAAAGGTTTATTTATATAAATGTTTTTCAAAATATGAACTTGTAAGTCTTAGTTTTAACAGCCTTCTCAGGCACCGCGTGCAGGTTACTATTCATGACAAGTATTTACATACCCAATACAGGCTTTTGTTACGACGAATTGAGATGAATGAACGACCCGAATTCTACAGAATTTGTTCCAAGCTCGCTGCAGAGTTTGTAAGTTACGCGGAGGCAAATTTAGACTTTTACAAATGCGTTCTGATTTGTCTACAACGTTGGTTTGCAGACACTTTTTGTCTGTCTTAGTATTTCCAGCTATCTTTGTCGACGCGTTCAAATGATCATTATCATTCTTATCGTTCGCTTTTCAAATGAAACCTCTTCAAGAAAAAAGAGATATTACTAAAGTTGCTATATTTTACACATGAATTAAAGACTACGGTACTTATAAGAGGCTTCTGAACTCGTCGATTTTTGTCGACTTGTGTTACTTTTTTTAAGTCAGTGCTTGACTACAGTCCCATCTGGTGGTAAGTGGTGTTGAATCCTTAGTTAGTAAATTACACTGTCTTAACCTAATAAAAGTCTTTTCATTCTTGCCACAAAAAATGATGGCAAACAATTGTTCTCCTTTACTGTACGCATTACAATCGTCAAATATAGGCGTGCAGTTCCTACGCATAGAATGTATTAGCGTCCAGCTGTCCAATAGTGAACACCAAGAGGCTGCTTTCTCTGCATCTGGGCTACAGACTGACAAGATTATGTTTCAACGAACGCGTAAGAGAATCCATCATTACATTCCGTCTCGTGGGCGCCATAAGAGAAGGTCACATAAATCTTATAGTGTCAGAGATATAATAATGAATAACTATTGTTTTTACGCAAAACCTGAATACTCAGACCGGCAACTGGCAGCGGAAAAAGTGCGACGTCAAGTGCCTAATTCTATCGATTGTGAGGGCTATAGGGCAAGAAAGAGTATGTTGCATTGGCCCTATGCAATAAAATATTGCGCTATAAAATATTTTTTTTCATCAGAAGAAACGCACTTTCCCTAACTTCGATTACCTTTGTCACCGTCCACTTGGTAAATCAGCAAATAAAATTGCAATTTACAGTTATTTATTTGTGGTTGGTAGGAATCAAATTCGGTTCATTGTTTTTTTTTTACAACAATTTTAAGTCGTGTAATATTCGGTATAGTAATCTTTTAGCTACGTATCAAAGATGTTACAAATTTTATTGAAGGATATAAAAGTAAGGTCGATGAAAAATACTCTCTGCCTGCGTTCTTGAATATTACATTTGTTTACTGCGAACATTTTCTATAAAATCCAGCAATAATTTAAACGAAATGTCTGTGCAAATGGATACAGAATTTAAATGTCATTAACTTAACGACTCTCTGCTGCACCTGCTAGATGAAATGCTTGGATTAATTTTCCACGATTACATTCTGCGCAGGACAGTTTTCATTTAGAGTTGAAACAGCTTAAATTTATAACCGAGTGAAATTGAATATAAAGGTGAACCTTTATTTTCAATTAAGCGAATTTGTTCTAATATTAATAATATCCACCTTTTTAATTATCATCATTATCTTTACTCGATATGAACACATTTTAAAAGGCAGGCACTGCACCTATAATTCCTCTGCTGTTGACATTTTTTATAGGTAGCGGTGATTACTTACCATCGGGTGAGACGGATGCTCTTTGCCACCAAATCTATAAAAAATAAGCAACTACCACAAGTTCTAGCTGCACTTAGGTCGTTAATATACTGACACGGCACGTTCCCGAACCACCTGCACTCATCAACTCCTTGCAAATTTTTAATGTACGTAAATGTAACACACGAGTTAAATAAGTATAATAATAAATAACACGCGACAAAATCCGTTCAGATTTAGTTTCATTCAACATTGTGTTTTTTAATGCTATTATCCTAGCATAAAAATAAGGTCTCCTTCTTCCTTGGGTCAGAGCAGGTTTGCAGTGTAATAATCTGACTGACCAAGTAGGAATTCCAAATGGTTTCGGCATTACGCGTACGGACTGTGTAATGTCAGACAGTACGCCGTTTCATCTAATTCCTCGCAGATAGCGTGAATAGAATAGAATAGAATATTCTTTTATTTACCACTTTCGGAAAACACCCCAGTCCTGGGAAGAACCAGCAAGAAACCCAGCGGGACTTTTTTTTCAAACATATTTCATCATGCCTTTCTAGAGACTCTAGTCTGCAGAAGCTATCGCCAGGTAACTTCACGTTTAGCCTATAATATCATAAAAATATTTACTTTTATGTTTTCTATATTCAATATTAATACCGTAATAAGTGTGCTGTACTTTGTGTCAGAATAAAGATTTGTCTATTGTCTATTCTTTATGCGATAACTTGAATTCACTATATTACAAATTAATATAATTTTTTTTTTAATTAATATACTCCAAGCCTATAAAACATTCAACATTTGACGATTTCTAATTTGAAATAAAATTACCTTATCGTTTTTTACTGAGTGGAGAAGTTTCAGCCGTTGATGATTTCGTTTAGTAAAAAAGGGATTAACGTTTTACCGGCCTTTGAAAAGATTTGTTACAAAAATGTTTGTATCAATTTGAAAAGAAAATATAGCTTTAAAATGAGTACTATAATTAATTCTAAAGTATGATACAGAAAGCAGATTTTATTGTGATTATTCAAGTGTTAAATGAAATCCATAGCAACATGCAATAGATTATAATTTATAAAAAAAAGATAAATAGTGAATGATATCATAAAATGAAGTATTTTATTTAGTGTTTTATATATACATATATTTTATAGAATAGGGGAGAGAGACATACGAGCACACAATCCACCTGATGGTAAGTTAATGTTGTGGCCCATTGACATCTATATCTAGCCATGATTAAGAACCAAAATGCAGATGGGACTAAGATGGAATGCCTCGTTTCCAGCAAAAAGGGTCTCCGGTTATATACACCCACCATACGAAGCACAGCAGCATTAAGCTGCTACTTTACGCTGGTATTCTGTGAGAGCGTGTTCCTTACCATTTACCTTCCCCTTTACATCATCTGTTAATCATCATTTCACAAGTGTTACTGCTACCACTGTTGCTGAAAATAGATCTCCCCATAAATTACCGTTACTCTAGTAGTATAGTGTCGTTACTATATATGGAGACACATCTCCCTAATATAAATATTATACAGTCGAAAATTGATTTCCTACAAACGGAAATCGACAGGAACAGTTCCCAGTATCATAGAGCTTCTACAGTACCAAACTTAAGTGTAACATGGTACTTTTTGAAACGAAGTTCCTTATCGGACGGTACGAAATTGGCGGAATTGGCGGGGGTTAGACGAGAAAAAGTAAATTTTTGTCGTCTAGTCCGTCACGACCCCTTCTGACGTTGTTTTCCGTCAAGACCCCTTCTGACGTTGTTTTCCGTCACGACCCCTTCTGACGTTGTTTTCCGTCACGACCCCTTCTGACGTTGTTTTCCGTCAAGACCCCTTCTGACGTTGTTTTCCGTCACGACCCCTTCTGACTTTGTTTTCCGTCAAGACCCCTTCTGACGTTGTTTTCCGTCACGACCCCTTCTGACGTTGTTTTCCGTCAAGACCCCTTCTGACGTTGTTTTCCCTCACGACCCCTTCTGACGTTGTTTTCCGTCACGACCCCTACTGACGTTGTTTTCCGTCAAGACCCCTTCTGACGTTGTTTTCCGTCAAGACCCCTTCTGACGTTGTTTTCCGTCACGACCCCTTCTAACGTTGTTTTCCGTCAAGACCCCTTCTGACGTTGTTTTCCATCACGACCCCTTCTGACGTTGTTTTCTGTCACGACCCCTTCTGACGTTGTTTTCCGTCACGACCACTTCTGACGTTGTTTTCCTTCAAGACCCCTTCTGACGTTGTTTTCCGTCAAGACCCCTTCTGACGTTGTTTTCCATCACGACCCCTTCTGACGTTGTTTTCCGTCAAGACCCCTTCTGACGTTGTTTTCCGTCACGACCCCTTCTAACGTTGTTTTCCGTCACGACCCCTTCGGACGTTGTTTTCCGTCACGACCCATTCTGACGTAGTTTAGACGGTCTTGGCGGCTATAAAGAAGCGAGATGGAATAATAGCCGTCTCCCTCGCACTGTTTCTTATCTTGCCATGAAAGAAATATTATTTTAAATGACGCTTCATTTTAATAGATGGTAGTAATTCATTTATCTGTATTTGTTAATCAATAATATACTACAAAAGAAACTTCGGTTCAACCGAGAGTTCCTCGACACTCAGGCAAGTTTTTTTTTTTATATTTTCATCACAACTTAAAATTCTAAATATGGGAAATAAAGTTAAAATATACCTAAGCGACAAAGTTTTGCCCAGGGTTAGAAAAAAAAATTTCTCAGGGAAGAATGATATAAACACATCAACAGAATCTAGAGATATTTTATATTTCATCAAATATCTAAAAAAATCTATGAAGAATTTTCGTATATAGTAAATGAAAAAATGATAGGTTATTTTAAGGTCTTTAATAAAAAAAAAATATAAACATTTCGTACTTTTTCTTTAAAAAAATGTATTTTTTTATTCGCCGTAGAAAATTAGTATGGTGACGAAACTTCATTCCTTCTTCGAAAACTATTAATTTTAATTAAAATGTGAAAAATCTTATAAAATCTAATCATTAATACAGTGTTGCCGCCTATTACATTAATTACACATCGACATCGATTGTTCATACTTAAAATTAAATTGTCAATGTCTTGCTGCGGTCCCATGTTCTTAAATTTGTTGTTCCGTCGTCAACTTTGGCGGGAAATCTCTCAAAACTTTTCCTTGTAACATATCCCAGGCCTGCTCGATAGGATTTTAGTCGGGCGACTGTGCAGGCCAATCCAAAACTTGAATATCGTGGTCTCGGAGAGCGGCCGACACCAGCCGCACCGTATGGGAAGGAGCATTATCGTGCATGTGTAGAAATTCCTGGCCCAATTGGATTATGTATGGGACAATAACAGGTTCTACTACCTTCTCTTGGTATTTTTGTGTAGTCATGCTGCCTTGGATCCAAATGAGCTGGGTTCGTCCGCCACGACGAATTTCTGCCCACATCGTAATTGTCTCTCCTTGGAATGAGTGGTACTGAGGGTGCCGTAGACGGCTAACTCTCCCTGGAGTTCTCCAAACGCGTATTCTCCATGAATCCGGATGAAACCCAAATCGTGACTCATCGGTAAACAGCACCAAATACCATTGTTCGTCACTCCACTCCAGGAAAGCCGCCGACTGCGATTGCCACGTCACAATGCTGGAACACGTATCGGTCTTCCAGCGTGAAGACCAACTTCATGCAACCTCCTTCGCACGGTTTGGTCACTTACCAGCAGCTGGTGGTCCTCCTGGAGTCTTTGTAGTAGTTTCATCGTCGTGATGTCATCTGGCAGTCATTTGGGTAAATCGATCCTGTCTCTGCGTAGTAACACGATATCTACCCGTGTGCCGTTCAGCCACATCCCCAGTACTGCGATAACGTGACCAAAACCTTGATATCACGTTTTGGCTGGTGTGTAGGACCTCAGTAACGACGCGTGAACAGCACCGTTTACTAACATGCCCACGGCTCGTAACATTTCATCTGGACTTAAAGGCAACGTGACATGACTCTTAAAGCTCACACAGCACGTTAAATTAAAAAAGAAAAACAACCTATGTAATCCCTTTTCATTAATTAATATCAGTAGAACAATTTTAATTTTCCTTGACGTAACGAAATACTAACAATTATGCCGCCGTATTTTTTTTAACATTTTTAAATTTTTGAAAATAGAATAAAAGAGGTTTTAATCTTTATGTAAATTTTTTATGAATAATAAAAGGTTTTTCTAAACTATAAATTCGTTAATAATTTAGGATTAAGGTATCCCTAGATTCTGTTGATGACACATGATAAATACAAAATGTTATCCAAACTTTTTAATACATTTCTAAATATTCTATATACACAATAAAAACATATATACACAATATGTACAATACAAAATACACTTAAATTATTTAAATCGGATTGACGCCTGTGACAAACTAATAGCAACGAACTCGATATTTTGTTGCTATTAATTTATTATTTTATTAATAGTTTTAAATACAGGTAGATTCTGTGTCATCTTTCAAATGAAATTACTCAAGGCACATGCAAACACGCAAACCTTTAGTGCTAAGAAAATTATATATCGCATTTTAGTTTCTAAGAGAATCCATTACGCCATCTTGTCCCGTGGGGGTAGTAAAAGTTGATTAAGGAAAATATTGGAACCCGAAGTGCACTTGGCTACCGCTAGATAGCGGTACCATTATCTTTTATGCCCCACACATACAAAATATCTATACCAGAGTAAGGATCTGCGTGTAAAATGCGAGACGTCTTGTACATCGATCGTAAACCCCCGCCAAGTAGAACGATGACGGCAAATATTTCTAAATTAAAAAGTCTGAAAAAACGGTTGATCCTGCAGGCCATCCCTGGAACTTCCTATTTAATTTCGAGTGAAAGTAAGCGGGTACGTTATTTAAAAATTTTTAAATGGCAATAATTTTTGAACGCGCGTTCGATTTTGACTTGCTTGGCGGCATTCGACGCAGTTTTTTAAGTACAAAAATGTTTGAAACTGCTCGACCGATTGACTTTAAAATCTAATTTCTCTCTCTCGAAGGCTCGATGAACACTCGAACGCCGTTTCGCCCATCTGGATTGGTTAATTTGCTCTAAAGATATCGTGCGACAAACTTTTATTTACACACACACACACACACACACACACACACACACACACACACACACACACACACACACACACACACACACACACACACACACACACACACACACACACACACACACAAACGCACACACACACGCACACACACAAACGCACATACACACACACAAACGCACACGCACACACGGCCGGACGTTTAGCCGGAAATAGACGGAACGGCTTCCTAGGACTTCAGAACGGATCTGATGAAAACTACTTTTGAAAATTATTAATTTTCAAAGCGGGAAGAAACAAAAAATTTGCGATACGAACAAGTTTTATATCAAGCTTTAATAGTTTTCCATTTAGAAATTGATATACCTGGTTTGTTTGCAATGTGTTTTATATGTGTTTTATAGTATAAGAATATAGATGATATACGATTAATAGATTTTTTTGTACGACTGCTTCAGGCGCAATTGAATGTTGTTTCTTCAGTCTGATTTCTTTTTTATATTTAGTGTACAGAGAAACTGCTTCAGGCACATTCGGATCTTGTTTCTTCATACTAAATTCTCTTTAGAAAGTAAATACTTAAATATGTATAATGTAGAATAACTAACTTGCAGACATTCCGTTAGATTATATTCTATTTTATAAAATGCACATTCTATATGAAAGTAACGATAACAATATTTATAAGAAAGAAGAATATAATAGTTATTGTGCCTTCGGACAAGATTTTGATTCTTAATCGAGGATAGACGGTGGATAAAAGCTATCAGAGGATCACAGTTAATTTACCACCCTTTTAAAAATTTGCCAAAACGAAATTATGTTAAATTTAACTGCCGGTGTCAAAGATTGTTACCTTGTCTAACTGTGGATGCCAAATAAGCGTGATATTATTTTGTAAAAATGTTATTTTAACAAAATAATCTCACGATAGATAGTAGCATCATCTTCCACATTTATTATTCAGACATTTGGATTCCTATGATATATGAATCTTTTTCCACTGGCTTAACTTCAATTACTTTTATATATCGAAAGATGCTGAACGATATGATAACAAGAACTCCTGACCGAATTCCGATAACGGCGGCCAGTATTAACGAATACTAGCCATCTGCGCAGGGCAGGATTATAGTGCACCAGTATGCTTGCAAGCACTCCTCATTCATCGGACTATGATAATAAGGTCTCAGTCCGATGGGAGGGCAACCTGTCCCTCAAATAGATCAGGCACGGGTCCAACCGAGAAGCAAATACAACTACGGATTTACGTACTTTCCGTTGGCGTGAATTTGATAGGAAAACACATTAATTAATTTTGGCCAGACATGGGATTCGAACATGTCATACGGCCCCGCCGCATGTTATGCCGTTGCCCTTACGAATCTAGACCAACGAGACTGTCAACGTTTTAGTCTTCGTCATCAAAATTATTTTTAATTTAGCTGCTGATGTTAAAGATTCACCACGACTTACGGTGGATTCCATATAATTGACCGAATTCAAATACCAAAATAATCACGTTATAGATAGTAGCATCCCTGATTAAAATGTACCACACATAAAATATTCAAACCTTTGAGAGCAATGAAGAGTTTACGTCACGAGATGAGAATTCGTCCAAATTGAAAAAGACTTTTTTTTTCTTTTTTTACTTTAAATGATATTAATGCCAACGGAAGTCTATTTGCGCGCTTTTAATAATAATATCCATGAAAACTATTAAATTTTTATTAGCAAAAGTTATTATTACTTTTAGATATAATTAATATTTATATGTTGTTTTGTTACAGTACATCGGAACCATGGATGTGCCCAGACCATCCAGCCGGGTGGAGATCGTCGCCGCTATGCGCCGTGTGCGCGTAAGTAACTTTTATTTACATAACTTCTTGTCCTTTTGAATTTTTTTTTTTATTTTAAACTTTCCTCTTTTGCTTTTATTAAAATTCTCGAACGGTCCGCGGAGACTTTATTGGATTTTGTCTCTAATAATATCATACAGCAACATTTAAAATAATTCACACAAACGAGCGTATATGGCTTGGTACATCTCAGGATTTTAGGTAAAATTTAGAATATTAATGCGCATAATAAATGAAAAAGTAACAATTACATAATTTGATATTTAAAATTTTGTACTGCCGAACTCAATATAAGTTATTAAGAATAAAACTATTGGTCTGACCTTGATCAAATTCATATGGCACTACACGAGAAGTACCAGCTTTCAAATAAAAAAAGAATCATCGTAAATCGGTTCACCCAGTACAATGTTGTGACGTAACACACATAAAAAACATACAGTCGAATTGAGTACCGTCTCCTTTTTGGAAGTCGGCAGAAAAAATTTATACTTTTGTTCGCATTGTAAGTTTACCAAACTTATGGGATGTTACCACCATCTTCATCATCATCGTCATTTAAGCTCGTCACATGACTGTTGAACATTGGCCCCAACGAAAGCCACTAAACACGGTCCGAAACCTCTTCCATCCATCGACTTCCTGAACGTTTCCTATGGCGGATGTTTATCATCACGGAGTTATTCTTTGGAGTTTAGAGAATACAACCAAAGACAAAATCTAATAAACTGTATTTTGCTAATCGAAATCAAACCCACTAGTTCGTAGTGGTAATGTAGCAGATATTTTGTAGATGTAGGTAGGATGCCCTAACGAAAGTTAGAGTTACATAAATTACCTTCTTTCTTTTTCTTTACTTATTTTCTCTTTTCTTCTTTTTATTTTCTTTATTTTTCGTTCTTCTTTGTATGTAAAATTAATCCTCTAGAAACTATGGGCAAAAATTGAGCCACATTTACCATTATAGAAATAATTTTCCCTTATCTACCTAAGGAGTCTGTCAACCGTTATTATTACCATGGTAGTTTTAATTAAAGTTTTTGTACTTAATAACTGTTATGTATCTAGCCAACCTTTACCTTTAAACTTATTTGAATAGCTTCAAAATTTAATGAAGGCAAAACAGACATCGCAAATAAACTAGACTTTTAAATTGGTAACTGGAATAACGATGCAAAGTTATAAATGATGATAATAAATCATTCCATTGTTCCATGCGAATTATTCGCTAAAATTTATTACTAACTAGCTGTGTCCAGCATACGTTGCAATTAACAATGCGCGTAATCGGCTAAATGGTATAGGAATGCATAGAAAACAAACTAACAGAATTATTTGTCATAAAACTTCTCGGCCGTGCACTTAGTAACTCACCAAAGTTTCATCGTAACCGGATGAATTGTATGTTTGTATAGGAACGAATGCGGCACGAACAATAAAACAAACAAATTTATAAAATTAAAACTAGCTGGCAGACTTAGCTCTTCAGCAGAAAGAAGTGCTGCTGCAGAAATCTTTTCAGTGTTGAAACAGCTAGACTTGTTTATTTTAGCTATTTCTACAGCGCGACTGACACTGAAATTATATCTGTTTTGCAAAAGAGGGCCATAAGGGCAATATATGATTTAAAACCTATAAAGTTTCTAAGGCCAAAATTTAAGGACTTTTTTATATTAATTTTGGCCTCTCAATACATTTACTAAAATGTAATGTTTGTATACAAAAATATAAGTAGTTTTAATTAAATAAGCATTATTTATTCTGTAAATACTAGGAACAGATATAAGCTAGTAGTACCAGTTACTCGACTCCACTGAATCGGTAATCCATTCTTGGGGCGATAGATGGCTGAAAAAGCTGATGTACACTATATAATAACCACCTAAATGTACCCCTTTTTTAAAGCAAATAAATCTTCATTTCATTTCTTCATTTTACGAGTACAACAAAATCCTAGAAAATATGCAAACTCTGACCAAGTCAAAAACTTTATAACAAATTTGTATAAAAAGGGTATTTATGGATGATAATGACCCTTGAGAATGACCTGATCGCTACCTATATGTCTTATGTTGTTAATAATTGTGTGACTTTAATGATTGTAAACTGTTCTTTTTTCAAAATAATTAGACCCGCTGAGTTTCTTGCCGGTTCTTCCCAGGACAGAGGTAATTTCCGAACCAGTTGGTCGGTTTCTTTACTCATGTGGCCCAAGGGCTATGTTTTGCAATGTACTTGTGATGGGCTGTAAAGGTGATGTTGATGATGATAATGATGAATTAAAATTATTTTACCAAATGATTAAGGTTCTATTCCACCTATGAGACCCCTGGACTATCTTCTTACCTATTTCTGTCGGCAAGTAGCTGCACCTACTTTTGTAAACCAGTTAGAGACATAAAAGAAATAAGGACTGTGTTAAAGTTGAAATTTATAGCCTCTATATACGTCCCTTTGCTGGGCACAGGCCTCTCTCAATTCTGAGAGGGTTTTAGGGCAAGAAAATGTCTGCCGTGCTGCCCCAATGCGTGTTGGCGAACTTCACATGTCTTCAAAATATTTCTTTTCTTATTTCTCAGACATGCATTTTGGTAAATTATCACTTAAAATCGCAATTAACAATTTCATTGGTGCCGGTGTGAATCGAACCCGGATTGCTCGCCTATTGTGAAATTTACTGGGAGCGCTAAGCCTTTGATCTACCGCAGATTCTAAGGCCTGTGTGGTATTTCATAACAGTCTTTAGAATTGACAACGCTATCGTACTTTTCCATATGTAGATCTGGATCCAGATACTTAACATCAGGTGAGCCGTATACTCATTTGCTATCTCTTCTTTAAAAAAATACTAGTCAATTATATAAAAGGCCAATATTCATCATAATGCATGCGGCGGGACTTACGCAACTTTAATACTGCTCGTATTGAAGAAGCGATCGAGCGGAACCAGGGCTCCAAAGTCTTTGCTAGAGATCTGTCTGCCAGAAAGAGCCAACTGTCTAAGCTGAAGACCGAGTGTGGCAGCGTCGTTTCCGGGACACCTGAGATTTTGAGTGAGATTGAGAGGTTCTATGGGCAGCTGTACACATCATCGTTGGAGCCACACGTAAGTGTGAGTAACGATCCTAGAGCGAGTCTTACCCGACACTATTCCGATGATATCCCGGACGTCAGTCTGTGAGATTATAATGGCTCTCCAGCACATTAAAAACGACAAGGCTCCAGGCGAGGATGGAATTACAGCGGAGCTTCTGAAAGCGGGTGGAAAACCGGTACTTGAAGTCCTTCGGAAGCTCTTTAATTCCGTCCTCAATGGTGGCATTACACCGGAGGCGTGGAGCAGAAATGCGGTGGTCTTGTTCTTCAAGAAAGGTGACAACGCTCTCTTGAAGAACTACAGACCGATTTCCCTTCTAAGCCGCGTCTACGTGCTGTTTTCGGGAGTCATTACGAATCGTCTCGCGCGCAGACTTGACGACTTCCAGCTTCAGGAACAAGCCGGTTTCCGAAATGGCTTTAGCACCATAGACCACATACATACCCTTCGGCAAATTGTACAGAAGTCCGAGGAGTACAATTTGCCACTATGTCTGGCGTACGTGGACTATGAGAAAGCCTTTGACTCTGTCGAAATTTGGGCGGTGCTGCAGTCCCTTCAGCGGTGCCAAGTTGACTGTCGGTATATCGAAGTGTTGAAGTGCTTGTACAGTAGGGCTATGATGGCTATCCGAGTACAGAACCAGAGTACGAAACCTATCCAATTGCAGAGAGGTGTAAGACAGGGTGACGTCATATCCCCGAAACTCTTCACTGCTGCATTGGAAGACGTTTTCAAGCTTCTGGACTGGAAAGGATACGGTATCAACATCAATGGCGAGTACATCACTCACCTTCGATTTGCCGACGATATAGTCCTTATGGCAGAATCGCTGGAGGACTTAAGCACTATGACACAGAGACTTAAAGACATAAAGACATTTATTCCAACACTTACATCTTCTACACACATGACAAATTACAATTAAAAATAAAACAAATGACTTACAAACAAACAAACAAACAAAAATCAGAATAAATAAAAGTGCGTCCATTAAAAAAAATGGTGTGCTATGATGAAGTGGTGGAAGGGGCCGTCTCAGCATATGCCGCGAGCTTGCGGCGCTGATTTTCAGCCGGCCCCGAGCAAGTTCCGACGGTCAATTTTATGCGAGCGAGTATTTTTTTTTTAATTCTTACCTCATGCGAGATGTGCCGTAGACGGTAGTGTGCAGAGTCCCTACGTTTTACTAAAATGTTAATGATAAATATATGATTATATACAATAATATAATAATAATATAATATCTGTCGAGCTTGTCGCCATCCCGGTGAGTCACTTAGGCATGTCATCTCCGGTTGTTCGGCGCTTTCTAACTCTGAGTATTTGCACAGACACAATCTAGTAGCCAGGATTCTACACCAGGAGCTCGCTCTGAAATACGGCCTCGTGGATCGGAAACTGCCGTATTATAAGTACTTGCCGGAAGCCGTGCTCGAAAATGACCGCGCCAGGCTCTACTGGGACCGGGCCATCATCACAGACAGGACTATTCTTGCGAATAAGCCTGATATTGTGCTGATGGACCGGGCACACTCAAGGATCTTTTTGGTCGACATTACCATTCCTTATGACGAGAACCTCGTGAAAGCCGAAACAGATAAGGTGACAAAATATCTGGACCTGGCTCACGAGGTTACCGGCATGTGGGGTGGTCTGCCGACCGAAATTATTCCTGTGGTCGTTTCTGCGAACGGGTTAATCCCAGTCAGCCTCCCGGGTCATCTGAGGCGACTGGGACTCCGTGACGGACCGCTCCAGGCTCAAATGCAGAAGGCGTTGCTCCTCGATACCGCCCGCATCGTCCGCCGGGTTCTTTCCCTTTCCCCCTAACCCTCGGCCGTCTGGTCTCCCCTGCCGAGGGCTTCCATCTGGTTGGGTTTTTATATATTTATGTATTTTTATGTATTTATTTTATTTTATTCATATTTATGTATGTTTACCATTTTCATTTACAATTATATATTTATACAGCCCAACCAGATGAGAAAACTTTATAGATACCCCATAATAATATAATAATATAGACAAGTATTATAAATATATATAGAGGGTAATAAATACAAAGTAATAGGTACATATTAGGTATACATTAAATAAATACTTAGTAAGCAGTAAATTATCATTAAAGATATAATTTAAATTTATTATTAGAAATAATTCATAGGTAATTCTTAAATAAAAAATGTTCAAACATTTATACTTCCCTTCTGTTCGTTTAATAAAAATTTCTTTAAGTGTATTTTAAAATTCCCTATTGTCTTTAGATTACGTAGTGGTGGAGGTATATTATTCCAGCAGTGGGTGGCTGTAGTAATATACCTGGTACCATGTAACTACCTCTGAAGGCCGCCGAACTATGTCGAAGGACACTTAATATGCGAGAGGAAACACGCGTCAGATGCTTATTGTGTTCACGACACCAGTCTAGTTTAGAGTACAATACTTTGGATTTTTTGTTTTCATAACACCAAATAGAGCACAAGCAAAGTGGAGTTTGCGTCTAGCGGCCATCTTAAGGATGTGTGACCTCAATAGTGTTTCCCAACGGATAGGTCTTAAGATGAACATGGACAAAACAACGATAATGTTTAATGTTCATGTCACACCTATGCCGGTAGTTGTTGTTGGGAGCACTAAGCTCGAAGTTGTTGACGAGTATGTTTACCTGGGATAAATAGTTCGACTAGGTAAGTCCAACTTCGACCAAGAGGTCAATCGGCGGATTCAACTCGGCTGGGCAGCGTTCGGGAAATTACGGCACATCATCTCGTCAGGTATACCTCAAAACTTGAAAACGAGACTATGTAACCAGTGCATGTTGCCAGTGATGACCTACGGAACTGAGAAGTGGTCCTTCACTGCTGGACGTATGTGGAAGCTCAAGGTCGCTCAGCGAGTTATGGAGAGGGCTATGCTCGGAGTTTCTCTGCGTGATAAACTTAGAAATGAGGATATCCGCAGTAGAACCAGAGTCACCGACATAGCCCAACGGATTAGTAAGCTGAAGTGGCAATAGGCCGGCCATATAGCTCGAAGAACCGACAACCGATGGGGAAAAAAGGTTCTCGAGTGGCGGCCTCGTACTGGCGGACGAAGTGTAGGGCGTCCCCCACTAGATGGAGTGACGACCTGGTAAGATATGCAGGAGGTCGATAGATGCAGTTGGCTCAGGACCGTGCTTTGTGGCATTCCTTGGGGGAGGCCTATGTTCAGCAGTGGACTTGTGAAGGGCTGTAATGATGATGATGATGATGATGATTCGTCATAAAAATTTTGCCAAGCAGGAAATAGTAATGATTACTTAATAATAAGTATAATTGCAGTTTATATTTTATATAAAACAAAAAAGCAACTTTCTTTGATATCATTATGAATGACAAAGATCTTGTTTATCTTCCAACTACAATAGAACTCAGCCTAACATGTACTTCATAGCTGTCTTTGAAATTTATGTTTGCACTGCGAACAAAAGCGTGACATTTCAAAGATTATCTCTATAATATTACCTACCTCTGATATGACTATAGATGAGAATAAACAAATGTGTAAGTCACATTAAGACACGTAATGCTTCCTTGATTGAAGATTGTTCGCACGTTAATACGTGTACGTATTTGAAATCGCTTACGTAGCTTTAAGATTATTACTATATATTTCAAATTACATTTCTTTGTGAAGAAAAAACTTTTAATGTAATTGTAATATATGTATAAAATTGATCATTCTCTACTCAAATATAATGTATTTTAAATTGCATACATACACCTTACTGCAAGTCACATACTATAAGAGGACTGGCTGGAACTCCACTCAGGAATTCTTCCAAGCTTTACCAATGCGGAAATAAAATATTTCTTTATTTGAGTATGTATTAAATGGTTCCTTAAATTTGTAATTTTACTGATGCCCGACACCGGAGCTTATTAACTCTGATAGTTCGTTTACGACGTCACATTAACATATTAATTAAAAAGCTCTCAAACATATAAAATTTATGAAACATTATTTGTTTACATATGCTATCCTTCTCAGCCATAATGAATCTTATCTCTTATCACAAGAGCCAAAATATATTTTCATCTAAAATAAGTATCTAATTTAATATAACACTTTTATTCGTATTGCATAGCTGATTACTATGTAACACATGACTCAATCTAAAACAAACTTTTATAGAATTAACTCTCGACCGAGATCGACATTATATTGAATGTGTTTACTTTTAACATAGATTATCTCTTTTTTCGAAGTGCCTTATACAATTTAATAGCAATATCTTCAAAACATGAAATTGTTTATTTTTTGTGAAACGAAAAATAATAAACTATTTTTAAGCGCGTCGCCAACAAGGCCTATGATAAAGCGTTAGTTGTGTTCGTATCTTTGCTTAATTTAATTATACAATTCAAATTTAACTTCATAAGACAGTCATAACTTGTCAAGGGCAGTCCCTCGCGATCCCTTTGTTGTTCAATTTTTAGACAACAGGCGTATCCTAATATATAACTGATTATAAAACCATTTCCAGTTAACATTATTTTGAATATAAAGATATCACTTAAATGCTATTATAAAATACCATCAAGGAATGTAAGTAAAATATGTTTGTTTAAATAGTTATTCATGAATAGTAAAATAGTACCTAAATAATAGATATGATGAATAATATCACTTAAACGTAACGTCTTAAAGATAATAAGAACATAATTTAATTTAATCTTAACACATAAATTAAATTGAAGTGTCTGTTTGTATTATCAAAATTACATATTTTTCCAAATACATATTTTTTAAGTACTTATAACAAAAACTAATTTTAAAATTTGTCTTTTCCGTTACTCCTACTCTCTAGGCGTTGTTCCGAACTCATGGAAGACAGCTTTCGTGTATCCCGATCCCTAAAAAAGGTAACCGCTCTGATACTTCACACTATAGGTATATCGCCATCACCTCCTTGTTCTCGAAAATAATGGAATCCATTATTAACTGCCAGCTCATGCAGTACCTTGAGGAGCATCAACTGATGAGTGGCCGCCAGTGAGCGATCCCGACGGTTTCCGTCGGGGTCTATCAGCTGGTGATCTTCTTATTTAATACCTAACACATAGATGGACGCAGGCGATCGTGTTCAAGGTGGAGGCACTGGCCGTTAATTTGGACATAGCGAAGGTATTCGATCGGGTTTGGCACAAAGCGCTTCTTTCGAAGCTTCCTTCCTATGGGCTTCCCGAGAAATTGTGCAATTGGATCACCAGTTTTCTGGCTGATCGGAGCATCAAGGTTGTAGTAGACAGTACATGCTCCCATTAAAAGCCTATTAACGCTGGTGTTCCACAAGGTTGCATGCTATCACCAACGCTGTTTCTCCTGCATATCAGTGATATGTTGCATACCGGTAATATTCATTGCTATGCGAATAACAGCACTGGTGATGCTCTATACACCGGCCGTGCCAATATTTCTCGGTAAAACGTCACAGAGTACCGGAACAAACTTGTCTTAAGTCGAGTCTTTGCTGAACAAAGTCTCGGATTGGGGGCGACTAAATCTATTCCAGTTTAATCCTCAGAATACACAAGTTTGTGCGTTACCGCTAAAAGAACGCTTGTGTCGTATCACCTCAGTTTCAAGGCACTTCCCTTGTATCGAACACAGCCAGTATCGAAATCCTCGGCATCGGCATATCGAGTGTCGTGCAGTTTCGTAATCACTTGGAAGAGAAGGCCAAATTGGTCTCTAAAAAGCTTGGCGTGCTCAGCAGAGCGGGACAGTATTTCATGCCGACAAACCGCCTGCAACTTTACAAGGCGCAGGTTCGTCTTCACATGGAATACTGTTCCATGCTGAATGGCCCCCAGTGCCAGCTCATTCTACTTGACCGCATTCAGCGCAGAGCGGCTCGAATCGTCGACGAACGAGTCCTTTCCGATCGGCTCGATTCACTAGCGCTGCGAGGAGATGTTGCATCTCTGCGTATTTTATCGCATCTACCATCGCATCACCTTCGGAATAATTCCAGCAGTTCAACTTCAGCATCGCACATCGCAACAAAATTCGCGATACCATCTATACCATCTGGATGACTGGCGGTCCATCACTGTGCTATTTAGAAGAAGTTTTCTTCCTCGTGGAACTTCCTTGTGGAATCGATTATCACCAGCGATTTTTCCGGACCGATACGACTTAGGGACCTTCAATAACAGAGCCTACTCCTTTTCAAAAGGCCGCCAACGCATCTGAAATTTCCCTGGTGTTGCAGTTGTTCATGGGCGGCGGTAGTCACTTACCATCAGGTGAGCCGCTCGTTTGCCCCCACCTTTCTCCTATAAAAAAAGGTTTATGCCCATAAGTGAGATGTACGTACTCGTAGGTTGATAACTTTTATATACAGAGTTTAAATCATATTACATGAGAATATGCTTATCTAAAACAAATCGTTTATTCACTCTTCACTATTTCTACTGGCCTAACTTAAATTGCATTTACTTATGAAAGGATAGAGCGTTTGATCCTACGGATATAAAGGGACGATGGAAAACTGTACTCAAAAGACTGCTTTCTTACTCTTCTCATAATATATATATATATATATATATATATATTAATTATAACTGTTTGCTCCAAAATAGAAATAGGTGGCTAAGTAAAATGTTGCACACATGAATCACAATCCTATAAAAAAAAAAACATAGTCGTAATATAAATTGACTACCGAAATTGAGAGAATCTTGCGGAGAATCGGAAGTAATAGCACAAACGCGTAGTGCAGGGCGCACGTTTTGCGATGTTGCCTGTGCTGCGGCACTAGTTAAAAGACATAGCCGACTTAAAGACAAGTTAATATCTGTGGTAAAACATGTCTTTCTCGCATTGGTCTCTTTAGGCACCAAAAATGATAATTTGTTTAGCAACCAAAGGCTTATTTATAATATATATTATAGATTCATATCTATCCTATTATCACCACAATCATCTAAAGTGAAACCTAACTACGTATATAGACATTGAAAATTTTCAACTTTAAAATTAATGAGATGAAAGAGCGTCTTCAAAGTGGAACATTTGCAAGTCTATTTTGAATTTAATAAGGACGGTCTTACACAATTTATGCATTGAACTAAAAGCGTCTCGTTTGCTCCATTATACGTCTAAACTTAAAAGAATATTGGTTGAAAAAACGCTCTTGATCAGATTCTCCTCAAAATGTACACCGTCTGGTAATAATATAGAACCAATTATTTCACGACTTACTTATAGCGTCACTACATGAAATGTAATGTAACATTTTTATATCGAATAAGGGTGAGACACAAGCACACAGTCGACGTGATTATATGTATAAGTAAGTGGATACTGTGACCCAATGGTATCAACGTATATTCTCGATTAAGAATTAAAATACAGATGCGTTGTCACCCCTGGGGACTCGGTTGGAATGTCTCGCCTGAAAGGATCTTCGGTTCTCTAAATATATGAAACTTAATATACATAAATAAATAAAAGAATATATAAATAAAAAAAAGAATTAAACAATGTGATAATAATCGTGTCAAATATCTTGACAGATATCATCACAGGGTTGAAGAACTCTCTAGCGGCAGTCCCGCAGAGAACGTTCGTTACCACGAACACCATTTTGAGATTTTGAGTGACGTGCTCTGAGAGTATTCATTTTTAACATACATATTAAGTATGGACGTGCTGTACGATGTAGGTTGTACGATTGACGTTGTTTTGACGCTTGACGCTGATTTCGCGTGAATTAAGTATTATTTTTAAATCAATATCTTTTTTATTTTATTAATAATTATCTTAGTAAAGTTTACAAAGTGTCATCTTAATCAAAACCAACGCAGTTGTGGGGCGATCCCCACCGGAATCTTACTGCATAGCTCTAAGCTTAGATTCGATCGATGCAGATGACTTATCACCGTGGTTTATGGTAACTATGTTAGAGAGGAGATTTGAAGAGGTTTTACCCTCTCCAAAACATTTCAAATATTAACAGTTTGGCTGACAAAAGGGCAAGCCATATTTTATGAAAACTATTAATATTAACCCCTAAAGGTGGCGACAAGAGAGATGAAATTTTAGACAGAACTATTTAGATGTCATTGACATTATAATATTCATTAGTCCACCCAAAAAGGTGAAAAAAACATGCATGTGTGTCGTGGAATACTCGGTTAGAACGAAGTTCCTTTCTTAGAATATTGTTATTGATAAACGTATTATATTATTGATTAACAGATACAAATACATGAATTACTAGAGTCTATTAAAATGAAGCATCATCTAAAATAATATTTCTTTCATGGCAAGATAAGTAAAAGTGCGAGTGAGATGGATATTAATCCATCTCGCTTGCACTATAGAAAGGGGATCGTGACGGAAAAATCTTACACTTTTTCTCTCTTAGCCTCCATTCGTCAAATTCATACCGAGCGATAAGGAACTTTGTTCAAATAACTTTTTATAAAAAGTTAATGCTGACTTTAAATAACTAAGAAGATAATAAATAGAATCACGCGTTGCTTTGTGGAAATCCATTATATTATAGTTGGTAAAATTACCTTTCGTTCCTCCGCTCGATAAAATAAAATGACATCTCTCTAGTTTGAAGAGTACCTCCCGCCGTCCATCAATTACTTGCATTATCCCCGTCACCACTAATGTTGAGATCTATTTTTTAATTGTATAGTGGTGCTGGGATTAGTGGTGACGAGGATAGTGCACGCAAAAATAATAAAATTATTTCCTATTCTGAGGTCTTAGCATCGACTACAGAATGTAAAATTTATTTATTCTTTTTAATTCTTTGAAGAGAACTTTTACTACAAAATTAAAATATATATTATATATTACGATACAGTCTATTAAAGTGCATAGACCTCCCCTATAGATTGCCGGAATATTTGCGATAGTTGCCGCTTGTGGCACGTTGTGCTAGTGGCAAGCTGACAACTAACTGTAGTTTTTTTTTAAAGTTCTTAGTCGTCGTTAAGAAGACGCGGCTGCTAATCTCCTGACTTAATACTCTCTTTCGCTTCTTACGACACCCAAGGGACGATAGATTGGGTTAGTGGATTTTCTCACACCGCCACAACACCTTAATTTATTATATACATTACTTTAGAACTATAATTATCGCAAACTCACATTAGTTTTCAATAATTATAGTTGTTATTTCAATATCATATTATTTTTTTATTTAAATACGTAGATATTTTATCTGATCTGTAAAAAAATATCCAAACAATTATATTTACAAGTCATTTACAAAGAGCTGTACCGTATAATATGTTGTTAATACAATTTGTGCCACATGAAAGTCCTCTTGTGTGTCCAATGCCAAGTTTACCGTTATTTAAGAAATTATAATATTAATATATGTTCTTTTTGGCACTTAAGGAAAATGTTTTACATATAGTACTACACATTAAAAAAACAGACAATAGCACTATTTATTATCCAATTAAGTATTAAGTAGGTGCTGACAAAGTTTTTATGGTACACAGAATCAGATTTCGACTCATGATCACGGTGTTAATAAAAAAATTAATCGCAATTTTAATTGTTATTGTATCGCGTGCTCGATACTAAAGGCAAACATAATGAAGTAGACTGAAGGCATAAGTTACGGCTAATGTTAGTGTAAATAATAAACTTATGATTAGCCGGCTATACTGATTTTTTTTTAATATAACTGGCTTTACGACTCTGGGTTCTAGCCCTTTAGGGTCTGAAGTTATAATGTATAATTATCTTTCATAGTACTCTGCTTCACAATATGTTGATGCATCACATTGTGCAGCCCTTGGGAGATTTTGACGGCAACTTGAGCCAGCAGACAGCTGACGGTTGGCAATGGTATCTCAAGGCGCCTAAGCAGACAGACACCTTATTTTGAGAATCACATCACCATCAGAGCACTTGTTTCACCGTTTCCACTAATAGTTCACATGCGCAGACACTTAATATACAAAATCGCACCACTTTTACATATCAAAGTCCACTTCAAACCATTATTTAAGCAATAATACAGGAGCAGCAAGCCGCCGCCAGTCAATTTCCCGCCAAAACTCCCGGCTATACTGACGTTTTGTTTTGAGCGTAGCTTAATGTTATTTTAATGCTAATTGGCTTAAGTTTATCTATCTTTATATATAAAAATTACGTGTCACGTTGTTTGTCCGCGATGAACTTCTAAACTATTGAACTGATTTCAATGAAATTTTGCACACTATGTGCAGTTTGGTCCAACTTGGGAGATAGGATAGCTTTTATCCTGATAAGTGACACTCAATATTTTTTTATAGTACACAGGTTCGCCGCTAAAGGCAGAACAAAGTCTGCCTTGCTCGCTAGTATTATATAAAATCAATTGCCGCATATTTGAAAGATCATCACTTGAGAACGGCTGGACCGATTTTGATGAAATTTTTTGTGTGTTAAGTGGGTCCTTGGATCATTCAGGTTCACAACTGGACCCAGTAGATGGCGCTATTATATAAATGTTTACCTTAACCTATCTTTATTACTGACTCGTTGGAGTCAAGTAACTGGTACTACTAACTTGCGTCTGTTCCTGGTATTTACACAATGAATATCTATTTTTTTAACTATTATTGTTTTATGTACATAATGTTTGTGTACAATGTCGTAAATGGCCAAAGTTAATTAATAAATATTTGTCATCGACTAAAAATTAAAATTACTTAAATTGCGATACCACAATTTACAAGACTCAGTTCCTCCCCGTTTAAAATTACATTAGTACATACAGTACATCATTAGGAGTTATGAATTTCATATATTTAGTTTCAATTTTTTTTTACCACGTTTTTATTAAATTCCACCCAGAACGACAGACAAACAAGAAAGTGACTTACACTTTCTTGTTTGTCCGTCGTTCTGGGTGGAATTTAGTAATTGATTTTGAATCAATTTCCCGATGAGTTGGAATCTTGAAATTTTTGAATATAGCTCAAATTCGGATGACAAATGAACTGGAGGCCCCTTTTACTGGAAACGAGGCATTCCATCTTTATCCTTAGGGTTGAGAACGCATCTGCATTTTGAATCTGAATCCAGGATAAATGCAGATGCTGATGGGCCTCGGCATTCACTTACCATGAAGTGGACTGTGTGCTCGTTTGTCACCCCTGTTCTATAAAAAACGTCAATAAGCAAAACGAAGCTAACGACGACTCTCACCAGAGTTACACAATCACATTGCCGATCCGTAATCACCTCGAATATAAAAGGAAACCCAAGCAAAGCAGCGCGGTGTTAAGAAGTTATTGAATTTTTTATTGTTACATGATTTGTATACAAACCAGATAAAATATCCAATACAGCCTATTAAAGTCCACTGCTGAACATAGGCCTTCACTTGGATTGACTCAACAGGGGAATAACGAGTTAGCAACCGCAATTTTACTCGTAATTTCTAATTGTTATAAAGAAGACGCTGTTTCTCATCTTACGACACCCACGAGATGATATGAGCTACTGAATATCCTTACAGTGCCAATATACGGTAAACAGTTAAATAACAAAATAAATTTTGGTTCATATTGTACAAATGAATACAATAAATTTCTAAAACAAAAGCCTGCGGTAGGGTGTACTGGCCACTTTTTTACCTTTTTATATTTCAAACCATGTTTATTAATTATTTTTTTTATTTTTTCTAGTACGAGTTTAAGGCGAAGGGTGTGAAAAAACGAAAAGTCACCGTGGACGTTTCGACGGATGGCGTCCGAGTTACGATGCGGACCGAAAAGAGGAGTAAGGTGAGCAAAGACTAATACGATCTAGTTTAAAATCTGAATAGAGAGTGTTCGACGGAATTTACAGCCAGAAACTCTTGCGGCATAGAAGTTGCCACGACTTACATCTGGTGCTTATAATACATTCCTACTACTGTCTATGGCTGCCAACCATTATACATAGGTATATAGTAATTTATACATTAGGAGTGTGCATTTTTAAAAGTCGGTGAAACTAATGTGTTTTAATGAAGCTGACGATGGCGTGAGTAAAGGCTTAAAACAGCAAAAAATATTACTATAAATATAAAATTTTAATTTAAACATACTTTAGGTTTTTTGCCATCTAATTTTATTTTTATACTATCAAAATACTAAAACTAATCAAAGCGTGCCTTAGTGCATAAGAACACTTCATGCTCTTTCTTCTTCACCAGCTCACTGTAGTCCACAGCGTGAAATGGTGCCCATCCATTGGAGGAAAAATATGTCATAATCCGCACGATTGGTAGGATTAACGATGTCGAAATGTTTTCTAGTAGGCGGGCGGCTCTGACTCTAGCTAATGAAACTGTTAATTGTAATTTTAAGTACTGGTTTTCTACGTACTTGGTGGTGATAGAAAACATCGGGAGGCGCGCGAGGTAACTTGCAAGTCTGCGAAATAAAAGGTTTTGTGAACGTGAAGCGCGCCGTGAATACTTTTTTTATTTCAATTTAAATAAAGTAAAAACATCTGCCTTTTCGGCAGCCAATTTTTTATATTATTATCTATCTTTTTCATATTTTTTATATTTATATTGTTATTCAGTACTGGTTTATACATGAATTTCTTTGGTATAAGTGCACCTGCACTGACACATTTCTCTCGCTTCTTTCACATCATGTACCTGCATCGTGCCAAATGCAAACCCGCAGTCCATGCCTAAATCTGTGGATGATAGACGTGAGATCTTAAATATGTACATATTTGTGTATGTTAATATTTTTTTTATAGGAGAGGGGGCAAACGAGCATGCGGCTCACCTGATGGTAAGTGACTACCGCCGCCCATGAACAACTGCAACACCAGGGGAATCGCAGATGCGTTGCCGGCCTTTTAAAAAGGAGTACGCTCTTTTCTTGAAGGTCCCTAAGTCGTATCGGTCCGGAAAAATCGCTGATGGTAATCGATTCCACAAGGAGGTCGTGCGAGGAAGAAAACATCTTCTAAATCGCACAGTGGTGGACCGCCAATCATCCAGATGGTGTGGATGGTATCGGGAGTTCTGCCGCGACGTGCGTTCGTGAAATTTGGCGGCTGGGATTAATCCGAACAATTCCTCAGAGCACTCCCCATGGTAGATGCGAAAGAAAATGCAAAGGGATGCAACATCTCTTCGCAGTGCCAATGAATCGAGCCGATCGGAAAGGGCTCGGTCGTCGACAATTCGAGCCGCTCTGCGTTGGATGCGGTCAAGTGGAAGGAGCTGGCACTGGGGAGCCCCTGCCCAGAGATGGGAACAGTATTCCATGTGAGGCCGAACTTGCGCCTTGTAAAGTAGCAGGCGGTGTGCCGGCATGAAATACTGTCCCGCTCTGCTGAGCACGCCAAGCTTTTTAGAGGCCAATTTGGCCTTCCCTTCCAAGTGACCATGAAACTGCACGTCACTCGATATGTCGACTCCGAGGATACCGATACTGGCTGAGGCAAGAAGGGGAGTGCCTTGAAACTGAGGAGATACGACAAAGGGGTTCTTTTTAGCGGTAAACGCGCAAACTTGTGTCTTCTGAGGATTAAATTGGACTAGATTTAGTCGCCCCCAATCCGAGACTTTGTTCAGCAAAGACTCGACTTCAGACACAAGTTTGTTCCGGTACTCAGCGACGTTTTCCCGAGAAATATTGGCACGGCCGGTGTATAGAGCATCACCAGTGCTGTCATCCGCATAGCAATGAATAGTTAATTAATTTATTAATAAACAATTGCGAGTAACTATAAGTTTACGCTATAGCATCAGAGTTACAGAATCCATTACACCATCTCGTCTTTTTATATTAATATTGCCTTTAACATCAAAAATATTATTTAATGGCCTTCCACATTTTACTACTTAAGAATGCGCAGAAAGCAAATGCACGCAAATTAAAATTGTCTTTAGTACTTTAGTAAATTAATTTTTAAACTGAAACAAAGAAAGGATAACTCATTATCATTTTAAGTGCTGTAACTTATCATTTAAAGAATAATATTTTCTCCGTAGAAAAAACACAAAGTTAAAACCTTTTTATTTTATTTATTTCTGTTATTAATTATTATTTAGGGACAAAAAATATAACAACAATAATATTATATACAATTGGATGCTGTCTATAATGATCGTTTTTAAATTTGATATGTTACGAGTACGAGATATTTAATTAAAATAATTTTAGCGCATACGTTATTACGAGTATTATTCGGGGGAAATCCGATATTTTACTGAATTTCTACGTAGATATTTGCAATATGTTAAACATCCTGACCAGCTCTTGTAAGCAAAAAATCAAAGATATTATTCTATAAATTGTTTTAACAGTTTTAAAAAAAGCAAGTGTATGTCTTGGTTTTCGATATTGAAATATGTAAAATAATGTATTTTTAAAATAATTCATATAACAAAATGTTAGCTTCGGTATGAATAATTTGGTTGGTATCTGTTGTGTTTAACGGAGATTCAACCACCGCACATATATATTATTACTGGAGCAAAATAACACACGTCTGTTCAGCTTAGCGGTTTAATTCGAGAGAGAACAACATAGCACAATGATGTAAGTACTTGACACTTGCCGTAATCCGATTCTTAAAACTAACTACCCTAAAATAAATATATAAATAGTACAGTATCGAAGCTTTGAATAATATTTAATATTTTTTCCTTATTATAAGCCAGTCATCACTATCACCATCGCCACTACAGCCCTTCACAAGTCCACTGCTGAACATAGGCCTCCCCCAGGGAACGCCACAAAGCACCGTCCCGAGCCACCTGCATCCATTGACTACCTTCATGTCTTACCAGGTCGTCACTCCATCTAGTGGGGGCATGCCCCACACTTCGCTTCTACGAGACTGCCACTCGAGAACCTTTCTTCGGGACGTTTGTCTGTTCTCCGAACTATATGGCCAGCTCATTGCCACCACAGCTTACTAATCCATTGGGCAGTGTAGTACAATCCCCTCTGGTTATAAATCCTAGATGGTTAATCGAACTGATTTAGCGACACAAAAGCCTTTTCACTCTTGCCTTGAAGACATTCAACTTGTAATCGGAGGTCAGATTATTCCACTACCATACGTCGGCAGATTTTTCCCCTCCCACGCTGTACGCAATGTAGGAAACCGTTGGGTTCAAAGGATGGAAAGTCAAAAACGAAGCGATGATGTACCGCCGACCTTCTGGTAGAAAGGAAACCTTAAATTAAAAAAAAGTTCATAAAAAATTCAAACACCTAAAAATGTAACCGGTCAGTGTACTCCAAAGATAAATCCAGCAGAAAATAGCAGCCAGGAAGAACGGGCTCCTTTTAGCGGTGAAAAGACACGCTTGGGTTTTGGAGATGTTGAATCTCGCAAGATTGGTATCGCCCCATTCTGAGACTGCTTGCAGTAAGAAGAGAGGTCCGGCTTTTGTCGCCATATGATTGAACGACGACCAGCCATCGACGACGACGATGGCTGTGAACATTTTGTTTTTGAATGAACTAATGACATCATAAAAAACCAAATTTCTTATCAATTTATTATAATTTAAATTTTCTTATAAATGTAGTTTTTATTTTATTTTTTTAATTTATTAGTAGCCATTGTAGCTCAGGGGCTAACCGCTCGTCGTAAATATTATAGTACGCAAGCAACCCGGGTTTGAGCCCCGCCGGCACCAATGAAATTGTTAATTGCAGTTTTAAGTGCAGGTTTATCGCGTGCTCGGCGGTGAATTAAAACATCGCAAGAAAACTTTCCTGACCTGGCAACGTACAACGCACGCACCCTGAGGACTGACGAGAAGATCGTGGAGCTGGAAGAAGAGATAGACAAGTTGCGCTGGCATATTATAGGATTATCCGAAGTCCGAAGAGAGGGGGAGGACACGGTAATCCTCGAATCCGGCAACTTGCTCTATCACCGGGAGGGCGACCATCTGTCCCAAGGAGGTGTCGGATTTATCGTCCACAAGTCTCTCGTTAACAACGTTGTAAAGATCGGGAGTGTGTCGACGAGGGTTGCGTACCTTATACTCAGAATCACCAAACGGTATTCGCTGACGGTCATACAGGTTTACGCACCAACCTCGGCACACCCTGATCAGGAGGTGGAGGAAATGTATGAGGATATCTCTAGAGCCATGCATTCCTCCAAAACCCAATATACGGTGTTAATGGGAGACTTCAATGCAAAACTAGGCACAAGAGAGAACGGTGAGCTGAAAGTAGGGAAATTTGGAATAGGGCAACGGAACCCAAGGGGCCAGCAGCTGGCCGACTTCATGGAGAAAGAGGGACTCTTTATGATGAACTCTTTCTTCCAGAAGCGGCCCCACAGGAAGTGGACCTGGTCGAGCCCCGACGGTTCGACAAAAAATGAGATTGACTTCATTATGACGACCAGACGACAACTGTTCAGTGATGTCTCCGTGATCGCAAGGGTGAAAACTGGTAGCGATCACCGAATGGTTAGAGGCACACTGAACCTAAACGTTAAGTTGGAGAGGTCTCGTCTAATGAAGTCAACGCTCCGTCCCCCTCGTGCTCTAATCCAAAGTCCCGAAACCTTTCAGCTCGAGTTACAAAACCGTTTTCAGTGCCTAGAAGACTGCAATGAAGTGGACGATATGAATGACAAGCTCGTGGAAACTGTCCATGCGGTCGGAGCTAAGTTCTGCAAGACCCGCCGCAGAAGAACACAAAAACTCTCCGATCACACTCTTAATCTCATGGCTGTTAGACGGGAGATGAAGCTACATTCTTCAACAGACTTGACAGCATACAGGCATCTGAACAGACAGATCTCAAAATGCATGCGGCGGGACTTACGCAACTTCAATACAGCTCGTATTGAAGAAGCGATCGAGCGGAACCAAGGCTCCAAAGCCTTTGCCAGAGATCTGTCTGCCAGAAAGAGCCAACTGTCAAAGCTGAAGACAGAGTGTGGCAGCATCGTTTCCGGGACACCTGAGATTTTGAGGGAGATTGAGAGGTTCTATGGGCAGCTGTACACGTCATCGTTGGAGCCACACGCAAGTGTGAGTAACGATCCAAGAGCGAGTCTCATCCGACACTATTCCGAAGATATCCCGGACGTCAGTCTGAGCGAGATTAGAATGGCTCTCCAGCACCTTAAAAACGGTAAGGCCCCAGGCGAGGATGGAATTACAGCGGAGCTTCTGAAAGCGGGTGGAAGACCGGTACTTGAAGTCCTTCAGAAGCTCTTTAATTCCGTCCTCCATGGTGGCATTACACCGGAGGCGTGGAGCAGAAGTGCGGTGGTCTTGTTCTTCAAGAAAGGTGACAACGCTCTCTTGAAGAACTACAGACCGATTTCACTTCTGAGCCGCGTCTACGTGCTGTTTTCGAGAGTCATTACGAATCGTCTCGCGCGCAGACTTGACGACTTCCAGCCTCCCGAACAAGCCGGTTTCCGAAAGGGCTTTAGCACCATAGACCACATACATACCCTTCCGCAAGTTGTACAGAAGTCCGAAGAGTACAATTTGCCACTATGTCTGGCGTATGTGGACTATGAGAAAGCCTTTGATTCCGTCGAAATTTGGGCGGTGCTGCAGTCCCTTCAGCGGTGCCAAGTTGACTGTCGGTATATCGAAGTGTTGAAGTGCTTGTACAGTAGGGCTACGATGGCTATCCGAGTACAGAACCAGAGTACGAAACCTATCCAATTGCAGAGAGGTGTAAGACAGGGTGACGTCATATCCCCGAAACTCTTCACCGCTGCATTGGAAGACGTTTTCAAGCTTCTGGACTGGAAAGGGTACGGTATCAACATCAATGGCGAGTACATCACTCACCTTCGATTTGCCGACGATATAGTCCTTATGGCAGAATCGCTGGAGGGCCTAAGCACTATGCTCAATGACCTCAATAGTGTTTCCCAACGGATAGGTCTTAAGATGAACATGGACAAAACAAAGATTATGTTTAATGTCCATGTCACACCTATGCCGGTAGTTGTTGGGAGCACTAAGCTCGAAGTTGTTGACGAGTATGTTTACCTGGGACAAATAGTCCGACTAGGTAAGTCCAACTTCGACCGAGAGGTCAATCGACGAATTCAACTCGGCTGGGCAGCGTTCGGGATGCTACGACACATCTTCTCGTCAGACATACCTCAAAACCTTAAAACGAAATTGTACAACCAGTGCGTGTTGCCAGTGATGACTTACGGAACTGAGACGTGGTCCTTCACTGCTGGCCGTATGAGGAAGCTCAAGGTCGCTCAGCGAGCTATGGAGAGGGCTATGCTCGGAGTTTCTCTGCGTTATAAACTTAGGAATGAGGATATCCGCAGTAGAACCAGAATAACCGACATAGCCCAACGAATTAGTAAGCTGAAGTGGCAGTGGGCCGGCCATATAGCTCGAAGAACCGACAACCGATGAGGAAGAAAGGTTCTCGAGTGGCAGCCTCGTACCGGTAGGCGAAGTGTAGGGCGTCCCCCCACGAGATGGAGTGACGACCTGGTAAGACATGCAGGAAGTCGATGGATGCAGGTGGCTCAGGACCGTGCTTTGTGGCATTCTTTGGGGGAGGCCTATGTTCAGCAGTGGACTTGTGAAGGGCTGTAATGATGATGATGAAGAAAACTTTCATGTCTAAGAAAATAATAAAAAGTTTTTTTTTATACGATAAGGCTTACAAACGAGCACACAGTCCACCTGATGGTAGTGGTTGCTGTGGCCCATAGACATCTTCATGTATTCTCGTTGACGAATAAAATGCAGATGCGTTGTCACCCGTAAGGACTAAGATGAAATGCCTCGTTTCCAGTAAAACGGGTCTCCGGTTCTCTACGCTCACCATACGAAACACAGCAGCGTTAAGCAGCTATTTTACACTGGTATTCTGTGAGAGCGTGTTCCTTCCCCGGTCAAGCCGACCCATTCGTGCTACAACCATACCAGTAATACAAATATAGCATGGCTCTACCACGTAACAAAATGATATGAAACACAATACCAAAATGATACCACATAACAAAATGCTTCGAAGACATAGTATGAAGTCCATCAACACACATTGGAGCAGCGCGGTGGGCCTTACCTTGCCCTAAAATCCTCTTAAAAATGAGAGGAAGCCTGCGTCCAGAAGTGGGACATAATATAGGCTGTAACTTTACTTTTTATTTTAATGTGCAATACTTAGCCTCACTAATAAGAATTCAGTCATTTGGAACGACGACGAACGAAATTATTTAAAGCTTTGATATTGTATTGTCTTTGTATAACTCGATAAATTGCGTTCTTTGTGAATCCATAGCAACGGTCGTTATTTGTGATTTTTTTGCTTCATAAGACATTTCATAATGAATTTATAGTCATTATTTATAGTTAAATGTTTGTTCCTAATTTAAAAAAAAAGTAAAAGATCTTAGTTGATCACCTTTGAAAGGTTGCAGCCTCGTACCGGCAGGCGAAGTGTAGGGCGTACTCCCACTAAATGGAGTGACGATCTGGTAAGGCATGCAGGAAGTGAATCGATGCAAATGGCTCGGGAACGTGCTTTGTGGCATTCGTTGGGGGAGGCCTATGTTCAGCAGTGGACTTGTGAAGGGCTGTAATGATGATGATGATGATAATGATGAAGGGTACGCCCTTGACGTTATTCTCTTTCTCTTGTATTTTGCTTTCATACTAATATAATATTTTGTTTGGCAGTGTGACTTTACAGCCAGTAGAACTACCTGACGCCATAACTGTCACCTTCTTCCAGAATTTTGGCGCCACTGTCAGCTCATCTTGAACTCTTCCGACCCTATCTCTTCGGGAATGCTAAACACTAACCCTCAGCCTAACATAATAAGCACTGTCCACGATCTCAACTCCAAATTTGTCACAGAATCCCGCAACAGATGTGTGATAATTGAGTTTTCTGTCCCTATATTTTATTTCTTTCCCACTTGACTTCTAACCAAATATAACGAAACTTGCATAGAACAAGATTTTGAAAATTTTCCGGTGTTCAAAATACTTTTCGGGACTGTTTTTTTTATACTATTATAATTACAATGCAGATTTATATTGCTGCTGCAGATTTTGGGTTTTATTTTGTTTATAGAATAAGGGTGACAAACGAGCACAGCGTCCACCCGATAGTAAGTGAGTGCTGTGAACCATAGACATCTACATTTATCCTCGATTATGGATCAAAATGCAGATGCGTTGTCTTCCCTGAGAACTAAGACCTGTCTCGTTTCCAGTTCTCTACACTCATCATAGGAAATACAGTAGCATCAAGCTGCTATTTTTAAAATATTTGCAACAGATAAATTATACAATGTAATATTTATGGGAGAAATCAATAAAGGTTATTTATTATTTATTTATTTTACGCTGGTAGTCTAGCTCAGTTGGATTCGACAATTGACCTCTTGATCGAAGTTGGACTTACCTAATCGGATATTTTGTCTCAGGTTTACATACTCGTCTATAACTTCGAGCGTAGTATATCCAACAACTTCCAATATAGTCAACCTATACGTTTGAACGATAAGAGTGCTTTTTGTTTTATTCATGTTCATTTTGAGATCTAGCCGTTGGGAAACACTAGTTGCAATCTCCAATCCACCAAGCGTGGCATTTACTACCATGTCCAGTAATAGATTGTGACAAGGTGAAAATATAACGAAAGTACACTGAATTTACGAAATGTTCAAGTGAATGAAAAAAAAAGCCAAAATGCAACAGAACGTATTAATCATATTTTCACTTACCTTTTTGAGGGAATACTCAATTGAGTTTCAATTTGCAAGTAAGATGATTATTAATAATTCACAATGTCAATAGATATCTCAATTTCAAAATCCGATTAGGTTGATAGAATATTTCAATGTAATGCGGTTTTTATTCATGAAATTCTGAAATACGGCGGATAAAATTATAACAGATTTGTTTTGGCAATGTCGTGCTTCTAAAGAACTCCTATTTTTTTTGTAGATTTACCTAACAAATATTTTTATAAATAAAGTTGTATTAATATTGGTGGATTATGGTAAAGGCTATGCGATACATTCAGGCACAATTTTTACCAGCTCCATTGTTACAGCTCCATTGTAACTTTGAAATCTTTATTACTATTGTGTTAGGGCGAGACGAAAAATATTCTGAGCTGACCATACTTTTAGGACTGAAATATTATTATTTCGTTTTTTTTTATATAATATACTTGACTAACAGATCACACAGTCCATCTGATATTAATTTGATGTCATGGTCATCTTCGATTGAGAATCGAAATGCAAATGCAAGTAAAGTTTCCGGTTCTCCACACTCATCATAAGAAACACGGTTGATTAAGATGCTGTTTTTCGCTGGTAGTCCTTAACCGGTCCAGCCGACCCATTAATTCTGCAATCATATTATTAGAGAACAGTTAATATGTTCTTAACACGTATTAACTGTTCGTTATCCACAAACCCAGTGCAAAGAGTTGGTATTCTTAAGGTTTCAAAATATTTTAAATAGTTTAAATTCGCACTGGAGACTGGGCAGTAAGCAACTTTATTTTATAATATTTAAGTGACAAGTGAAACGTGGCAACTCAGTCCATAGAAACACCTGGTTGTTCTCAAGCTGACAATACGTTCCCATTTCAAAATAATAATAATAATAATGTCGCTATATGGGACGTTCATTCTACTATTATTGTATCAATAGCTGTATCAGTCAATGGGCTTATTGGTAAAAATATGGACGAATATCTGTCCAAGTTAGGTTTGGGCAAATGGCTGAAGGGATTAATTAATAAATTAGTATGTAAGACTTTAAAGGAGTGGTCGTTGGCTAGGTTGTGTCCAGTGTCCAAAAGATGTTTGGCAAAATGGGATTTATCGGGATTGCAATTCCTGTACGCGGCTAAATGCTCTTTATAACGTGTCTCGAAATTGCGACCAGTCTGAACCACGTGGTGGTGACGGGGATAGTGCACGCAATTGAGGGAGGGCGGGAGGTGCTCTTCATACTAGGTAAGACACATCATTTTATTTTATAACGCGGATATTTGCGAAGTAAATTTTTCTAAAAGCTTTTGAATGAAGGGATTAATTCAAAAATCGGCCTTATTAAATATGGCTCGAATAGTAAGAAGGTTTCCTATCTTTGGATGCCTAACTTCACCGATGGCTTAGAATTCCTCTCGTGGTGGATAATAGCGGAAATAATAATATTATTTATAAAGATTGTATTTATATTTATAATATTATAATTTTGTGACAATGTATGTAATAATAATAATGATAATAATGTTTATTTCTCCTCACAAAAATAGACAATAATAATATGACACATGACGCAAAGAGCAGGCAGCACAACATACTAACGAACGTGGATTTGTAGACAAATTACTAATAAATCGATTAGAATATGCGAACCCCAAATTGCACAGTCTAGGAAACACATTCCTAGTGCAAGGAGTATTTGCGATGATCTCATCAGTTAGCATTGTGATATTGCTTCAATTTCTGAGAAGTTCTTTTACACCACAGAGTTTTGAAAGGACTATGACGAATCAAGAGAAACTCTTTGATTCTTGCTCGCGTTAAATAAATTAACTGCTCTTCATTATTTGAAAGGTGTTAATGAATCCTTTGAAACGTCGAGGAAACTGTACCTATAACTTGCTAAACGCAAATATTAAATATTCGATATTTGGCCTTCCATATAATAAGCACGTTTGCGTTCCAAGCGATCCTAATCGTTCATTAACATATTATTCCTGCCGGCTAGTCATCGGAATTTCAATAACTTGACGTGACGAATATTGGACTCGATCGATGTCAATTTTGTGGGAGTTTACAGTGCTCTTCACTAATTAATATTTCATTAGGAACGAAGATAGCTATCGACTATTAATTGAGCCAGTCTCTGTGCCTGCTTCATTTTAATTTGAAAAATTACTGTATCTAAGCTTTCTGATAAAAATCTAATAAGAAAGCTTACATATGAGGTATTTTCTGCCGACTTCCAATAAAGAGACGGTACGCAATTCGACTGAATTTTTTTTTACGTGTGTTACCTCATAACTTTTTACTGCGTGAACTGATTTCGATGATTCTATTTTTATTTGAAAGCTGGTACTTCTCGTGTGGTCCCATATGAACTTGATCAAGGTCAGACCAATAGTTTTTGAGTTATTCTTAATAACTTAAATTGAAGTAAACTGTACAAATAGTTTAATTTTAAATTATTACATTATATGCAAACTTATTTGTTCATTATAGCTCAAAGTCCACTGCCGAACACAGGCCTTTTTCATAGATTGACTCATAGAGGGCGAATATATTGCAGCATGAACTGTTGTTGCTACACTTGAAAGGCGGATAGGTAAGTGCGAATGTGTATTTTAAGTTTTTATCAGAAAACGATTGCTGCCCATTTTCTGTTTCGTTTCCTTCTGTCGCTTTTTACGACACTTCCAAGATAATATGGATAGTGATTTCTCATATGCTTCCATTACATGAAAATATAATATTTAGTCAAATATTCAATAGATAATTTTATTAAACCCACAAGCGCCACGTAACTTCAACGACGTTTACGGAGCGAATAATACAAACGAACGCACCACCTGTTATTGGTTTACCTGCTTCAGTTTTGAAAATTTCGACCTGAAAAATAAATCTCGTGGTCGTCCGAAAACTTTGGTTGACAATGGTGAATTATAGGCGATTGTGGAAGCTGATGATACTCAATCTACGGCTGAATTAGCAGCAGCTTTCGACGTTAGCGTCAAAACAATATTGGTCCATTTGCGTCAAATTGGCAAGGTAAAAAAGCTTGACAAATGTGTTGCGCACAAACTCAAAAATCGCCAGCGCGAAGTACGCGTCGAGTAGTGCCTTGCACTGCTCAACAAACACAAACGAAGAAATTTTGAACCGCATTGTTTACCGGCGACAAAAAATAGATTCTGTTTGACAATCTCAAGCGCTCAGCAAGTTGGTTGGATTCTGGCCCAGCACCTAGACAATGCCCTAAACGAAAACTTAACCCTAGAAAAGTGATGGTTACTGTTTGGTGGTATAGGCCGGTGTGAATCATCACAGCTTCTTACTAAACGGGATGAGCATTACTGCCGATGTGTACTGTAAAGAACTTAACACTGGTAGAGAAGCTCGCACGTCTCCAACCAGCTTTGGTCAGTCGCTCATCCCCGCTGCTCCTGCACGACAACGCGCGACCTCATACTGCGTGCACAACAGACGGTCACCAAATTACAAGAGCTGGAGTTGGAAGCTCTTCGTCATCTGCCGTACTCACCAGACCTTGCGCTCACAGACTTCTGCTTCTTCCAGAATTTGGATAACTTTTTGACGGGAAAAATTCGATACCCGAGAGGCGGTACAAAATGCGTTTGAAGAATGTGTTGCTTCCCGTCCAGCTGATTTCTTCAAGAATGGCATCAATAAACTGCCAATGCGTTAGCAAATGTGATTACTTTAAGTAATAGAAATAAAAAAATATAGATAAAAAAGGAAATTTCATAGGTAAAGACCTAATATCATACAACGGCATGGGAGATTACATGACAGTAAAAAAAAAGCTGATTAAGTAATTATTGTCTGTATTTCGTTTCATGAATAGAGAATAAAATGCTCACAAAACTGTCACATAGTCTGTACGTAATCCAGTCCTTTATGTTTGGTGAATGTATAATATTTTATTGATTTTTGTAGGTATCCTATCCCATCCATATCTTCACCAATTTCGAAACTAATTTAATTATTTTAACCTAATGTATAGACTAGTTTAATGGTGGTCTCATTAAAAGTAAAACGAAAGAATTCACCCCTAAGAGAAGAACTTTTAATGTAACTATATAGACGACATTCTCGTTAATGAGACCTTGATATTATGATAATGTTTAGTCTACTTAAAATCCATCAAATAATTACACTTAATATAAAAGGAAAATTCGTGCTCAAAATTCTTCGGTTGGAGCTAAAAGCATAGTCATTCACTTTGGATATAGTGTGAATGATCAGAGCCGAATTCAGAACCTATAAAATGGGGATTTTTTTCTGTTCAGTTTTTAGAAACGTTTTTATATTTATTTTTAGTGTGAATACAACAAGGTCATAAATAATTGTGGTAATACTCAACGAATCAACCGTTCTTTTTCCAATGTTTTTTAAAGCTGACTGACTGAATAACAAATACGAATAACGTGTAATATAAATATGTTTGTAAATAAAACATACATTAAAAAAAAGATTGACTTTACTTGGCACACATAAAAAAAAGAACAGGCAAAATGAACATTAAGCGAAAATGTACAAACAGACTATAATATTAAATTTTACGTATAACAATCATCATCATCATAATTCCAGCCCTTCACAAGTCCACTGCTGAACATAGGCCTCCCCCAAGGAATGCTACAAATTATGGTCCTGAGTCACCTGCATCCATCGACTTCCTGCATGTCTTACCAGGTCGTCACTCCATCTAGTGGGGGATCGCTCTACACTTCGCCTACAGGTACGGGGCTGCCACTCGAGAACCTTTTTTCCCCATCGGTTGTCGGTTCTTCGAGCTATATGGCCGGCCCATTGCCACTTCAGCTTACTAATCCGTTGGGCTATGTCGGTTACTCTGGTTCTACTGCGAATATCCTCATTTCTAAACTTATCACGCAGAGAAACCCCGAGCATAGGCCTCTCCATAGCTCGCTAAGCGACCTCGAGTTTCCTCATATGGCCAGCAGTGAAGAACCACGTCTCAGATCCATAAGTCATTACTGACAACACGCACTGATAGTACAATCTCGTTTCCAGGTTTTGAGGTATACCTAACGAGAAGATGTCTCGTAATTTCCCGAACGCTGGCCATCCGAGTTGAATCCATGGATGAACCTCTCGGGCGAAGTTGGACTTACCTAGTCGGACTATTTGTCCCAGGTACACATAGTCGTCAACAATGTCGAGCTTAGTGCTCCCAACAAACTACTAGGTGTGACATGGACGTTAAACATGATCTTTGTTTTGTCCATGCTCATCTTAAGACCTATCCGTTGGGAGACACAATTGAGGTCATTCAGTATAGTACTTATATTCTCCAGCGGTTCTGCCATAAGGACTATCGACTATCGTCGGCAAATTGAAGGTGAGCGATGTACTCACCATTGTTGTTAATAGCTTATCCTTTCCAGTGCAGTAGCTCGAAAACGTCTTCCAATGCAGCAGTGAAGAGTTTCGGGGATAAATAAAATATAAATAAAAATATCACTACTATAAAGTATGGACAAAAATATCACTTATATAAAAAACGCATAACATAAAGTATCGCAATCAATAACGAATTTAGTTTCTGTATAATTCTTGGACTGTCCTCATTGTTTTAACTGAAAATAGATTTTTAAGTTATAAAAATATGATAAATAATATATTTTTATGTACCAACCGTGTGAATATATCAAACCAAAAAACTAAATTTATATACTTATTATTATATATATAATTTTTTCATTGATTCATTCAGTGATCTTATCTCATTATTGTTAAAAAATCTCCCGATTTTAATAAATAAAAGAATTAAAATCATTTTGAATTTCGAAAATAACAATATTTAAATCTGAATTATTGTAAAAAAGCCTTTTTAAGGTTATTACTTTAAAATCGCCAATCAGCACGTTTAATAACCACGGAGAAGAACTCATGTTAAAATTAAACGACAAACAGTTGTTGCTAGAGCGGCAATTATGACTTAATATCCTAAACTACAACTCGCATAATCTTTCTAGTATCAATGTGAACCCTGTTATGAAAGATTAACCATCGTTGATATTATGAAATGATTCATAAAAATAATTTAAACTAAGAATTATGTTAAACTGCTATTAATAAACAATACGGGCCTTAGTTCTCCAGAACTTTGGTAACCTTCTGACTTTGAATTCGAAATGCTGATTGCACATAGTCAGGTGGGCTGTTAATGAAGTACGGCTTTTTTATGTTCAACTTGCTATTCCCCGCGACTTTGCCCGCGTGTAATTTATTACAATTGGATTTCATGGGTTTTAATTTTTTCTAAAATAAAAGTAGCCTAATTTACTCCTTATAACATCAGCTATCCGCCAGTGAAAGTCCCGTCAAAATCGGTCCAACCGTTTCGAAGATTAGCCGGAACAAACAGACAGATATAAATTTTAAAATTTATGTTTTTTTGTAAGTACCGTAGATACATTCATATGCATTTAGTAAAAAGCAACACGCACTGGTTGTACAATGTTGTATATCTTGACATTACAAACAGACACTTCAATTTTATTTATTTGTTAAGATTAAATTATTTTCTTATTATCTTTAATTAAGACTTCTATTACGTTTAAGTGATATTAAACAATGTTTCAAATGTCCAGTGAAGAGGGTATTATTGTTATAACGAACTACGATGTTAAGTACGAACTTTTGCAATATGCCCTCGCCGTTGGCTGTCAATATTTCCTCTTTAATAATCCTCTTGGCCTATATCGAGATCCCAAGCAATGTCTTGTAATTAAGTTCCAAGTGAACCCGGGCTAATTGTAAGTTATTTTGTGTACAATATATCGCACCCAATATCTTGTGTTGGTGTTGCCAATTAATATTTATAAAATACTAGCTGTTCCCCGCGACTTCGTCCGCGTGTTATTTGGGGTTTTATTTATTTTGCGCGGAACCCAAATTCTTTTCTTTTTCAAAAATATAAGTAGTCTAAGTTTCTCTTAGTGACATCAGCTATCTGCCAGAATATGTATAATGCCAGATAGGCAACTGCAAAGAAATGTTTTCATCTCTGTGATATACGAAAAGAAGTTCAAAATCTCTCTTCGGTCTTCATTACATTGCGTTACGTTCTACTACCTAACTCATGTTCTTTAATTTATATACAAATAGATTAAGGATGTTATTTGAAATTTTGCGGAACATCTCACTCTAGTTAACTCAACTTGAGAATTCAAGTACGAAACTAGACGAACATTCCACTGCAATTAAACTTTTCAAATTCAAACTCTTAACAGAATCGCGTCGAACTTATGCTGTCGGCAGTAGTGGCAATAGCCAAACTAAGATTGTCGAACAAATTCATAACAAACGAACTTGGTTTAACATTTTCCATACACTTTAACGATCGTGATAGCTTAGTGTGTAAATAAACGTTACAATTCAATCTCAAAGGAATAATTGTTTTGGCATGATTTACATTTGTCTCAGCGGTTTGAGAAAACTTAAATGTTTAAGAAACAAAAATATTTTATGGACATGATGACTGCATTTGATGATAACAAGACAAGTTAACATCGCTTACCATCATGGGATAGTAGTCAAACACTGGCTTATAGCAGTAAAAAAGACCGCCAATATGTATGATTGGGACAGCACAGTGGAATCTTTCCTGCTTGAAAATCTGTCTCAGAAATCAGAGGTGACCAACTGTTGAGTGCGCTTACCACTTGTAATAGGTTAACTCTTTGCAAACATTCAAACATTACAACTAGTATCGTTAAGATACGAGTATTACACACGCATATGCACCAGCCTTAAAGCTCACGAGAATCATTACAAATAATGTCAAAATAACTCTTTAATGTTTAAATTTTTCTTAAACATTAAAGAGTTCTTGTATTGATAAATTTCACAGATCTATTTTATTTAACTTCCCATTTATCACAGTTTTCCAAAGCAAACACATTCTAGGTAATCACCTAGAAAGTTACGAGCACTATCTATTAAATGCATTACATTAAATTAATGCTAATTACAAAATTTTAAATTCCACAAACAATTAAAAAAAATCGGAAAACAAGCAAAATACATCGTCGTTAGTCAGCATCTGCTGAACGTAAGCTTAACTAATACAAATTAAAACATTTGCCGCAATGGCAAAGTTTGACGTGAAGAATGCTCATATCAGTACAAATAAAAAAGGGGTGCTTGTCACTGATCTATTTGTCATATTTCTTTTATTAAAACACAAGTGGAAAACAGTAATGAATTTATATGCTTTATATTTCCATTTGTAAACTGCCTCTACAATACAGGGGAAAATCCTAGTGTGGTGGGTAACGTTTTTTAAAAATAATAAAAAAAAATTGTATGGTCAAACGGGGGTGATGATGTCTTAATATATAGGTCTTTCTTAGGTTATCTTTTCTAATGATTCTTTTAGAGATTCAATCTGCTCCCGGGGACTATTGAAGATATGATAATGATGATGCTCTTCTGGTTCTTATCGGCCATAGTCACAACTTCCGAGAATATAGAAAATTTCACGCGCTAATAAGCAACCGACAAACTGGATACTACTTCGGGCTTACGTGACAAAATCGGTCATAGACTAGCCGGTCACAGACTAGTGTCAGAAATAATTTTATCATCTTAGACCTCAGAGGTTTGAAGTTGGCTGCAGGTGTATATGGTGTACCTACTTTTTTTAATAAGATAGGGTGATAAACGCACACAGTCCACCTCATGGTAAGTGGTTGCTATGGCCCATAGACATCGTTTGTGAATCAAAACGCTGATGCGTTGTCACCAGTGAGGACTAAGATGGAATGCCTCTTTTCCAGTAAAAAAAAAGATCTCCGGTTCTCTACACACACCATACGAAACACAGCCGTGTTAGGCTGCTATTTTACGCTGGTATTCTGTGAGAGCGTGGTCCTTCCCCGGTCGTGCTATAACTATACTACAATTACAGTTCCAACATGGCACTACCACGTAAAAAAAATTAGCATTAGATGTACTGTAAGTCCAGATATCATTTTAGTTTTATAAAAAAATAATTACAATCACAACACAGGCGGACCTGATTATAAATATTTTTGTTTTACACGAAATGTTGGTACTGCGTGTGATTCAAATCCGGCATCCGTGTCATAAGTCTTTTAATAGTATTTCATATTATCGTATTTTTTAATTTATATACGTATGTTTGAATTTTTATGTTCGTTGTTGCAGAAGAGATCTGGCTCAAAACTCTTCGGCCGTAGCAACAAGAGTAACTGTAGCACTGAAACCTTAGAACTGATGCACCATCCAATATACCGCATCTTCTACGTCTCCCACGACAGCTCCGATCTCAAGATCTTCTCTTACATTGCAAGGGATGGCGCAACGAATGTGTTCAAGTGCAACGTTTTCAAGAGCAATAAGAAGGTATGTACGAACACGACATCAAATATGGTGCCGCTAAGTCATAAATATATTAATATGAATCGAATATTGGCACATAAGAATGATCTTATGGCTTTCAATAAAGAGAACTGTAACCATCTTGTTTAAGCCAGACATAAAAACCCAGAACGACGACGCTACGTTAGCAATGTCATAGGTGCGAGACGTCTGGTTATTGCGATCGTCAAACCACCTACCAAGCGTGGAAAATATCAGAAGAAAGTCATATTCAGCCCAATCGACTATTACCCATTTTTATATCAAATAGTCATGTGTGATTTTCAATACTCATTTTATTTGCACTTACCACCATCAAATAGCTGAAGTGCCAACGAGCTGGCCATATAGCTCCAAGTATTGACAACCTACCTACTCCGGATGTCAAAAAAGTCCTTTAATTAAGTACTTGTTGTCTAAAGTTGAATACATTAGAGATATATACTATAATGCAATGTAATGCACACAAACCAAAATTAAAGTTATATTTTGTACCATATTTGCTCGCAACTAGAAATAGCCTATTTAATAATACCTACTTGAAAAACCTTATCTGTTTACATACTGTTAACATTTAAAAAAAAATCTTCAAACTCATGATCTCCGAACAATTTTATTCATTTAAGTAAATCGTGTCAAAACACTAAATTATAACTTGCAACTTTACTATATTCATTGTTTACATCCATTAAGTCATTTAAATAATAAACAAAATATTTTATTTCGAAAATCACGGATATTATATTACATAGATATCATATTAAATCAACCTACTTAAAATTTAAAATAAATAAAAAATGTAGAATATTTTTTTATCTTTTTAAATACGTTACCCCCACACTAGGATTTTCTCCTGTGTCGTGGAGGCAGTTTACAAACATAAATTGCACGAGGACAAATATCCAGACCCGGAACAATTATTTGTAGGCCATACAAATACATACTTGTTTCCGTGCGGGATTCGAACCCGCGGCCTCCCGCGCTACAACTCATTGCTAAGCCACTGCGCCACAGAGCCGTCAAAATATAATAATGTAATAAAACCCAAATAACAAAATGTTAACTATTGAAAACTTAAATAATACTGTTATAAATATAAATGCATAGAAAATATCCTGACCAACGAGACTGTCGGTTTATCAGATTAACCAGTTTCACTGTATTGACTGCCAAAAGACTAAATTGAAAAATGTATTGAAACTGAAAATCAATCAAAAGCTTATACGGTAACTGGACAGCGGTCCCCATTGTTATTTGCCTATATTGTCCAACTTTAATTGAATACAGCTTATCGAAGTGCAGAAATTGCATTGAATATTAAAATTAAAACAAACATTCTGCATTCAATTTGAACCATAATGTTATTTTCTCTCTCTCTCTCTCTCTCTCTCACACACACACACACACACACACACACACACACACACACGCACGCACGCACGCACACACACACAACATTGCATTTTAGTGTACTAGTAGGATAGCTAGTATACAGACTGAGACTACATCGTAGTGTTCACAACAATGCATGTTTCTTTCACGCTTTCGCAGTACCAGATGATTCGCACCTTTGAAGCCACCGCCGTCGCCAGTTATGGTATTTTAAGCCTGACGGAAACCATTTATAGGAGGATATAAGAGCTTTGTGGCATATTCCACAGCTGCCTCTTACGAAAGCAGAGAGATAGAAGGGGGAGATGGATTTTCTTGAGGTATTACCACACAGTAGTAGTGTAGTTGTACCACTTCTAGACCACCTGAGTCAGACGTGGTTCAACGACGTTCGTCGACGCCCGATACTAAAAAAAAAAAAAAAAAAGGTTTTGGCATGCTCTGATCACGAATCCGCGGTCCATTTTTGTGTAGAATGCACGGTTCCGGAGATGTGTAGATCACTTAGCTAATATCTAATTGATATCCGGTAAGGGCCTCCACCGTCATTAGCGTCCCATTGTTCCTATTTCTATTGTTCTATTGTTCCTTAATCACCTTCATTGCAGCGTGTGCGTCGACTATATCAGTGCTATTGTGTTATAGTTCTTTGTTTATACAACGCTAATCTGAATCATCAATAAAACACATTACATAATTTTGTTACAATTTTTATTTATAAAATACAAAATCTTATTAATTATTATCTATAAAATAGGAGCGAAACATCTCATCCACTAAAATATCGTTGTACAATGTGTTCCTTGTAAATATACTCGTAAAACTATGTATTGAACATCCTTGAAACTTATATAGTAAATACATTAAGCAATATTCGCCACAAACTGAAGTCCACTCATTCTGAATCCTATCAACATTCCAGTTCCATCTTTTACAATTCCTTTTTAAAAACTCTAGATGATATCGTACAGGTGATCGTCCATATGAATCAAAATATTGACCGACGTCATTCGTATCGATATATAAAGCTACCCAATGTGACCCTGGTTTATCATCTGTATCCAAATTACATATTATATACGTTGGTACGTGGGTATACATAGGCAGTCTATTAGCTGCATAAACATTATTTTCTAGACTGGGGTGAATCTTTTTCAGATGTTGTTGTACATCTAGTGTATCCATGATATTACTGCTATTAGTAGATTATTACAGTACCTAGCTACTCAATGAATAACATAGGAATGGTCAATTATAGTGATTTCTACATATTAAATTGCATTTTTGTGATATACAAATCGTACTTGAGTCATTGATCACCAAACAAAACACAATACGAAGAAATGTTGAGATAGGCAACGGAAATGTGAGATAAACTGATATGTTTCTAAATATTAAATTGCATTTTTGTGTTATACAAATCGTACTTGAGTCATTGATCACCAAACAAAACACAATACGAAGAAATGTTGAGATAGGCAACGGAAATGTGAGATAAACTGGTTGACGCATAAAGTAATTATCAACTCATTACGGAAATACTTTAGATTAGAATTTTTACGTACTGGTGGTATATAAGACCAACAAACGCAGTCATCGAGTTAGTGTACGGTCGTTTGGCTACAGTGGATCTATCAATAGTACATTTGTGTTACTTCAATACACCAAAGGCTATGGATGTAAGTGTTTATTCTATTGACTAAATTACTTTTTTTCTGTTATTTTCATGTGTGTGTATTATTTTATTTAAATATTGTGTATGTATATGATTAAGCCGTGGTAACTCAGATGGTTAGCGCTAGCTGTAAATTTCACAGTACGCGACCCGGGTTCGATCCCCGCCAGCACCAATTAAATTGTTAATAGCAATTTTAAGTGCTTATTACCACGTGCTTGGTGGTGAAGGAAAACATCGTGAGGAAACCTGCATGTCTGAGAAAATTTCGAAGGCATGTAAAGTTCGCCAACACACATTGAGGGAGCGCGGCGGACATTTCCTTGCTCTAAAACCCTCTCAGAAATGAGAGGAGGCCTATGTTCAGCAGTGGACTTTAATAGGCTGTAACTTTAACTTTTTTAACTTTTATGATTAAGTGTTAACAAATTGATATTAACATGATAACTGTGTTGTTGCAGAAATCATTGAGCTTCGATGAAGATACCTATAAACAGTATTACTACTCGCCACTCTCCCCTCAAGAAGAGAGTGATAACCTCGTCATTAATAATAACACATGCGATGGTGGAAAAAGAAAATCGCAATCGATTGATCATTTTTTTGAAGCTGAATCAAAAATAAAAAAGAGGAAGGGAAAACTTCAGTGAAGTGTGCACCAGTGCTTTTTTCTCCACAATCATGGAAGAGAATACGGAACTATTCAATAGCGAATTAAATCAGGAGTTGTCTAAAGTTTGTGAAGAAATGGAGAGGGGTCAACTGTTCGATTCGTCATACGATGATGAGTTGTATCATCACTGTGCGATGGTTGAAACACAGTTTAAGTATGTAAAATAAACATTCATTTCGATCATAATTTACATATTGTCTTATACAGTTTTTAATAAATTTAAACATTTTAGCAGTCAACCACTACAACTTGGAAGAGGAACGAAGCGAACGTGCAGCAAAGAATCCAAGATCATCAAAAAACCAACAACGGAAGCAGAAGCGCATACCTCTGCAGGGAACAGTATCAGTAACGATGATCAAGTGGAATGTCCAACGTGCCATATATTTATCAAGAAACGGTATTTAGCTAATCATTTTAAAAGTAATGTTCATAAAAATAATCTTTTAAATTCACATAATTCTTTATCAAACGTTAGTGTTATTGAATCTGCTTTTGGAAATAGGATTTTAACTTATAAAATCAAGAGTAGAGTAGATCGTTCGACATGGGTAAATTTTGAAACTCCTGAACTATTTTTAAATTCTATTAAAGATGATATTTTATTTTTATTACAAGAGTGTATTCATCAACACATAATTTTTAAGGTAAACTTCATATTGCATGCTGATTTTGTTCAACAAACTAAAGATATTCATGATACGTTCGATTTTCAAACGCTTAACTATATTATTTGTCAAGGAGATGACTTAAATATTTTTCTTTCATCTTTAAATGATACAATTACTACTAAAATTAGTGCTTTCGAAAAAAAAGATAGTGGATGGAGTCTAAAAAACATAAAATCTATAGACATGAATGTTAATAAATTTAACCCCCTACGCGGTACTTCATACATAGATCTTCCTCGTGACATAAAATTAAAAAAGGCTGTTATAAATGTAAAAAACAAGGATTATTTTTGTTTTAAATGGGCGTTACTCTCGGCGTTATATCCTGTAAACAAACACACCGATCGGGTATCATCGTACGTTAAACATGCAAATAAACTTAAATTTGATGGTATTTCCTTTCCGGTTAAAATTTCTGACATAGCAAAAGTAGAGAAATTAAATGATATTAGTATTAATGTTTTTGGGTTAGAATATAATAAAGAAAAACGATGTAATTCTATAGTAGGTCCATTATTTTTAACAAAGTGTCGTAAAGATAGACATATCAATTTATTATTTTTTTCCAAGGATACAAAAAATCATTATTGCTATATAAAAAATTTATCGCGGTTAGTTAGTAAACAAATTTCAAAAGACGGTCACATCATGTACATTTGTGAAGCATGTCTACTTCGTTTTCCATCTCAGGAAAGGTTAAATAACCATGAACAATACGATTGTGCTCACATTTGTACAGTATTACCAAACAGTGAAACTTTAAAAAAAAAGAATTGGTTTGGTCAACCTATTTCAAATGATAAAATTAAATTTGATAGTTATGAAAAAAAGTTAAAGATACCATTCGTAGTTTATGCTGATTTTGAAGCATTTTTAAAACCAATAGAATCATGTTCTAACGATCCTTCCAAACCTTTCACTCATAATATTCAGAAACATGAAGTACATAGTTTTGGATATTATATAAAATGTTCATATGATGATAAATTATCAAAATATGTAACATATTGCGGACCCAACTGTGCACAAGTGTTTATGGAAAGTTTATCTAACAATCTAAAAGAAATAAATAGACTTCAAAAATATCCACCACTTCCGCTAACAAATGAAGACAAAAACCAAATTTCAAATGCAACCATTTGTCATATTTGTGAAACTGAGTTGGCAAAACATTTTTATGATTTTGATTGGTACACTGGTAGTTTTATAGGTGTTGCTCATGAATCATGTTGTTCGAAGATCAGAACACCTAGTTATATACCAATATTTTTACACAACCTTAGTCACTATGATGCTCATTTTATTGTTCACGCGTTAAACTTTTGTGATGGTGAAGTCGAAGTTATCCTTCAAAATAAAGAAAAATATATATCCTTTTCCAAAAAATTAAAAGTGAATAACCACGAAATTATATTGAGATTCTTAGATTCATTTAAGTTTTTATCGTGTAAATTAGAAGAATTGGCCAAAAATCTCAGTAATGATCAATTTCAAGAATTACGTAGAAATTACCATAATGATGAAGATTTCTTTCGTTTAAAACGGAAAGGTGTTTATCCATATGAACTTATGACTAAATATGATAGTTTAAGTCTAACATCGCTCCCTGAACAAAAATGTTTTTATAGTTCACTCACAGATTCACATATTTCAAATGATGATTACAATCATGCTAAAGATGTTTGGGAACATTTTGGGTGTTGTAATATGCTAGATTATTCAAACCTATATTTAAAAACAGACGTTTTACTTTTATCCGATGTATTTGAAAACTTTAGAAAGTTATGTATTAATACATATGATTTAGACCCTGCCCATTATTACACAGAACCCGGTTTAAGTTGGGATGCAATGTTAAAATATACAAAAATAGAATTAGAACTTTTAACAGATTATGAGAAAATTGCATTTATTAGATCAGGTATCAGAGGTGGTGTATCTCAATGTAGTAATCGTTATGCTAGAGCTAATAACAAATACATGGAGGATTATGATACAGGGAAACCAAATTCATATATCACATATTTTGATGCCAACAATTTATATGGTTGGGCTATGTCTCAATATCTTCCTACTGGTGGATTCGAATGGGTAAATCCAAATACAGAATTTAATGTGTCTAAGACATCAGACTTCGGTTTTATTTTAGAAGTTGATTTGGAATATCCAGATGAACTTCATGATTTACATTCGGACTTTCCTTTATGTCCAGAAAACATTTGTGTAGGCAATATTAATGAGAATAAACTAGTCCCAAATTTAAATAATAAAGATAAATATGTAATTCATTACAGAAATTTAAAGCAGTGCATAGAAATGGGGGTTAAATTAACTAAAATTCATAGAGTTTTAAAATTTAAACAGTCTCCCTGGTTGAAGATGTACATAGATCTAAACACAAAATTAAGAACTTTAGCAAAATCAGATTTCGAAAAAGATTTTTATAAATTAATGAATAATTCAGTCTTCGGTAAGACTATGGAGAATATTGAAAAAAGGGTTAACATAAAATTAGTTACGCACTGGGAGAACCAGGGTAAAGCTTTAGGTGCTCAAGATCTAATCGCTAAACCACAATTTCATAGCCTTTCAATATTTTCGGAAAACCTAGGTGCGGTTCAGTTGCGAAAAACGAAGTTAATATATAACAAACCAATTTATTTAGGGTTTTGCATTTTAGATATTTCAAAAACATTAATGTATGATTTTCATTATAACTATGTGATTAAAAAGTTTAGTAAAATCAAATTATTGTATACAGATACGGATAGTTTAATATATCATATATTTACAAATGATTTTTACACTGATATAAAACCTGACCTTTCATCATACTTTGATACCTCAGATTATGATACAAATAATATTTTTGAATATCCAAAATTAAATAAAAAGAAATTAGGTTTTTTTAAAGATGAAAATAATGGTAAAATCATGAAAGAATTTGTGGGTTTACGATCCAAAATGTACGCTTTTAACTTAGAGAATAAGACTATAGCCAAGGCAAAAGGGGTAAATAAATGTATCACTAAAAAGATGACAATGAATAGTTATAAGTCTTCTCTATTTAATAAAAAAGTGCAATATTATAGCATGCTTAGATTTAAATCAATTAAACACACAATTTTCACACAAAAATTAAATAAGATAGGTTTATCATATAATGACACAAAGAGACATATTTTAGATAATAATATTGAAACATTAGCTTGGGGTCATTATAAACTGCGTTAAGTGTTGATAGTTTTTACTTTTATGTCTGCGTTTAAGAAAAATTGATATTGATTGTAAAATTATGATAATACTATAATATGACGTAGTTTATTACATATTTAAACATTGTTTTATTGTAAATAATTTAAGTTAATTGTTGTTTCTATTTATTTGAGGTTGAGTTAATTGTAAAATTATGATGTACTAATTGTTGTTTCTATTTATTTGAGGATGAGTTAATTGTAAAATTATGATGTACTAATTGTTGTTTCTATTTATTTGAGGTTGAGTTAATTGTAAAATTATGATGTACTAATTGTGTTAGAAATAGTATACAGATAATTCTGTTTTATATAATTTTTGGAATATATATTAATTGTTTACACCAACACTTTCATTTTTTATTTCACCCCTTTGAACTTTAGACGTGTGTTATGTTTCACTTTATCCATCCGTTCACTGCTATTGTGGCAGGACCAAGTGGGTGTGGGAAGTCAAATTTTGTAACAAATTTCATAAAATCAGTTACAGAAATATGTAATTGTGATTTTAATCAGATCACATGGTGCTTTGATGAAATGCAACCATTATATAATTTACCAAATGTTAACTATCATCAAGGAATTCCAAATCTTAATATGTTTGATGGTGAAAACCCACATCTTGTTATTATTGATGATCTAATGAGAGAGTCCGATGGAAGAATTGTGGATATATTTACAAAAGGTAGTCATCACAGGAATCTTAGTGTATTTTATCTAACACAAAATTTATTTCATCAGGGTAAAGGACAAAGAGACATATCTTTAAACTCAAGTTATATAATATATTTTAAAAACCCTCGAGATAAAACTCAAATAAGATATTTAGCAAGACAAGTATCACCAGATAACCCAAAATTCATTGAAAATGCCTACAGGGATGCAACTCTAGAGGCGCATGGATATTTAATGGTAGATTTAAAACAGAATACCAATGATTTTTGTCGTATCAAGACAAATGTCTTTCCATTTAATGGTTTCTGTACAGTCTACGTCCCCACAAAAGAGTTTAAATACACCAAGAATCAAACAATTGAAATCATTGCTAAATGATGCATCGTCGACTCACAACGTATAAACATTTGCTAACCGCTTTGCATACGCTTAAACCAAAATATCAAAGAGCATTACTTAAAACGTGTGATGAAGAAGAAATTAACTGTATTTGTGAGTGTATTCATAACGTTTTACAAGGAAAAGTACCTCTTAAAGATCAGGATAAACAAAAATTGAATAAACATAAAAACATACTCCGTAAACTAGTACGTAAGTGTAAACATAAACTAAGAAAAAATATAATTATACAAAAAGGAGGGGCTTTCTTACCAACAATATTAGGTGCAATATTGAGTGGATTAGTGAGTGGACTAGCCAGTTAACATGGAAAATGCAAAGAAAATGATACTTATCGAACCTGGATTGATTGAAAAATTAAAACAAGAAAATAAGGTTAATAGTAATTTATCTCGATTAGATATTGAAATGCAAAATATTATGAATAGTAAGACGGAAGACCGAAAGAAATGGATATTATATTTACAAACACTGCAAAGATACCTTCATTTTACCGAAGAGGATCGTCAACCACTCAAATTACCAATTTATTCTGATACATCTAATGAAGATTCAAATGAGTCAAAAATTGGTTTTAAAAATAAAGATAGAGATCTAAAAACTTCAGTTGATATTGAATCTTTGCTGGAGGAGAATCGATCCATTAAAAGTAAAGAAAATGATGAAAATCCACTTTACACACCAGCTCAAATACTCAGTTTAATACCAAAAACTTATCATAAAAAAGGGCAGTTATTATTAAACTTAGTTGAAACAAGTAAAAGTAAAATACATTGGGATAACGAAGGTACAGTCATAATTGATAGTGAAAAAATTCCTGGAAGTAATATTGTTGATTTAATAAATGATTCACTAAGACCCCTAAAAAGAAGTGATCCGGTAGGGTGGGTTAGATTTGCTGAAGCATTAAAAGATATTAAAGTACCACTTACTTATATTGGAAATCCAAGGAGATGTGAGTTTATTAACCAACTTCAAGCAAAAGATCTGAACAAACCCTCTGAGATTGAAGTTCAAGAGTTTTCTACACCGTGCAGTAGAGATAAAAAGTCTACAACTAAAATACGTAAAGGACTTGAGTGGGAAAAATGGACTCCGTACTAGAAGAAATTAACAGGATTTATTATGATCCATCTAATCCCGCTGGTTTTGGTAGTATTGATAAATTATCAAAAGCCATGAAGGGTAAAATGAATAAAAAGCAAGTAAAGGAATGGTTAAAATCACAAGAAACATACACATTACATAAACCCATTCGAAAAAAATTCCCGCGTAATAGGTACATTCTATCAAATATTAATGAACTGTGGCAAGCTGATTTAAGTGATATGCGAACTTATTCTCAATATAATGATGGTTTCAAGTATATACTTTGTATTATTGATGTATTTAGTAAATATGCTTTTGCAAGACCAATGAAAAAGAAAAACTCAGAAACAACTAAAGAATGTTTTGAAAGTATATTTACTGAAAGTAATTTAACACCTACTCACATACAATCCGATAAAGGTACAGAATTTGTTTCAAAAGATGTACAAAAATACTTTAAATCCAAAAAGGTTAATTACTATACCACTAACAATCCTGACATTAAGGCCAGTATTGTTGAACGATTTCAAAGAACACTAAAAATGAAAATGTGGCGTTATTTCACTCATAATAATACTTATAGATATATAGATGTTTTACAAGATTTAATATACTCTTATAATCACAGCTTTCACTCTAGTATTAAGATGTGCCCATGTGATGTAAATTCCAACAATATTATGACAGTTTGGACTAATCTTTATGATAGACGGTCAAAAAAACTTTCTTTAGAAAATCCTAAACCAAATTTCAATGTGGGTGATTATGTTCGAATAACTAAATATAAACATGTATTCCAAAAAGGATATGAATCAAATTGGAGTGATGAAATATTTATTATATCTTCAATAATTGATAGATCTCCATGGGTTGTTTATACAATAACAGATTTACAAAATGAACCAATAATTGGTACTTTTTATGAAAGAGAATTACAGAAAATCACTTACAACCCCACCTCACAACATAAAATAGATAAAATAATTGACACTCGTTATTCAGGTAACAGAAAAGAAGTATTAGTGAAGTGGAAAGGTTATCCAGATAAATTTAACAGTTGGATTTTAGCTTCTAGTTTAAAAGAAATATGAATAAAGAAAGTTTCTATTTAACTTTGCTCAGCAATAGTTCAATGGAATACTTTCCTGATAACAAGACCACAAATTTTTCAACGAAATTACCAAAAGCTATAAAATTAGAAGGTGAATGGTCGGTAGGAGTTGTCGAGTTTCAATATCTATGTACCATGTTTACTGTTCAAGACCATGAAAATGTTATATACATTACAAAATCTATGTTAATGCCTAATGAAGATAAACCATCCACAGTGTACTACAAAAAACATATTCCAGCTACCAACTATGATAACGTTGAGCATATTTTAAGAGTGTTAAATGGTATCGGAGAGAACTTGAAATTTCGCTATGATGAAATAACAAAATTTGTGTCTATTTCGGTATTGGATAAAAATATAACATCCGTAACATTATCACCCAAATTAAGTTTACAGCTAGGTTATGAAATAAAAATCTCCTAGAGAGAAATTTTGGAAAGTGTCCTGCTAATTTACACTTAGGGTTACCATCTCAACTATTTCTATATTGCGACATTATCGATCCTCAGATTGTGGGTGATGTTATGACTCCTTTATTAAGAGTCATTTCATTAGATCCTACAAAATACATTTATGGTGCAAATAAAATGCACGTTTTCTCTCAACCTCACTACTTACCTGTTATGCGAAGAGAGTTCGATACGTTGGAAATAGTTATAAGATCGAGTACAGGACAAAAAATACCATTCCAGTTTGGAACCGTGTGTATTAAACTACATTTCCGAAAATTATAATAATGAATTCTCTTCGTGATCATCATAAATGTCCATATGAAAATTATTATACACATCAAGCTGGATCAGGAGTTGGAGTAATTTATAAGGGTTCACCATATCAACGCGGTCATGGTATTGGGAGCTTCTTAGGGGGGTTATTCAGATCAGTTTTACCTTTACTTTCAAGTGGTGCTTGAGTGATTGGTAAGGAGGCATTAAGCGCTGGAGTAGGACTTTTATCGGATATGGTTCAAGCCCGTCCTATGGAAGCCTCAATAAAAGATCGTCTAAAGCAAGTTAGTACGAATTTAAAACGAAAGGCTGATGAGAAAATTGATCAATTTAACATGACTGGATCTGGGTATAAAACTAAAAGAAAACGATTGACATCGTTCATTCCACCATTAACTGCTAAAGTGAAAGCTGCGAAAAAACTTAGTCTAAAACCAAAAAATATCAAAGATATATTTTCAAACTAAATATGTCTTTCCTTCATAATCATTCTTGCGAGTGCGTTAAGTCAGAATTGGATTTGTTTGCACTACCGTCTACACAAACTAGCATTGAAAATGGATTGTGGATTCATTATAAACCAATTTCATCTCTTGGTGATGATGGACCTATCGAGTTTCAAGTTCCTGGGACCGGCGATGACTACATAGATTTGTCTCATACATTACTCCACATAAAGGCAAAAGTATTAAATCAAGATTCAACTAACTTGGTATCTACTACAATAGTAGCACCTGTAAATAATTGGCTGCATTCACTTTTTAGTCAACTTGATGTTTATTTAAACCAAAAAATTGTATCACCACCTAATAATACCTATGCATATCGAGCATACATGGAAACCCTTTTAAACTATGCCCCTGCTGCTAAACAATCTCATCTTACTTGTAGTCTTTGGTATGAGGATACAGCAGGAAAAATGGATTCTACAGATGGTAAAAACATAGGATTTGTTAAAAGACAGGAATTGATTAGTGAAAGTAAGGAAATAGAAATGATTGGTCATCTTCACGGTGACATTTTTAACCAAGATAAATTTTTAATTAATGGTGTTGAAATGAGTGTTAAATTGGTTCGATCAAGAGAGAGTTTTAATTTAATTGTTGGGTCAAACGATGTAAAGTTTAAAGTTTGCATTACGGACGCAACTCTTATTGTTCGACGAGCACGAATTAATCCAAGTGTATTACTCGCACATCAAAAAGTTTTAGCTTCTACCACTGCTAAATATCCTATTACTCGAGCTGAAGTAAAAGTTTTAACAATTCCTTCGGGTTTTCAAGGAAAAACTCTTGATAATATATTTTTAGGACAGGTACCGAAAAGATGTATAATTGGATTTGTGAACAATTCTGCATTTAATGGTTCCCTTACTAAAAATCCATTTAACTTTGAAAACTATGGTATTAATTCTTTCAGCTTATATATTGATGCATTTTGTGTGTATGTAACTATGTGAAACGTTATAAAATTAAATAAAACAAATTGTATGCAATATATTTTTTTTATTTCTTTATAAATCTTCTATTTAATCTAATACAAAACACTGTTCGAGTTGAAATTTTACATAAGCACACTGACTAAACCACTGAACATGCTGCTGCCAAGGATCATCATCATCTTCCCAATCTTTTAAACCACCACCACAATGGAAACACTTGGTCCCGTCTGCATGGCCAGTATAAAAGAAACCAGCTTCTGCAAGATCTTCAGGTTTCTGTCGCATAACGAGAGGCCAGTTTTCGAAACTAAGCAAACGGCTAGATTTTGAACTGAAGAATGGATATTCAGCTCTTGAGTACTGCATACTCTTCTCGTTTTCTTCTCCACTCAGTGTTGTAGTTTTGTTATTCAATGATGTGTTTTGTACACGTATGCCACACTCATCTCTTCCTTCCGCTCTTGTCTTCCTGTAATTGAAGTAAACAGAATCACATTCACTAATGATCAGCTAATGACTGTCATTGTTAAAAAAGTATTTTTTAACTTTTTCACTTTCTGCTATTGTCTTTGTTATATTGTATACGAGGGCGTTTGTGTTGTCGTAGATGCTATCCTTATTAGTCTTTACGTAATATTTAATTCTCGTGGAAGCATGTTTCCAATGATCAGTAGTTGGAATCTTGGATAGCTTCTTCATATCGTACATTTCAATTTTGATGAGATGCGTCGCTTGGTCTCCGTCGTCAGAATTAGTAGAAATGTATGATACACCATCTCTAGCGGCTCGTGCTACGGTTGATGATAACAGCTTCCTCTTTTTTATTTTTGATTCAGCTTCAAAAAAATGATCAATCGATTGCGATTTTCTTTTTCCACCATCGCATGTGTTATTATTAATGACGAGGTTATCACTCTCTTCTTGAGGGGAGAGTGGCGAGTAGTAATACTGTTTATAGGTATCTTCATCGAAGCTCAATGATTTCTGCAACAACACAGTTATCATGTTAATATCAATTTGTTAACACTTAATCATAAAAGTTAAAAAAGTTAAAGTTACAGCCTATTAAAGTCCACTGCTGAACATAGGCCTCCTCTCATTTCTGAGAGGGTTTTAGAGCAAGGAAATGTCCGCCGCGCTCCCTCAATGTGTGTTGGCGAACTTCACATGCCTTCGAAATTTTCTCAGACATGCAGGTTTCCTCACGATGTTTTCCTTCACCACCAAGCACGTGGTAATAAGCACTTAAAATTGCTATTAACAATTTAATTGGTGCTGGCGGGGATCGAACCCGGGTCGCGTACTGTGAAATTTACAGCTAGCGCTAACCATCTGAGTTACCACGGCTTAATCATATACATACACAATATTTAAATAAAATAATACACACACATGAAAATAACAGAAAAAAAGTAATTTAGTCAATAGAATAAACACTTACATCCATAGCCTTTGGTGTATTGAAGTAACACAAATGTACTATTGATAGATCCACTGTAGCCAAACGACCGTACACTAACTCGATGAGTGCGTTTGTTGGTCTTATATACCACCAGTACGTAAAAATTCTAATCTAAAGTATTTCCGTAATGAGTTGATAATTACTTTATGCGTCAACCAGTTTATCTCACATTTCCGTTGCCTATCTCAACATTTCTTCGTATTGTGTTTTGTTTGGTGATCAATGACTCAAGTACGATTTGTATAACACAAAAATGCAATTTAATATTTAGAAACATATCAGTTTATCTCGCATTTCCGTTGCCTATCTCAACATTTCTTCGTATTGTGTTTTGTTTGGTGATCAATGACTCAAGTACGATTTGTATATCACAAAAATGCAATTTAATATGTAGAAATCACTATAATTGACCATTCCTATGTTATTCATTGAGTAGCTAGGTACTGTAATAATCTACTAATAGCAGTAATATCATGGGTACACTAGATGTACAACAACATCTGAAAAAGATTCACCCCAGTCTAGAAAATAATGTTTATGCAGCTAATAGACTGCCTATGTATACCCACGTACCAACGTATATAATATGTAATTTGGATACAGATGATAAACCAGGGTCACATTGGGTAGCTTTATATATCGATACGAATGACGTCGGTCAATATTTTGATTCATATGGACGATCACCTGTACGATATCATCTAGAGTTTTTAAAAAGGAATTGTAAAAGATGGAACTGGAATGTTGATAGGATTCAGAATGAGTGGACTTCAGTTTGTGGCGAATATTGCTTAATGTATTTACTATATAAGTTTCAAGGATGTTCAATACATAGTTTTACGAGTATATTTACAAGGAACACATTGTACAACGATATTTTAGTGGATGAGATGTTTCGCTCCTATTTTATAGATAATAATTAATAAGATTTTGTATTTTATAAATAAAAATTGTAACAAAATTATGTAATGTGTTTTATTGATGATTCAGATTAGCGTTGTATAAACAAAGAATTATAATAAACAATAGCACTGATATAGTCGACGCACACGCTGCAATGAGGGTGATTAATGAACAATAGAACAATAGAAATAGGAACAATGGGACGCTAATGACGATGGAGGCCCTTACCGGATATCAATTAGATATTAGCTAATTGATCTACACATCTCCGGAACCGTGCATTCTACACAAAAATGGACCGCGGATTCGTGATCAGAGCATGCCAAAACCTTTTTTTTTTCTTTTTTTTTTTTTTTTAGGATCGGGCGTCGACGAACGTCGTTGAACCACGTCTGACTCAGGTGGTCTAGAAGTGGTACAACTACACTACTCACAGTATTGTGGTGTCCGTTACATATAGCTACAGTTACAGTAGGGAGGACCGTTGACTGTTTTTATCATTTTTATATTATATAAACTAACTGTCTCGTTGTTCTAGGAGTCCTAAATATGGTTAATGATCATGAGGTTCAGGGTTCGGGGTTCGGGCGGATATAATTTATTGAAATATCGTCCCATCGGACTATGAGAGTGAGGAAATACAAGGTACACTATGCTTGCGCACACACTTACTTGCGCTATGATCCTGTCCTGTGCGGATGACAAGTCTTAGTTCGGACTGGACGTTATTGTTATTAGATATATTATAAAAAACAGATTTTAACTAGAAATACTCAAATATTATAATACGACTTGCATGGCGCAATAAATAATATAGATTCACATTACACACACTTACATACATTCGACTAAAGAGTATGTAAATCACTGTAGATTACAATTATATACTATATAATTATAATCTACTTATATAGTACATAATTATACACTATTACAGTGCAACCTCGATATAATATAACAGAAGGTAATTAGAAAATATTTGTTATACCATGTAATTCGTTATATAAAGGTTAGATGGGACTACGATTCGTTTTAACAAAGGTAAGAAAACTTGTTTATTAATCTCAACATTCTCGTCTACAAACAAAAAACCGTAAAATCCAGTGTATAATATTTAAAAAAAAACTGGATATAACACTAAAATAAGATCATTCTGCGTCGCTGTAGAACTAATTTATTATCTATAGAAGGGAGCGATATCCGTCTAGAGTTTCAGGTAGATTTAACTAAAAACTTTTTTACATTTTAAATAAGGTAGGTATTTAGCTCAAAAAGTTAATACATTGGAAAACGTAGACTGGTAAAAATATTACACACAATATTAAAAAAGAAACTAAAACTAAAAATTATAATTATCATACAGTGGTATCGTACCAAGAACGCCGGCTGAGTTTCCACGCTGAATGGCCGGCTATACTTAGCCTTTGAGCGAGAAAAGGACCGGCCCTCTTATCACCAGCAACGATGACCAGTCGCGGATACAGTTCCTTTAGAAATTTCACCGCAAGTGGACCCCACGGACCGATAGCCTCTACAGCAAATGGCACAAATATGTAATCATCTCTCCAAGATTCATATTTGCGCTGCTTCTGATGCTGCCCCAGCTCTAAACGAGGTATCCTTAAGATTATAGGTCGCCAAAGTGTCTACGCAAGTAGCATCCCACACTAGGGCTTTACGTCTCTCCCAAGGGACCAAAGACATACCGACGGGTCTCTTGCCATCGTCTCTAAATATCCCGCAAGGCTTTAAAACCGAGGAAACATTTATAGCATTTTTTTTAAACCGTAAACTATATAGTATAAAATAAAAACTTGATTTTATACTGAATTACTGAAACATATTAATTATTACCTTTTAATATTAACTTTCGCGCTATATATTTTCTTCACCATTCGGTCTTCACTCATTCGCTCAACATGCCCAAACCACCGAAGCACGCCCTTATCAATTTTTGTGATAAGGTCATCTTTCAAACCTGCCATATTGCGAATCTCTTCGTTTCGCTTTCGGTCGGCCATGGTAATGCCGCACATTTTACGAAGAGATCGCATCTCCACTGCATTCAACTTACTTTTATGCTTCTTCTGGCATACCCAGGTTTCGCTGCCATATAACAAAGTCGGTACCAACACTGCGTTATGTATTGCAAGGCGTGCACTCTTCGCTACGCCTTGCCTTTTGACTAACGCGGTCAGGGCACCATTGACTTTGTTCCCGGCAGCGACACGCCTGTCCACATCTAAATCACATCTTCTATCCCGGCTAAAAGCACTCCCCAAGTATACAACTTCATTTACCTGTTCTAGACATTCCTGATTTACCCATGTTTCACACTTCGTTCTCTCTTCGTCCCTTTCAAATACCAGAACCTTAGTTTTATTACCATTCAAACGGAGACCTTTATTTTCACATTCCTCTTTCATACACGTGATTAATTTAATACACGTGATTAAAAGGTGTCGAGGTAGACCGAGACTAACTTTCGAAGACCATGTGAGCAAATTGCTCGAAGAGGGTAGAGTCAAGAGTACTCGGATACCTAGACGTGCATGCATGAAGAAGATAATGAATCTGAAAGAAGCGAAAGAGGTTTGTAAGGATCGTGACACTTGGCGATCTGTTCTCTCTGGCTACCCCATCAGGGATTGTGCGTGAAGATAAGTTAAGTTATATTAATTATTACCTAATGACAATTCTTTTATTCAATCGCAAATTACTTGAAGCACTAACATGCGACTATTTAGTTTTTCAATTCCCAGAGCTTTGTTGAAAGAAAAATAAAACATACTAATCTCTCGCATTTTCATCTTGTGAAGTATTCCAGGTGACAAACGCGCTAAATATAAAATAAATTCATTACTCCTCTGAGAATTGTGAGACAGATTAAAATACGAAAACTATCAATAGTACCGACGACAGACGGTGGAAGAATCATACGTATATTTAAGCATTTATTGGTCACGTGAGACATAAAATAGAGATCAAAGCAATGGCTCTATGATGTTGGTCGATCTGCAAATACTGGTTGCTTTTGTCTCACGTTTTTTATATTATGATTTTATGACACATAAGAACGGAAGCTTTGTTTGAAATTAGAACGTAAGGTTTTTCATTTCTGTGACGTGCGTGACGTTAGATACTCGTATTATGATATTATTTGAAAAGACAACTACAATTCGAAATAGTTATATTTTACTCGTATCGTCTGAGGCCGCCACATCCCGTGGGTGTCGTAGATGTAAGTTGGGATAGAGGGAAATGACACAGGAGATGAGCAGCGAAATCTTCCTGATATAGAACACTGCGGTGACAATTCGCCTGCCAAGCGTGTCAGTTATTGTAAATATCTCTATAAAGCAATGTACAGGCAGGACTAAATTCAACAGTGTTCTTTTAAAAGGATTATATTATTATTATTGCAAATAAAGACATTATTGAGACTAATTCCTCCATAATAGAAAAACAACAAGGTTTAATTACGAAGTTCACTTGGTAATCTCTCTTTATATTTACACCCTTTTATTGGATGGAATCCGACCCGAGACCCAAGCGGCTCTCTGTTTTTAATTTTTTTTAGCATTCATAATGGTTTCACGTTTTTAATGAAATTGTTATAACGCCTTTGCAAAATACACGAAAATTTGTACATAAAAATTATCTAATCTTTAATAATATAGATGCGGTGTCATTGTGTGTGGTGGGATTCTAATTTCAAATATGAAAACAGTGAAAGCGATGAATAACATGTACCTACCACTCCCAAAGGTTTTCTATTATAAATTTTTAATGCAACAAATATAATTACGTCAAACATTCTAGATTGGAAGTTTATAATTAAAAAAGCAATTTACCAGCAATTTTATCGAAACAGAAGTTTGTCTTTATTTCGAGGTATTTGCTTAACTGTTTTTAAATATTCTGAATGCCAATAAAATAAAGTAATAAAATAACATAAGTAAGTACATATTTATAGTATTACAATCATTGCAGCAACAAATAAGGATTCGTCTCAGTTTTGCTAACCACAGAACTAATAGTCTGCCGGTGCCTATTAAAATTAAAAGATGTTTTTATATTATGTATAAGATACATTTATCTATAGAACAAAAATAACATCAGTTTTTAAGAATTATATTTTATATTATTTACTTAATTACATAGAATTAAACTTTAATACGTTATCTATGATCCCTAGCACAAACTAACTAGGATTTCTGCGACTACTTAGTTCTTGCTGAAACCCAGTTTACATTAATGTACTCTGTGGCTAAAATGTAGTGATTATATTATACTATTTGATCCTAGCCAGCTTGCCCACGTCACATTTACCACGTCATCAGTCTATGGGTAGTTGACGAAAGTTGAGATAAAATAATATTAATATATTAAAAGTACAGATACAGAACCTCTCCTTAGAGAGTAATTTAGTCGTTGTACAGAACCAACTTGGATTAAAATAAATTATTGTTTTATTTTTATCAAAGTATATTTTATATATTAGTTTTCTTTAGTATTCTAAAAATAAATTATATAACGTGTTTTGAAGTAAGACTGCGACTTAATTTTTTTGAGTATATGGGAGGCAATTATTGTTTTACCTATCGTCAACGTCACTTTAAGTGGTTTAACTTCAACCAACTGTACATATCTAGTAGTGAACTATTGTTTGTTTATCGGCTCGGTCTAAATCTGTCAGCGTAAACGCGCCTCCACTCGCCTGTCAAACCGTTCGTTTCGTCTATAATTGACGTGAGAGACTCCCGTTTGTAGACATTATAAATCTTCTATTTCTCTTCCCACTTGACTTTTATAATCAATTACGACTGCAATCACTCGTTCCCGAACGTCGTAAATGCTCGGAGGAAAACTGGGATGTTCGCGTCCAGTCGTTTGTGGCGGCATATTAATTACACCAATTGATTTCTCCGTATTTTATGTGGCCCGAATTACGATTATTGTTTCTTTATACGATTTCAACCACGAAACAGTTACCTTAATATCCCCGTTTGGACGTCCGCAATTCTGACTTTCTTAAATAGGGTATTTTTATAGAGATTACTTCGCATTGGAACTTAAAACTGAATCTTTATTCGATAAATATAATTTCATTAATGGAAGCAATCCTGGGAAATTCTGTGATAAGAGAAAAGTGTAGTTTGCAAGATGATGCTGTGACCAGGATTAAGAAAGGAATGCTTCGGTGGTTTGGTCAAGGAATGAACGAGGAAAGATCGACAAAGAAAATCTATGTTGCAGAACTGAACGGCAGAGTAGGGAAGGCACGCCCTAGACGAAAGTTTATCGATCAAATTCGCGATATATTGAAGATGGGACACATTAAGAGTACCTTTAACCAATGTATATGGATGTAAAGCAGGAGAGAGAGGTGTGTCAGGATCGTGCCAAATGGAAGTCGGTAGTCTCTGCCTACCCCCTCTGGGTGACAAGCGTGAGAGTTTATGTTCTTTATGTTATGAAAACAAATAGATATAATCTTATCGCCTAAACATAATAATGTCCTTCAGACTTTTCAAGTGAGACTTTCACACGTGGTAGATCCACCCTGCTGCTATATTATTGGTTGATGCACGAATGGGTCGGCTCAACCGGGGAAGGACCGCGCTCTAACAGAATACCAGTAAAAAAATCAGCTTAATATTGCTGTGTTTCGTATTGTTAGTCTACCAGAGAACCCTTTTTCTGGTAATGAGGCTAACTAGGCATCTACATTTTGATTCTTAATAGTAGACAGATGTAGATGCAAATGGGCCACAGCATCTACTTACCATCAGGTGGACACTGTGTTCGGTTCTTACGCTTATAAAAAGGCTATTAATCTGTGCAGGACAGTATTATAGTGCACGAGTGCACATCCTATTCCCTCGCGCAAGCACAGGTGCACTTCCTAGAGAGAGAGAGAGAGAGAGAGAGAGAGAGAGAGAGAGAGAGAGAGAGAGAGAGAGAGAGAGATAGCAGGCATAGAACCAACGCCCTTACGTGTTTTATGTGGTTTGAAACACTCCTCAACCTTCTGACACTTTTACACTTTTCCTGGCACTTGCTCGGGATTCGGAACCTGGGAGCTCATGATCAACAGTCACACTTTCACTAGATCAACGAGTTCAGCAGTCCAAACATATTAAATACATGAATATAAAACACATAGGTACTTTATAGAAAAGGTGTAAAAAGTACCTATAAGTAACTAACTGTAACTAATACAATATTAAGTTAAAAGCCAAGATTAAGCTCGAACCGTCATAAAAAAAATTTAAATCTCTTATTGATAGTCTAGAAGACTCTTTCCCAAGAAAGAAATTGCTGAGTCGTGAAGCTACAGTCTTTGTGGTATTTTACATTTTAGTGCACTCATATTTTTTTTTATAGGAGAGGGGGCAAACGACCATGCGGCTCACCTGATGGTAAGTGACTACCGCCGCCCATAAACAACCGCAACACCAGAGGAATTGCAGATGTGTTGCCGGCCTTTTAAAAAGGAGTAGGCTCTTTTCTTGAAGGTCCCTAAGTCGTATCGGTCCGGAAAAATCGCTGGTGGTAAACTATTCCACAAGGAAGTTGTGCGAGGAAGAAAACATCTTCTAAATCGCACAGTGGTGGACCCTCAATCACCCAGATGGTGCGGGTGGTATCGGGAGTTATGTCGCGATGTGCGTTCGTGAAATTTGGCGGCTGGGATTAATCCGAACAATTCCTCAGAGCACTCCCCGTGGTAAATGCGAAAGAAAATGCAAAGAGATGCAACATCTCTTCGCCAATGAATATATAATATATTCCGCGAGACTGCTTTTTTGAAACAAACTCTGGTTTATGCCTGAAACTAATTATAAACAACATTATATTTGAAAAACAACGTTGCTGTCCTTTAGTTAAGGACAACAGGCCTATTTGATTTAACGCAAATACTTTTGTAATTTATTGTTAATTTTTTATTGGAATGTCAAAAAAGTTTTCTATCTTTCTTTACTTTCGATTTAGAAAGAAGATAGATAGATGAGAAGATATTTTGATATTTGATATTCAAGAGGACAAAATTAATTTGCTAAGATCCGCCTGCAAAATAAAGGGCAAATATTAGTGTGGTGGGGCAAAGCGCCACAATTCCACGTACAGCTACCACCACTTTTCAAGCATACACCCGACATTATTCAATGCTATAAAGGTAAGAAAAATCGCCCATTACTCAAAAAGTTGGTCAGATTATAGTACAGGGCCATTATTATTAAGTTCCGCTCTGATTCCTCCATCATGATTTTTTAAGTGTTAGAGCCAAGCTGCAGCTATCTTATGGTTGTAGCACGAATGGGTCAGCTCGACCGGGGAAGTACCATTCTCTCACAGAGTACCAACGTAAAATAGCAGCTCAATGCTGCTATGCTTCGTATGGTAAGTGTGGGGAACCGGAGACCGTTTTTACTGGATACGAGACATTCTATCTTAGGCCTCAAGGGTGACTACAGATCTGCATTTTGATTCTTAATCTAGCCCCCGGGCTACAGGGGCCCCGAACGTATGTTGGTTTGAATTGTTTGGCTAGCTTAGTTCCTAGGAGTATTAATTGTAAGTAATAACTTATAATCGACGGCTCCGTGGCGCAGTGCCTTAGCAATCAGTTGTTGCGCTGGGGGCCGCGGGTTCGAATCCCGCACGGAACAAGTATTTGTATGGCCTACAAATAATTGTTCCGGGTCTGGATGTTTGTCCTTGTGCAATTTATGTTTGTAAACTGCCTCCACGACACAGGAGAAAATCCTAGTGTGGGGGTAACGTTTATTAAAATAAAAAAAGATAAAAAAAATCAATTTATAATTATTTTAATTAAATGCGAGAGTTTTTGTTCCTTTTGTGAAAAATCTTTACCCTTCATTTGGGCCCCCCGACAAATTTTGATACAGGGCCCCTCTAAGGCACACTACTCCACTGGTTACGTCATGGTGTCTTGTTAGTATTATTTTAAAATAAAATAAATAAATCTGATATTACAATTTAAATTTGATATAATGTCGAAGTTTGCATTTGTTTGCTAAAATATGTGTCGAAAGCAGAGATCTGTACAGCAACAATACAGCGTGATAAACATCTTTTAACGTTTCGGTGAAAATATTACTGATGCAAGCAACATAGTTTGATTTGAATTAATCGAAAGAGATATTCGACTTCAGCGCCAATAATTCACTGATACGTAACTCTGTTGATTACTGTTACATAACTGTTACTGGAATCAAGCTCTTTAATTAAGCCTGTGGGGGTTCAAAGTTTCATGGCGGAGTTTGGTTCAAACTTTTCTATATACATTTTGAATATATGTTTAATCTCCTAAACAAATTGCCATTTTCCTTTACGGTAAATATTAGATTAGTTTATGATGTGAAATCCCACTTTATAGTATTTAATAGAAAATTTTAAAGCTTTATTTGTCCGTCAATTTAAAAAAGGGCTTAATTTTACTGGTATTTTCTATGTAATAACTAATTAGAAATAAACTCTTTTTCTGTCTGACATTCAACTTGGCAGGTACCTCTTATATTTTTTATCATCAAGCAATAGTGGATACTGTTGTCATGCTGTTTGAAGAATATAATTGCGCGTACGTCATGAGGCATTTCATCTTTGTCACCAGGGCTAGCGACGAATTTATGGCCTTTTTCAACCGATTTCATCAAAAGGAGGACGTTCTCAATTTGACTACATTTTTATGTGATTTTGATTATTCTTTTTTGTCATGTGGTCCCATATAAATTTTATTAAGATCTGACCAGTAGTTTTGAGTTATCCTTAATAATGCATATTTAATTGACCTCGGCCACATTGATGATGTTCTCATTTTATTTATATTGAAGTCGGTTGTACAAAATTTTTAAAATTACCACTTGTACCTTAGTTGAAAGTAATAATAAGCCAATAGACACTCAATAGACACAGCCAACAGACGTGTACTATTTAGTTCATATGCGTGTGTGATATTATGATAATAATTGTAATAGTTTCAATATTTTTCTCATATACGATAATAGTTTAAATACTTCTTAATTTTTTATTTTTAACTAGTATACAGCCCAGAAAAATACATTTCTCCCAAAATAAACATAAAAAGTTAAAAGTGATCAATTTCGATTCAATGGCACTGGACAGAATTTTTGTCATTACCACGGTCACGGTGACAGCCAAGATTCCATGACTTGGTTTGAGTATTTGGCAACAGATTCGACTACACGTTGTAAACATAAAAAATACGTCATTATTTGCTGGATACGTTTTTAATGATCTTGGAGTATTGTATATTTTAATACTTCACTCTCACACAATAAAATTAAGCTTAAAATATAAATCAAGATAAAAGATTTTCGAGAATAAAATTCTCAATTAGCCTTTATGATTTTGAGAAACGCTATTAAACTTTAATTAATACTTACGTTATTTATAAAACTTTTTTTAAAAGTATAAATTAAGCGACATTTTACATACCTACTGTCTACCTATGTCCTAACGTCTAGTCATTTATCCCGGTTATGCCAATGAATCAATAAATTTATTAAAACGTAACAAATAAATAACAGGTCAAGAAACTGTTAGACAGAGAGCTGTATTATTTTTTTAATTCTGTCTATAATTATAATAGTAAATTATATATATATATATATATATATATATATATATATATATATATATATATATATATATATATATATATATTATCTGGTCATGTCGTTGTCGTAGTGCATAACGGTAACTATACTTAACCATAACCTTGAGTAATATGTGCGGTTACCTGTTAACGAAGCATTGCTTCCAGTGTATCTGAACCGTGTCAACTGGCATAGAACTGCATCTGTGATGTGTGGTGCCGACGTAATACAGACAGAACCGCTGAGAATACGCGAATGTGTTTATTTGTGGTGCTTGTAGCGACGCGCGACGCACGCGCCGACCATGCCGCCGCCACTTCAGTTGTTTCGTGGGAAGCCGCGCGGAAGAGCGCGTTTCACACACAGCGTTTGTAAACGCAACTCGAAAAGACCCGCCGGTAAAAAATTCACATGTTCCTGAAAAAAGTTATAAATCGCTCGCAATGTCAAATCAAAAAGATCACGATGCCAAACATGGAAGGAACGATAATCTATTGAAGAACTTGCCGACAGAGGTTTTGCTAAAAGCCCGAAGCACTCTTGTGTCTCTTGGTGGTGTTTTAAAACCAAGGCACGAGCAGCAGCAGCAATCTAAGACTTCGAAACCTGAATCGAAAAACAAGAAGAGTCATGATAGATTAAAAAGCTCTCGTTCGGAGCCAGAATTCAGCGAAATTCGCTCGAGCAAACACAGAAGTCGCGTCGATGATGTTGTACCGCGAGGATATAGGACTGGACCCAGACCGCGACCACTCTCAATGGGTGCTGCGAAACGGTACAATGATGACATAAGTTTTCACGGTGCAAGTTTTGCAAGGGAAGTGTCTCCGCTAAGACGACAATTTGATTCGTTAGATGAAGTGTGCGTGCAGTCTCGACTTGTAATACCTGTCAATGAGAGACTCCAAAACTTGGACATCCATATGCAGGATATTAACGAAAGACCTAGAAAGAAGCTATCCTTTCGCGAGCCTGAAATCGTAAGCAACGGAAGTGGAACACTAGGACGATCTAATAAACTGATGGGTGTTAACAGCCTTACTCGTCGACCTAATAAAATATCTCTCCGTTCCGATATCCATTCCAGCTTAGATGGTCTGGACTCAGATCTAGAGGTAAGTTTGTATATTGATACAAAATATTTTAATGGTAAAGTTGTTTTTAAATAAGGTGATATTTCTTCTTGATAATATCTCAAATCACTCTTCATGTTTTTCAGAAAAAGTTATTTATTTACATATTTAGAGTAATCATGTAGACACAAATACATTTTCAAAGTATTGTGTGTCGTAACTCAGCGTGATAGCAATATATATGATATTATTTAGTAATATAATTTGTTCTCAAAATTATCAAAGATAAAAATTTGTTATCAATGTATTAAAAATGTTTCAGAATATTGTTCTCTCTACTCTCTACCTCTAAACTTTGACGTTTGCTCGGGCATTGTTTATTACATTTGAGTTAATCGCTAGAAAACTATAAAATGTGGATGACATGTTCAAAAGATATTAAAATTGTGTAATAACAATACAGTACAAGTGCCCCAATTATGTAGTTCAAGTATCGAGTATTCGGCTCATACACAAATACGTTAAATACATTTAATCTTTGGACTGCTTTTTTTTTAATTTTCACATTTAACACACCCTACAAAGGGTTCATTTAATATCTCTATTGGTTGTAAAATATATCCGAACGTGTTTATATTTTACAAATTTACATTAATTTAAAACTTCATTCAATCTAAGTTTTGGTCGGAGTTGCCTTGAAAGTGTAACGAAAAACAAAGGAATATTTACTACAGTTTTATTGACAAAATTTTGTTAATTTTCAATGTTTTTGTTTTATAAAATAAGGGTGACAAACAAGCACACAGTCCACCTGATGGTAAGTGGTTGCAGTGGCCCATAGATATCTACATCTAACATCATTTGCGAATTAAAATGCAGATGCGTTGTCAACCGTGAGGACCAAGATATAATGCCTCTGTTCCAGTAAAAAGGGTCTCCGACTGTCTACACTCACAGCAGCATTAAGCTGCTATTTTACGCTATTATTCTGTGAGAGCGTGGTCTTTCCCCGGTCGAGCCGACCCATTCGTGCTACAACTATACTATTAATATAACTACAGCATCGTTTCATCTCACTAGCATTCGTTACTTTAATATAATTTTCGTATTAAATACGTATTTCTAATCGGACTGCCGCAGACTCATGGTTCTGAATAAATTGGCGCCTCCGGTGACAATTCTGTGTATTATTTCGTAGAGCCGTGGTCTTCCGTCAAGGGCGACATTTCCGTCGGCGATTTCATTATTATTTAGAAAACTTCAAGCGGTAGCGATTGCGCGGGATATTTTAGAACTGTTGCCGCCAACGTGTGAATTACGCACTTGAATGGGTGCTGGAACAGTCTCGCTATCATTGACTCTCTCGGTGCGGTCGGTTTACGTTCTGAATCAACACACAAGTGCTAATGGAGTGAAATAAAGCATTCAATTTAGATATTACTAATCTATTTTGTAAGGTGTGCAAGTGCTTCATTAGTTTTGTGGTATAAAGAAATATTCCTTATTAATGTTTCAATTTGTATGGTTTGAATTTAGGGTTGCCAACCCGCCTGTCAAGTGTGGCAACTGTGGTAAAATCTGCGGTAAAATGAAAACCAGTGGTAAAGTAAAGCATGGCTTTCAATGAGAATTACATGTGATCTATATATCTATTGAATAACAATGACTCTATTCTATTCTATTCTGTAATGGATGAATGGATAGAATGTAGAATGCCACTCATACACACCACAAAACCCTAACCACCATATTAGAAAATTATCAGAGGAGTTGATAAGGTTATATCAATATAAATATATTATAGAATACAAAATACATTTATGGTCCAAACAACAATATTACACAAACTAACTTTCAGTTTTCCACACCATTCGGATGAGCGATTCTGCAAGCAAAAATTTGTAGTATTATAATTACGGCTTCGATAAATTAATGTGTTATGATTAAAGTATGGGAAATATAAATAAAAGCAACGCAATCTTGGTTGTTTCTTAAAAACAATACAGTTCAATTACTGAAAGCTGTTAAAATTTTTTAAGTATTTTATCGCTATTTCTTTGTTTTAGATCACGCTAGTCTCACGTTACAGATTTAAACGATATATACCTATATGTAGAAGTGAACGGCAGAGTCGGGAAAGGACGCCTTAGGCGAAAGTTTATCGGCCAAATTGGCGATATATTGAAAATGGGCCAAATTAAAGGTATGATTCCGAACTCGGCAGCACGCAGCAGTGCTGCCGCTACACTACTGGTCCCCTTATATTCTCTACTAGCTGTGCCCCTCGGTTTCAACCGCGTCATCACGTGTCCGAGGTGCGCGACATGACCTAGTTCAAGCATTTTATAACGGCTAGGGTTTAAGCGTCGTTCGCGCGCCCAGCCAAGTATTGAATTATTTTAATTTTACATTATGTCTTAAACTATGCGTCAAATGACATGGTATAAAGAACAAAGTTTATCTTCATAAAATTGTCTTGATGATGAAGTAACTTTCGTTCGTAAGGATAAATAGGCCATGCCTAATAATAACGCTCATAAATTACTTTTAAATTTTCAATATTTTTTGTCACAACATACGAAATTATGGCTTATGTATAAGAAATAGACATATGGTATCGCGGACATTTTTTTAGACGGAGTAAAGGTCTATATTTTTCCAGAACATTGTATTTACATATCCCTAACGATAACACCAGCGTACGCGGATAAATCATTTCGGGAGTGCTTTTTCTTCTGACTTGCTTAACAAATATACACATTTAAGGCTAAATGAGTAATATAGCTTAATGCTAGATAGCCTATACTATTCCACATGAATCTAGCTATAATATACAAAAAGAATTTTTCAAATAGGACTTTAGTTCCAGAGATTAGCGCGTTAAAACAAACATAAAACTCTTCCGCTTTATTATATTAGTATAGATAGGTTAATATGAGATTACATTCCGAGCGCGGCAGCAATGCCGTCGCGACAGACCAGTAGTGACATTTCCGCCGCAGCGATATTGTCTATATTATGTGAATGTTGTTGTAATGCTGAGTAAATTAATAATTTTCTCTGTATAATACTTTAATATATTAGTATAGATTAGTATAGATAGGTTAATATGAGATTACATTCCGAGCGCGGCAGCAATGCCGTCGCGACAGACCAGTAGTGACATGTCCGCCGCAGCGATATTGTCTATATTATGTGAATGTTGTTGTAATGCTGAGTAAATTAATAATTTTCTCTTTATTAATATAGGCCTCATTTTAATTTTATAAACTTCATCACTGCTGCTACTCCAAAAGTTTGTGATATGTTTTAGTTTTGGTAATCTCTAATTTAGTGTTGAAGTTAGTAACTTATAGTTATAAAGTGTATTTACATCGTAAAAAGCCTATAAAGTGCGTGAATCCAGCACCGAAGGGTTCTGCAATAATAATATATTAAAACTTGCTAACGTAGATATATTGTATAAAAATTTATTTATTTTATTGTATTCATAGTAAAATTAAAGACTACTAACTGTGTCACTAAGTGTAGTTTTTGATTAATTTTCCTGTGTGAATCTAATGGAATATATCTATTTTACTATTCATACTAATACTTTAATATGTAGGTACATGTAAAAGTTTCTGAAGGTATTCAATCAGGGAGTAAGACAGTAAATTAATGGTTAGCTGTGGAAGTCGAAAAAGCGTTCGGTTAATGTGAAATAAGGAATCTAAATAAAATATCTCTTAAATTTTTCACTTGACATTTACGCACCACCAGCCTTTAACCATCCGGGCACACAATACTTTGTATCCGGCGTCACATTTCAATAAAACAGTCTTACCTCACTGACTGTAAGTCAATTTCACGCATATAGACCAGATTCTGACTGACTTTATGAGAAAACCTTGTAACTCGGAAACAAAGAAAAAGGGTATCATTATTAAATGTTACGTAATTTACAATTACAAGTAATAGGATATTAAAATTAATGCTATTCACTGAACCAATATCTGTAGAAATGTTTTTGTGTGTACATAAAGATTAGGTCTTTACCTATGAAATCGCCATTTTTTATGAAATAAGACTTAGGTAACGTATTTTTTTAAATATTTTTTATTTATATTTATCAAAGTAATCACCCGTGCAATCGATGCATCTTTGCTGAAGAAGTTCGGGCTTCTCCATCATTGCGAACAGTTCTTCACAGTACACATCTACAGTAATGCTCATCCGTTCGGTAAGAAGCTGTGATGAAACATACCGAAGGTAGACCACTGAACAGTGAACATTTGACCCCTTTCCTGGAAGTAAGTTTTCGTTTAGGGCATTGTTGCATTGTTGTTCAGCACCTAAGAACCAGGATCCAATCAACTTGCTGAGCGCTTTCAATTGTCAAACAAGAGTCCATTTTTCGTCACAGGTAATGCGGCAATGTGGTTCAAAATTTCTTCGTTTATGTGCTTGTGCCTGCGTTTAAGGCACGCGTCTCGGCGCGTACTCTGCGCTGGCGATCATTGAGTTCGTGGGGCACAGATTTGTCAAGGTTTTTTACCTTGCCAATTTGACGCAAATGGATCTATACTATTTTAATGCGAACGTCGAAAGCTGCTGCTAATTCAGTCATAGATGGAGTATCATACCACCTTCCACAATCGCCTTACCACCCACCGACTACGGGGTTAATTTTTCAGGTCGAAAATGGAATTCGGCAAACCTATAACAGGTGGTGCGTTCGTTTGTAGTATTTTTTGCTTCTTAAACTTCATATATATTGCGTGCCGCTTGTGCCACGTTGCTGCCACGACGGTACTCATTTTTCATAACTACTCGAATTTATAACGGATCCATGATGACGAAAAAGATTCAAATGCGATGAAAACATAACGCTAATCAATAAACAAATGCCTAATTTTGTTAAAGAATTCCATCATATTTGAATTCTTTGCCAAACAAAATTTTTTTTTATTTGTAATGGCCAGTACTACAGAACGTTAACTCTGTAACGAGTACATAATAAAACATATTTAAATAAATAAACGCAAATATTTTGCTAGCTAGAAATTAAAAACTTTTATCGCCGGATTTACACGTGGTAGGGGAAGAAGCACGCTCTCACATAATACCAGTGTAATATTGCAGCTTAATGCTGATGTGTCTCGTATGATGTGTGTAGAGAACCGGAAATGTTTTTTACTATTCGAATATAGATGTAGATGTCTAAGGGCCACAGCATCCACTTACTATCAAATGGGCTGAATACTCTTTTATCATCCTTACCAGAGATTAATAAATAGGTCACTAAACCCTTACTCTATGAAAAAATATGAAATTCAAAACTTCATGGACCACTGACGTTCAGACAGACTACAGACGTTAGAGCGGTATTTCCGTAATGTTGATGAAACTTCAAACCTGTCGCATTTTATCGCAAGTTAATACTCGTACTACACTACTATTTGCCCGAACACCAAATGCGGGACGTAATGTATTTATCAGCCTATATATGTGTGGATCCACAAAGGAACAAACAAACATACATACATACATATGTATGTATGTTCGTTTGTTACTTTGTGGTGCTCTAGAAACCAATTTTCATTTTGAATAACCATTTAGGATCTATAACGATTTAAGGTAGATTAGCAACCATTCTAGCTCAAATTTTTATAACGCTGTGATAAAGTTCTTATTCAGGGCTATTTTGCAATAACCGGCCAAATTTTCAGGAAGGTTCAGAATAAGAAATATAGGCAAATGGTGACGAAAAATTAATTTAAAAAAATCTTATACATCCTGTCCTTTTTATCTTTTAAATTCAAAATACGTGGTAATGCAATTGATTTTACTGCGCACGCACACATTCGTAAGGTTTGATTGGTAGGCAAAAACGTTATTGCCCATTAATCACATTCAATTTTGGGTAATTTCTAATAAAATTAGAGGCCTTATTTAATCTTATTTTAAAAAACTGCAATAACTGTATAAAAATATTTATATATTTGAAATTAAGTTCAAAATTTGGCTACTCTTTGAGAAGTAACCATACATAATTGTATAATGGGTATTATTTGTATTTTTTACGCAGTCGGGTTTTTAAAATACTATTACCCTTGCTTGTTTGGTTAGTTGTGTTACTTGGTTACGCAGTAAACTATACCTAATATGATTTGTTGAGCAAAAATTATCTAAAATAATTGATCTAAAATAATTCAAACTATATACACAGATATTTACATGGTCATATATGCGCATAAGACTTTTTTGTCGTATTCATTTGTAAACTTTATTCACGTCTGGGAATTGTTTATAACCGCTAAATTTGTCTGGCGATTTGCAGGTATTATTAAAAATTACTCAATAAACACGTGATTGAAATTCGAGATTGCCAAAAGTATATTCTGTAAAAAAAATATTTATGGAGAGGTTTGGAAATACTTTATAACCGACAAAAACGTCTGGGATTATTATTTTGGAATTATATAAAAACTAAATTAAAAGATAAAAAAGAAATCAAGTTGCCAGAAAAACATTTTTTTGGAAAAATTTTTTGCAAATGTTATATGCTGCGCAGTAACGCAGTAACGAAATAACCGCAAAAGCTCTGCCAGACTCGCGGGACTGGATTCACTTATTCTGTAAGGCAACCGATTCTAGTCACTTAAAAACTGTACTTTTAGTTTTATGGTTACGAAATTAAACAGCTTGTAACTTATTTCGCATAAAAACATTTAAACATGTTTAGTGTCCCATCGTAGTATATATTTAAGTACAGTTTACCGTATTTTGATATTTATCATTAAGAAATTGTCGCTATTCTAATCGTTGTTGCTTTTTCGACCTATTATAAAAAGTGGAGTGTTGCCGAACGTAGGCTTCCTGATCGAATTTAATATTTTAAGCCTACGGATACGATGATCCGCATTGTAATCTCTTTAATTTTTCTTAATAAATTTATAGCTCCCACGTGCTATCTTCGTTAATGTACTTGTAATTTATACAAATAAATAAAATTGAAGTTTCTGTTTGTAATGTCAAAATTCCAGCTGTTTACTAAATGCATATGAAGGTATATACGGTACTAATAACAAAAATACAATTTTTAAAGTTTTTGTCTGTCTGGCTGTCCACCTGTCTTTCTGTTTGTTTCGGCTAATCTCCGAAACGGCTGGACCGATTTTGACGGGATTTTCACTGGCATATAGCTGATGTCACAAGGAGTAACGTAGGCTACTTTTATTTTAGAAAAATTATTAGGGTTCCACGCAAAAAAATGAAAATCCCAAACAACACGCGGGCGAAGTTGCGGGGAACAGCTAGTAATTTAATATTTGCACACATTAATCACATTAACAGCATTTATTTTAATTTAAGCGTTCACAAGGATGTGTCAACGGGCCATAGACTGATAAGGTCAGAATAGACACCGTCGCACTGGTCTCAGTCTGTAACACTTGCATTTATTGTTTATCGATGGACAAAAAGTTTGTTTTTTATCATATTAAAATCCGCCAATTGATGTATAGGCCAATTTCATCATCATCATTACAGCCCTTCACAAGTCCACTGCTGAACATAGGCCTCCCCCAAAGAATGCCACAAAGCACGGTCCTGAGCCACCTGCATCCATCGACTTCCTGCATATCTTACCAGGTCGTCACACCATCTAGTGGGGGGACGCCCTACACTTCGCCTGCCGGTACGAGGCTGCCACTCGAGAACCTTTCTTCCCCATCGGTTGTCGGTTCTTCGAGCTATATGGGCGGCCCATTGCCACTTCAGCTTACTAATCCGTTGGGCTATGTCGGTTACTCTGGTTCTACTGCGGATATCCTCATTTCATTTATCACGCAGAGAAACTCCGAGCATAGCCCTCTCCATAGCTCGCTGAGCGACCTTGAGCTTCCTCATACGGCCAGCAGTGAAGGACCACGTCTCAGTTCCGTATGTCATCACTGGCAACACGCACTGGGTGTACTCGTTTTCAAGTTTTGAGGTATACCTGACGAGAAGATGTGCCGTAATTTCCCGAACGCTGCCCAACCGAGTTGAATCCGTCGATTGACCTCTCGGTCGAATTTGGACTTACCTAGTCGGACTATTTGTCCCAGGTAAACATACTCGTCAACAACTTCGAGCTTAGTGTTCCCAACAACTACCGGCATAGGTGTGACATGGACATTAAACATAATCTTTGTTTTGTCCATGTTCATCTTAAGACCTATCCGTTGGGAAACACTATTGAGGTCATTGAGCATAGTGCTTAGGTCCTCCAGCGATTCTGCCATAAGGACTATATCGTCGGCAAATCGAAGGTGAGTGATGTACTCGCCATTGATGTTGATACCGTATCCTTTCCAGTCCAGAAGCTTGAAAACATCTTCCAATGCAGCGGTAAAGAGTTTCGGGGATATGACGTCACTCTGTCTTACACCTCTCTGCAATTGGATAGGTATCTTACTCTGGTTCTGTACTCGGATAGCCATCGTAGCCCTACTGTACAAGCACTTCAACACTTCGATATACCGACAGTCAACTTGGCATCGCTGAAAAGACTGCAGCACCGCCCAAATTTCGACGGAATCAAAGGCTTTCTCATAGTCCACATACGCCAGACATAGTGGCAAATTGTACTCTTCGGACTTCTGTACATTATGCCGAAGGGTATGTATGTGGTCTATGGTGCTAAAGCCTTTTCGGAAACCGGCTTGTTCGGGAGGCTGGAAGTCGTCAAGTCTGCGCGCGAGACGATTCGTAATGACTCTCGAAAACAGCACGTAGACGCGGCTCAGTAGGGAAATCGGTCTGTAGTTCTTCAAGAGAGCGTTGTCGCCTTTCTTGAAGAACAAGACCACCGCACTTCTGCTCCACGCCTCCGGTGTAATGCCACCATGGAGGACGGAATTAAAGAGCTTCTGAAGGACTTCAAGTACCGGTTTTCCACCCGTTTTCAGAAGCTCCGCTGTAATTCCATCCTCGCCTGGGGCCTTGCCGTTTTTAAGGTGCTGGAGAGCCATTCTAATCTCGCTCAGACTGACGGCCGGGATATCATCAGAATAATGTCGGATAAGACTCGCTCTTGGATCGTTACTCACACTTGCGTGCGGCTCCAACGATGACGTGTACAGCTGCCCATAGAACCTCTCAATCTCACTCAAAATCTCAGGTGCCCCGGAAACGATGCTGCCACATTCGGAGCCTTGGTTCCGCTCGATTGCTTCTTCAATACAAGCTGTATTGAAGTTGCGTAAGTCCCGCCGCATGCATTTGGAGATATGTCTGTTCAGTTGCCTGTATGCTGTCAAATCTGTTGAAGAATGTAGCTTCATCTCCCGTCTAACAGCCATGAGATTAAGAGTGTGATCAGAGAGTTTTTGTGTTCTTCTGCGGCGGGTCTTGTAGAACTTAGCTCCGACCGCATGGACAGTTTCCACAGCTTGTCATTCAAATCGTCCACTTCATTGTAGTCTTCTAGGCACTGAAAACGGTTTTGTAACTCGAGCTGAAAGGTTTCGGGACTTTGGACTAGAGCACGAGGGGGACGGAGCGTTGACTTCATTAGACGAGACCTCTCCAACTTCACGTTTAGGTTCAGTGTGCCTCTAACCATTCGGTGATCGCTACCAGTTTTCACCCTCGCGATCACGGAGACATCACTGAACATGTTCGTCTGGTCGTCATAATGAAGTCAATCTCATTTTTTGTCGAACCGTCGGGGCCCGACCTGGTCCACTTCCTGTGGGGCCGCTTCTGGAAGAAAGAGTTCATCATAAAGAGTCCCTCTTTCTCCATGAAGTCGGTCAGCTGCTGGCCCCTTGGGTTCCGTTGCCCTATTCCAAATTTCCCCACTTTCAGCTCACAGTTCTCTCTTGTGCCTAGTTTTGCATTGAAGTCTCCCATTAACACCGTATATTGGGTTTTGGAGGAATGCGTGGCTCTAGAGATATCCTCATACATTTCCTCCACTTCCTGATCGGGGTGTGCCGAGGTTGGTGCGTAAACCTGTATGACCTTCAGCGAATACCGTTTGGTGATTCTGAGTATAAGATACGCAACCCTCGTTGGCACACTCTCAATCTTTACAACGTTGTTAACGAGAGACTTGTGGACGATAAATCCGACACCTCCTTAGGACAGATGGTCGCCCTCCCGGTAATAGAGCAAGTTGCCGGATTCGAGGATTACCGTGTCCTCCCCCTCTCTTCGGACTTCGGATAATCCTATAATATGCCAGCGTAACTTGTCTATCTCTTCTTCAGGCTCCACAATCTTCTCGTCAGTCCTCAGGGTGCGTGCGTTGTATGTTGCCAGGTCGAGTCGTCGTAGGTGGCAACCGAACCTCCACCGGAGATTCTTAGCACCCCCTGCCCCGCCGTTACCATGGTCGCCACCGTAGCCAGGAATAGCGGGGCCGCCGGGGACTGGGGGCCGTCTCTTCGTAGCTTTCATCATGGGGGTATATTGCCATAGTTGCCACGCTTGGCGAGCGCAGTTATTTATTGTATTTTTGCCGTTACCAGGAAGATGCTGCTGCCCATCTCCTACCTGTATCCCTTTGTCGCCTTTTACGACACCCACGGGAAAATATGGGGTAGTGGATATTCTTAACCGCCACTACACGGCACTCTAAAATTTTTAGAGTGCCGTGTAGTGGCCAATTTTTAGGCCAATTTACTTAATTATAATTATTTTTACGGCCTTGTTGGTTGAGTAGTCGTAAACGCGACGGCCAAAAAATTATTTATGTAGTTTTTCTGGCAAGAAATTCTGAATAGTGGCCCGGAGTCGGGGATTTGGTGGTGTTTCACCCCCATGCCTCGAAAAGTAAGGCCGTTGGTTCTGCGTCTGTTCTCAATGTGTGTCAGATTGCCGTATAATTTATAGAGGAAGATTTAAATCACATGTGATTGTGACTTCTGTCCATAGAAATTAACCGCGGAATGGCCGCATGCAAATTTTAAATTTAAAGTTTGAAGATTTAACTACACATACTCGTTGCAAAGTTAAAAGATGAATATAAAATGTTATTTAATAGACAAGCTGATTATTAAACAAGACTTTAAAGGGATTATCATTGTCACTTTTTTATAAATTATGTCGAGCTTTATGGCACTATAATACTTCCTACGCGCTTGATAGTTACTGACGTTGACGCGCTGCTTGGATATCAGCCAGGAAGACATAACCATAATACAAAGTTACATTAGGGTATAAAAATTAATTAAAAACAATTGCTTAAACATTATTAAAGGTGCATAGGCATTCTGCCAACCAACGAACAAAGATATGGCACTCTAAAAAAGGCGATATAATCCAAAACAAAATAAATCCCAAAACACAATGTATAGTTATTTATTGGTTATTGTTGACTAGATATCTACTATATTTGTTTACCAGTGATTTTTTTCGCATGGAAAATAAACAAAAAGTCCTACAGATCTATAACAAAACTTTTGTTTACTCCAACAACCTTTGTAGTCCTAAGGTTGACTGGCAGAGCATGCTTTTACCATTAAGTCCGCCTTTTGATCCTGTATTGATGTAAGGTTCAATAAAGTTTAAATAAATAAATGGATTAACTTTCGTCGAGGGGTGGGGGTGGGGGGTATATTGCCATAGTTGCCACGCTTGGCGAGTAGGTTGGCAACCGCTATATATGTCTCAATTTCGCTCTGTCATCTCTTATGACACCCAGGGGAAGATATGGGGTAGTGGGTATTCTTACCCGCCACTACACAGGCTAGCAGCCATGTACCAGTAGACGAAGTGTAGAGCGACTCCCCACTAGATGAGAGTGACGTCCTGGTCAAACATGCAGGGAGAGGATGGATGATTGTGGCTCAGGACTGTGCTTTGTGACATTCTTGGGGGCTATGTTAAGAAGTGAACTTGTGAAGGGTTGTAATGATGATGATGTAGAATCTTCGGTGGCACTACAATTTTATCATTACTTAAAGAATCATTAATGACAAAAGAAATAATAATTTCTTACGTCGAAAAATAATAAGCTTAGATTTAATTCGTTTTAAATAATTAGTAAAGATCCTACTTCTTTTTACAAAGCAAGCTGTGCAACTGCAAGTCCCTTGATGTTATAGTTGTTCATGGGGAGCGACAACTCAGTTCAGCCGCTTGCTCGTTTGCCCTCTCCTATAAAAAGAACCTGATATGTGCCTCTTCAAGCGGATGTCGGCTGACAAATATAGTTTAGGAGAGTAATTGACTACAATTGGAATAGTGGTATAGTGTTGGAAGGTGTCAATGAGAGGCGTATTGATCTGTCTAGGACATTTAAACTACTCTTTATTTTAAACTTAACCCTAATATATAATTATGTCGTGTGGGCTACAACACTACAACACTGTGGTCTTTCTTAGCAACTACTTCTTTAGCAAATATAGTTCCATTATCGAAAAACTACTAAGCACGATACGGGACAATGCTTACAATAGAAATTGAAGATCTATAAATTGTATCTAAAAAATGTCATTTCATCCAATAACACCCATTGCTTAATATAAAATGGTGTTGGAGTTTAAAAAAAAATATTAAAATCGAATTTGCACCTTTTTGCGTAAAATCGCCATCCCAAAAGTGTTGCCTGAAACTTTTCATCAAAAACCTTTTATCTTATTATGGCTTTTCATTATCTAAAAGAATCCTCCACTGTTTTCAAATAAAATATAACCTAAATCTCACCTTGTGCGTCCTTATATCCGGACAGACAAGCAGACGGACAAGAGTTTCAAAAATGGTGAATTGTGTTTTAATAGCTACAATAATTATACGAGAATTAAAAACTTTACTTAAAATATTTACAGTACAATTTCAAATAAAATAAATTCAATTCAGAATTTACGAGGAAGACTGCGCCAAAGTATTAACACGTACGTACGTAAATCATGTAAACTAGAATTAATTACTTTAAAATGGGAATATTTACAGCCTTTTTAAAATGTAAAAAGTCACACATTAATCTGCTTTAAATATCAAAAACATCGGACAGCACAGATCGGTCGTTGACCGACTATATTTCAAAATACACACACACACACACAAATAGTCCAGTACCACAAAATAAAGAGAGTTTATTTTTGTATTTATTTTCGCCAGTACTCTAAGACTATTTCTACGAAGTCTCCCAAATATTCTTTAGAACTATATATTATGACATCAATTTTTCTTTACTTAAAAATGTCACTGACCGAAATTGACATCATTTTACTATTTTTTTATAACTTAAATGGCAAATTAACTATCAGTCCACGTGGTGGTAAGTGCCTATAACAGTCCATGAACTCCTGCTAGCAAGTTTAGACAAAGAAGGCCGCAGATACGTTGTCACCTCTAAGGTCAATGATGAGATTCATCACAGCCTGTAATTACACTGGCTCTACTTACCTTTCAGACGAGAACGCAGTCAGTATAAGCAATGCTATTTAGCGGCACTAACAAGGAAGAGCGTGATATCCTCCAGGACCAACCGAAGCCGAAGAGGAATCAATGGAATCTAGACTAACTCGCTTGTCGTTACTTCGGCGCAGTTATTAAACTAAATAATAATACTAACCGCATCCAGCGCTGAGCGGTTCGAGTAGTCGACGACCGAGTTCTTTCCGATCGACTTGACTCATTGGCACTGCGTAGAGATGTTGCATCTCTTTGCGTATTTTATCGCATCTACCACGGGGAGTGCTCTGAGGAATTGTTCGGATTAATTCCAGCCGCTCAATTTCACCATCGCACATCGCGACAAAACTCGCGATACCATCCATATCATCTGGATGATTGGCGGTCCACCACTGTGCGATTTAGAAGAAGTTTACTCCCTCGCATAACTTCCTTGTGGAATCGATTACCACCAGCGATTTTTCCGGACCGATACGACTTAGGGACCTTCAAGAAAAGAGCCTACTCATTTTTAAAAGGCCGGTAACGCATCTGCGATTCCCCTGGTGTTGCAGTTGTTCATGGGCGGCGGTAGTCACTTACCATCAGGTGAGCCACATGCTCGTTTGCCCCCTGTCCTATAAAAAATTACGGTTAAAATAGTATATATATCAAAGTCATTACTTCTCACAGCATAAGCGTAATAACACTCCTCAACGAGCATTCTATTATCCCTTTTATGAATTGTGTAATTTATTATCAGCACGAGTGCAGGGGTCGTAAACTTGGGCCTGCGCCTTTATAGCGGTCGGAGTGCGACACGTACCAAAGCTTTTATCCTAAACCAACCGCATTTCAGCGTCCTTCATCCAACTAGTGACGAAATCGACAAAAATAGACGTCTAACGTATACAAGATTGAGGTGGCCGAAAATTATTAACGGCATAAAGGTCATTGTCTCAGATTGGCCAACTTTTTTAAACTTTATCACTCACAAAACATTTTATGTTACATTTGCGTTGTATGCATTCAAGCCTACGCAAAGCTAAACTGTTTGCAACCATAATATTATATGTTTGGAAAATAAAAGATAACTACATAATGACTATGTAACAGGAGCTCCGACGAGCTTTGCTTCCCGTCTTATAAAGATGACATCAGGTAATTTAATAACGTGTAAATAAAGATTTTCTTTTAGATCTTACGTCATGTCAAGCTCTTAGATTTCCCTAAAATTTTCGGCCGAAGTAACTCGTAACCACTTATCTCAGAAATCATATAGTACCTAAGCTTATAACAGATAATTTAAAATTAAAAATTTTGTACAGCCGACTTCAATATAACTTATTAAGAATAACTCAAAAACTATTGGTCTGACCCAAATCAAATTCATATGGGACCACACGAGAGGTACCAGCTTTCAAATAAAAAAAGAATCATCGAAATCGATTCACCCAGTAAAAAGTTATGAGGTAACAATCATAAAAAAAACATACAGTCGAATTGAGTACCGTCTCCTTTATGGAAGTCGGCAGAAAATAAATATAGATAAATTTAAATTGTAGTAATAATAATATAATATCAAGCAGGAGAAGGGCAGCAGCAATTTTCTCATAACAATTCAAAGGAATGAAAAAAAAACTGCTATAGCCAAGCCGCCCGTCAAGCGAGTAGCCATAGTAAATATCCCCCTGTGAGACAATATATGAGGAAGGCCTATGTTCATCAGTTGACCTTTGACAAGCTGTATTGAATTAATGAAACGTAGCTTTTAATTATTTATTATAACAATAGATGCCGTACCTACCTATTCATTGTTTTATTCCTTTACACCTTTGGTTGCCTGGAGGAGATCGCTATGTAGCGATAAGATCGCCAAATTGTACATAATATAATCTGATATTTGTTATGTCATTTGTGTATCTGTTCGTGGTGTACAATAAAAGTATATTCAATATTCAATGCCGTTCGAGTTACACTTTTTTATATAAAATGAACGTAACAAAAGAGTGGACAGTCTTAATTTTAAACTCTATATCCAATTTCCACTTTCGCACTGGTACATAACAATAGACTATAATATATAGAACTGCTTCACGGCAGTAATAAGTAACAGTATGGTATCTCAGACTGCAAGTGGCAAAAAGAGCGCTAGAGTCCAGTAAACAAAGTGTGTATAGATAGTAGATAGTGGCTGCTTATGGTGGTATAATATAAATTTAAAATTATTTTTTTTTACAGCCGACATCAATATAAGTTATTAAGAATAACTCAAAAGTTATTGGTCTGACCTTGATCAAATACATATGATACCACACGAGAAGTACCAGCTTTCAAATAAAAAAAGAATTATCGAAATCGGTTCACCCGGTAAAAATGTATGAGGTAAAACACAAAAAAATTACATACAGTCGAATTGAGTACCGTCTCCTTTTTGGAAGTCGGCAGATAATAAAGAAACATATGTTATATCTAAAATAATTTACATAAAACAAAAAATAAGTTCTAAAAGAACTAATAATTTAATGTTCCTGTATTATTCTCTATATTAATTGACCGAATGACGAAAATTACTGAGTTTTAAGATTCCATTCCCAATATAAAAAAACAACTCTATTTAATTTTGATTGGTGGTCGCAATCCGCAACCCATTCAAAACAATCCGTAAAATATTTATCTCAAACATATGTACATATGTATCTATTTCATACTTGAAACCTTTACCCGTATGCTTTTTTAAAGTGGTGAGAGTTTCTCTAAGCGAATTTAGTAACGTTCGAAAACGTATCCGTACCTTCAGGCTCTATTAACTAGATGTCAATTTCAGTGCTCAGGGAATACATGCATAAACTAATACTATTAGCGTTGAGTTTGTGTATCATCGATTCATTACATTAAAGTTGTGTTTGTTTATATTATACTAGCTGACCAGGCAGACGTTGTTCTGCCCTTTCCGACCACCCTTCCTATAAAAATTCGCAATAAAAATTTTAAAGGTTTTTTAGCAAGATAAAAACTATCCTATGTCTCAAGTTGGACCAAAGTGTTAGTGTGCAAAATTTTATTGAAATCAGTTCAGTAGTTTAGGAGTCCATCGCGGACAAACAACGTGACACGTAATTTTTATATATAAAGATTGGTACTGTCTCACTGGCAGTAATATTAAGTATATGGATTTACTTGTTCCAAAAGCACAATTTGTCCAACTTCTTAAATTCAGTTAGAGAGCATATAGTAGTTATTACAGTTATAAAGCAACACAATTTCATACTACCCTCGTGTTTTTTCACGCAGCTTTATTTGTTATGAGGTGTTCACGACTGACTAACGTCGTAAATGTAGAGAATCATCTGCGCGAAAAATACACGCTTACGAGAAAAGTGCGTGATCTCTCCCGTAACGTGTAAGAAAAGTAAAACATTTTTATATTATATTTACTTCCATTGTGTCAGCTTCAGCTCACTTAATATCACTTACAATAATTTATCACTTGAACAAACAAATTTCAATAGCTTGTTTTTGCTAATAATAATAATATGTTGTCTATAATTAAGTCATAGTTCGACGGTTAATGACTGATGACATTCCCAGTGCATGTTGCCAGTAATGTCTTATGGATCTGAAACGTGGTCCTTCCCTGCTGTCTGTATATGGAAGCTCAAGGTCGCCCAACGAGCTATGAAGGGAGCTATGTTCTTGGTTTCTCTGCGTAATAATCTTAGAAATGAGGATATTCGCAGTAGAACCAGAATAACCGACATAGCCCAATGGATTAGTAAGCTAAAGTGGCATGGCCCGACCTTATAGCTCGAAGAACCGATAAGCGATGGGGAAGAAAGGTTCTCGAGTGGCAGCCTCGTACCGGCAGACGAAGTGTAGGGCGACCCCCCTAGATGGGGTGAAGACCTGGTAAAACATGCAGGAAGTCGACGGATGCAGGTGAATCAGGAACGTGCCCTGTAGCGTTCCTTGGGGAGGCCTATGTTCAACAGTGGACTGGTGTAGGTAGGGCTGTAACGAATGAATGAATGTAATGACTGCTCTTTTCTGCCGACTTCCAAAAAGGATACGGTACTCAATTCGAGTGTATGTTTTTATTGTTTTTTTTTATGTGTGTTACCTGATAACTTTGTACTGGGGGAACCGATTTCGATGATTCTTTTTTTATATGAAAGCTGATAGTTCTCGTGTGGTCCCTTATGAATTTGATCAAGGTCAGACCAATGGTTATTGAGTTATTTTTAAATATCTTATATTGAAGTCGCTTATATTGAAGTCGGCTGTACAAAATTTTTAATTATAAATTATTACCTATTATTATTTTTTATTAGTGTGCAACGTCTTAGAAAATGAACATAAAAATTAATAAGATGTTTAAATGTTACTGCAATTTACTTTTGGTCTCGTAGAGGTAGCGAAGGAATTCCTATAAAAGGAACCAGAAAAATCAGAATAAAATAAAATGTTCATCTTTTTCTTCGTATAGAATAATAAAATATACTAACTATATCCTATAGGTTTGCTCGCGTAGACTTCCTTTTAACATTACGTTACGTACATGGTACTTCGTAGTCTGTCAGTGACCATGTCCACCTATCTGTCACAGACGTTCTTCAAAGAGCTTTGACTTTTCAGTTTCAGTACAAAATTTGTTAATAGCTCGAATACAGATACCTACCGCGTCCGAATTTTGTGGTTTTCTTTTTTGCCACACTAAATATTTGAGTTATTTTAAAAATTGACAAACTGACGCGGCAAGAAACTTCTAACTTATTCATTTTTATTTATTTTTATTTAGGCATCCGAGCTAAGTAAGTGGTGCAAATATGAGTCTCTGAGAGATGACTACATATTTTTGCCATGCGCTGTAGAGACTTCGGTCCGTGGGGTCCACTTGCGATGAAGTTCCTAAAGGAACTGCATCCGCAGCTGTTCATCGCCGCTGGAGATAAGAGGGCTGGTTCTTTTCTCGCTCAAATGCTAAGTAAACCTAGTTAGCGAGGAAACGCAGCCAACGTTCATGGCACTATACCGCGGGGACTAGTAATATAATATGATAATTAAAGTTCTTAATATTAGTTTATTTATTATTATAATTAATATATGTATTATGTCTTAAAAATAACTTATAAGTACGTTTTGAACAAATTGTATTACAATAATATATTTTAAGTATAAATAAATTATAATATGTGTATGCATTTTGATTATTTCATTTATTTAACAAAATATTTGTAAAAATATTACTATTACATGTAATATAACACAAATATACTCACAACACATAATATATTCACGTAATATTATTATCCTACGTTGCCTCTATAAAAGCAGAAAGTGCGTTAAGCGTACTATAGATTTTACAGAACGTAACGTGCATTCCGTAAAATGATCTGTGATCTATGTTAACTACAAGTCGCATCTAAAGAAGTTTTACTTCAAAAATTGTATATCAAAATGTAGTACCTCTAATAGTATAAGCAGGTTAATCAAGCCTCAATCGTTCATCAACGTCAAACTTACACAACACCTGTACATTGCTATTGTGTGAGCAATTTCTAAACACCCATCGGAACGGTCCTAATAAAGTTTTGCACGTGCCGCTTGTCTATTCTGGCACTCGATCAATTACGGAGACCTTCCTTCCAGGTTTGACAAGAGTTTTTTTTCTTGAAGAAACATACTTCATATATATATATATATATATATTGCTATGAAATAATTTTTATTCTGAAATTGGGTAATTTTAGCACAGACAAAGATGCATCAAAGCAAAGACGCATTTATGATTACAACATTTTTATAATAATTATAAAAAGTGTTATAGCCGAGATCTAGAACTCCACACAACAGGACAGGCCTAGTGTGCAGCTGTGTACTTTCTGATGAGGACGAGGAACATGCAGAAGATGAAAATTTTCACTCAAACCGTGAAGAAATCATGTATTTGCAGAATACTTGCCTGACAGCAAACCCATATATTCTACTCTAATTTAAAAGAACATCTCCAATCGTTCGACTCAGCATTCAGAGCGTTATACTTGTCTTTTATATGTTACTCTGATTTTTAACTTCTGTCGAAAAATTTTGCCTCAAAAGGCCAGTAAGACTATACCTCTATATTTCATAGGAATCACACTTTTGGTTTAAAAACGGGGAAGTTTAAAATATTGAGCATTAAGAGACGGAAAACGTTTTTTGAGCACTTGCGATTTGAAAAAAAATGCTAGACCATTGTATGAAATATCATTAAATAAGTATTTTCTTTAAACACTTGACTATAAACTTTATTTTTTCTATATCGTTATATGTATATATCAACATAATCGATACAAATAAATAAAATTGAAGTGTCTATTTGTAATGTCACTGTACGGTACTAATAAAAAAATACAATATTTAAAGTTTTTGTCTGTATGTCTGTCTGTTTGTTCCGGCTGATCTCCGAAACGGCTGGACCGATTTTGACGGGATTTTCACTGACAGATAGCTGATGTCACAAAGAGTAACTTATGCTACTTTTATTTCAGAAAAAGAGTTAGGGTTCCGCGCAAAAAATTAAAACCCCAAAAAACAAACAACAGCTAGTGTTATAATAATCACGTGCATGTTATAAGAGTGGATTCGCTTACGCCTTATAAATTCAACGCAAATTCAAGTGACCTAACATTCATACACGTCATACCCATTAAGTTTTACAATGTCCTATAGCGTTAACGACCAAAGAAAACCATCTTGGCAAGACTCGTTTATATTTTTTGACAATTCAAAATCTCCAAATTGATTTTATTTTCATTTTGATAATTTGAAATCTCCAAATTGGTAAATATTGTATTGACTGACGCATCTGAGACTTTTATTATTATAAGTGCAATCGAGTGGATTCGGCTTGGGTACATTGAGTTCAATAGTAATCCTTGGACGTTGGCCAACGTCCAGGGATCATTCCTATACTTGAACTCACATCTTTACGAAAAGATATTGTATACACGCTTGTCACGATACCAGTTAACACATATAAACCAAAGTAAGGGATACGATAAAAGTCACTCATTCGTTGAGATGTAAATCGAACGATAATACATAACTTACCATTAACACGATTTGTAGTAATCTATGTTCTTTTATTTTTACAAATTTGAAATAAAGCAAAAACGACTCCATCAACACCTTAAAATATTTAACGTTTATTAGCGGAATGAATGTGTGTACATATGTAGGACAGTATAGGCTAATATAATAATATGTGCCGAGCAAACAATCGACTACTTGACTACGTCAGACCCGCATAGCCCTGACCTCGCACCTTGCGATTTTTATTTATTTCCGAAAATAAAAGAAAAACTTCGAGGAAAACGTTTTATGGACGCCGAGGACGCAGTGGCTGCGTTTCAAAATGTCGTCGAAGAGACCCTTGAGGACGAGTGGGCAAAGTGCTTTTATCAGTGGTTCCATCGGATGCAGCGATTTATTGATTTAAATGGACACTATTTTGAAAATATATAATAAAACTAATAACTTGATAGTTTGTTCAGTTTTTGATTTTCTAAGAACTTTCAGTGTCACCTTCGTACGAGCATGTATGTTTGTGAGACAGTATAGGCTAATATAATAATATGTATGTGTTTAAAATAAAAAACAAATGAAGATTATAATAAATTGCAAAGTCATCTAGATCATTTCTTTGCTTATTGTACAGCTAATAATTTACAGCTGAGTTTATCAAAAATGTAAATCTATCACATTCGCTAAAAATATTTATGTCATCCATTTCACATACTCTCTTTGTAACACTCCCTTACAAAGAGTCTCCGTAATTAAAGACCTGGGAATACTAATTGACTCGAAGCTACATTTTGATGCTCATATTAGTCACATTACGGCTAAAGGCTTTCGGCTTAGTGCTTTCGTAAGAAGGACCTGTAATTTGTTCAAAAGGCCTGCGATATATTTATTAGTATAAAAGTCAGTCATTATGTCACAACTCACATACGCTACTTGTGTTTGGAACCCATATTATGAAAATATAGTGATCAGTTAGAATTGGTACAACGTAAATATCTTTGGTTTTTAAACTATAAATGCTTTAAGAAATGGTCATCATATCTCACTATTTTAGATAAATTCTCAATTTCCACTCTAAAAATGAGAAGATTATATTTTGATCAATTATTCTCATACAAAATCTGTCATAATAAATTAAATTGTAATCACGACCGGGGAAGGACTACGCTCTCGCAGAACACCAGCGTAAAATAGCAGCTTAACGCTGCTGTATTTCGTATGGTGAGTGTAGAGAACCGGAGGCCCTTTTTACTGGCAAAGAGGCATTCCATCTTAGTGCTCACGGATAACAACGCATCTGCATCTTGAGTCTTTATTGAGGATAGATGTAGATGTCTATGGGCCGCAGTAACCACTTACCATCAGGTGGACTGTGTGCTCGTTTCTCACCCAATTCCATAAAAAAAAAAACTTACTATACTTAACCGGTTCAGTGCGCGTGACACGCCAGGCGTGCCATCGATGTCACTTTTGTGTGTGGCGTATGACACGCGAGTCGTGTCTTTTTAAAAATTACTCTCTCGCTCAAATTGCTTTTTTGGAAAATTTATCCAGAACAAAATATTCATTATTTTGCGAGTAGTTCATGCATGCAGCTCGTTTCTGGATATTTTGAAAATTTGAAATTTTTAGGGGTTGACATCTTTTTTAACGTGTATATGGTACTATTTTTACTTTGTGGGTTTTAAATCATGTTATGGAAAAATTGTCTAATAAGTAACAAATAATAGCACTCATTGTGATCGCTCACAAACTCAAGTTGTAAACAAATTTCTGGAAAACAAGTCTCCTGTTAAAAAAAACAATGCGTTTGTCTTGTCGTTTTGCTTAAAATGGTTGAACTACCGTCTTATTACTATCATATGGCCGAATAGACCTACGAAGTAGTGCTCTTGTGATATGATATAAGGTTTATTTTTACTTGAAATAGTTCGAAACCGTTCATGCATAAAAAAAGTTCGTCTTTTGTCAATCCGCCGCCGTATAGCGCCAGCGTGTTTTTCCTTTTGAAAACACTTGTTTTGCTATTCTTACTAATTAGACGTTTTCAGATCGACTTTACTTTTACATTTGTATAACATTAAATCATATTTAATATTTGTAAATATCAATGAATGATATACCTTTTTTTTTCAAATTAAGGTTCTTCATTGTTTGATATTTACAAATGTTATTATTAGGTGAAAATTTAATTTAATAAAAACCAAGGTTTCCAGGGTGATTTAGCTGTACCTACTTATATAGATGATTTTTTATAACAACAAAAATTATTGCAAAAGTTTTGTAATCTCTTTATAAAAAAAGTTACTTTCTCTCAATTTCAAAGAAAACGCGTAAAAAAACACGTAGTTACCCACTAAAAACAAGTATCCTTCCATTTGTAACTTATGTTTGATGTCAAGTAAACTTAATTAGGTCTAAACAAGTTAAAACCGCCTAAAAAAGAACATTACTTTTGCGCTTGACACGCCTGGCGTGTCATGACATATTTATTCGCCGCCACAGCTAAAAATTGTCGAAAATTGGTGCCGCAACGAATCGGTTAATGAATGAATGAGTACTTAGATACGAGTTTATACCGTAACGGTTACAGCCTATTAAAGTACACTGCTGAACATAGGCCTCCCCCATAGATTGCCTCGTAGCCGGGCTATTTGCCATAGTTGCCACGCTTGGAAAGAGCATGTTTTAATTTAATTCGTTATTAGGAAGACGCTGCTGCCCATCTTATTTGTTTTACGACATCCACAGAATGATGTGGGGTAGTGGATATTCTTACACCACCAATATAAATAAAACTATTATAACATACTAAAATCTATAATGATTTCTTATATTTACGTGAACACTACACATTGAATAAAACTATTTTTACGGATTTTATCGCGTTTAATTAACTTATTTTATATTCCCGACGTTTCGGTTGCTTTCCAGCAACCGTGGTCACCGTAATTAAACGCGATAAAATCCGTAAAAACAGTTTTATTCAATACTAAAATCTGTTGACTAAAACTTTCTTATTTTCTATTTGGGACATTATTCCATTTCACACTAACACCGCATTACATAAACTCAAAAGATTTTGTCGTTTTCAGTTTTACCACTGTAATGACAACTTAAATACTACAAAATTTATTGTTATAATTCTAAGTACACATTAAATTGTCTTTGAGCTCATAATGTGTTTAAAATTATGTCATTGATCTACATTGGACCGTTACCAGCTATTTTAAACAAGTTTTACGAGAAGGAACCAAATAAAAATAAATTATCTTTTGTTTCTAGGTGTGAAGTTTGAAATTGGTTACTTTGTGTTTGTGTTGAGGTTTTTATTCAATAAATTGAATAACGAACTAACCGTCTATTTGTTGGCAAATGATGGCAGCCCATAAATACCTACAAGTTTAACTTATTTTATCCTTCGGAACACAATATTAGATGTAGGTATGTGTAACTTAAGTAATTAATTTAAAAACATAGATAACGGAAAAATGAAGCACGGACCGAAAATTCACTGCCCTATATCATTCCGTGGGTGTCGTAAGAGGCAACAGAGGGATACTGAACTAGGAAATGGTGACGATGCATATGCATTTTGATTCTTTATTGAGTATAGATGTAGATGTCTATAGGTCGCAGCAACCACTTACCATCAGGCGGACAGTGTGCTCGTTTGTCACCCTATCCTATAAAAAAAAATCTTCAGTAGTCGCCGTAGAATGCTCAACCCTCACGCATATCACCGGTGAGATTAGTGTGACCACGTTTAAACTCATTAAACCCAGTTGTAAACAATGGCACGAGATGGGGCTTTATCGTGAAAGGCCAATCGAAGTTTTTCATAAGTTTCTTGTTGACTTAAATGACATCGGAAGTCATAAAAAATCATTGTACGAAAATTTTCTCGCGTTGAATTCATGAAGATGTGACACAGACAATTTTCAATTTTCGCCAAATCGTAAACAAATGATAAATTAATAAAATACATACACAATAATATTGGCAGTGTTCCATTTTCAAAATTTTAACTTATTTTTTATTACATCGTTTACAAGTGGCCAATTCTTAAAAAAATTCAGTGTCGCCGTCGTATTATTATCGTAGAAAAACATACTGGCTAATATTTGACAGTGAGGTCTAATATTTGACAGATTTCATTGCGGGGAAGTTAATTTGTTCGGAAATTTTAAAGGATATTGTTTCTTTCCGCACTGTTAGCTATATTTTATAATAATAAGATTAAAAATAAATAAACCAAACCACAGATATTAATAAAAGTAGGAAAATTAAAAAAAAGTTACAAATGTGCAAAAAAAATTAAAGAGCAAACACTGACGCATTGTTTTGTGTATTAATTTAATGCTCTAGAAACTGATAAACTTTTATTAAAAACCAACTTCTGAATTAAATTACACTGTGTAACAAAAAACTTTACCTTTGTCAACTAGCGGCATCTGGTGAGCAGAAAATCATTAGCCCTCATTATAGCAGAGTGAACGAGAGTACAGCAGCTTCATACAAGCGTCTCGTAAGGTAGCGTGGGGTTCGTCTACAGTAGCAGACAAAGAAAAAGGATTTTCTTTTTGTAATAATATGTTTATGAATAGACCGAAAGAGTTTTAAAACAAAAAAGTGTTATTCTGTTTTTTCTTATCACTAGCTTCATTGATTTTACTTAGTTGTCTCGTATTAGTTAGATTTAAACATCAATATAAGTCATATAAACAGAATATCAACAACATACGGTAAAAACCAACTCTTCAGAGGGCACATTAATTCAAATTTTCCTTCAGAAAGTTTTTTACCTATACAGATATTTACCGTCAGACTCAATTGCTTGAAACACATTTTCAATTTCGATTGGGGAGTGTTTCGATACACGTCATTTAACAAATCGTAGGAATCATTATTTACGTGCAACCGACCAAAATTTTCGAATTGCTCTTGGGATTTAAAAGGTATTTTGCATACCGTATTAATAAAATAGGCTATAAATATTTTACAAACACGAAGAAAAACGATAACTGTTAATTTTTACACTGAAAATGTATAGTCCCTACAAATAATATATTGATGACGGTGTGGACCTTATACACACTTATGCATTTCTTTGAAGATTTAAGCAGTGCCCAGTGCAACATCATTGCACACATATTTATTTATTGGATCGAAGTTCCTTATCGGACTGTACGGGTATGGCGGATGGGAGGTAGGCGACAAAAAGTGTAAGATTTTTTCGTCACTACCCCTTGTGTCATAGTGTATTTTATTTTAAATGACGCTTCATTTTAACAGACGCTAATAATTAATTTATTTATATTTATTAATCAATAATATAATACGTTTATCAATAATAATATACTATGAAAGGAATTTCGTTCTAACCGAGTGTTCCACGACACACAATTTTTTTTTTCAAATTAACACACAATAATATGAACTTGAATACCACTTGATGAAAAGTGGCTATGGACATTTGTAGCCGACTTTAAACAAAGCAGGCTACGGATGCGTTTTCATCACCGATGAGTACAGGGCTTCCGAGCCTGTGTGTGTATACTGACTCTTAATACTCTTAAGTCCGGGACACAGCAGTGCGAGTGGTTCCTACCCTGATGAACGCATAGGCAGAAAACCTGTATCACTGTGAAATATTCCGCCTTTGTCCTTTGAGCTAACAAACTAATAGGCTTAGAAGATAGTTTCAGTATTTTTTAAAACTGCTCAATTTAAAATAAAAAATGCGTGAGTGTAGACTCGGCTGGAACGAAGTTCCTCTACGTAGTATAATATTATTATTGATAAAGGTATTATATTATTGATTAACAAATACAAATAAATGAATTACTAGCGTCTATTAAAATGAAGCATCATTTAAAATAATCTTTCTTTCATGACAAGATATAGTGCGATGGATATTATTCCATCTCGCTCACACTATAGAAAGGGAGTCGTGACGAAAAAAATGTTACACTTTTTCTCGCCTAGCCCCCATCCACCAAATTGGAATCGTGCGATAAGGAACTTCGTTCCAAAACATACGTCGTGATTATCGTGGAGCACTCGGTTGATACGTAATTCCTTTCGTAGTATATTATTATTGATAAACGTATTATATTATTACATACATACATATACATAAACACTCACGCCTGTCACCCAGAGGGGTAGGCAGAGACTACGGACTTCCATTTGGCGCGATCCTGACACACCTCTCTCGCCTCTTTTACATCCATATATCTACGCATACACGCTCGTCGGTTAAGGGTATTCCTAATCTGGCCCATTTTTAATGTATCGCCGATTTGGTCGATAAACCTTCGTCTAGGGCGTCCCTTCCCGACCCTGCCGTTCACTTCTGCAACATAAATTTGCTTTGTCACTCTTTCCTCGTTCATTCTTTCTACGTGACCAAACCACCGAAGCATTCCTTTCTTAATCCTTGTCACAACGTCATCTTGCAAACCACACTTTTCTCTTATTACACTATTTCTCACCCTGTCATTCAGATTCAGCCCTAGCATACTCCTTAAGGAACGCATTTCTACAGCATTTATTCTACTCTCATGCTTCTTCTGCCAGACCCAACTTTCACTACCATACATTAAAGTGGGTACTAACACAGCATTATGAATTGCCATACGTGCCTTAGTTGACACATTCTGACTCCTCACAATAGCGTGTAGAGCTCCATTCACTCTATTTCCTGCGTTCACTCGTCGTTCTATATCCTTATCATATCTACCATCCCTGCTAAATAAACATCCCAAATATACAAACTCATCCACTTGCTCAATCAACTCCCCTTCTATTCTTATTTCACATAAAGTTTTACTTTCTTCTCTTTCAAAAACCATCACTTTCATCTTACTTGCGTTCACTTTCATACCCCTTTCTTTCAATGACCAATTCATTAAAGTAACCATCATTTGCAACTCGGCCGCCGACGATGCAAATATGACTTGATCATCGGCGTACAAAAGGCATTTGACGGTTGACTCACCCATTCTCAACCCACATTCTTCAACTTTCAAAGTTTGCAAACAACTGTCCATAAATAGGTTAAACAGCCACGGGGAAGCCACACATCCCTGTCTGACACCTTTATGAATGCCAAACCAGTCCGAGTAGACCCCGTTGATCCTGACACAAGCACTAGAGTCCCTATAAAGAGACCTTAATGCCTGTATCAAGCCAGCGCTCAACCCAAATGAGTTCAGTGTTTGCCATAACACGTTCCTGTCCACTCTGTCATAAGCCTTTTCCAAGTCCAAGAACGCACAAAAAACTTTCTGGTTTTTAGCCAAAAACTTCTCCGCTATCATGCGCATGGAAAAGACTTGATCCGTACACCCCATCCCCTTTCTAAATCCAGCTTGCACATCCCAAATTTTTCCATCAGTTTCTTCCATAACTCTTTCAATTAACACCTTAGCATACAGTTTACCCACAATGCTAAGCAAGCTGATACCACGGTAGTTTTTACAGTCCTGCTGCGACCCCTTTCCCTTATATATTGGGACTATAACGGCTTTGCACCAGTCTTCCGGTACCCGTTTCAGTTCCCAACATAAATTAAACAAGGTGTGCAGGAGGCCTGCAACCACACCCTCACCAGCCCTTAGCATTTCGAGTGATACTCTATCATATCCGGCTGCCTTACCTGCTTTCATGCTTTTCATTGCTTTCATTATTTCATCTACACTTATCTCCCTACCTCTCTCCACTTCTTCCGGAATTTCTATTTCACTTATTTCAGACGACTCTTCTCTTTCATATTATTGATTAACAAATACAAATAAATGAATTAGTAGCGTCTATTAAAATGAAGCGAACTACTCGAAAATTGAGCAAATTTAATAGATAAAGTTATCAGTTGTTTTAACGCGTTCTAGTTTTCTAATAAGAATAATCTGTAATATTGAAATAACTGGATTTTATTAAGCTCAGGGGTTCATGCTATTAAGACATAAACAACCATTATTAAAATTTTGTCTGTCTTTCTCCGTCGGTCCCTCCTGGCTAATCTTCCAAATTACTGAACCGATTGTAATAAAACTTTACAAACAGATAGATAGCAATGCCAGTAGGGATCTACAGCTATATATATTTTCTCTGAAAGTCTTGAAGATTTTTTAGAAAAAAAAACGAAAAGTTTTTAAAATAAAATGGGCATTGATTATTTTAATATAACAGATCCTATCCTGGTGAAACATGGTCAAGTCGCTAGTAATTAATAATTAGAGTATACTTAGTATTTGCTTATATTATATTATATTATAAAAACTCCTTTTACTGTTTGTAACATTTACAGTTATTTCATACCTATGTATGTAAATTGAAATTAATCCAATGTTCACTAACATTGGTGAATTTTTATTTTCAAGTTTATATGATAATTAAGTTTCTAGTTTTAGTTTTTTTTTTTATTATTATTATTATAGTGTTTAATAAAATTTGTACTATCGGATTTGTAATATCATTAAAAATAAAATAAATATAATTTCTGTGAATATTTGTTTTGAAAGTTTCGGATAGTTACAAAACTAAATAACGCAATAGCTTTTTGTATTTCATACCAGAGTGAAAAGGAGTGTCCGCTTATGTGTATGCGTTGCGAGACGCTTGTCAAAAGCTTCCGCACTCTTTCCTTGGCATTTCATCTTAGTCCTCAAGGATAATAACGCATCTGCATTTTGATTGTTCGGATAGATGCAAATGTCTATGCACAGTCAGGACCCACTTACCATCAGGTGCACTGTGTGCATGTTTTCATCCTTATTCTATAAAAAAAATATAGAATAAGGATATAAATAGGATAGGAACTCTGCATAAGTCAAGCTTTCTAGATCAATGCAATGCAGTTGAAAAAATTTTCTGCAATTATCGCGGCTAGAGTTCCTCACATTGGATATTGCTTTCAAAAGCTGCTTTTCTTTTAATTTAGGCTATTCATGGTAGGGCTATTAAGTTGTACCAATTTCACTTCAAGAATATTATACGAAATAATTATATCGCCATATATAACTAGACGTGGTAGCTCAGATGGTTAGCGCTCGCTGTAAGTTTCACAGTACTCGAGCAACCCGGGTTCGATCCCCGCCGGCACCAATGAAATTGTTTATTGCAATTTTAAGTGCTGATTTACCACGTGCTCGGCGGTGAAGGAAAACATCGTGAGGAAACCTGCATGTCTGATAATAAGAAAAAAATTCGAAGACATGTGAAGTTCACCAACAAGCATTGGGGCAGCGCGGCGGACATTTCCTTGCCCTAAAACCCTCTCAGCAATGAGAGGAGGCCTGTGCCCAGCAGTGGGACGTAAATAGGCTGCAACTTTACTTTACTTTATATAACTTGACAGCTTTTTTTGACAATTCCCATCGCCAGTTTTTACCGCACCCACGTGACACGATGCCAGTCTACAATTATGCTATAACCCCACCACACATGTGACATATGGAAATAATAAATATTTTTTTTTTTCATTTACAGAGCCAGGCTATGAGGATTGTGCGCACAGTAGGTCAAGCTTTCGAGGTGTGCCACAAGATGCAGACCAATACTCCAGAACAACCAGCGCCGTCAACTTCGTCCGCCGTTGATGACCCTACTCCCGCTGACCGCCTGAGTGAAGTGAAGGCTGCCAAAGGTTTGATGAGATGACTTCACCACAGTAACTTACTACCCCACTCTTTATGTTAAACTAAACTGAAACTTTCTATTATATCAAGTAACTCTCTGCGAATATTACGTTTTGTACACCGTTATTCTTACAGAGGCGCGTACGAATTTAATTTGATTGTGCTAAGTGAATTAATTGTTTTGTCATTATTTTCTGCTATGTGTGTAAGCGTCTATTGCTTTGCGACAGCTCCTGACCTATTTGTACTCGAATGTGTGTCGCGAATTGTTATAACGATGTGCATATGTGTGCAGTATGCGAATCTGCTGGCGTTAATATGCTGCGTTCACAATTTTCGTGTATGGAATATCCATGATATCTGTAAAATGACTAAATGTAAATTAATATTATTTTAGCTTAGGTAGGGAGATTCATATTTTTTAAAGTAGAAGAGCTAAGATAAAAAGGCTCGCCACAAACGGCGTGCAGTGTAGCTGTGCGTTTTGTCTCCTATACAACGCGAGCATTTATTATGCACGCCTAGCCCTCTGCTCACTGCACGCTCGTACTTATTGTAGAATCTCAGTAAAGAACTTGCAGATGATACAAAGCGTTCTGCATGCATGAGTACTCTCCACTGAGTCATTAGATAGCACTAGATTAGAATACAAAAGCGTATACTTGTCGTGCACGCTGCACGCTCCTGATCCCCCTTTCCCCCTCACCACTTAATTTTTACACTAAAGCTTAGGCTATTGGTATCAGTTAAATCGGGAAACCAAAAAAAATTGTTTGTGATATTAAAAATAATTATTAATTTAAAACTAAAATGCGAGTTCTGTGATGTTTGAAGTTCAAATGATATTTTCGAAAAAATCTTTTTTTTATAAAAGAATGAAATCTTCGAAACCCCTTACAAGTTGCCAGTCCTTTAAGTTGCTTTATAGTAGCGCACGTTAGTGGTGGGACAGATTACGTTATACGCCCGTTTTACAAGAGTCAGAGTGCAGTTTTAACGATCTGTGTCGATCGCCAAAATTAAGCCATAATGTTGTATGGTTTTAGAGCCATTTTAGAACACCAACGGGCGGGTGATACCGAGCGTGAAGTAGTAAATCTAAAAGTGATTTGTGCCAACTATATGAGACAAATTATGAAAATATGGACACCTTTCGTACTGGTTACGGATGATAAATGACCATGTAAGAAAATGTAAATTATCCGACAGCAGTTAATGTCTGTAAAAATAACGTAGTGGCTGTAGACAGTTTTCAGAAGCTGTGATTCTTGTAGACATCAGTAAAATCAACTTAAATTATTTATTATTACGATTTAAAGGTAGTAAACAATTATTATCTGTCTCTTCCAAAAATGCAATAAAAGTGATTAATAAATAACAAATCATTTGTGACAGAGGTTGTGCTAAAATTTATAAAATTAAAAATTAAAAAGTAGTAGCAAAATAATGAAACGTGTCAAAACCAGTCAAAACTATAAACTGTGAAAAAAAGAAATTGTCCTATTTAATAATTTTGAACGATATATCAATAAACGAAAACTTTTGTTACGTGAAACGTATGACGTCATTTTTTGTCATAACTCTTAGAGTTATAGATAAATTCTTTATATTAAAAAAGGAACGTCTATGAATATTACCGAATACTGACCAAATCGATTCTTGTAAGCCTCTCTTCGTTAAACATAGAATACTAAATCTTCCATCTTCTTACATTTACATCCTCGGGTCATTTAAATTTGTCCTAAAACACCCACAACTCTACTCACCTTTAACAAAAATTAAAAGATACAATGGACATTTACATAACCTTAGAATACCCCTTTCCAAATTTAAATTAGTTTCATCTAGCCCCCACGCTACTACATAGGCTGCACTAAAAGTATCGGGAATGGAATATTTCCACTGTTCCTGTCATATTAAAATCTTTTTAATTGAAAAGTCCTTGGTTTTAAAAATCGAATACCATTTATTTATTTAAAAAAAGATTCTCGGTCTTGTCACAAGGTTTTGTCAAACTTGTTTAGTCGTTGAGAAAATGAAATTGACTCGAGAAAATTCAAGAGCGATGATTTATTATGACTTTCGAAGTGGTTTAACACAAAAACAGTGTGTTGACCGGATGATTTCTGCATTTGGTGATGAAGCCCCATCCAAAACCACAATTTATCGCTGGTTTGCTGAATTTCAACGTGGACGTGTCAAGCTCAGTGATGATCCCCGTCAAGGTCGTCCAAAAACTGCAGTCACCCAAGAAAACGTTGATGCTGTGCGTAAGCTGATTGAGGAAGATCGACATGTGACATACCGCGAAATTTAGGCAACTTTAGACATTGGCATGAGTCAAACACAAATAATCTTGCATGAACAATTAGGTATAAAAAAGTTGTTTTCCCGATGGATACCGCATTCGCTCTGTGAAGAGCAAAAAGCGGCTCGCGTTACTTGGTGCGTCAAAACCCTCGAAAGAATCCACGCAGGATCCTCAAATGCTGTATACAACATCGTATCAGGTGACGAATCCTGGATATACGCGTACGAACCCGAAACAAAAAACCAGTCACGAGTTTGGGTGTTCGAAAATGAGTTAAAGCCAACAAAGATTGTTCGTTCACGGAATGTTGCAAAAAAAATGGTGGCCACGTTTATCTCCAAAACCGGCCATGTTACGACGATGGTATGCTAGCATTTGTTTGCCACAGGTCGTTTCTGAACTCCGTAAAGAGAACTGCAACCGCCGCATCATCCTCCATCACGACAATGCGAGTTTTCACACCGCACACAGAACAACAGAGTTTTTAGAGCAAGAAAACAAGGAATTATTAGACCATCCGCCGTACAGCCCCGACCTAAGCCCTAATGATTTCTATACTTTCCCTAAAATAAAGAATAAATTGCGTGGACAGAGATTTTCATCACCTGAAGAAGCTGTGGACGCCTACAAAACGGCCATTTTGGAGACCCCAACTTCCGAATGGAGTGGTTGCTTCAATGATTGGTTCCATCGTATGGAAAAATGTGTCAAATTTCGCGGAGAATACTTCGAAAAGCAATAAATTCATTTTTAAATAGAAATGTTATGTAACTTCCTTGATTCCCGAAATTTTCAGTATGTCAACAAATATTTATAACCGTCTAGCAAATTATTTAAATATCCTCGAAAACCCTGCGCAATTTATTAAACAAAACACAAAATTGTAAAAAATAAAATTTAAAAAAATTAACAAGCTTAAATGGTAGTTTAGAATTTCATACAAAACCTATTTAGTATCTGTAAACTTTTGCTGCTGCTTAAGCTGCATTTTACGATATTTGCGAACAAAAGCACATTTGGGTCGGCTCCGTACACCTGGGACAATGTTTATAATAACGCCTCATCTTAACTGCTATTATCTCACCGCGTCCAATGTGGGAGGCTTATAATTAGCGTTTATGTATCTTTTTATGACAACCAACGCACTGAGCAACAGCTGGTTACGTGGGCTGCGTCATCATTTTATTGCCTGTATCACGATTTGGTCGCCGTAACGCCAATTTAGACTCAGGTAAAAAATTGTCCAATTTTCTTTCCTTAAAATAAAAGCGTCTGAAATTATACATGCGCTTGGAACATACTTTGTTCGTTTTCGTTTCAGTAATTACACACAATACACTGCCTAGGATGTTTCAAGTTTATTAGCATAACTTTAAAAGTACTAGCCTACTGATGATAAAATAAATCAAATTGACATTTAAAGCTTTTTTATATAGCCAATACTTTTTAGGTATAGCATAGTATAGTATAAGCACTCACGCCTGTCATCCAGAGGGATAGGCAGAGACTACGGACTTCCATTTGGCACAATCCTCACACACCTCTCTCGCCTCCTCCACATTCATATACCTACGCATACATGCTCGTCGGTTAAGGGTACTCTTAATTTGGCCCATTTTTAATATACAGCCAATTTAGACGATGCACTTTCGCCTTGGGCGGCCCTCTCAACCTTGCCGTTCACTTCGGCAACATAAATTTGCTTTGTCACTCTTTCATTCTTTCTACATGATCAAACCACCGTAGCATTCCTTTCTTAATCCTGGTCACAACAACATCTTGCAAACCACACTTTTCTCTTATCACACAATTTCTCACCCTGACATTCAGATTCAGCCCTTGCATACTTCTTAATGACCGCATTTCTAAAGCATTTATTCTACTCTCGTGATTTTTCTGCCACACCCAACTTTCACTACCATACATTAAAGTAGGGACTAACACCGCACTGTGAATTACCATAGGTGCCTTTTTGGACACATTCTGTCTTCAACAATGAGATGAATCTCTTGTTTACTCTTTTCCTGCGTTCACTCGTCGTTCTATATTCTGCTAAATACATATCTCAAATACACAAAGTCATCTACATGCTCGACCAACTCCCCTTCTATTCTTATTTCACATTTTACTTTATTTTACACGTTTTACTTTCTTCTCTTTCAAAAACCATTTCTTTCATCTTACTTGTGTTCACTTTCATTCTCCCTCTTTTAATGCCTGTTCATTAATGTAACCATCATTTGCAACTTGGCCGCCAACGATGCAAATATGACGCATTCTTAACCCGCAATCTTCAAATTTCAAATTTTCTAAGCAACTGTCCGTAAATTCGTTGAACAACCAGGAAGCCACATAGCCCTGTCTGGCACCTTTATCGATGCCAAACCAGTCCGAGTGGGCCCCGTTGATCCTGGCACAAGCACTAGAGTAGCCTGTATCAACCCAGCGCTCAACCCAAATGAGTTCAGTGTTTGCCATAACACATCCCTATCCACTCTGCCATAAGTGTTTTTCAAGTCCATGAACGCATGTAAAGCGCTTGATCTGTACATACCATACGCTTTCTAAATCCCGCTTGCACATCCTAAATGTTTCCATCAGTTTCTTTTATAACTCTTTCAATTAGTACCTTAGCATACCGTTTTCCCATAATGCTAAGAAGGATGATACCACTGCTTCGACCCTTTTCCTTTATATATTGGGACTATCACGGTTTTGCACTACTCTCCCGCTACCCGCTTCTGTTTCCAACATAAATTAAACAAAGTGCTACGACTCTCTCTTCAGCCCTTAGAATTTCGAGTTCTAGTTCTCGTTTAGCACCACCCGCGGGACACGTATAGAGTGGGCCCAGGAGTAGGTGGTCGAAGCCTACGGACGCGACCGACTCATCCCCCTTTACTATTATTTACTTTTAAGGTTATAATAATTAAAGTGAAATTTTTCCATTCAAATGTAATTAATGCAGAATACTTATGTAGAAATCCTGCGGATGGTAATAAAAACATTAATAACAAAATCCTACGGACAGTATTGATGAATTCTCTAAAGGGGATTTTTACCGACTTATCGAAATTGTTCCTGTAAGAAGATGTCCAAATTAGGCACAAAAAATGTAAATCAGCAGGAGTAACTTTTGACGAGTACAGGAGATGTCCAAGATTTTCCAGTCAAAGCACCTCAAGTTTTTGGACAGTGCATTGTGTCGATTGTCGGTTCTTGGTGAGAGAAGGTTTTCCGATTTATCCAGATAAAACCGATTTAGATTTATCTAGTTACCATGCCGTTTCAACAAATGTAGACAATATCGACGTGAATTCTTGGTTGCCTTTCAATAAAACTATAATACGGTAACCAGTTTCCTGGCTCCTCTATTTTCTTGATTTGACCCAAATGAAATAGTACCGTATCATCACTTACGTTGAAGCTTACTACTAGCTTTAATGTGATTTTTTTTAACCTTCGTGTTTGACGGGCCTTGTTGTTAAGTCTGGATTTCTAAAAGGAAAGAAACTAAATCAAAACACAAATTTTGAAGTCCCTTTTCATACACGTAATGAATATCGCATGCGACGGTTACTGCTTTCGTGCCGCAAAAAAAAAATTTAAAATTGGAAAATAACGCGAATTTTATAAATAACCGCAGATACAACAATATTACATACAACGAAACGGTAATAAAACAAATAAGCGATTGATTTTTAGAAGCAACTTCATCACTTTATATATTAGGCCATATTATACTTGAATTTATAATTCCAAATCGAATGCAAGATATCAAACTGAAAACTAGCCAGTGTTCAATAAACTAAGATTTTATAGATATGCACCTAGTATACATTTTTGATTTAACGATTTTTTGAAGTGATACCTTAAATAACTACCGCGAACGACAGCCGATGCATCAGAACGAATCTGCTAGGAAATATAAGAGGAATACGTGGTAGAGTCACACTGCATATTATGGCTGCAACCCGAATTCGTCGGCTCAACCGGGAAAGGACCACGCTCTCACAGAATACCAGCGTAAATTAGTAGCTTAATGGTGCCGTGTTACTTATTGTGGGTGTAGAGAACCGGAGACCCCTTTTACTGGAAACGAGATCATCAAAGGTGACAACGTATCTACAGTTTGATTCTCAGTTGAGCATAATGGTACATGTCTATGGGCCACAGCATCCACTTACCATCAGATGGTCTGTATGCTCATTATTCACCCTAATTCTATAAAAAATAGGAGAAATTTACTAATTATCGACGCTCGCACATAAATAATGAAATAACGACGTTGCGGCCGCTCGCCTCGCAATTACTACGTCTCGTGTACGTGTTGGGTATATAATATTGTGATTACAAAAATGTATACAGTAACATCGCAGTATTTTGAACAGTGTCCGTATATTAAACGCGTGAAGTATTTAAAATTTATTTATTTGCTTTGAGATTTATTTGCTGATGTTAACTGCAGATGTATGGCAACGTGTTTGTATAAGTATATTATGTATACCAGCAAAATACGATTTATGTTTTACATCTGATGAATAAGAACATATCTTAAAGTTCGTTTAATGTGATAACAATGAATTCGGTGACCACAGGGGATTATGGTTTTAAAAATAGTATTTACGGCTTCAAATACAGAGATACATACAAATACCACGAAGCCAAGTGGTTTTATTTCCCATGTGGGTTAACATTATAAGGCCAATTTGACTCATAACATCTAACTTTAATTTGTATTAATACCCAATTAAGAAATTAAAAAAATTATACACGTCTATACAAATAAATAAAATTGAAGTGTCTATTTGTAATGTCAAAATAACAGCGTTTTACTAAATGCATATGAAAGTATATACGGTACTTATAACAAAAACAATTTTTAAAATTTGTGTCTGTCTGTCTGTCTGTTTGTTCCGGCTAATCTCCGAAACGGCTGGACCGATTTCGACGGGATTTTCACTGGCAGATAGCTGAAGTTATAAAGCGTTCCGTTCCGCGCAACATAATTAAAACCCTAAATTACACGTGGGCGAAGTCGCGGGGAACAGCTAGTTTGAACATAAGAACCTACTTTTTTACAATTGAATTAATCAAAAATCAAATATTTATCAAAACTTTATTAATACAAAATCAGTATTACCAAAAAACTGTCCGCCGTTTTATCCCTCCGTACATTATTTTATTTTTGTATTTTCTTTAATCAGTCAAATACATAAAGTGGAAACATGGTTATTCCATATTATTTAGCAATAGTAGTATTATTAAGGACCATTATTTTTAAATTTCAATGTTATTGTATGTAGCTTCTGCAGCTAATGGACAACTGCTACCAACTTCAAAGTAATAAGGCCACAGATGAGTTGTCACTTTACAAAGATGAAAGGAAGCCCTACCATTCAATAAATGATATTTAATGCTTATGGTTTATCGAGATCTAATAGAACTTAATTTAAAAACTTTATAAACAGTTTGTGCAATTCTATTCTATGTTACCAGAACCTGCTTCCGAGTGTGGTGGTTCGGAGTCGGGTGCAGCATCGACTACCAAAGTAGTGATAGAGGAGGCACCTCATGCCGTGTCGAAAGAACCAGTGCGCCCAAACCATCTAGATCTACTCCCACCACCGCCTAGGAAGGAAGGAAAACGCGCTCTGCAGGTAATATTGAAATACTTGCTACTATTGTGTTAAACTACTATGTTAAAGTTAACTAAAGTGCCGTGTAATAATTTTGTATTAGGTGTGGTATATCATCACCCGAAAGTCTTCCTATCTTGTCGTAATGGATTTCTTACTGACCAAAGCTTGGTAAATAAGCAGGGGCTTGAGGTGAAAGGTGGCCAAAGATAGCTGCTCCGTGCTCTAAAAGAGCTAGTACTTCGGGAGCGAAACACGCTGATATGGAGCAAAGCCATGGCTGAGATCAGAAAGGCTCCCTAGTGCTTCTTTTTCTGTTCCCCATAACCTCGGCGACGCGTTTTGTGTTCGGCAGCCACCAGTGGGTGATCAGCGTTGAATATTATTACAGAAAAAATAGGCGTTACATTTACGAGGTAGAACAACGCTGTAGCTGTAACATGGTTGTAGCACGAATTGGTCGGCTCGAACGGGGAAGGACCACGTTCTCACAGAAAAACCAGCGTGAAATAGCATCACAATGCTGCTGTGTTTCGTATGGTGGGTGTAGAGAATTGGAGACGCTTTTTGCGGGAAACGAGGCATTCCGTCTTAGTCCTAAGGGATGACAACGCATCTGCATTTTAATTCTTAATCGAGGATAGATGTAGATGTTTATGGGCGACAGCGTGAACTTAACATCAGATGGACTCTGTGCTCGTTTTTCACCCTTATTCCAAAAAAAGGCCACAAAAGATAGATGAAACCACACAAAAATTATAATGTTTACCTAAATATGGGCTCGTCTCTGCCGATCTAGTTCTCTGGGAAACAATCGTTTAAATGTTTATTATTAACAGTGGTAGAGCCACGCGGCAGCTTTTGCTGTCGTACGGATGGGCCGGCTCGAACCGGGGTGGTACCACATCACAGAAAACCAGCGTGAAGTAGAGGTTTACCTCTGCGTTTCGCTTGGTGAGTGCAGGTGGCCGGAGGCCCTTTTTACTGGAAATGAGGCATTCCATCTTAGTCCTCACGGGTGACAACGCAACTACATTTTGATTTGTAATAGAGGATAGATGTAGATGTCTATGGGCCGCAGCAACCATTTACTATCAGGTGGACTGTGTGCTCGTTTGTCACTCTTATCCTATAAAAAAAAATGTTCTTGCACGTTTAGAGTTCAATGCGCTGGATAACCATCTTGCTGTAAGATCATTGGTTTTCTCTTTGCCAATATTGGTATTTCGGTCTCGTCCAGAAGCTCTGGGAGATCGTTTATGAGAAATTCCAGGTAATAGTCTCCATTTAAATTATCTGTTAGGAAGTGGGGACCAATCAACGTTCGGCCAATTACTTCTGCCCACACGTTTGTTGAAAATTTCCTTTGAAACGATAGTTACTTTTTCCAGTGTAGTTTGCTGTCTCTGCCAGCCCATCGATGATCGTTATGAAAGTTGATAATTCCGTCTTTCGAAAACTTTGACGCATCGGTCCACAAGATGGATTTAAAAAAACATTAATTTAGCAAATAGCGACAGAACTGAATTTTTCGTGGTGATCTTCATTTTCCAAACCTTGTACACCGTGCCGTGATAAGGATACTGCCTTTATCGGTGCATCGTGTTCCACATCTTTCATACCGAAATGTTAAAGTTTTAAGCTACTGCTTTAACACTTGTAGTATGATCTGCATCGAAAGCTGCAATAATGTCTTCCTCTACACTTGGGCCATGTCTTCTATGTATTCTAACGAAAACAATAGTGCATTAACGAAAAGGCTGCATTATTTTGCACCGTATAAAAATAAAAATATTCGTCCACAATTTTGCTTTCTACACCCTAATTCCAAGAGTTGATAAGACATCCGCGTAAATAATACCTCAAATGAAAGGGCAATAACTAAGCATGTTTTTTAAAAAAAAGTTAACAACAAAGGCTATTTTTCATGATGGAAAAAACACAACATTTTCTTAATTTTTCTTTTTTTGGTTTCTTAAACTTATTTATGCGTCGAATGTTTTTCTGATAATAAAGATGTTTGGAAATTATTTTGTTTGAGTAATCTCACAAAAAAATAATTACATAAGTATTACTGGACACTATTAACAATTAATTGGAAAAAAATAGTTTATATTCATATGTTTTCCCAATCACAGCTGGTTTCGGAGCAGTCTTGTTCCAATGAATCCTCAAGCACCCATTTATATGGGTTACCTTTAATATATAAAGAACATGTTCCTATTCGTCCAGTTGTCTCATAAACCACCAACTTATTTCCTTGATTAAAAGTTAAACTTCCTCCTTAGAGAGAAATCTGGATTCAACCCCACTTACAGCCTAAAAAATAGTTTAGATCTCATTTTCAAAGTTAAAGATATTCTCGTATTCCTCCTAAATCCATATTGTTATTTTTAGACGTTGATAGTCTTTTTACAAATGACCCATCCCCTGAGTGCTTGCGTATACTCGCAGAACTCTTAGATAAACGTCGTCTACATCCCGGGGAAACAAATGATCTTCTTAACTTTACCTCTCTCTGTATGAAACAAAATTATTTCCGGTTTAATAAACGTTTCTATCTACTAAAAGAAGGGTTAATTATGGGGTTCTCTTGGAGTCCCATTATGGCGAATATTTTCATGGATAATTTCGAAAAACAACATATGGTTGTCAATCATAATATCTTATATTACTATCGGTATGTAGACGACATAATTATTTGCTGGACTGGCACAAGGAGACAACTGGATGTTTTCCTTAATAAAATAAATAGAGTCCACGACAAAATTAAATTTAAACTTGAATTAGAACAAGATTATTCCCTTAATTTCCTTAAGATGTGACGACTCTTTTCTTGTTATTTTAGCATGTGGTATTTTCTTTTCTTCTGTCTTTTGTTGTCTCTTGTTTGGGAGCTAACGAGTTGAAATCTATCGTCAATTACATGGTGACGTTTTCATGGTCCTGGCCAATTTCACATTCCGATAGTTTCACTAGAATATATTAACTATGGAGCTGTTAGAAGAGACTCCTAAATTACGCGACTCTGAGAGTCAATCCCTATCGTCACTTGCCCGGGCTGGTGTACCGCTTATGCGACAATAGCGATTTTTTTTTTTTATAGAATAGGGGGCAAACGAGCATGCGGCTCACCTGATGTTAAGTGACTACCGCCGCCCATGAACAACCGCAACACCAGGGGAATTGCAGATGCGTTGCCGGCCTTTTAGAAAGGTGTAAGCTCTTTTCTTGAAGGTTCCTAAGTCGTATCGGTTCGGAAAATTCGCTGGTGGTAATTGATTCCACAAAGAAGTTGTGCGAGGGAGAAAACTTCTTCTAAATCGCACAGTGGTGGACCGCCAATCATCCAGATGGTATGGATGGTAACGCGAGTTTTGTCGCGACGTGCGATGGTGAAATTGAGCGGCTGGAATTAGTCCGAACAATTCCTCAGAGCACTCCCCGTGATAGATGCGATAAAATACGCAAAGAGATGCAACATCTCTACGCAGTGCCAGTGTATCGAGCCGATCGGAAAGAACTCGGTCGTCGACGATTCGAATCGCTCTGCGCTGGATGCGGTCAAGTGGAAGGAGCTGGCACTGGGGTGCCCCGGCCCAGAGATGAGAACAGTATTCCATGTGGGGCCGAACTTGCGCTTTGTAAAGTTGCAAGCGATGTGCCGGCATGAAATACTGTCTCGCTCTGCTGAGCACGCCAAGCTTTTTAGAGGCCAATTTGGCCTTCCCTTCCAAGTGACCACGAAACTGCACGCTATTCGATATGTCGACGCCAAGGATTCCGATACTGGCTGAGGCAGCAAGGGAGTGCCTTGAAACTGAGGAGATACGACAAAGGGGTTCTTTTTAGCGGTAAACGCGCAAACTTGTGTCTTCTGGGGATTGAACTGGACTAGATTTAGTCGGCCCCAATCCGAGACTTTGTTAAGCAAAGACTCGACTTCAGACACAAGTTTGTCCCGGTACTCGGCGACGTTTTCCCGAGAAATATTGGCACGGCCGGTATATAAGGCATCCCCAGTGCTGTCGTCTGCATAGCAATGAATGCTACCAGTTAGCAACATATCATTGATATGCAGGAGAAACAGCGTTGGTGATAGCACGCAGCCTTGTGGAACACCAGCGTTGATAGGCTTGTAATCAGAGCATGCACCGTCTACTACGACCTTGATGCTCCGATCAGCAAGGAAACTGGTGATCCATTTGCACAATTTCTCGGGAAGCCCATAGGAAGGAAGCTTCGAAAGAAGCGCCTTGTGCCAGACCCGATCGAAGGCCTTCGCTATGTCCAAACTAACGGCCAATGCCTCCCCCTTGGACTCTACTGCCTCCGCCCATCTATGAGTTAAGTAAACTAAAAGATCACCTGCTGATCGACCCCGACGAAAACCGTACTGACGGTCACTGATCAGCTGGTGATCCTCAAGGTACCTCATGAGCTGGCAGTTTATAATGGATTCCATTATTTTGGAGAACAAGGAGGTGATGGCGATAGGCCTGTAGTTGGACGGGTCTGAGCGGTCGCCTTTTTTAGGGATCGGGTGGACCAAAGCTGTCTTCCATGAATTCGGGACTACGCCTTGGGAGTAGGAGTACCGGAAAAGACGCGTTAAAACCGGTGCCAACTCCGGAGCACACGTCTTCAGCACAATGGGAGGGACTCCATCGGGCCCACTCGACTTGCTGACGTCCAGGGAGAAGAGTGCTTTGCGAACCGAGCGCTGTGTAAATCGCACATCCGGCATGGAGCACTCACATCGCGGGATGGTCGGCGGTGTGTTCCCCCCGTCATCTAGAGTCGAGTTGGACGCAAAAAGAGAGCACAACAGATCGGCTTTCTCTTTTGCGGCATGGGCCAGTGAGTCGTCCTCTCTGTGCAGAGATGGGAGGGATGGCTGACAGAAGTTCCCTTGGACAGCCTTGGCGAGAGACCAGAATGCACGGGTTCCCGAAGGAAGGCGAACTAGCTTCTCGCCAATTCTGCCGATGTGCTCAGACCTTGCCTTGGCAATGACGCTTTTGAAGGACCTGGAGGCGGAATTGTACTTCTTTTTAAGTGCGCTGGTGTTTAAATCCCGAGACGTTGATGCGTCAGCCCAGGCCCGGTAGCACTCCTGCTTATAGCGTGATGCTATTTTACAGGAGCGACCAAACCATGGCTGGGATCTGCCTCCGATGGGCACCACAGAGGATGGAATAAAAAGTTCCATACCCTGAAGTACCACATCAGCAACAGAATCGGCAACAACGCTGGGATCTTCCGGCGAGAAGCAAACCCGCCCCCAAGGGTAGGATGCAAAAAAAGACCGCATCCCGTCCCAATCAGCTGACCTATAGTGCCAAACACGGCGGCAAGCTGTGGATCGCAACTGCGATTGGAGCGTGAGTGGCACTGTGCTCCGGATCAGACAATGGTCCGAAGAGCCCAGAGGGGCATCGACGGAGACCTGATATCCGTCCGGATGAGAGGTCAGCAGAAGGTCCAACAGGGAAGGTACATGGTCTTCCACATCTGGGATCCGCGTAGGCGAAGTAACCAGTTGTGTTAGACCATATGCCAAAGCAAAGTCGTAGACAGATCTACCCGCATGATCGGTTGAACGAGAACCAAGCCATTCAGCGTGGTGGGCGTTGAAATCACCGAGTATCACGATCTCTGCGGATGGGACCTGTTGTAGCACGGAGTCTGCAGCCATTTGGACGTGGTCGATGAGTCGGTCTGTGTCGGCATTACCGCTATGGGACCTATAGAGGCACCCGTAGACGCGGGGATGGTCGTCGCTGTCTACGCGCAGCCATAGGATGGACAGGTCCGTACCTTCAAGGCTGCCGAGGCGTCGGAAACAGATGTCCTCTCTGACGTATACACAAACTCCAGCCCGGGGCACAAAGGAGTGTTCCAATTTGTACCCCGGGTAGGAGAGATATGAAGTATCAGCCGGAGAGGACACCTGAGTCTCGGTTAAAAAGAGCAAGGCCGGCTTCGCCGTCTCTAGATGGTAATGGACAGCGTTAAGGTTGGAATGAAGTCCCCTGATGTTGCAAAAATTCACGGATAGCGTGACAGGGGTCGCCTTGGTTGTATTGCTCCGCTTGCCCCGAGCAGCATTAGTCACGAGCGGAATTTTGCCCCCCCCAGAATACGCGGGGCAGCCTGAGCACCCACGCTCAGGAGTGAAGTAGTTTGTTCGTGGATGCTCAGCGAGGGATTCTCCAGGGTTGCTGGTACCCTCCTGGGGTAGTCTTGTATTTAATTCCACTACCATGTTGATGGGGGGGGGGGAATTGGGCCTCCGGCCACCTGCACTCACCAAACGCAACGCAGAGGTAAACCTCTACTTCACGCTGGTATTCTGTGAGGTCGTGGTACCACCCCGGTTCGAGCTGGCCCATCCGTGCGACAGCAAAAGCTACCGCTTGGCTCTACCACTGTTAAGCGATATAGCGATAGGTGAATAGTAATATAGTGCCGACTTCCCTTTAACATTGTCTTCCTTTTTTTAAATGCTTTTATTAGCCTTGCGTGTATCTATCTATCTATCTACGTAACGAAATCTTTTATTGTAATTTTCAACAACTTGTAGATAGCTTCAAGGCACTCGTATCAAGGATCGATTACAATAAAATAATATAATATGATAAAATATGAGACATATAAATATGTAACATAACATTAACTAAGTCAGTATCTGTATATTTTTTTGAACATTATAAATATTTCTTATTTCTTTCTTAATAACATTATCCTACTATTCTAATCAGGATCACAAGGATAAAATAAAATAATTATTAGGATCATTACAGCTAATGACTAATACGTGTTGTAAAACATACTTGTAGTGCTAGAACATACATTTACCGATAGGTCTGTAAAGGTTTACCATTCTGTATCATGTGCAATGTAATATTAACTTTAAAAGAATTACAAAAACGATGACACATGCTACGGCTTTTCTTTTACCGTTTGCACAAATGTTTGCTCTGGCGGGCGATTTGCAAATGAGGTTTACTTTAATGATCATAACCATTAAAAGAAGCGGCTCACGTTTGCAACAAAAAGGTTGATATTCAAAATATCACTGCGCCTGCGTAAATTATTTTACTGAAAATTAATTTCTATGTACAGGTTGTTCGAATTATGTGTGCAAAGCCAAAAGGGAATGATACCTTAAAACATTAAGAACATATTAAGCTAAGCTTATCTTAGATGAAGTCTGCTTCTTTAGTTTTTAATTCAATTTCAAAGGTTTTTAACAATTAAGAAGACGCTGCTGCCCATCTCCTGACTTGTTTCCTCTGTCGCATCTTACGACAACCACGGGATGATATGGGTTAATGGGTATTCTTACACCGCCACTACAGGGTACACGGTTTGGGCAGTTAAATTAAATCTATTGGCTTGCAATATGTAAGATACAAACTTAAGCAATCTGATCTTCCTCGTATTTCTAACTGACATCCCTTACAAAATATGTGATAAGTAGTGTAGTAGATTATCTTGTATTATCATAAGACGAGGGAACACAGTCCACCAGATCATAAGTTAGTTAGAAGGGTGGCCGTTTCTCATCAATATCTATACGAAACACAACAATATCTTGCTACTACCTTGCGCTGCGTATTACGTTTTCTATGAGATCGTGGTATATTCCTGGTCGAGTCGATGCATTCATAATACGGCTACAATATATTAAAATTACTCTCGGTGAAAAAAAAAACCATTTGGTTGGCAATTTCTATGTGACTCAAGAAAAACTGTGGTAATAAAAAGGAAACCCATATAGAACATACGTTAAGTAGTTTATCTATAGAATAGAATAGAATAGAATAGAATATTTTTTATTCAATATACATTACATGTGTAATTCTTATTGAAAGTCATTTTTTACTTTACCACTGGTTCGAAAAAAACCCTCTGTCCTGGGAAGAACCAGCAAGAAACCCAGCGGGACTTTTTTTTAAAATAAATTTTACAATATAAATGATTACGAACTATTTACAAAATTTATTTTAGAAACTGCTTGGAAGCGACCACCTCATTCCCAGGGGTTATTATCAACCATGTATTCATTTATACTATAATAACCCTTTTTATACAGTTTCAGCTTAATAAAACATTTAAACTTGGTAATAGAGAGAACCTGTACACTTTCCGGGACCTAGTTGTAATAGCGTATACATTGCCCCAAGAATGAATTACTGACTCTGTGGAGTCGAGAAACTGGCATCTCTAGCTTGTGTTTGTACTTATATAATATAATAAAGTGGAAGGGTGTTTTTGTTTTTTTGTTTGTTTAAACGCGGTAATCTCTGGAACTACCAGTCTGATTTGAAAAATTCTTTTTGTGTATTATAGCCAGATTCATGTGGAATAGTATAGGCTATCTAACATTAAGCTATATTACTCAACTAGCCCTAAATATGGATATTTGTTAAGCAAGTCAGAAGAAAAAGCACTCCCGAAATGATTTATCCGCGTACGCTGGTGTTATCGTTAGGGATACGTAAACACAATGTTCTAGAAAAATATAGACCTTTACTCCGTATAAAAAAAGTCCAGGATACCATATGTCTATTTCTTATACATAAGCCATAATTTGGTATTTTGTGACAAAAAAATATTGAAAATTTAAATGTGATTTATGAGCGTTATTATTAGGCATGGCCTATTTATCCTTACGAACGAAAGTTACTTCATCATCAAGACAATTTTATGACGATAAACTTTGTTCTTTATACCATGTTATTTGGACGCATAGTTTAAGGGATAATGTAAAATTAAAATAATTCAATACTTGGCTGGGCGCGCGAACGACACTTAAACCCTAGCCGTTATAAAATGCTTGAACTAGGTCATGTCGCGCACCTCGGACACGTGATGACGCGGGTGAAACCGCGGGACACAGCTAATGTCAATTATATAATTAATTGAATAATAATCTTTTTAAAGTTATACCGTATATAAAATTAAAAATATAAACATATCCAATATCCAATATATATAATCTGATTGTGGCCAAACTTGCTAAATCAAAAATAATCAAGAAAAAAATTTCCTTCCTGAATATTTATTTGTAACAACAACAAGCTTTGATTGTTACATATCTTTAAAAGCAATCAACGCTATCTTCAGCAAACCCAATATTGATTCGACTCACAAATCATCACCCGAGTATAATCAAATGGCTTGCATAATTTGTACAAACGTTGTTAAAAATAGGAACAATATCAATACTGGAAATAAACTCCTCCACTCATAATAATCGCTCTCCCACATCGAATCCAAGAGTGTAACAATAAATCAAACATATATAATATCATCGGCATGCGAGAATAATTGGATTCTACCACTACAGCTGGCTTTAGTTCACTGTGACGCGAGTGCCACTGAACTGTACTTGGTTGAATCCTTATAGAATTTTGACTGGCACTTCCCATAACAAGCTTACGGAATTTTTTATTGCTCATTGTAATAAAACTTTTACAGTTGTAGGAAAAAGTGTCCGTAAAAAACATAATATTATAATCTATACAGTGACGAATAACCCCATTCAACTTTTAGACTTAGGAGACTTTTAAGGTTTTATGTCTTTAATAACTATTCGTTCATGGATCGCTTATGAAAAGTCTATTTGCTGCAAGGCCCCTTTCATTTGGGAGGATTATTGGACATAGGAAAAATCACCGTGCTACTCTAGTGTGTTGCTTGCTCACTTTTAACTATAAATTTACACTTATATATGTACAATTTTGGACTGTGTTGAATGTATATCTTAAATTACCCTCAAATATATTGAAATAAATGTTAACTGCTGTTATTTATATACCACACAGTTGTAGCAATATGTTATAAGATAGTTTTTTTATATAAAGTTAAATCCTGGAAAAGGCAGTAGAAAATATATTTTTTACTAACTTTATAATGTTACAAAATGCTGTTGGTTCGGTAGACAATAAATAAAAAAAATCGTAACTCTAGGAATTTTAGTCCAGTGCGGGATTCCAAACCGCGGTCCTCAGCGCTGTAACTCAATGTTAAGCTTCAGCTTCCTCACAATTCATTCCTTCGCACGTGGAAAACTCCAGATAATTTCAGTAGTGCTGGCAACGAAAATGGATAAGCACAAAAAAAAACAAATGATTTTATTCATAACAATTTTTCTACTACTCGTACCTTGTGACCCGTCGTTGTATCAATTATTGCACTTGAAAACGCAATATGGCAATACGTCATCATTTTTTCAAAGTATTTTTCAATATAGCAATTCATTGTATTTTACTAGTGTATGTTTGGTATCATTGCCTTAAAATACCAGATAAACATACTTAGTAGTGTATGAAGATCCTAAAATACAAACACTTAACTCACCTATCGCTTCGGAAGTCTCAGAAATTTACGTAAGTTCATTTCGCGGGAATTGGGTGCTGTGCACTTATTTTTAGGTACACTTAACATTTTATTATCGCGCATACATGTACATGACTGCTTTACCTTTCATGCACTTATTGCATTAGTGTATGCAAATTTGCCAGGAATTAACGAAAACCATCATACCATTTCCTACCGCGGGCGTCGTAAACGGAGACTTTGAGAAATGAACGAATAGAAATATAAACTTTTTTATTCAATATAAGTTATAAATAATACTTAAAGTCAGTTGTTAGTTAAACATAAGAGTAAATTTTAAATTTACAACTAGTTTGGATAATACCCTTAACCCGGAAAGAGCCAGCAATATCCCAGCGGGACATTTTGTTGAAAAAAAAACCAATTTGCAGTCGTATATTAAGTTGCACAATTGACTACACAAAACCAATACGAAATAGCTTGGCAGCGATCACATTTCCGGGGGTTATTATCATCTCTAAATTCCTTAATGTCATAATAACCCTTTTTATACAACATTTGTTTAAAAAAGTTTTTGAACTTGAATAGCAGTACATTTTTACCAGGTGTTATAATACTCGATGCAAAGCAGCATCAAAGTTGTCAAATATATCTGGTATTGTTTTCACCAATCCACGAATACATTAACTACGAGAGTGTTCCACGGCCAAGGTGTCCATCGATGTCGTTCGTAGAAAATGCTGATATTGTGTTTCGAAATGTCCAAGTAAAACAACGATAAAACGAAATAAAAAACATCCTAATCAATTTTACTGTCACCATGTTGACTTTTGTACCGTGAGTTTGCACTAGCTTGACAATAAGTTAACGCTTTTACATTTTCAAACAATATATTATTAAACCGAATCATGTTTGGTTAGTTCATAATAAAAATCGGTTTATAAAACATATTTTTAAACAAGTAATAAGAAAGAATCAATGCAAATCATACAATAAGTTGAGTGAAACTTTCATTAAAGTCCAGTCATTTAATGATGAAAAAAGAAGTAGTTCCGGTAGTTCTGAAAATTGGTAAGTTTATAGATATCGATGTGCTGTTTTCGTATTTCTACTTTGCCACCTCGTATCTTTACTACTCGCGCCGCCATATTGGGAAAATGGCGTCTAAAAATAGTTTTTTGATTCTATAACTATTGCTGCTGCTGTCTTTATAATACGCCGACGTTCTTCTGTCTTGTTGTTCCGTTTTTCGTTATACCAGGCTTCCGTCAATAACATAAATCTCGTCTTTCGGAAACAGATCAGAGGAGTGTTATTTGTAGTGACGTCAATTAAAATACCATCACAATATTTTGGAGGAGTTGTGCTTTCACCGTTTTTATGTGTGGACGGAGAAAACTGACTCTTCGGTATTCTGCTCGAGATAAGTATTGGTTAAAAGAATGCGCCACTTACTCTACCCATGGTGGTGTGGAAATAAATTATTGGCCAAAACGCATGTTGAAGTAGACTTTGTGGCGTTCATACGCTAAGACTATTTTAATTTTAAACGTTACCTCCACACTAGGATTTTCTCCTGTATCGTGACGGCAGTTTACAAACACAAATTGCACAAGGACAAACATCCAGACGTGGAACAATTATTTGTCACCTATACAAATACTTGTTCCGTATGGGATCCGAACCCGAGCCCCCCAGTGCAGCAACTCATTGCTAAGCCACTGCGCCACGGAGCCGTCAAATTGCCGTATTGATTTTACGAAAAAAAATTATTACATAAATTATAGGAATGTTCACTAGTTTATTTATTATCTATATATTTTTTATCGGAAAATAAATCATAAATGTAATGTTGTCAAAAAACAGTTTTTCGGCGCTATTTTTCCAATATGACAGCGCGAGCGGCAAAGATGAAATTCGGAGAGAATACATAAAAGTCCCGAAAAACTTTCCAGGTAAAAAACTACCAAATGACTCTACTATTAGGATGATATTTAAAACAAGTTTGAATTATAGGACATATCAAACACTATGCGAACGTAAAGCCGACTCGTTGACTAATATTTTAAATACAGTATATAAGTTTTAGCCAGTGTAAATAAAACTATAAAATATGTTTGGACACTTATGGCATAAAACATTACTTGTTGGATGTTTTTAAAGTAAACGCTCGGTCGGCTATTGATATAAAATAATACGCGGCTAATGGAGATGGCATTATCCTGAAATACTGACCTAAGCATTCTCGCTTACGATTCTTCGTAGGTACTTTGTGGTGCACAACCCAAACGTATCCGTTAACACAGAGGCACTTGTTTGGCATTTCAATGAGCCGTATCAGACAGATTCAATAACAGTATACTATCCAGATCTGAAAACGAACCATTTATTTGGGTATTGATACAAATGTTGGTTCCAGCTGAGGCTCAAATGCTTCTTAGCATCGGTAGGCCACAAAAAATTCCTCATAACGTCCTTTAACGTTATTATTTTACAACCAATTACATTTTGCTTTCAAACGAAATAACTTGGAAAAATTTCAATTTTTTGGAGAGCAAATGTTTCAGACATTTTTATGTTCTGTCTGTCTTCAATTCGAAAGGAACTTTAAATTGATCTTACTTTTATAGCAGAGTAAATACCAGTAAAAGAACTGAAAAGTTGCCTTGTTTAACTTAGTGTACTGTACACGAAGTAATTAACTTTTATGTTATTTTTTCTTGTTTTTATTAGTATTACCAATTTTTGTCAGGATTATTTACAATTATATGATATTATAGGGTAGTGGTTCCCTTTACTCCGCCACTACCCGGTGCTCGGTACTACAACTAGATTATTGTAGAACAAGCAAAGTCGTTTTTGTGTGACGGAATTTTTTACCGTCTCTTCTTATAAAGCATTCTAGATTCACGTTTGATATATGATCGATATGATTCACAAGCTAACTCTATCGAAAAAAAAAACCTAGATCGTTTATTATGGTATTTGTTATATATATTTGCGATGTTAGTTATTAGAAGTAATATGTACATGCTAATAAATTACAGAAAAATTACAGAATTTTACTGGAAACGTAGCATTCCATCTTATTCCTCACGGGTGACAACACATCTGTATTTCGATTCTTAATTGAGGATAGATGTAGATGTCTATGGCCCACAGCATCCACATACAATCAGATGAATTGTGCTCGCTTGTCACCCTATTCTATTATAATATCAAGTGCCTTGTAGTGGACCTTTATCACAATATATAATATCAGAAGTGCAAATGTAGAGCTCCTAGTATCCTAACGCAACGCTATTATTTGGTTTCGTGATACTTGATCTTTTAACCTCTTTTAATTTTAATTAAAACTATTAATGCTTGATAAAATTTTAAGTAAAATCTTTCTCATCGCCGTATTAAATGGAGGCTAGATTTTTTAATAGACTAAGAGTGACTAAGTGGATGATCAAAGACATCTACGTCTTTCCTCGATTAAGAATCAATGTGCGATCAAGATGCTAAGTTTGAATGCCTCGTGACCAGTAAAAATGGTCTCTGGTTCTCCACACTCACGATTCGAAACAAGTTATTTCACTTCAAACGGCTCCGTGGCGCAGTGGCTTAGCAATGAGTTGCTGCGCTGGGGGGCGCGGGTTCGAACCCCGCACGGAACAAGTATTTGTATGGCCTACAAATAATTGTTCCGGGTCTGGATGTTTGTCCTTGTGAAATTTGTGTTTGTAAACTGCCTCCACGATACAGGAGAAAATCCTAGTGTGGGGGTAACGTTTTTCAAAAAAAAAAAAATTAAAAAAAAATTATATTTATAAATTATTGTAAATTTTTAAACACATTTCCACATTGAGCAAGGAACAAAACGTCCTTTATTTTGTTCCACGTTGTACTGAATTAAAAAACTACACGTAACGCTGCAGTTTGTTTTGCTAGTGTATCGTTAAATTGCTCTAGGGCAAGTTAGAAATGCTCTTCTCGGCACTCGGGTCACGCGTCGACTGCATCGTCCGGTTCTTTTATGCATCAACCCACGATCCGACATTTTTCGACGCATTCAAAACGCTTCCCAAACAAACAAATGGTAGATTCTCGACTTAAATAAAATATTTGAGCGCATCGTATCACGTCCATCAAAGCTTAATTTTAAAACGTTTTTCTTGAAGATATATTTCATCGTTAGAGTAACAATGTTTTAATTGGATTTGTTCCGAAAACTTCCTTTCAAATCCGTCTTAAGTCCAATTAAGTTGTTGATAGGGCGGACAGAAGTCTTTATTAAGGTTTTGAATAGTATTATTTTATTCAGAGGAATTGTTCCGGGGCCAATCTCCTCAAAGTTGTATTTTAGCAAACGTCAATTTTCTAACGTTATTTTTATTTTATATCGTATTGAGCCTATAATAGAAGTTACCACCACCAGAAGTTTATTATTAAACATAACTAAGAGATAAATGGTTGCGTTTCTTTGACATTTCAAATGGTGATTTTGAAAACAACTTGGAAATTAAATTGGCAAGTGTTACTTATTTCAAAATAAAGAAAACGAATTTTCAGGGATTATATAATGATGACAAGTTACTATTTTTTGTTAATAGTATACGGTGACAAACGAGCACACATTCCACCTGGTGATAAGTGGTTGCTATGACCCATATACATCTTCATTTATCCACAATAAAGAATCAAAATGCAGATGCGTCGTCACCCGTGAAGACTAAGATGGATTGTCTCTTTTCTAGTAAAATGGTTTTCCGGCACTCTACACTCACCATACGAAACACAGCAGTGTCAAGCTGCCATTTTACGCTGGTATTCTGTGAGAGCGTGGTCCTTCCCCGGTCGAGCTGACCCATTCGTGCTACAACTATACTACTAATATAGCTGCAGCATGTCTTTACCACGTATAAAAATTTACCCTATTCTTAATAAAAAAATAAAATTTTAGCAGCCGGACAATCAGACTTAGACTGAGGTGGCAAAATCTTTAGTTGGAAATTTGAAGAGACGTGGTACTTGGTAGAGACGTACGTGTTGCAGCTATATTATGGTTGTGGCACGAATAGGTCGGGTCCACCGGGGTAGAACCAGGCTTTCACAGAATACCAGCGTAAAACAGCAGCTTAATGCTGTTGTGCTGTGGGCCATAGACATCTACATCTATCCTCAATTAAGAATCGAAATACTTTTGTAATTGTGTTTCGAGTGGTGACTGTAGAGAACCGGAGACCCGTTTTACTGGAAACGTGGCATTCCATCTTATTCCTCACGGGTAACAACACATCTGTATTTCGATTCTTAATTGAGGATAGATGTAGATGTCTATGGCCCACAGCATCCACATACAATCAGATGACTTGTGCTCGCTTGTCACCCTATTCTATTAAAAAAAATCTCATGGAAACCTTCCTATCCTTGAAATAAAATATATTTCAAGGATTTATAAACGTTTAGCTTCACTATACTGATACTTACAACTACTAGTATAATACCAGGGAAAACCTTTGAATATATTTTGAGTATCTCGCCTGATCTTCTTTGTTGAGATATCACTTTTCGAACCGATGGTTGATTTTGAAATTTGAAAGAGCCGATCCGATTAAGGAAAGTCCTCCCTACGACGGGAGCAGCTTATGCAATATGTCCAGCCGTCTGCTTTCACGTCTGAAGAAAGAAAATCAGCGCTGTATTAAATTGAAAAAGATTCTGATTCTGAAAAAGAAGATGATATTTAAAAAAAATAGTTTACAGAGAAGAATACGTTTATTATCAATAGTTTAATGTTTTAGTCCATTATGAATAATGGATTTTATTTTTTATTTTATTTAGCTTTATTTATCCCTTACGTGAATAATATTAAGTTTATAATATTATAGCTAGTATCCATTGTTTTTATTTTATTTGTTAGTAGTGTTAGTATGTCTTTATATTTAATTTTGTTAGTTTTTGTTAGTTGTAAGGGCCGCCTTTTGCGGTGAAAGCCTCCTCCAAATTACTTCAAGTGGTTCTGTCTTGCGCTAATCTTGGCCATAGCTGGTACAGCTACTTCGACGATGTCATCATTCCACCTTTTTGATGACCTACTTCGTCTTCTTCTTTTTTTATTTTTTTTATTTATGTGTCATTAAATGTTGCAATGTAATAATTTTGAGGTTTGGAGGGTGGTCGTCTACAATCCCCGCGGTGACGAGCCGTTCTGGGGGAGGTTATATTATGTGTTTTTGTTATATTTTCTGTTGTATTTGTGGGCGCGACGCAATTTGAAGTTGATATTCATTGCAATTGGAATTTGAATATTCAGAGGACAAGGAAGTCCTTCTGGATTCTGAAGCTTTAGTTATGCTTTGTTTGCTGATAAATTTCTCTGTGGAACTTTGGTTATCCCCGGTTTTCTTCGCTTGTGTCTTATTTTTCTTTAGTGCTTGTTGGTGTGTATCTGGTTGTCTATTCAGATTTTGTTTTTGGTTTGGTGGTGTTATTTCTAATATCCTTTTTTTGTTTCTATTACCCTTTTGTTCTCCTTCGTCTGTTTCACTCTACTTCTTTTGTTGATGGTTCTCGGACTATTAGTTTGTCGTAACGTAGATAGGCTTCTTTCCCGGCTTCATTATCTTGTTTAAGTTGTGCCATCAATGTTTTTCTTGTATTCAGGATTTGTGGTGAAAAATCTTATTTAAGCTAAATTCCTTCTGTCTTCATAAGTTTTTTATTTTTCAGTATTGTGATTTTTCGGCCATAGGTAGTAAAAGTTACAACAATAGGTCTGACTTTGTTTTCTTTATACGTGACTATCCGACGAATCATCTTTAATTCTTTTCTGACTCCGAGGAAGATAAAATATCTCAAAACTTTGCTAATACATTCTCCTTATTTCGCTTTATACAGTATTGGATGCACAAGTGATAGAATTAAATAATAAGGTACCCTAGCGTCCATAACGAAACCTAATTATGTATATTTTAATTAATCTGTAGATATTTTTTCAGCAAACGTCAGTTCCGAGCATCAACCTCCCAGACTTACCGGAGTGTGTGACCAAAGTTGAGATCTCGACCGCGCCCAAGGATGATGCTTCAACGCCCCTTAGCGCGCAGCACCAGCTGAAACTCTTGCGCGAGCGCCTGGATCAGCAAGCACAGCAAACACAAGCTGCTGTTGCGCAACTTATGCTCCTTAGAGACCAGCTCGCTGCGGAGCAAGCAGCACGATGTGAGGCTCAGGTAAGTTTATTTGCTTTTTTATAGAATAAACGTGACAAACGAGAACACAGTCCACCTGATGGTAAGTGGATAGTGTAGCCCTTAAACACCTGTATCTTTGATTGATTAAGATTCAAAATGTAATCGTTATCAACCCGGAGGACTAAAAATGCCTTGTTACTTGTTAAAAGGGTATTCTTATTGCCTACACTCACCACAAGAAACATGGCAGCGTTAAGCTGCTATATTACGCCGGTATTCTGTGCGAGCGTGTCTCTTCTCCGATCGCATCAATCCATTCTTGCTGCAACCCTATTTTTTTTTCATAAGATAAGGGTGACAAACGAGCACACAGTCCACCTGATGGTAAGTGCTTGCTGCGGCCCATAGACATCTACATCTATCCTCTATTACAAAACAAAATTTAGATGCGTAAAAAGTAGTAAAAAGGGCCTCCGGTCACCTGCACTCACCAAGCGAAACGCAGAGGTAAACCTCTACTCCACGCTGGTTTTCTGTGAGGTCGTGGTACCACCCCGGTTCGAGCCGGCCCAACCGTGTGACAGCAAAAGCTGTCGCGTGGGTCTACCACTGTTATATACTATTACTGTAGCGTGCCTCTACCATGATATAAAGTGTATTTTCAACATTTCATTCAAGTTATGATCAATTTTAATAAATATAAGTGTGTCAAAGAATTAAACTTTCAAAAGAGACCCTCCTTCTTTTTTGAAAACCGCTGAAAGTTATAGTTGAAATGAAAAAGAATAAAATTATAATATACGTACCTTCTACTACTGTGCCAGCGTACTAGCATTGCCCGCAACTTCGTTCGTATACCATGATGTTTTTCATGGGTTGGTTTAAACCCGAGTAAATTGGTAATTTTATCAGTTTGCATCTTGTTAGGATTCCTTACATCAAAAGGAAAAAAACGGAACCCTTATAGGATCACTTTGTTGTCCGTCAGTCTGTCTGTCTGTCAAGACCCTTTTTCTCATGAACGCGTGGATGTATCAAGCTGAAATCTTGATATCATATCAAATACTCAAATCTACTGTCCCTTAGAGCTGTGAAAAAATCAAACCTCTAAGCCAACGCAATCAAAAGATACAGCTGTTTATGCCGCAAATTTTCGACATTCGCAAGGGAATCAAAAACTACAGGGTATTTCCCGTGATCTCAGAATCTTAAAATTTGGTATGAAGCAACGTACAAGCACAGATAAAGGAAAAATTGCGAAAAGCATAAATTTAAGTTACATCATATAATAAAAATATTTTTAATAATTTTAAACTTTTTTTTAAACGGAACCCTCGGTGCGCGAGTCCGACTCGCACTTGGCCGGTATTTTTTTAAAAAGCGTGGGTAATTTCAATTTTATAAATTAAGCTACTGATCTAACTCCAATAGTAAGGAATGTTTATGATTATTGTATATGCCAAAGTAAATAATTACATACTGGTCGTGGTGGCATAGTGGTAGAAATATGACCGTAGATAATTCATTATTTTAGGTTTGTGTGATAAGCAGGATGCATTTGACTTTCAAATACACATATATCTAATATACAAAATATGATATTAACGCTTTCTAACCTAAAACGTAGTGATTACATTATATTATACCCGTCGGTGCTTACTCTGAGAATTTGGCAGTATCGACGTCAACAAACGACATAATTTGTCCAGACGTCATTTATATGTTTGACCTTGACTGAAAGAACATAAACAATGTATGTTTTATTTAATTTTATTGTATGTGTTAAGGTTTCCTGGATGATCTAAACGATTCACAATTGGACTCGGTAGATAACACTGTTGTACCCGTGCGAAACCTGGGCGGATCGCTAGTAATATATATATGTTTAATAACTTTTAGCTTTCTGCACTCTTCCATATAAACTTTTAACTACCTATGCGAAATCTCACACTCCTCCGAGCGCGCAATAATATTAATAAATAAATTTAATTATATTAGAGTTTAAAAAACTTTAATATAATTAAATTACTAGCGTCTTAAAAGAAGTATAACTTCGCCTCCAGGTCCTTCAAAAGAGTTATTGCCAAGGCAAAGTCAGAGCACATAGGCAGAATTGGCGAGAAACTAGTTCGCCTTCCTTCGGGAACCCGTGCATTCTGGTCTCTCGCCAAGGCTGTCCAAGGAAATTTCTGTAAGCCATCACTACCATCTCTGCACAGGGAGGACGACTCACTGGCCCAAGACGCAAAAGACAAAGCTGACCTTTTAGGCTCCCTTTTTGCGTCCAACTCGACTCTTGATGACGGGGGGAAAACACCGCCGACCATCCCGCGGTGTGAGTGCTCCATGCCGGATGTGCTGTTCTCACAGCGCTCGGTTCGCAAAGCACTTCTCTCCCTGGACATCCAGAAGTCGAGTGGGCCTGACGGAATCCCCCCAATTGTGCTTAGGACGTGTGCTCCGGAGTTGGCACCGGTCCTAACGCGTCTTTTCCGGTACTCCTACTCCCAAGGCGTAGTCCCGAATTCATGGAAGACAGCTTTTGTCCACCCGATCCCCAAAAAAGGCGACCGCTCAGACCCGTCCAACTATAGGCCTATCGCGATCACCTCCTTGTTCTCCAAAATAATGGAATCCATTATTAACTGCCAGCTCATCCGGTACCTTGAGGATCACCAGCTGATTAGTGACCGCCAATACGGTTTTCGTCGGGGTCGATCAGCTGGTGATCTTCTGGTCTACCTGACCCATAGATGGGCGGAGGCAGTAGAGTCCAAGGGGGAGGCGTTGGCCGTTAGTCTGGACATTGCGAAGGCCTTCGATCGGGTTTGGCACAAAGCGCTTCTTTCGAAGCTCCCTTCCTATAGGCTTCCCGAGAAATTGTGCAATTGGATCACCAGCTTCCTTGCAGATCGGAGCATCAAGGTCGTTGTAGACGGTGCATGTTCTGACTACAAGCCTGTTAACGCTGGTGTTCCACAAGGCTGTGTGCTATCACCAACGCTGTTTCTTCTGCATATCAATGATATGTTGCTTACTGGTAACATTCATTGCTATGCGGATGACAGCACTGGTGATGCTCTATACACCGGCCGTGCCAATATTTCTCTGGAAAACGTCGCCGAGTACCGGAACAAACTTGTGTCTGAAGTCGAGTCTTTGCTGAACAAAGTCTCGGATTGGGGGCGACTAAATCTAGTCTAGTTTAATCCTCAGAAGACACAAGTTTGCGCGTTTACCGCTAAAAAGAACCCCTTTGTCGTATCTCCTCAGTTTCAAGGCACTCCCCTTTTTGCCTCAGCCAGTATCGGTATCCTCGGAGTCGACATATCGAGTAACGTGCAGTTTCGTGGTCACTTGGAAGAAAAGGCCAAATTGGCCTCTAAAAAGCTTGGCGTGCTCAGCAGAGCGGGACAGTATTTTATGCCGGCACACCGCCTGCAACTTTACAAGGCGCAGGTTCGGCCTCACATGGAATACTGTTCCCATCTCTGGGCAGGGGCTCCCCAGTGCCAGCTCCTTCCACTTGACCGCATCCAGCGCAGAACGGCTCGAATCGTCGACGACCGAGCCCTTTCCGATCGGCTCGATTCATTGGCACTGCGAAGAGATGTTGCATCCCTTTGCATTTTCTTTCGCATCTACCATGGGGAGTGCTCTGAGGAATTGTTCGGACTAATTCCAGCCGCTCAATTTCACGAACGCACATCGCGGCAGAACTCCCGATACCATCCACACCATCTGGATGATTGGCGGTCCACCACTGTGCGATTTAGAAGATGTTTTCTTCCTCGCACGACTTCCTTGTGGAATAGATTACCATCAGCGATTTTTCCGGACCGATACGACTTAGGGGCCTTCAAGAAAAGAGCGTACTCCTTTTTAAAAGGCCGGCAACGCATCTGCAATTCCCTCCCTGGTGTTGCAGTTATTCATGGGCGGCGGTAGTCTCTTACCATCAGGTGAGCCGCATGCTCGTTTGCCCCCTCTCCTATAAAAGAAAAGGCGTATCTTTGTGAAATCATTGATACCCAAGAGATTTAAATATATATACTAATTGATACGCATTGCTTATGAGTTTTGATGATCTTAGTAAGTACACTAAAGTCACAGTCATTAAATAATTGTATTATTGTGGAATCCAAATAGGTCTGCAAAATTTCAGATAATTGAGACGTCTAAATGTGGGCGAATTATGAAATTCCAAATTCCATTACATTTACACATACGACTACATAGATACATAGTACATACAGATCAAGCTAATATGAAGCGTTTAAAAACTAAATTATTTTATATTATCCTGGTGATCCTGGTCAGAAAACTAGGATAAATTTATAAAAATTTTGTATTGTCATTGGTCTTTGATACGAGTGCAAAGCTTTCAAGTCAATCGGCCTCCTACAAGCTGGTGAAAATTACACTAAAAGATTCACGGGAAGCTATTAGAGAATTCCCTCCATATATTAATATATTATAGAATACTTTGTTTATTTCTATCCCTGAAATAAGTATCACCAAGTATAATACGGTGTAATCGCTTAGATTAATAACGATTTCATCCTCAATTTCAGAATCATAAAGTACCGATATTACGCGCTTCAACAAGCGGAATATGCTCCCTCGTGTATTTGCACCTTCAGACAAATTCATCTATTTATCTTCTTTATAACGATACTGTTAAACATTACACTATTCTGGTTGCACGTGAAATTGAATGTAATATTTTATATCTTAGATTCTAGTACACGGTCTAATATTGTAAACATAAAATCTCTTACTCTGGCGTTAATCTGTAAATATTTTGTAACAATATATGTTTCAAATTATGTTTTTATTTTTTTCACACGTGCGAAAATATATTTCATGAGCAGTTAAGGACGGGTTACATCAGGCTTTCCCCGAATAAAACCTCACGGTGTTCCACTTCCACACACACAAGGAACGCTCATACACAGATCCAAGCCCTTTTATTTTACCTTTAATTTTTAGGGTTCCGTACCTCAAAAGGAAAAAACGGAACCCTTATAGGATCACTTTGTCGTCCGTCTGTCTGTCTGTCAAGACCCTTTTTCTCAGGAACGCGTGGAGGTATCAAGCTGAAGTGCATATCAAATACTCAAGTCTACTGTCCCTTAGAGCTGTGAAAAAACCAAACTTCTAAGCCAACGCAATCAAAAGATATAGCTGTTTATGCCGTAAATTTTCGACATTCGCAAGGGAATCAAAACCTACAGGGTACTTCCCGTGAACTCAGAATCTTAAAATTTGGTACGAAGCAACGTATTGTAGCACAGATAAAGAAGAAATTGCGAAAAGCATAAATTTTTAGTTACATCATATAATAAAAATAATTTAAAACTTATATACCTACGGATTTGTTCGGAACCCTCGGTGCGCGAGTCCGACTCGCACTTGGCCGGTTTTTTTTTAATAAAATGATGATGATCAACGAACTTACAGTATACCTGATGGATGGTAAGTGGCTACTGCAGTCCACGCACGCCTGTAGCCAACTTCCAACAATGAAGGCTCCAAATGCGTTATCACCTCTGAGGACTAAGTTTGAATGCCTCACGGCCTGTAATTGCAGTGGTTATCTGTACCCTGCAAACCGGGACACAGTAGTGCAAGCACTGAAATTTGGCAGCATAAATAGGTAAGTTACCTATACCTACCCATACGGACTCTTCTTTTTCTTTCTTAATTATCAGTCTCTTCAATCCGATATTGGATTAGAGAGTTTTCGGTTAAAATTTCCAATCGTTTAGCAGGAATTTGGGGGAGTAAGGTGTTTTATTTGGTAGAGGTTTGGTCCCCAATTAGGACAGTACCACTCGTACCCATACGTTTTTGAGAAGAAAAAACTATTTACCCTTTTTAAAATTTATAATCGTTAGACAAGAGTGTCCCTGAACCCCCGACACCATTCCCATCAAAAGGCAATAAACCGTTCTTGAGAAAAATTAAAAAGAAAATCTCCAGCAGGAATGGGGAGAAGAGCGGGGTTGTCTCCTATCACAACTGTATGGATTTTTGAGTGCACAAATATTTTTGGGTGGTAAAAAAAATTACGAACATATTACAACTGAAAGTATTACTGGGTTCTCAAGTATTTCTGGGCACGATAAAAGTTACAATAATACACTTGAGAGGACACATTCACGCAAGAAGAGCAACCAAAGGTGGAATGCATAAAAATTTGTATGTCACGCGATTTGACACTTGACAGAGAGTTTAGATAACAAAAAAATAAAAATAAGAAGTATAATAATGTGACAATGTCTTTGACATGGTCTTACATCCTTGTCGCACCTACACAAAATTCTGTATGCTATCTAGCATTTTTCCATGTTTTACACATTTTGGGTTTTAACAGTTTTATCTTTCTGGAAAACAGTGCATTATCTTTTAATACAAGTGGTGTTATTATAATCGGGGACCTGTACCAAATAAAACATCTTACTCCCTCAAATTCCTGCCAAACGGTTCTAAATTCAACCCGAAATTTCAACTGTTGTGTAATATAAGAAAGATTTGCTTTCTTCTATGAAGAAATGCACCACGTCCATCAAAAGTGCGATATTTTCATGTCACGTCTGCCGATTATCCAAATTACCTCCAATAATCCACTTGTAGCTAAACTTCATGAAGTCTTGCAATTAAACTTGATCCGCAAAATGTTTTACAAGACCACAATTACTTGTCATGTAAACATTCACTAAGACCGCAGTTTGGGACAAGGATCCTTTGTCTTTGACCTCAGAGAGAGTTTAATCTCGAACAAATATTCGACTTTAATATACCTCTCCATCATATGCATACGAAAAAATAGACACGGCTGCCTTTATAGAACTTAACAGTTTCGCATTTGATGATTATTTTTTTTAATTATTGGATAAATATTAAAAAATAAATTTTAATAAAATCCAGAAAAATAAATACAACACTTAAATCATCGCCATTACAGCCTTATACAAATCGGCTGCTAAACATAGAGTTCCCCCAAGGAATGCCACACAGCATCTCTGAGCCACCTGCATCTATCGACTTGCATCTCTTACCAGTTCGTCACCCCATCTAGAAATGGCCGTTCGATACTTCGCCTACCAGTACGAGGCTACATTCAAAAACTATTCTTCATCAGTTGTCAGTTGTTCGAAATTTATGGCTATCTACTGCCAATTTAACTAAAAGATAGGGTAAATTAATCTGTCAAATACGTCACGTCCCTTAGGAGACATAAGAATTGCTTGAAGAAAATGCTGAAGGAAGCACTTGGTCTTCGTGTAGGCGTTATAACTAACTTGTATTTATATAACTGTAAGGGATTTTGAACAGTGGGATGACCACAGGTTTACGCACCAACCTTGTGGCACATCCCGATGAGGAGGTGGCGGAAATGTATGAAGATATCTCTAGAGCCATGCATTCCTCCAAAACCCAATATACGGTGTTAATGGGAGACTTCAATGCAAAACTAGGCACGACAGAGAACGGTGAGCTGAAAGTAGGGAAATTTGGAATAGGGCAACGGAACCCAAGGGGCCAGAAGCGGCCTCACAGGAAGTGGACCTGGTCGAGCCCCGACGGTTCGACAAAAAATGAGATTGACTTCATTATGACGACCAGACGACAACTGTTTAGTGATGTCTCCGTGATCGCGAGGGTGAAAACTGGTAGCGATCACCGAATGGTTAGAGGCACACTGAACCTAAAAGTAAAGTTGGAGAGGCTTCGTCTAATGAAGTCGACGCTCCATTCCTCAAGTGCTCTAATCCAAGGTACCGAAACCTTTCAGCTCGAGTTACAAAATCGTTTTCACAGCCTAGAAGACCGCAACGCTGTGGATGATATGAATGACAATGCTCGTGGAAACTGTCCATGCGGTCGGAGCTATGTTCTGCTAGACCCGCCGCCGAAGAACACAAAAACTCTTCAATCACACTCTTAATCTAATAGCTTTTAGGCGGGAAGTAAATCTGCAGTCTTCAACAAATTTGACAGCATACGAGCAAACGATGTTCCTGGAACCAGGGTCTATATCTAAAGTCTTTGCCAGAGATCTGTCTGCCAGAAAGAGGCAACTGAAGAACCTGAAAACCGAATGTGGCAGCGTCGTTTCTGGGATACCTGAGATACCTTTAATGAGATTGAGAAGTTCTATGGGCAGATGTACACGTCATCGTTGGAGCCACACGCAAATGTGAGTAACTATTCCGATGATATCTCGGACGTCAGTCTGAGTGAGATTAGAATGGCTCTCCAGCACCTTAAAAACGGCAAGTCCCCGGGCGATGATGGAATTACAGCAGAGTTTCTGAAAGCAGGTGGAAAACCGGTACTTAAAGTGCTTCAGAAGCTCTTTAATTCCGTCCTGCAAGGTGGCACCACTCCGGAAGCGTGAAGCAGAAGTGCGGTGGTCTTGTTCTTCAAGAAAAGCGACAACGCTCTCTTGAAGAACTACAGACCAATTTACCTTCTGAGCCGCGTCTACGTGCTGTTTTGGAGAGTCATTACGAATCGTCTCGAACGCAGACTCGACGACTCCCAGCCTCCCAAACAAGCCGGTTTTTGAAAAGATTTTAACATCATAGACCACATACATACCCTTCGGCAAATTGTACAGAACGACCGAAGAGTACAATTTGCCACCTTGTCTTGCTTATGTGGACTATGAGAAAGCCTTTGATTCCGTCGAAATTTGGCTGGTGCTGCAGTCTCTTCAGCGGTGCCAAGTCGACTGTCGGTATATCAAAGTGCTAAATTATTTATACAATAGGGCTACGATGGCTATCAGAGTATGAAACTTATCTAACTGCAGATAGCTGTAAGACAAAGAACTCTTCTCCCTGGACGTCAGCAAGTCGAGTGGGCCCGATGGAGTCCTTCCCATTGTGCTGAAGACGTATGCTCCGGAGTTGGCACCGGTTTTAACGCGTCTTTTCCGGTACTCCTACTCCCAAGCCATAGTCCCGAATTCATGGAAGACAGCTTTGGTCCACCCGATCCCTAAAAAAGGCGACCGCTCAGACCCGTCCAACTCTGTAGTTGGAGGTGATGGCGATAGGCACAAACCTATCGCCATCACCTCCTTGTTCTCCAAAATAATGGAATCCATTATAAACTGCCAGCTCGTGAGGTACCTTGAGGATCACCAGCTGATTAGTGACCGCCAGTACGGTTTTCGTCGGGGTTGATCAGCTGGTGATCTTCTAGTCTATCTGATTCATAGATGGGCGGAGGCAGTAGAGTCCAAGGGGGAGGTATTTGCCGTTAGTTTGGACATAGCGAAGGCCTTCGATCGGGTCTGGTACAAAGCGCTTCTTTCGAAGCTTCTTTCCTATGGGCTTCCCAAGAAATTATGCAAATGGATCGCCAGTTTCCTTGCTGATCGGAGCATCAAGGTCGTAGTAGACGGTGCATGATCTGATTTCAAGCCTATCAACGCTGGTGTTCCACAAGGCTGCGTGCTATCACCAACGCTGTTTCTCCTGCATATCAATGATATGTTGCTAACTGGTAGCATTCATTGCTATGCGGACGACAGCACTGGTGATGTCTTATATACCGGCCGTGCCAATATTTCTCGGGAAAACGTCGCCGAGTACCAGGACAAGCTTGTGTCTGAAGTCGAATCTTTGCTGAACAAAATCTCGGATTGGGGGCGACTAAATCTAGTCCAGTTCAATCCCCAGAAGACACAAGTTTGCGCGTTTACCGCTAAAAAGAACCCCTTTGTCGTATCTCCTCAGTTTCAAGGCGCTCCCCTTGCTGCCTCAGCTAGTATCGGATTCCTTGGCGTCGACATATCGAGAGTAGTGCGCAGTTTCGTGGTCACTTGGAAGGGAAGGCCAAATTGGCCTCTAAAAAGCTTGGCGTGCTCAGCAGAGCGAGACAGTATTTCATGCCGGCACATCGCTTGCAACTTTTCAAAGCGCAAGTTCTGCCCCACATGGAATACGGCCGGGGCACCCCAGTGCCAGCTCCTTCCACTTGACAGTGCAGAGCGGTTCGAATCGTTGACGACCGAGTTCTTTTTGATCGGCTCGATACACTGGCACTGCGTAGAGATGTTGCATCTCTTTGCGTATTTTATCGCAGTGAGTGCTCTGAGGAATTGTTCGGACTAATTCCAGCCGCTCAATTTCACCATCGCACATCGCAACAAAACTTGCGTTACCATCCATACCATCTGGATGATTGGCGGTCCACCACTGTGTGATTTAGAAGAAGTTTTCTCCCTCGCACAACTTCCTTGTGGAATCAATTACCACCAGCGAATTTTCCGGACCGATATGACTTAGGAACCTTCAAGAAAAGAGCTTACACCTTTCTAAAAGGCCGGCAACGCATCTGCAATTCACCTGGTGTTGCGGTTGTTCATGGGCGGCGGTAGTCACTTACCATCAGGTGAGCCGCATGGCCGTTTGACCCCTCTCCTCTCCAAAAAAAAAATCGGTTGTCTGTAAAGTCGGTTTACTGACGATAGTTGAACGTGACAACGTCATAAGAAAATACTGATGGAATGGTTGCATTTTTCAAAAGAAATTTTTAATTTTATTTGTTTGATAGATATTTTGTATGGATATAGAGAAGGAGTAGCATAACCTACAATCGCTGCACTAGCGGACCGATGCTATTTATTTTAATGATGAAAGCACGAATACTCGACAATATATCACTGAACATATATTTAATATCGAAAGAATAATTACCTTTATCGCCGCAATTATCGTTGCTATAAACAATTGACACCACATTCACTTTTCACTGCACTTCATACTTGACGAAAACATGTAAATGTATTATTGTATAGCAGCTGTCCATGCGGACGCATCGCTCACTCAAGTAGGAGAGAGACAGATGTCGAACGCTGCCGAACGCGGAGGCCGATTGTGCCTCTTTGTCGCTCGTTCCGCGCTCTCGCTTGCACTTCAAGCCTTAAATGGAACGCCTCAGAGCGAGGTAACACCGCATGAGTCATGTTTTTTCGTGCGTGCAACCAGCTTCATCGAATTAGAAGACGTTGTCACGTCAAAAAAAGACAAAGTGACTTTATATCCCCGAAACTTTACCGCTGCATTGGAAGATGTTTTCAAGCGACTGGATTGGAAAGGATACGGTATTAAAGTCAATGGAGAGTACATCACTCACCTTCGATTTGCCAACGATATAGTCCATATGGCAGATTCGCTGGAGGACCTAAGCACTATGCTCAATGACCACAATAGTGTCTCCCAACGGACACGCCTTAAGATGAACATGAACAAAGCAAAACTCATGTGTAACGTTCATGTCACACCTATTTCGGTAATTGTTGGGAGCACTAAGCTCGAAGTTGTTGACGAGTATATTTACCTAGGACAAATAGTCTGAAGTAGGTAAGTCCAACTTCGACCGATAGGTTTATCGCCGGATTCAACTCGGCTGGGCAGCTTTCGGGAGATTACGACACATCTCGTCAGGCATACCTCAAAACCCCAAACCTATATTGTACTACCAGTGCGTGTTGCCAGTGATAATATATGTATCTGAGACGTACTCCTTCACAACTGGCCGTATGAGGAAACTCGAGGTCGCTCAGCTAGCTATGGAAAGGGCTTTGCTCGGGGTTTCTCTTTGTGATAAACTTAGAAATGATGATATCCGCAGTATAACCAGAGTGACCGACATAGCCTAACGGATTATTAAGCTGAAGTGGCAATGGGCTAGCCATATAGCTCGAAGAACCGACAACCGATGGGGAAGAAAGGTTCTCTGCAGCCCCAGACTGGTAGGCGAAGTGTAGGGCGACCACCCACTAGATGGAGCGACGACCTTGTAAGACATGCAGGAAGTCTGGACATTGAGGATGCAGGTGGCGCAGGACCGTGCTCTGTGACATTCCTTGGGGGAGACCTATATTGAGCAGTGGACTTTGTAATTATAATGATGTGTGTTTGTTTCAAATATGTCCATAACCAGCTGTTAGACGTATATAGGCTGTTAATTTCATACAGTCTACATAATATGTGTGTATAAGTGTGTTTGACGGCTCCGTGGCTCCGTTCGAATCCCGCACGGAACAAGTATTTGTATGGCCTACAAATAATTGTTCTGGGTCTGGATGTTTGTCCTTGTGCAATTTATGTTTATAAACTGCCTCCACGACACAGGAGAAAATCCTAGTGTGGGGGTAACGTTTTTTAAAAAAAAAATAACATGTATGCATGGTGGTTCATCTAGCAGGGAATAATACACCGTAACATTGCAAATAATTAGAAAAAGTAGAACAAAGTATTTGCGGTGGGGAGACATTTAAATAAATATATATAAAATAACGGCTACTTACACTTATTTCAGGCTCGTACTCACCAACTGCTGGTTCATAACAAGGAACTTTTGGAGCACATTGCAGCTCTAGTCGCTCACTTACAAGAACGAGAAAAGGGGAATACTCGCCCAATCAGCGCTCAGCAACTCACACTCTTGCCACAGGTATAAAAACATTTTATATTACATACTGGCTCCGCTTTGATTTGTCTTTTTTTTCATATTTAGCAGCATGTTTGTAATAGTGTTCAGTGTGTTTAGTGGAACTGATATATTAAATTACATAGCAATGCTATGTTTCTTAATTTTACTAAAAATTTCCACACATAAAATAATTACTATTTTATTCAAAAGTATAAAATATAATTTAAGCAACGTAGAATTTTCGTATCGTATATATTACAGTGCGTACACATTATATAACATAACATGTTATAAAACGATGTTATATAACATGTATCAGTAATGTGGAGGCTGAATATTATAAAACGTATTACGTTATACGTGACACAAATGTTATATAACTCAAAAGGCAGAACGACATACGATAATGTCATATAACATTGTTATATTGCATTGTTATTCTAATATGTATAGTATTGTTATATGTTGCAATGTCGAAAAACAATGTTACATAATGTGGACGTGTTATAAAACAAAAGTTATACAACATGTAACTTGATTTGTACGCACCCTTTAGTCTCAATGCTTGTAGTCTAGTCAACAAGTTCAAAAACGTGTTAATTCTTGTTCCAGCTCTTAAAAATATGTACGATAGCTAATTCGATTCGGAATGATGTCTAGAAACATGTCTCTCGCGGATGTATTAACTTATAAAAATTGCAATTGTTATTAACAAAATAAGATGAAAAATGATATTAAGTTTTCATTAATTGCTTGAAAACTATTAATATTTAAGTACTTTTAAAAAAAGATTCTTAAAGAGGAAGAAATTTCCAATAGAAAAGTCTCGACTCCCGAAATTTCATCTCCATTATTTATTATTTTTGAACACTTGAATAAATACAGCCCCAAAATACAGATTTTTCAAAAAAATTATACGATTGTTATTTAACAATTTTTTTCAAATCTCTGTTTTTACAAAAATTGACATAAAAGTTTAAATAATTGAACTATAAATTTTTTACTTATTAGAGTCCTTCTTTTATACATAAATAACAAGATCGCGTGATAAAAGTTTATTAAGGTTTTATATTTTGTTTGTTACAATTTTTTTAAGTGAACAAAGAGTGAAATATTTAAAAAATCTTTTACAACAGTAAAAAAAATCTTTTTTTTACTGTTGTTGACTGATAATTGTATTTTCTGTAATGTCAAAACATGAAAGTTTTGAATGATATTCCGACAACAATGCAGCTGTCGCCTTCGTGTTGCGCGATGACATAGAAATTGATTACAAAATCCTGGCTATTTTATTTCACAATAAATAAATAATATTATTATAAAATATATTAAGTTTATAATTAAACTAACGTGGCGTTCCGGATTTGCACGGACACGATTTACCAAACGTCGACATTTCACACATAATAATACAGTTATCATACTTTAAAATTGATCAATAAATCAAAATCTATTTCAGTGAGTATACTGGCAATCCTATGAATAATCCTATGGCAATCGTTATGCCAAACGCGTAACGTATGGCTTAATCACACATACGTTACGCGTATGTGCGATTAAGCCATAGGATTATCACCCAGGATTAAGCTTAGTTATTCTAAACGATTAAAACTAAAATTAAAATATTCAAATTTGTAGTGTCTAAGCAATATATTGAATTTTCACTCTACCTCCACTTTTTTAATTAAATACGCAACACCGTTTATTTAATTCTATGAAATTCGCAGCGATAACTATAAGAATAGAATAGTATCAATTCAATTAAACCCAGTACAGACAAGGAGCCACTTCAACTAGCGAGACATTCTCGAAGAATTCAAAAGATATTTGCATCTAGCCCGGCATTGTCAACACTTCGATTTGCTTTGTTAAACTTTCTCTATACAATGTACCTATTTCTAAACTCATTTTAAGATGCATTTAAATTCTTACTTTTATATATTTTTATCGAATACTTTGGCGTGTATTATGCGAAATTTGTATGAAAACGATACATTTTTACTTTTGAGCATAGGGTCGGCTTAATAATGGGAGAAGGAATTATAATTAAGGAACAGTCCCCTTATTATTAATTGATTAAAATCTTACCTGTGTCACTCGATCGCTTCATTTTGGTAGGTGCCGGTTCATTATAAAACAGCCAAACCGTCAAGTGCGCTACGTTTCTGGATCGTAATGATATATCCAAGTTTCATAATCTGTAATAACGTCGTAAACATGCCGAGACGAGCTTCAAATTTAGAAAACATGTCACAGCACCATTTCATCGGTGAGTTTGAGAGGAGATATGCCCTGCTGTGGGGTGTACGTTACTGTTGGCAGTTTTTCTCACTTTGCATTAATAAATAAAATTCATTTATATTCAAATAAATACTCGTCTTAAGCCTTAAAAAATTTAATTTTTTTTTAAAACCGTGCTTTAAACGCACAATGCAGTTATTAAGCCTTTCAGTTTAGCTTACCTTAAATTTAAAAACATGCAAAGTTACTAGTTCTTAGACTCTCTGTTAACGAGAAAATAAAAAGATCGTAAGATTGCATGAAACATTAAAAAATAAAATATAGAACAATTAGTTTTAATAAACTTGAATATTAGTACATAATTATTAATTTAATAAACACTTATAAATCAATTTTTAGGGTTCCGTACCTCAAAAAAACGGAACCCTTATAGGATCACTTTGTTGTCCTTCTGTCTGTCTGTCTGTCAAGACCCTTTTTCTCAGGAACCCGTGGAGGTATCAAGCTGAAATTCATATCAAATACTCATATCTACTGTCCCTTAGAGCTGTGAAAAAATCAAACTTCTAAACCAACACAATCAAAAGATACAGCCGTTTATGCCGCAAATTTTCGACATTCGCAAGAGAATCAAAACCTACAGGGTACTTCCCGTGAACTCAGAATCTTGAAATTTGGTACGAAGCAACGTATTAAAGCACATATAAAGGAAAAATTACGAAAAACATAAATTTTTAGTTACATCGTATAATAAATTTTTTTTTAATAATTTTAAACTTATATACCTACGGATTTGTTCGGAACCCTCGGTGCGCGAGTCTAAGTCGCACTTGGCTGGTTTTTGTTGATGCTATGTACAGATGAAATCAGTATAATTCGGTTAAGGGATGATTTTCAACCGTCCGCTATAATTTATCCGTCGAAATAAATGATTGCATATTATAAGTGGAACAATTGAATATATTTGTTCATACGTAAGTTACAACCTGTATACGTGGGCCACTCAGAGAGTAGTGTGAAATTACAAAATGTTTCATGGTTAAAGGTTTTAAAGAACTCTACACCAGCATCGATACAAAATTCATACGTTTGAACGAATTTCAGAAAAACTGTTTCCAGTCCGCTTCAGATACCCTTTAACGTTACTAGCGGATCTTCCGGCAATGAAAAATGTAGGTATCCCGTTTAGCTGATTCTTATCTTAGACAATAAAACTAAGTCCCACGGTGCTAAATCATAGCTGTAAGGATGCAAAAGTCATGAAGCTATTAGTACGTGGGTACTCTATCATGGTGAAGCAATAGAACAGCCCATGGAATCCGGTGTTCGGTCGCTAGTTACTCACAGCAATGAACACTTCTGGTAAACGTTACATGGTGTACCATTCAGCATTGATACTACTTACATTACCACTTCGCTTAACTACTTCATTGGTTCATTTTGAAACAATCGAACCGTCGAATGGCGCTTCGTTCCAGAATCCAGAAACAAAGCGCCATTCGACGGTTCGATATTATCTATTATTGTAGAGAACCGGATACCTTTTTTACTGGAAACTAGGCATTCCATCTTATTTCTCAGGGGTGACAACGCATCTGTATTTTGATCCTTAATCGAGAATAAATGTAGATGTCTATGAGTCACAGTATCTACCCGTACACTTCGCGTGTTTACTACATTATTAAAGATGCTGAAACTAAAATTTAAGTTCTCTCTCACTCAGCATTCGAAACACAGCAGTAGTAAGCTGCTATTTTACGCTGGTATTCTGTGTGAGCGTGGTCGAGCCGACCTCTTCTTACTTCACTTTTCAAAGTTTGATGACCGTGCTTTAATTTGTTATACCAGCGGCATACTATTGTCTTTTCTAAACGCAAAATAAAACAGAATGGAATAATTTTTATGCTAGGTATATAGATTACAAGAGAACTTATTTAAAGCCAATCAAACAGTAACAAAACATCGCGGGTTTTTTTTAAATACTTATGTAAAGTACAACTAAATATGGAAATAATTAGAAACAGTATAGTAACTATCATCTCATTCCCGTGGTGGGAACTTTTTGATAAACAAAAACAGCAACCATTTTTGTTCCATGTTGATTATAAATAATACTTTCTAAAAGTCACTGTTATGTCTAATTTACCACTGGTTCGGAAAAATCCTCTGTCCTGAGAAGAACCAGCAAAAAACTCAGCGAGACATGTTTTCGAAAAAAAAATACAGTTTATATCTTACACAATTAACAATACAAAACAAATTATAAATAGCTTGGTAGGGATCACATTGTTCATTCTGTTTCTTTGGAGTCAAGTAACTGGTCCTAGTAGGAATCCTAATATATATATATATAGGATTTTTACTTTTCTGATAACTTTACAAATATTATTACAATAATATAACCCTTCTATAAAGAACAGAAACAAATCAGAAACAAAAAAGTATTTCACATTCTGCATCAGGTTCTCCGGACAAAATTCCTCCGCGTGTGTTTTGCATCAAAGATCATGAAATGAATAGGAAAAGTACGCGTTGGAGTCATCACGGACTCAACTTGCACGACCGTTTCAAAGTTGACTGCCAGTGAGACGTACATCGATAGGCAGAACTATGCCAATACTTTAGCTGTAACTTTTCGGCCGACTCAAGCACAAGTGTACTTGTCCAAGCAGTCAGTGTTTGACGACGTGGCCGAGTCCCAGTATTTTCAATAGGCTACTATTTTTACGCCGTGTGCGGTTATTCATTAGTAAATATCGATCGTTTAAAAGTATAAACCGTGATCATGTATACACTTTTGAATATGTCTAAGCCACTTGGAAAATACCTCTAATCATTTTTCTTTAGACACTAGAAATCTCGTAATTTTTTTATAGGACAAGGGTGACAAACGAACACACAGTCCACCTGATGGTAAGTGGTTGCTGTGGCCCATAGACATCCTCGTAATATACATCGGTGTTCTCGAATAAGTTTTCCAACTGCTTGAATATCTTCTTGTCAACCGCGGTTGATTGTCGACATGTCTTCACTTCATTTTTAAAAACTGTTGCTCGTGAACAAACAAACTCACCAAAGTTGTAGCAAAAAATTCTAAATATTATGGCGGCTTTAATTTTTTTTTAAGTTTAAATAAAACTGCTTAATGGCTATGAGCGGATTACCGCCATATTCTTACGAAAAAAAAAAAAACAAATATAAATTTATATGTTCAATTTTCAAACCTACGAGTATCAGTAAATATCTAGTCTTTACGGTTATTAATAACCTGCCAGTGTCAAACAAATAAATAAAGAGTAAGTAGGTACGATCTACCACATTAGACTCTCTTTAGGCTACTTTCATTTAGGTTCTACTGTCACAGGGAAGAAAAAATATCGTGAACCATCCGTCGTCTACACAAACACTAAAATAATTTCTTGTTTTTAAGATAATTATTCTTAAAGGCTTGTTGTGTGTGACTTAGATTTTCCTAATACCAAGTACTGATATAATATGTGTCAACAATTTGCTATTGAAAATATTGCTTTAATTGTTAGAAGTAGGTAGTCACATCAGGATATTAATGTTTGGGTCTGTAATAAACCTTCTACAAAATATTGTAATGCTTAGTGCAAAATCAATCAATTGATGTATATTTTGGATATGCTTTATTTTGACTACATTAAATACAAAATAATGAACGGACCCCATTCAAAACTGATGTGAAATAACCTAATAAGTGTTGTTCTTTATTACATAATATATAATAAGTGTTGTGACGCGTTTTGTTTTTTTAACTGCATATTGATTTTATGTGAGTAATTCATTTGTTTTTGCTTTTTTAATTATTTGCTTGGGAATAGCTGCTTTCGTTTAATTTCGTATGAAATTACATTTAATAAAAAATAACTCTCTTTTAACGTTGCCGATTCAGAAGAGCGAAGCTGTTAGCGACGCAAACACAACAGAAAACTTCATAAATAACAACGGTAATCAGCAGCAACTCGACAACGATGCCTTGCTTAATTTTCTAGCACAAAACTCCAAGCCCACGCAACATCAAAATATCGAGAACAACAACGTACGCTTGTCTACGTTTAACGTGTCTCCAACTATTCCTGACGGTAACATAAATGGATCGGCGCCATGCTTCGCGGGGATGACGAATGAACAAATCCAGAATTATCTCATCTCTAAATTCCAAAACATGACATTTGCCAACGGGCACGTCGAAAAGACCGCGAACATCAATCAGCACTTCTTCCAGAACAGCAATGCGTTCCCGAACATCCCACCGCTCACCAACCATTTTAGCAATTCCGACTTAGCAAACTTGCTAAACCATCAGCTATACAAGGATACGTCTGGCTCAAGTGATGAAGCAGGCGCTTTGGCTCAAGCGATGAGTGTGGGTCAATCCCAAAACTCCCTGTATAGTAACAGTCAACCTACGACTTCTAAGGACTCGTCTCCAGATGCCTTTAGCTCCGACGAAGGACAGCCATTTATAATGCCATTATCGCACAACGCGACATTGGCGGCCACTGGTAATGACGGACGTGTAAGGCTTATTGTGCCAGTTAGTCCCTCTGAAAGCACGTCGGATGTCCTTCAAGCGCAGAAAACCCCTGAAAACGCTAGTGGCTCACTAACGGTTCCGGGAGATTTGTCCCCAGCGGCTCCGATCACGCGTAGCACCAGCGAAAAAGTGCCAAACCGGAGCGAGTTGATGACGGCACTCCGCGCCCAATGGACAAGGCACACTACCAAATAAAGGAACGAAATCAAATTCATTTGAGTCAAGTTACCTAAATTTAAACCCTTTTAGTTGTTTAGTTTTTATAAAATTGTACAATGTTAAATTATTTAAAACAATCTTAAATAAGTATGAAACTTTAAACTCCAACGGTGCCAATTTATAGCCACGTCAATTGTGAGATGGCATTATTTTTATTGGTTTATTGTAAGTAGTACAATTGTACAAATTTGGTTTACATATCACGGTATTTTCTAGTCCCTCACTTGTAAACTCTATTCGAGTTAAATTTCTGTTACATATCTGTATCATATCATAATCGGTGGTAATTTAGTTTTTACGAGCAATTTCTTTCGAAATGAAATTGATACAAAGCCATATGTTATGGTTTCAATAAACCATAAAGCTCTATTAATATCATATTTATACATATGTCTATGTATCCATATTAGATACCTATTTATTTAGAATGTATCTAGATAATATTATATGGTTGATAATTTCTCATTTAATAAGTATTGGTATTTTCCAACTGAGATGTAATTTTTAAATATATCTATTTTTATAAATTAATGTCTGATTTATAGTAGGTGTGGTAACTCAAGTACTAGCCATAAATTTCACAACACACAAACTACTCGGGCTCGATTCCCGCCGGCACCAATGAAATTTTTATATCCAATTTGAAGTGCTGATCGAACCCGTGTTTAACGGTGAAGGAAAACCTTGAAAGAAAACCTGAATATCTGAAATTAAAAAAGAAATGACGACATGTGAAATCCGCCAACACGCATTGGAGCAGGGTGGTAGCTAACCTAGCCTTAAAGCACTCTTAGGCAAAGCAGCGTCAGCCACGTCTGTTGCCCATCAGTGAGACGTTTATAGGCTGCAACTATACTTAAATTGTTTGCAGTAGGTACTTGGCGAAATTTTAATACATAATCATAAACATAGAAGCATGTCTATTAGTTTGTTATGAAGATTTGTTACACTAAATTACAAATTTTTAGGTCATTCTAATTATTGTTTTTGTTAAATTATTTAAATAGGCTGTTAATTTGTTTTTAAATAAATATATATTTGTACGTAAATTTTATTGTGAAATGCATATATTAAGTGCCAAATTATTTATCTATTTTTACTATCTATTATAATCTTATAAGGATGGAACATTTTAATAAATGATAATCTTACTGTTACTTTCTCAGCGACTGTAATGTATAGTACGTGAGGGTAATATGGTCATCCGATTAATATGATCATATTCTTACTTACTTACTTATCTTCACGCACAATCCCTGACGGGGTAGCCAGAGAGAACAGATCGCCAAGTGTCACGATCCTTACATACCTCTTTCGCTTCTTTCAGATTCATTATCTTCTTCATACATGCACGTCTAGGTATCCGAGTACTCTTGACCCTACCCTCTTCGAGCAATTTGCTCACATGGTCTTCGAAAGTTAGTCTCGGTCTACCTCGACACCTTTTAATATTAACTTTCGCGCTATATATTTTCTTCACCATTCGGTCTTCACTCATTCGCTCAACGTGCCCAAACCACCGAAGCACGCGCTTATCAATTTTTGTGATAAGGTCATCTTTCAAACCTGCCATATTGCGAATCTCTTCGTTTCGCTTTCGGTCGGCCATGGTAACGCCGCACATTTTACGAAGAGATCGCATCTCCACTGCATTCAACTTGCTTTTATGCTTCTTCTGGCATACCCAGGTTTCGCTGCCATATAACAAAGTCGGTACCAACACTGCGTTATGTATTGCAAGGCGTGCACTCTTCGCTACGCCTTGCCTTTTGACTAACGCAGTCAGGGCACCATTGACTTTGTTCCCGGCAGCGACACGCCTGTCCACATCTAAATCACATCTTCCATCATATTCTTATAACTCAAAAACTTCATCCTTTGTCTCTGTGATACGATAGTTCTTCGTCAGTCAATCAAATAATGAAGGGTCAAAAGGGAATTGTTCCTAATTATTGCCAAAGCTTGTTTGCTATTTTTTTTTTTCTTAATATATTAGTTATAGTATACGACTCTGTGTTTTTGTCTCTGTCCTCCTCCTACTTTTGACTTTACTTAGCTTAAGGTGGACCATGTTACACTCACCTACCTTATTTGTAAAAAATATTACAGAAAAACCATAAGTTTTAATAATATTATAAAATTTAACTCATTGTCTATTATATATCAGGTATAAAGAGTATAAGACACTCCAGTAACTCCATTATTCTGTCACATACTGTAACAAATAACAATCCCGTAGGTATATTAGTGAATTTCTGAAATGTGTACTTAAGCTTTCAATCTTTTCAAAATAATATTGATGTTACTATATTACTGGGATTCAGATAAATGTCAATAAAGTCCATTTTAAACAGTTACATAGCATTCCCGTTGCAATAAATGTTGTCTATAGTTATGATGATCATAATATTATCATGTAATTATATATTTACCTAACGACAATAAATAATTTATCTACTTTATTATTTTCTAGAATTCATTCATTTCATTTGTGACATCCTATCAAAAGTCCACTGCTACACATTTGCCATAGTAGCCACGCCTGGGAGACGGGTTGGCAACTGTAATTTTTATATTATTATCAGGAAGATGCAGCTGTTCTGTTTTATTGGGTAATGGGTTCTGTTATTAAGGCACTTTATTACACATGTAATATGTATTATTTTTGTTAATTCTCCTTTTATTTTTCTTTTAAATACAGAAAAAAAATCTAACATAGAATTTGCACGACTTAAAGATGTGCCTAGTTAGCACATGTGATTACAATGATTAATGTTAATTTGCAATTGAATCAATTAGTTTCTCTTTTTCTCTCACATTCTTTCAGGTCAGTGGCATGATAATTTTATGATCAAATTAAAATTATTGGTGTTTCGACTTTCAATCACATGTTAAAGCAGATTTCTCAATATTATAATAAGTGTCTATTTAAGTGTTTACATAAATGAATAGTATAAAATAGGACAGATCTTTTAACTCAATATACAGGGTTATTTTTCAAAGAATAGTAAATTTTAAACTTAAGTTCAAATTTATAAATAATGTTATTGGAGTTTTTGAAAATACGATTAAATAAGGCTTCCATCCCAAATAATTTATACGCAACAACGTTTTTGCCTACCGATCGACCCTTACGCATTTTGAATTTAAAAGATAAAAAGGAAAGAATTATTAAAATTTTTAAATTACTTTTTCTTCACTATTTGCCTATGTTACTTATTCTGAACTTCCTCTGAATATTTGACCGGTTATTGCAAAATAACCCTGTATAATATTCCAGTTATCATTTCTTAATTTGTTATAAGTTTCTACATAAAATGTAAGCCCAAATTTGTCTTAATAGACCCATTTTAAACTTATTGCTTAGACATACCTATATATTATACAATGTAAGTACCAGAGCTTAGAGTCAGAAATAATATCCTTCAGTCGTTATGTTCATTTGTTGTGTAGATATAGACTTTACAGCAGGCTTACTCCCGTAATTGTTTTCGAATTCTTCAAACTAAAGTAGTTTCAAATCTGATTTTAGAGGCTTACTCCTGAACTAATTCCAATCGAGAAAATCCAATCACTCTGTTATTTTTATCCGTAGATCATTTGTATTAAATTTAAAACTCACCTCCTAATTATTTTTATTACGTAAATAGAACAAAGTAGAATAAAATTCAATTCAAAACCAAAAAAAGAATGGATTTATGAATTAAACTCCATTCTATCGGGAGTGGGCCGGCAGATCTAAATGTATGTATCCAAAATATCAACTCTTAGAAAAAAATAGTCAAAATGTATACAAAAAAATTTCGATTTCAGGTCATTAATAAAAATAGAGATGTGATGTTTTTCGATTTATTATTTTCGATTTTTATCATATATAGTTATTTATTTAAGGATTATGATATAATATGGAAACTTAATTTTAAAATGAAACCCTATTTAATTTAAGGCCACACCATGCTTCACAAGAAGAGTTTAATTTCTAAACAATATATCAAAAGGTTTTTTTTTATAGGATAGGGTGACAAACGAGCACAAAGTCCACCTGATGGTAAGTGATTGCTGTGGCCCGTAGTCATCTACATTTATCCTCGTTTGCGAATCAAAATGGAGGTGCGTGGTCACCCGTGAGGACTAAGATTGATGCCTCTTTTCCAGTAAAAAGTGTATCCGGTTCTCTAAGGTGTCAGATTTAGAACATGACATTGAAATTAATTTATTTTATAATGTATTGCACTGGTTCTTTGATTTGTTCTACACGAGAACAGTTTATAGGGCATACTGTTCTGGTCTACCAAACCTTGAATAGACAGACACTGTTGCCGAAGCGCGCACATAAAACTCGAGATGAGCGACTCGATTAAGTGCAAATCTTAAGCTAAAATATTTTAATGCTCATTATAATTTCTTCTAAGAAGTACGTACCAACCACGATTGCACACGAAATATTGCTGCAATTAAAATTTTAATAGATAAGTATCACTGGGTTGGCTTTTCAGACCATTGCTGCATAAAGGTGTTTTCAAGGATTTTCCCATTCTTGCATGCTTTACAGACTCAGCACAATGTCATAGCACACTGGCAAAGCTGATGCCCATCACCGGTTTGAATGATTTTGAGTTTAGATTGAGTGTGCCGCTACTTTTTGGTAGTCAGAGCTGCACTCATCAGAGTATATGTTGATCTATGATGAACAGGGTATACCGAATGCAGCACGGCTAGCATGGACTGGGGACAAAAAATTTATCCCCCGATTACATCCACTGTCAACACATAAAATTATCTTGTCCTTTTGCTAAAGCACGCCAACGGGGAGAAGTATAACCCCGTTTCACATAACGAGTAGACATATATCTCCCGTCCGTAGCATGGAGTCAAATGAAAGATAAAAAATTATGCTTTTTTGACATTTGAAAAGTACAATTTTATCCTAGTTCATTGGACGTGGGTTTAAGTTTACATTCATACAAAAAATCTATCTAAGTCTAAGTCTGTCTCCCATTTTATCTACTGTAGATATTATATCCACCGGTGTGCCCATGTTCAAAGGGTGGATAAAACTAAGTGAGGGGATAAATATTTTCTCCTTTCTCCGGGGATAAAATTGTCTCCTGCCCATGATTGGCATTTGAAGAAGTACATAAATAATCCAATTTATACCCTTAAGTGATGATGTCAGCTAAAGGTCTGAATATAAAAATAAATCAACGATCGCCTAGTCTTTCCTACCGTAGGGTTATGTTCACCCATTCACTGTTGTGACGCACACGCCAATTGGATTTTATACTTCAAACTTTAAAATAAGAAAAGGATCTAAAATAATATAACTATCCTAAATTCTAACCCATATATCTTTATTAATATTAGTTCAATTAATAGCTCGTTTTACTTCATTTGCAATGCATATTTCCAAACAAAACCTAATCAACGCTGCTCCCAATGCTATTAACGGCATATCTGAACACAAAGTTATTTAACCCGCGTTTGGTAAGAGATGGTAAATCGACTCCATAAAGTCGTGATACTTTATTTTACACTAACTCAGTCCGTGACTTCATACGAGTGGTGAGCACTGGCAGCAGTGGCAGTGGTAAGGATAGTAGTTAACCCTTCCTTTGCATAGTCCCCTTGAACCGTCGCGTCTCTTGAAGAAGATACGCGCTATATCACAAACGTTTTATTACAAAAGATATAAATTTCATTAACATAAACAACAGCAACAGGTAGAAAATTCGTGGGACTTACTTAAGCAGATTAGAGGTAAAAAACAAACATGAATAAATCGATGAATCTCTACATTTTTCCAGATGAACAAGATGCGATTTATTTTTTCAAACTTAAGGAAAGATTTTCTAATGTTTTCAAATATTTTTTTTAATTGTACAAGAGGAAACGGAAATAATAGCATCCAGTATTATTTGGATGCACTATATACGCTCTGTCGGTGACATGCTCTCTGACAACGTCTGGAAGACCCTCTACGTGGGTACCTAATCTACGACGATTAAAACACTTTGTTGCTTACCGTAAGTATTAAGATAGTACTTTGTCGTACAGCAGCAATTTCGCAAACACCCATGTCACACTGCAGAAAAAATCCGGTAAAGTATTAAAATAGTTTCTCTGGGGATTTGTGACAGCTCTCTTACTTTACCAGATTCAAAATATAACGGTTTTCCGCCCTCTAGATGCACCTCTAGGTGCATTGCGGTATACCTCTCATGAATAGGAAAACCAATATGCCACATCGCCTCACAGAAACATATTAGATGTCAACCCGTTTGGAAACACGTTTCCTATATTTTTAAGATACACGTATCTTCGTCGCATCCATGCGCTGGTTAATGCGAATATAGTTTGATCGCTGCCTTAAACAACATATTTTCAATACGAGTCATTTTGCAAATATGTCATTAAAAGCCACCTTTAATTCTGCTGCCTGTGTCCAGTTCATACCGCCATAATCTGGTTTTTGAATAATCGCCAATTACGATACCCGCAAAACGAAATATAATCTATTGATAAATCCAATTGTGCATGCCATAAGCGCATAACATGATTACCTATACATAATTTTTAAAAGTAGTTTAAATACACACAAGTTTTCATTGAAAACCTTATTACTATATTTCCAATTTTCCGATATTTTTTTGTCAAACTTCAATTTAAAAAAAAATTGGAAAATTCAAAAGCGTTCTCATAATGCTCATATGATAGTGAAAAATTAAAAAAATGTAAATTGTACTAGTAGTCCGGAGGTAAAGTCTATTCATAACTAACAAAACTAGCATAACTCCACACACCAATTACTACTACTACTCTTCGAGGAGTTGCAGTAGCATTCACTAGGGCCTGATTTACCCACAGGCTAATAAGGCTAGAGTCTAGGGCGCTAGTTCCGAGGGGGTGCTGAGCTTGCCTTTGAAAGCACCACTTATTTACACATTAAAATTTGGTACTTATAATATTTTCAATAAATAATAGGGCCACAAGCATTTTTCTTGTTACTCTTTCTTTAATATAAAAAAAAAACAAATAAATAGATTGTAAAAATAAGAATTTTAATTATTTGGTGTCCTCCGTCTTTCGTTGACTGCCTGGCTATGATTAAAAGATTTTAAATTGCGCAAGCTTTCTTCACTACCTCTTATTTAATTATGGTCTTTTGCCGAGGCTATCCAAAGGAACTTCTGCCAGCCATCTCTTCCATCTCTGCACTAGCCCGTGCCGTAAAGGAGAAAGCCGATCTTTTAGTTTCACTTTTTGCGTCCAACTCGAATTTCAATAACGGATGGTACACACCGTCGACCATCCCGCGCTGTGCGCCGGATATGCGGCTTACACAGCGCTCAGTGGGCAAAGCACTCCTATCCTTAGACGTTGTGCTTAAGATGGGTGCTCCGGAGTTAGCACCAGTTCTAACGTGACATTTCTGGTACTCCTACTCCTTAAGTATTGTCCCGAACTCATGGAAGACAGCTTTAGTGCCCCCTTGCGATTAGTGACTGCCAATGTTTCCGTCGGGGTCATTCAGCTGGTGATCTTCTAATTTACCTGACTCATAGATGAACGAAGACAGTAGAGTCTAAGAGGGAGGAAGATTAGAGATAGCGAAGGCCTTCGATGGAGTTTGGCACAAAGCGCTTCTTTCAAAGCTTCCTTGCTATGGGCTTCCCGACGAATTGTGCAAATGGATCACCAGTTTTCTTGCAGATCGGAGCATCAAGGTCGTAGTAGACGGTGCATGCTCCGTGTTCCACAAGGCTGTGTGCTATCACCTACGCTGTTTCTGCTGCATATCAATACTATGTTGCAAACCTGTAACATTCATTGCTATGGGGACGACAACACTGGTGATGTTTTATGCACCGGCCGTGCCTATATTTCTTGGGAACACGTAGTCAAGTACCGTAAGAAACTTATGTCTGAAGTCAAATTTTTCGGACTGGGGGTGACTAAATCTAGTCTAGTTCAATCTCCAGAAGACATTGCGCGTTTAAGGCTAAAAAGAATCCCTTCGTCGTATCTCCATTGTTTCCTGAGCCAGCATCGGAATCCTCGTTGTTGTCATATCGAGTAGTGTGTAGTTTCTAGGTCACTTGGATGGGGAAGGCTAAATTGGCCTCTAAAACGCCTTGCATACTTGCCATACTGCTTGCAACTTTACAAGGCATAAGTTCGGCCTCACATGGAATACTGTTCTCATCTCTGAACCGGGGCACCCCACTTGACCGCATCCAGCGAAGAGCGATTCTAATCGTCGACGACCGCGTTTTTGCTGATCGTATCGATCCACAGCGCTACGAAGAGATATTTCAACATTTTGCATTTTCAATAGCATTTTACCACGGAGAGTGCTTATAGGAATTTTCCCTATTAATTCTAGCCGCACCAAGTCCAAATTTCACCAACGCAAATCGGAACAAAGCTCAAATATCATCCACACCATCTGGACACCATCACCATGACTGTGCGATTTACTAGAAGTTTTCTTCCTCGCAAGACTTCTTTGTAGAAATATCTACCATTGGCGAATTTTCCGGAGCGATACGACTTCGAGATCTTCAAGAAACGAGCTTACTCCTTTTTAAAAGGCTGGCAACGCACCTGCAATTCCCCTGGTGTTGCAGTTGTTCATGGGCGACAGTCGACACTTACCATCAGGGGAGCCGCATGCTCGTTTGCCCCTATTATTTAAAGTTACTACAGATCATAACTGAAATACTTCATAAAAATAGATTAACATATAATTGAATATAAAAAAAACTATGTATGCACTTACTAGTAATATAATTGTGAAAGAACTTAGCGGTCTGACTGTCCGTTATCTTTATACGCCTGCTGAACAGATTTCATTAGACGGTGAGATGAATTGACTGCACCCTGAGAAAATACCTTTAATCATGAGAAAATTCCTTATACTCCTGGGAAAATTTGATTTATTGTGGGTAGAAGGCTAGTAAATATAAATCCTTTAGATATAGTCGTGAGCCGGGCAGGCACAGGCAGAACGGGCTGAAAGGGAGATGGGGCATATTCATAGTTAGCCTAGGGGATGTCAGAACTCTAAATGAGGCACTTCTATTCACCGAAGTACACCTTCAAGTCGGGGTAAGTTCTTGACATAACTAACATAACGAGCTCAATCTTGGCACACCTGTTTCTACTCGTCGAGGAGCACCGGTAGCAGATATCGAAGTACACCTTCAGGTCTCCATAAGGTCCAAGACGTATAACTTTATTTATATATAAATCCTGCGTACTTTTAGCGAAACAAAATATCGTAATAAAAATCTGTGAGTATAAAAATAATAATAATATCTTACCTTGGTCAAGTATGTATCAAATTTGATTTTTGAATATTTTGTATTTCTAAAGAAAGTCATCGATATTTTTCAGCAGGAAACGCTGTAGTAACGTCGTTTCTAGAACTGGTCGTCTCTTATGAATTCGAATTTAATTTTACCGTTGACTGCCCGCAGTAAGAATATGTACAAAATGTGTCAATAAATAAGTTTCAATATTTTATTAAAGAAAAATTGTACAAAAAGGATTATTATATTATCAAAGAATACATAAGGGAAAAAAACCACTGGGAATGAGGTGATCGCCACCATGCTGGTTCTAATAAAACTCATTTAAAATTAGTAAAAACAAAATTACTCTAAAGTGAAAAGAAAAGGACTGTGGTATTTTCCGAACCTGTGGTAAATAAAATATGACTACTTATTGAAGTATTATGTAATATGAAGAGTCTAGGTGACGTTTGGTGTCGGGACGAAGTTCACTGCGTTAGCCACTAGCAGGTTTGTATGGCTTTCCGCGCTATCAAAGTAGCTCTGAGACATCTCCTTAAAGTACTCAAAGATAGTGGGAAGTTGGCAATCTTTGTGTAGATCAGATTTCCATTTATACCACCGTGCTCCAGTGGGTTTCCGAATGAAAAACTACTAACTAATATATATATATATATATATATATATATATATATATATATATATATATATATATATATATATATATGTATATATACTACTCTGTATATATATAATTGCTCAGTCGCTCGTAATTGGCCTTGAACCACCATTTGCTTTTTATGTGGACTGTGAAAACGTCACATTTATACAACCAAAAGTCAATTTTCTTTTGTTTGATTGCTTCGTCGGTTTTCATATTATAATCGAATCATGGGCATTTAACTTCTAAAGAACCAGGTTCATATTTGCCGTCTCGAGGAGCAGCACCCAGGAATGAAATTTTTGATAACTTTTAAAGCCCTTTCTAAACCTTTGTAACTATTTTCCTTGGGGCTTATCAAATTGATTGTAATTTTTTTTGTATCTATTTCAGATATTTTATGGTTTGAAATTGAAAAAAGGGAAATTAAGAAAACCTCTGTTTAGTTTACTTGATAGCATCCACAAATACTGTATTAATACAAAAAAAATCTTATAACTACTTATACCATAACATTTCCAAAAGTTATAAGTAATTAACAGTTTTTTTTATGGGATAGGGTGACAAACGAGCACACAGTCCACCTTATGGTAAGTGGTTGCTGTGGCCCATAGCCATTCACATGTATCCTCAATAAAGAATCAAAATGCAAATGCGTTGTCACCCGTGAGGACTAAGTTGGAATGCCTCTTTTCCAGTAAAAAGGGTCTCCGGTTCTCTACACTCACCATACGAAACACAGCAGTGTTAAGCTGGTATTCTGTGAGAGCGTGGTCCGTCCCCGGTCGAGCCGACCCATTCGTGCTACTACTATACTACTAATATAGCTGCAGCATGGCTCTACCACGTAATATACGTGGTAGAGCCATGCTGCACGTAATAGACGTTCATATGCTATACAGTTGTGTAGGATAAGTGTTTAATGGACATTAACCGGTTTTAAAAGTACAGTTTTGTGCTAATCGGCGCTTAGAAGATATACACGTTCTTAAATGAAAAAAACTTACGGTTCGTAAATAATTGAACTGGTATTTTGTTTTTAAAAAATATTTTCATGTTTTTTTTTTACTGCAAAACGGTTTGTAAAAGAAAGCGTTTTTAAATATAGAAATCCGACACTATTCATCAAAGACAACCGTCATGAATGCGCACTTTTGACAATTACGAGTATAACAATCGAGTAGGTACATCCATAGTGGAAGAATAAAGAATCAAGAATCATTTATTTTCATAAAACACGGTAAATAAGTTGTTACATTAAATAAAAGATCAACATGTTTTGTCCTGTTAGGACGTGCAAATATTGAGGTATATGATCACTTAAATTTAAATTAGTTATTTTTTAAACAGTACAATTATTATTATTATAGTATTCATATTTAAAATCATAATTCATTACAAACAGATTGAATTGAATTAAATTGCGATTTTATTGACCGCGATGCTCAGCTGAGAGCCGCCTATCAGCACTGATTTCAAACTTAATAACGTTTTGCTGATATCGATATATCAATATTGCTTTCAAATTAGGAACATAAGGAACATAACATACTCGATGTAACATGTGTCATACAACTTGGTAACCATACTCGAATTAATAATTTGAATATATCTATGAATATGTAGTTCTTATATTAGCTTGTTCAGAGTAATCTTTTATTAACATTATGGTTTGCTCACAAAAAAAGTCATTAGGAAGGCTTCCTTGTAGAGAAAGGCGAATACTAGAAATATCTGGAATGTGCGTGATCTCTGTTCAAAAGAGACCTTTAACGTTGAGAAAGTTCTGCAAAGAATTTCAGGCGAACCTTTCGTCTCCTTTCTGTATTTTAAAGCATAGTAAGAGTACGTCTGTGTCCATTGGAATAATTCCAGGAAATTTGACACACTTTATAACATATCTAAGTAGAGTATAAAACCCCATTTTTATTTTATTCGTTCACAATAATCTCAACGAAGCAATTATCTTGAGAATCAAAGGAGTCTTCAGATCAAATTGGTAACTAGATTTGCGTTAGACTCCAGTTTCGGGCTGCCGAATTTAGCTAACTCGCTTTCCCTTTGAGTAGATAAAACAAGAAGAAAAAGTAAATCTACTAATCTCCCCCCCCCCCCGCATCAATGAATTTGTTAATTAAATTTTAAATGCTGATTTATCATGTGCTCCGCGGTGAAGGAAAACGTCGAATAAAAAACGTCTGAATAATAAAAATAATTCGAATTTCGAACACATGATGTGAAATCCGCTAACACGCCTTAAGGCACCACGCCTGACAAATTGCTCCAAAACCCTCTCATAAGTGAGGTGAGACCATCGATCACTAATAAAAATCCCATGCAAAAGTTCTCTAAAAACTGTCGCCAATTGTTTTGACGTAATTCTACTTGAAATAAATATACATTGATGTAAATTCAACCTTAAGTGCATTGACTAAAGTTGTATTCACAATGCTACGTACAAATGTTCGAGTGGCCGCTCATTCAGTAAGGACATTTTTGTCACTAATTGTGTATCTAGTTTTTTATTAGTGATCGATGGGTGAGACCTGTGCCTAGCACTGGAACGTCTAACCGTCTTTTTCTTTTTTTCGCAGTTGTCTTCGAGTGCAAAGATAGACAGATGGTTTTCACTCCTACCTACCACTACGCCGGCACTGTCTCGGCCTGAGAGTGGCTTTGTGTCTGGAGTGGAGGACGGAGCTGATGTTGCCACCTTGGCCGAAGCCAGGAACCTTCTACTTCAACTCGGCGCTAAGAAGAAACGACGATTCATTCCTTTACGGTTTACGAGAAGAAAAATTCTAGTTAATAATCATACTATGCTATAATTTTATTAGTGTGTGTACACCGTCCAAAATTTCATCGTATTTCTTTTATGTTTAATTGAATCTATTTACCGGATCTATCTTATGTTTTAGACACAAAAATTTACGCTTAAACATTATCACAATTTCAGAGCCTAGATTACATTTTTCTACTTGACTGTGCTTTGTAAATGTCAAGTCATAATATTATGTAATAATTATGTTTGTATGTTATACGAGTTTCATTACGAAAATACCTAAATAAAATACATAAAATGAAGTACCTAAAACATATAAAAAGTTGGTAACAGATTTTCGTAAATATATATAACTGAGAGTTCATTACTTCAACACATCCCATTAATATCATAAATTTCAAGGAGATTCCCATAGATACCAAGTATTATTAGCAAGTATTTAAAACTATTTAGGACGCCAACGCGACGAAGGTGTAAACATCTGTAAATCAGAGTCAAGCGTGATCACTGAAAATTAAAGCACGGCGCTCTTCTTACTAAAAGTCCAGTATAGAGCAGTCTAGCTGATAAGGATGAAAACGAGGAGTATAATAATAAAAATAGTATATAAAACAGGACTGTTTTCTCACTTTGCATTTGAACGGTGTACACATTTTGCTATTAGTGCAATTTTATCTCATTGTAAACGTAGATGTAGGAACGATTGCTGGACGTAATAAAGTATTATTTTTATTAATTATGTAACAATTACAAGAACAAAAATATGGTATAAGTAACGGTGCTCTGTTTGAAAATTTATAGGTACAATAAATTCCATGCGATCATTTACTATGCGTTAAATTTTAGTGTGCAAGAACAGACTGAACTAATTCTAGGTAGGATGTAGCCATACTTCAATTTAACACATAATACTAAAGTAAGAAATATTTAATGCAAATTTTTGAAATCTATATTTATAAAATAATCTAATTAAAAGTAATCTGAGAGCAAAATTAAAAGCAATCTATTTTTGAAAAGTATTGTTTTACATAGATGACACTTAGAAACGAAATTTTAACGCCTTAATTAAATATTACCAATATTTAATCCAGGCGTTAATACACATATTTTTCATAATGAAAAAGTAGCCTTTAAAAGTAAATATTAATTTAAAAACAAACCAATAGCATGTTATCATCTAACAGACGAGGTAGTTTGAAAGTTGTTAATTAAAACATCGACATTCCTTAAAAAAAACTTTACTTAATTAAGCTTAATATAGAAATATCATAAACAAATCGAAACAAATGCATTTGTAGTGTAGATAGTTTGTAATTAGTTTTATTAATTATTGTAAGTTTAAAATGGCATACAGCGACCAAATATTTCGATATCGGGTACTAGCGCCTCGTAGAATTTTAGAAAGCAACACAAAGTTGCTGGTTCTAATATTACTAGAAAATGTAACTCAAAACTACTAAAAAGTACTTGATTGCAAAGAGTTTTAAATGATTTTAAGGCTTGCAACTTCGGATGATAACTTAACGCTTGTATCCTTATGCTATACGATATCTTGATGCTTTTGGAAATGAACCCAGTGCCATAAAAACCCGAACACAACTTAGATCTAATTATCTATGGCAGTGACATACATGTGTAAAAAGATCGTTTACTTAGAAATAATTAACTACGATTTAATATTACACTACTTAGAATGAATGCTGCCTCCACTATAGCACTTATAGTGTAGGATTATGGTAGACAAAACTTATTATAATTTACATTAGATTGTCAAATAGTATTAGGTACTATGCATAGAACAAAAATTATTATTTCCATGTCTGTGTGATTGCTGAATATTTCTCTAGTATTAGCCGCAAAAATAATTACACTAGAGAAATTCGTATTATTGCTGCACTGGCTCCCACTCAGCTCATTTATTATCAGATCAATCAATTAATATATCAATTATTATCAGTCATTAGAAGCACCAAACGAACTTTATAAAGGCTTGTAGTTGCTATAAATTTCAGTTTTTTGTTAACGTTTTGGAACCAGCCAGTGTCTTGAAAGCATATTTTTGCTTTTTTCATAAAAGAGTGTATTAGGTAAAGGAAATATGTTGGAATTTTGGAAGCGAAAAACGACTAAGTAAGGAGCACATAAACAAAAACCATTTTATTACAAAACATGTTTTATTGATAGTCTAGAATTAGGATGGACTGTCCCATCGGAATATGAGAGTAAGGGAATATAGGGTATACTTGTGCTTGTGCAAACACACTATATAATGAGGGCTAATAATTTTCTGCTCACCAGATGTCGCTAGTTGACACTGAGGTAAAGTTTTTTGTTACGCAATGTAATTTAATTGAGAAGTTGGTTTTTAATATAAGTTTATCAGTTTCTAGAGTATTATATTAATACACAAAACAACGCGTCAGTGATTTGCTCTTTAATTTTATGAACATTTTTAATTTTTTCTTTCTACTTTTATGAATATCTGTGGTTTGGTTTATTTATTTTTAATTTTATTAATATAAAATATAGCTAATAGTGCAGAAAGAAACAATAACCTTTACATTTTCCGAACAAATTAACTTCCCCGCTATGAAATCTGTCATATATTATAGCTCACTTTCTAGTAGCGCCGACCTGGTTGGCAGAAAGAGTCGTGGATGCCCTCATTCTGTCATGCGTAGGTAGCTAGTGTCCGTTGAGACTGACCTCGGTGACCGAAATTCGGTCTGGGGGACATTTTGGTTTAAGAAGAGTATTATGCTGGAAAGTCTCTAAGCTACGGCGCCGCAATCTTTACGAATTTTTATATTTGCTGTCAAACTCTATATTACATTTTCATGCGCATATTTTGCTAAGAACTATTTTATTGAATCAGACTTAGTTTAAATCTGAGGCTAATTATAAACAACTTATTGTAATATGAGGTCTCATGGAAACTATGCGAACTAAAATTTAAAGTATAATGGAATTTGACAGCAAATGTCGAATTTTGCAAAAATTGTGGTGCCGTGCTAGGAGACGTATTTTGTGACAAAGAATCTTTTTTTAAGTCAGAGAGATCAATGACAACGTTTTGTAAGAGGACTGAATGAGTTATTGACAATATTAATCTACAATTAGTAAAACATTGTCGATTGTTGTGGAGTCATGGTAAAATCATAAATTTCCAAGAAGGCATCTAATTTATTTTGGATATTAATTATAATATAATAAATTTTACAATGTTTCAAAGTATATTTACATTTGCATTTAAGTATATAAAAAATGGAAAGGTTAATTTGGCAGTCGAACAAATTAAAACAAATGAAATATATTTATAAGCTTAATAAATGAATTTATATGTATATATTCATAAATATAATATATAAACTGACTACCTAACTACTTATACAATGACTTTGAATATCGTTCAATTAGGATTTGTGTAGAATATTGATGTTTACATATATCATATAATCACTCCATTTTTTGATTAAAAAACAGCATAATTGGATAATATTACGTAAGAGACTTAATATCATACACATATTTTCGTCTTTGTCTTGAGTTTATGTATCTTAAAAAAAAGTATGGTGGAATTGAGGATCTCTTTTATTGGTCAAAGTTTTAGCACGATGAATCCTTATTAGCTATAAGAGTTTAAATAATATTGAGACAGTTTCTCGGTTGGTCGGTACGACAGCGATACAATAAGCTGATGCAAAGTGCATATAACTTGAGTTAATAATTTGACTTGAGTGCCTCCTTGTTTAGTTTCAGAGTTTGAATCCCGGTTCGGGCCAAAAAAATCAGTTATTGAGTTTTTGTCAAGAAACTCTCATTAGGAACCCGGAGTTAAGAATTTGGCGGTATTACAACCCTGTGCCTCGGAAAGCACGTAAAGCCGTTGGTCCTGCGCCTGATCGCTCTTCGGTCGTGTCGGAGATTACCGGCCCATCCCACTATTCGAATGAGAGATTAGACAGTGCGCAGATGGCCAGTCTCAATTGAGACTGACCGCTGTGACCGGCATTCGGTGTGGAGGACATTAGTATTCAACAATTTTTTACACCATTACATGGACGTTGCATCATTATAATATTGTATATCGACCAATCAAGAAACGCTTTTATAAATTTAGACGACTTTAAAATAATTCATTTATGAATTTTAAGGAAAATTTAAGGTAAAGGAAAGAGTATGCTCGAATTGAACTGACTGACTATTTTATTGGTATTATTGCGTAATTATTACTTTGTAACTTACAACATTATGTTGTTTTTAACACTTTGATTAAAATATATTTGGCGATAACATTTCTGCTCTTTTTATTTTAAATATCCTGTAATATTTTTATATATAGAATAAGGGTAGCAAACGAGCACACAATCCTGCTGATGAGGATGATGGTTTATGAGTTGGTATTTTTATCAATCATCATATCCCCTCTGTTGAGGTTTATTGAGCTATCTAATCGCTGTCCGAGGGGAGCTGTCTGATTGCTTTACTCGTGTCAGTCGATGTTCTGAGCGGTGAGAACCGGCCAAGTACGCGGGTGTGAGGTGTGTACCCGGTGTGCTGGAACGCGTCGCGCCCACCTACGGGTGCCACGCGCCCCATGAGTTATCCTGTATGGTTGTAGCACGAATGGGTCGTGGTTGTAGCACGCTCTCACGTAATACTAGCGTAAAATAGCAGCTTACTGCTTCAGTGTTTCGTATGTGGCTGTGGCTCATAGACATCTACATTTATCCTCAATTAAAAATCAAAATGCAGATGCGTTGTCAGCCGTGAGGATTAAGATAGAATGCCTCTTTTCCAGTAAAATGTGTCTCCGGTTCTCTACACTCACCATACAAAACTCAGCAGTATTAAGTTGCTATTTCACGCTGGTATTGCGTGAGCGTGGTCCTTCCCCGGACGAGCCGGGACATTCGTGCTAAAACCATAATATAGCCGCAGTGTGGCTCTACCACGTGTAAATAGTTATTTAAATAAAAAAAATTATAAGAATTATGAGTCACAAAAGTCTACTGCTGGAAATCAGCTTCGATGACATGAGATTTAGAGTTTCCCATAGTCGAAGAAGTAAGAAACATATAAAGGATAACATTTTGAAATAAAATTTATACATCTATTTATTTTTTTGCACGTAAATGTCAACTGGACATGATGTACTCTTCCGTCTAAGAACAGATTTTGCGTTTTGTACTCCCTTTCGGGTACTGAATTTTTTTCCGCCAAAAAGTTATTCAAATTCTGGAAAAAGTAGAAGTCTATAGGCGCAAGGTCTGGCACGGCGGATGACTGAGAGCTTCCAACCCCAGCTCTTGTAACTGGAGACCGTCTGCTGTGCAGTATGTGGCCGCGGGTTGTCGTGCAGAAGCAGCGGGGACGAGCGATTGACCAAAGCTGGTTGGAGACGGGCGAGCTTCTCCATCATTGTGTTCAGTTCTTCACAGTACATATCTGCAGTAATGCTCATCCGTTTGGTAAGACGAACACAGGCGCTAGACCACCAAACAGTGACCATCACTTTTCTAGGGGTAATTTTTCGTTTAGTGCATTGTTTAGGTGCTGAACCAGGATCCATCAACAAGATGAGCGCTTACGATTATCAAACAGAATCCATTTTTCGTCGCAGGTAATAATGTGGTTCAAAATTCGTTTGTGTGCCTGTTGAGCAATGCAAGGCAGGTCTCGATGCGTACTTCGTGCTGGCTATCATTGAGTTCGTGGGGCACCCATTTGTCAAGCTTCTTTACCAATATTGTTTTGATGATAACGTCGAAAGCTGCTGCTAATTCAGTCCTAGATTGAGTATCATCAGCCTCCACAATCGCCATTAATTCGTTATTGTCGACGAAAGTTTTCTAACGCCCACGGTGTTAATTTTTCAGGTCGAAATTTCCAGAAATACACGCTCCATAAACGTTGATGTTGCGTGCCGCTTGTCCTGCGTTGCTGCCGCGACGGTACTCATATTCCATAATTACTCGATTTTTTAACGTATCCATGATGACGAAAAAGATTCAAATGCGATGAAAACATAACGCTAATAAATACACAAATTATTAAAAAAGAATTCCATGTTTTTAAAATAAAATTAATTTGAAATTAGAATTCTTACCCACACAAAAATTATTTCGATTTAAAATGGCCAGTACTGCAGATCGGGAATTTTATACATAGGTAACCTATTATTATCTCTATATCTCTCTATATAAAATCAATTTCTGTCCGTTAGTCTCGCTAAAACTCAAAAATAACGCAACCAATTTTGATGGATTTTTGTGTGTGTTTGAATGGGTCCTTAGATGGTTTAGATTCGCATTAGAACCCGGTAGCTGGCGCTGTTGTCTAGATCCAAAAATCACTCTTGCGAAGCCGGGGCGTATCGGTAATATACGATAAAAATGCATTTTAACCGGACAGTATGTACCGAAAACTCTTGCAGTTGTGCTACATCGTTCTGTATTTATCTGTTCTAGATATCTTTTATTTTTGTGGCCTAAGGCAGGAATAGACATAAATATCCGTTACAAATATGTTACTCCAATAGCGTCTACTCGTATTGCTTCGATACCAATAAAATGTCTTGTCCCTTTTCGGGTCGGTTTAACAACTTACTGTCAAGAGCTCCTTCAAATTACTTTCATCGAGAAAAGGTCAATTGCTGTGCAAATGTTAGCGCTGTACGACCACTGACGACCACATCCTAAGATATTTCACAAGACTACGACTACATTTCAATTTAAAATTTTTTTTTAAATAAATTAAAAATGTGTTATATCTGATATAGGTATACAAGATGGTTTTATCACAATCTATCGGAGGCCCTGAGACTTTATAACATAACTTATTGTTGCATCTTCGAAGTCCACGCCATGATAGGTATTTTAGTGTAAAGTTTTATCCTTCATCATTAATACTTCGCTGCAAAAAGTCATCGCAGCTTTCTTCCTCGTTGGTTATTAGCCTTACGAATTCATTGATGGATATTTCATTTCATTGTACCTAATAGTGCAAAACTATTACATATAGTATGTATTTAGGATCATGACGACGCGACAAGTTCGTATGAAAGTTGATATAAAATTTCTTTGAAATTCCAAAGGAACACAATGCTTCGATTGAAATGTGATCCATCCATTCAGTCAGTAACGTAGGTAGAAATATTTTTACTTTAATTTTAATGAATAATTTATAATGTATGTTAAATGTGACCCAGGCACCAAGACAAATAATAGTTCCGTGTATGAATCGAATCCGCGACCAGTAACACCGCAGCTAAACGCTTAGCTACAGCGCTATCGAGGCTTCAGGAACTAGGCACGTAACTAAATACTCCTTTAGAAGATAATACATTTCTTTAATTGTTTCAAATTACTAAGTATGTATTTCTAAGCCTATTTAAAACATAAAAAGATTATATATTAATGCTACACAAAAAATACTGAAAAAGTGAAATCAGTAGAATTAAGTTTAAATTACTGTACGGAAGTGAAGAGATCTTTGTCCTCCCATCCATCATTAATCACAGATTTCTGTGTAAGTGTAAGATAGAAAAAAAAACGGACAAACACGAATCTTGTCAAAATAAAAACCGCAAAAATTATTATTTTATGTGATAAAAATACTTATTAACTTTTTCCTTTACTTGTGCTGTGAGACCTTGCTTCTTACCAAATTTTACTACCAATTACCCTATATAGGTAGGTTTTGATTTACTGGCGAGTATCAAAATATGCGGCATAAATGGCCGTATTTTTAATTGCGTTGAAGCTTTATTTTTTTTTACATTTGTAAGGAACCGTAGACCTATGTATTTAGTATTAATTTCAACTTAATACCTACACGTGTTCCTGAAAAAAAGATCTTAACAGACAGACAGACAGACAGACGGCTGGACAACGAAGTGATCCTATAAGGGTCCCGTTTTTTTCCTTTTGAGGTAGGTACGTAACCCTAAAAAGGAGTAATCTTTGATGTTTATTTTATATGGAAACAGTTACACTATCGGTAAATGTATAATGTAGTTGAGTGGCAGCCTCGTACTGGTGAACGAAGTTTAGGGCGGCCCCCGCTAGATAAGTGATGAACTTGTAAGAAATGCAGGAAGACAATGGACGCAGGTGGCTCAGGACCTTGTTTACTGGCATTTCTTGGGGAAGACCTATTTGTTCGGCCGTGTACTTGTAAATGGCTGTAATGATGACAAGGATGACGATGATGATGATAATTATGGTCAATGATAATGAATTACTTTATGTGAAGTATAATAAGCATTATATAATATTAAGCATTTTAAGAATATACTAAAATCATATGTTGTAGATAAAATTTTATAACAGCATATCTTAAATTTTAAACATATGAGTATTGTATTAATACAATATTCATATTTTAAAACATTACGATATAATACATACATATCTTTGCATTAAGTTAGAAGAAGTGTAACAAATTAATTAAGGATATAAGAATAAAACATAATAGAATTATGTAATGGATGCTACCGTGTAAATACTGGTAATATTATTTTGTATTAATTAATAATTAATTTATACATAATCTCTGTAAAAGTGAACAATGTGTTCTTTAAGAGAAATAAATGTCTAACCCGAAGTAACTTTCGAAGATCGAGTAAGGAAGAATATATCGAAGATAAGGTAAGGGGAATAGCTATTTAGTTAAAAAAAAATTAACTTGTCTGAATTTGAAATTACTAAATACAATGAATTTATTGATTTCGTTGTACTTACACAAATGGTCCCAAAATATGTATCAAAATAATCAATCATCAAAGTCGAAAGTAACAAACTTTTTATAATGTTATCTTTTCTTAAGCTTGTTGACGTTTTAAAATATAGATTTATGCAGCCTAAAACCATTTCACACCTTAATTTTCAATCAAGAATAGGTGTAGGTTTCTATAAGAGAGAGCATCCTTTTACCATCAGATGTGTTAAGTGACCCTCACCCTCATAATGGTGAACCAAGAGAATTCATTGAACTTTGCAATTAAATACAATATAAACATTGAAGAACATTGCAATTAAATACAATATAGTAGCTAAGATAACATAGGTAAGTTACATCCGGCTAGACGAGGGAAGCCGTAGAAAACAACAGTACATTAACACGCTCTGATAAATAGATATTACTTAACCCTAGCTATTTATTGAGTTTTTTTTTTATAAAATAGAAGCATTATAGATGTTAAAAAATCTATTTGCTAAGATCCGCGAAAAATAAATGTTGTGTCTTACCTAGTTTGAAGAGCCTTCCATTCATTTCGTGCACTATCCCCGTGACCACTAATCCCAGCATTACTAGTACCAACACCACTGCCACTAGGACGCACTGAGGACTAAGATGGAATGCTCTGTTTCCGGTAAAAAGGGTTTTACGGTTCTCTACACTCACTATACGAAACGCAGCAGCATTAAGCTACTATTTTACGCTGGTATTCTGTAAGTGTGTAGTAATTCTTCGGCTGAGCCGATCCATTGATCCTACAACCATATTATTATACTTCTCTAGTTACATTAACACAGGAACTGTCATCCAGCCAGCATCAATAAAAGTGTTAATTTTTATTTTTTTATTATTTGAGACCTCTTTCTCTGAGATATAAAAACTTTTTTATATCGCATGAGTTTGCCAGTATTATTTATATTACTATCATCATTTTACATATTATTAAATAAATTCAAATAAACGTTAAAAGTACTTAACATAATATAAGCGTAAAAGACCGTTATACACAATAGTATAGTGTTGATGACAAACTATTATGTAGCAAACATTTGCGTTAGAATATACAAAGTTGCGCGTCTCGAAGTAAAATAAATACTTTATGCTCAAAACCTCAGATTATTGCACGCCTCATAACGCGAAGCGGTTAATAGATATTACCTTACTCTCGACACGTCAAGGTCAAGCAATTTTGTATTCTTAAAATGCTTCATCATAATAATTTTGCACTTATACTATAATATGAGTACTCTTATATCAAGAAAACACTCTAATTAATCCATCCTATATTTTATAAATAATGATTTTATATTGCTACTTTGAAAAAACGGTTAGAAAAAAATTTTACGTGGACGTCCTGATGTTGATTTTGTATGTGGGCGCGCTAACTCCCAAAAAAACTGACGTATCGAGACCGTTTTTTATTAGCAACTGATTACCTATTTCATATCAATAGCCTAGCACGCGTAGTTTGTTAATAAAATGATTTTTAACTTTTATAAGTTTTATTGCTATTAAAAATTTAAAGGCGCTTTCATATTTTTTAGGTATATAAATATAAAAATGTGACAAATGTACCATACAGCCTATATCGATTTTATACTTTGTGTACATAATTGATTTATGTTGGTAAATATTATTAATTTATTCCCTGTAGGTTAAACTACTTATTAAAATAATAGAGCGCTAAATTCAAAACCCGTAAATAATATATTTTAAAAGTGATGAATACAATTTATTATTTTTATCAAAATTAAATAAAACACTCATGAGACGTGCACTTTTGGATTTTACAAACAATTTTGTTGTACAAGTACAAAGCATATTCATTCCGCATCCACAGCGTCGATCCACTACAATGCAACCGATACCGTTGCATGTTGTACATCTTGCTTACGTGATACGTGAACATAAAAAGGGCATCGTCATATAATATTACATTCTATTCTTTATGTAGCTACAATATTGCCAAGACAATCCTTTGGTGTATTTTACAGTTAACATGAATGCTATTTACAAAGATATAAAGCTGTAATAGTTCTACCGTGGACAATATTGACTCCCGAGACCGGGCATGTCAACCGACGCATGACGCAAGTGTCCGCCTCATCTAAGCCATTTATATGGAGTGGAGGAAGGCTTAATAGACTCCTATCCAATGCCCAAATATTCGTCTATGGACGGGGTTGATTGCCTTCCTCTCTTACTTCCTCCCGCACTCTTCTTTGCTATATACACACATAGAGTATTAAATCTGAACTGATGGTATTATGTAAAATGATTTCATGGTAAGCAAGCTATCGCTGTGAGATTTTCTAGGACTTATCAGCCACGCTTGACTATTTTACGCAATCTGCTGTCGAAAATGATTTTTCTGAATAGAAGTGATTTATTGACATTAATAACAAGAGCTTAATCATTTAAATCTCGTAACAGCCGTGGTGAACAGAAACGATTTCTCAAAATAGCCATGCCGATTGGCGATTTGACGTCGCTTCCAGTCACTGACTTAGGTGTTACCTATATCTGTTATATATGTCGCAGGTTCATGATTAAATCACCTTCTTGATAAGAAAAATCCCTTGGCGTTTGTTCAAGAACCGAAAGAAGACAAAGTTGTTACTTAATCTTATCGTAAACCTGAACAAATCCAGTTTTTTAATCAAAAAGACAAACGAGCACACAGTCCACCTGATGGTAAGTGATTGCAGTGGTCCATAGATATCTACATCTATCATTGATTACAAATCAAAATGCAGATGCGTTGTCACCCGTGAGGACTAAGATGGAATGCCTCTTTTCCAGTAAAGAGGGTCTCCGGTTCTCTACACTCACCATACGAAACACATCAGCATTAGGCTGCTATTTTACGCTGGTATTCTGTGTGAGCGTGGTCCTTCCCCGATCGAGCCGACCCATTCGTGCTACAACTATACTACAAATATGGCTGCAGCATGGCTCTACCACGTTAGAAACTCAGAAAATATTTTACAACATGCATATTTTGACAATGATAGAATATTAAGCGTATATATATATAGGTTTATGATGAAATTCAAGCATTGGTTATGTTAGGTTAGGTTGATTTTATCATAAAACTATATCAGTCTAGGATTTTGATAAAAAAACTGAATTTGTTGAGAGTAATGATAAAATCAAAAGCCTAATTTTAACATTAACCTGCGACATACACAAGATAATTGTTTCACTAATCATTGTTCTGCTCATTGTTGCATATGTGACGACCAAAGAATGAAATTAAATAAATAAAGATTATTTTAATATATTACATAATGATATATTAAAATTTTTAAAATATTTTACGAATAATATAAATTATAATAAATGCTTCAAATTCAAATTCAAATTCATTTATTTTCAGACAACAAAGATTAGTTTTAGTATTATAGATATTACTTTTATAGATATTATAGATTAGGGTTAGTATTATATTATCGCTTAAAAACTAAGTGTTAGTACTTTTAAAAATTTTATTTAAATTATATTATATTATATTAGAATTAAATCAAATCAAATCAAAATAAAATTAGACTAAATTAAATTCTAATTTGTCATGTACCTGAGAGGCACTCCGTGCGGTCGACACCTAGAAGAATTACCATCCACTGTATGCCGAACGAAATGCCTCACAATAGGCGCATGCGGATCATCTGCCACCGTTCTCAGGATGCTGTTGTCGCTTCTACGTATCCTTCCCATCAGCAACGCGACTTTTTTCCGAACTACGGCATGAAAACCATCAGTTCTGGTCTGTGCAAACATGCCAGAAGCACTACAGAAGCGGGGGAGTGCCAACATAATCCTGAAAACATTATTGTACTGGACACGCAGGTTCGTCGGCAAGAATATGCCCTAGGTATTTAAATTGATTAACCCGCTTTAGTTCCGATCTATTTAAGTTTATTGCAGGGATAGATTCGGGACACCTGCCAGCGACCCTAAAGACCATGTATTCACTTTTTTTAATGTTGTATCATACGAGACCATGCAAGGCAGCGTAAGTCTCGCAGACCTTCAACATTTCTGCGATCGCATTCGCAGTGGAACTCAGCAACACCATGTCATCCGCTTAGCTGATGCTATTGCCACTAACACCACCCACACGACATCCAAAACGCATGCTGCTGAACTCTACCAAGAGATCGTTAACATACAGGATGAAGAGCTGCGGAGACGATAACCCTCCCTGCCTCACTCCGCACTCCTATCTGTACGACTCTGAGGGACTGTTTGACCATTTAACATGATTGGTCTGATTTGCATACCAATACCGAAAGATATTGATCATCTCTGCTGAAATACCCCTGTCCTCCATCTTCCTCCAAATTACATCATATGAAACACGCTTCGCTATTTATTATAATTTATTATATATTTATATAATTATGATAATATTTCATTACCACACGGTGACTTTTTGTCTCACAAAACTTTTTTTTATAGACCAAGGATGACAAACGAGCACACAGTCCACCTAATGGTAAGTGGTAAAAACAAAGGCAATACGAAAACCATATTATATTATCAATTAGCATCTGTGTTCGCGTATTGAATTAGTAGTTGAACGGGAAAACATAACATGCAAATCATGATTGGCACAGCCAAGGGGGACGCCTTTAGCTCGATAAATGTGGTTTTAGACGCTACACCAAGGTTTCTCAAACCCATTCAGTTCGCGGCACACTTTCAGGTTTAGTATTTTGTCTTGGCGCCGTCTTGGTAATCGAAATAAAGTACAATGATACAAGGTAGATAAACACAAATATTAAAACATTCACAATATGAAGCTGATAAGATATTACAAAGGCTATAAGAATTCTAGTGCTTTTGAACTTAAAGTTGAATATTCATTATGGACCTGTTTCTGAGCCTAAGTACATATCAGAGCTTGAGTGACTTATGCAGCGTGTATATGTTTTTTGTATCTGCGAATACCTAAGTCTAGTTTTCGGAGAATGGTAAACAGGAGCGCTTCACGGACTCTCGACGCCCCTTTGATCTCTACGGCGCACCATGGTGCCGCGGCGCACACTTAGGAAACCCCTGCGGTATCCTACTACACTTTAACTATGGTTTCATTGGCAACAACAGATAAAATCATCCCTGTATGCGACCTCAGTATAATCCTGATTTACACAGAGGACACTAAAACTAATCTCCTTAGTCACTTTAACCGACTTCTAAAAAGGAGGAGGTACTCAATTCAACTTTTTTTTATGTGACTCTATCAACTTTTTTCTAGGTTATCCGATTTGAAGATTCTTATTTTATTTGAAAGCTGATGTTTCGCACGTAATCCCATATAAATTTGATTTATTTCAGTTATCCTAATGGGTATTTAATTGACTTCGATTACATTGGTGATGTTCTCATTTTATTTATATTGAAGTCGGTTGTACAAAACTTTTAATATTACCACTTGTCTACAGCTATATACGTCTATCTATATTTTATCTAAGTCATGATGAAACACTCATAGACTTGGTATGCTCCGACACCAATGTTCGTAATACTTCCGTATCACAAATACCACAATTAGGATACCATGCAATGATAACTGTACAATTTTCAAAAAAAAAAATTGAACATATAACCCGTAAGAGCTTATAATTGTCCGCTTAAGCAGATTTTGCTTGAACAATTGACATTGTTCCAATATTTATTTCATACATACTAACGCTCTTTGAGCTTCATGCTTCAAGTAAATTAGAATATCAAAAAAAAAAAACAAAATCACCCACGGATCACTGATACAATCGAAATTATGATGAGGTATCGAAACAATTGTCCCGTGTGGTACAGAAAAACCGTGCAGGGACGGTGTAAGAATACCCACTACCCAAATATCGTCCCGTGGGTGTCCTAAGAGGCGACAGAGGGAAACTGAAACAGAACATGGGCAGCACCATCTTCTTAATAGCAACTCACAATAATAAAAAAGGATCACCCTATGAGGAAGACCTATGTTCAACAGTAGACTATGTTGAACTATGCCTGTGATGGAAAGATGGTTACAAAAACATAACTAACTAATTTAATAACTTAACAACTTGTTTATAGGTAGCATAGTATATGTATGCTACTATGCTTCCTATAAACAAGTTAAAAACTTTGGGAAGCCCGCCATTCATTTTGACAAGAAAACAGTTTTACGGATTTTTAAAACTAATAACTTTATCCTAAAGCTAATTATAAAATGCAATGTTATTATAAAATACTAATGATTAGACTCAAATTACTCTAGTAGATTATTGTATTGACTCTGATAACAGAACACTATTATGTACCATTATTCTCTACCGAGAAATCATGTTAAAATTAATAAACATTTATTTAATAAGAATATTATTTTTTAACCCTTAAATTGACACTGTACGTCACAATATACGCAATATTCAATAAACTCTGTTAATATATACAACTTAGAGTTTTCTGCAATTATTTCGGTGACAATATTATTTAAAAATTGTTAAAAAAAAATTCATTGACCTGGCAAAATTTTTGGCATTATAAAATAAAAAATGTCGGTGATGAAGAAACAAGTGACACTCAGCAAGGTAAGAATCCTTTGTTTTCTTTTTATGTTGGCTTCGTTTTATGTGTGTTACAGTGTTATTTTGTGCTTCAAATGTCAATAAATAGTGAGGCATGCTAATTTTCAGTAAATTAACCGTATAGCTTATTTTTATTCAAAATCAATCTTTTTTTATTTCACCATATACACTGCCAATTTCATAGAGATTTATCGCTAAATTTGCTTGTATGTCACATTATACTTTGCTAATTTGAGGCTATGTTTTTTATTCATTTATATTTTTGTTTGTGTGGCATGCAGGTGATTTGCTTAGGTGATTTGTTTTTCTTTGCCATCAGCAAAAGCTAGTAACACGTAGTGATAGAGTTATTGCACTTGTGCCTCCTAAAAAGCTCTTTCCCAGTGTCACAGAAAGTCTGACGCTGAAGAACTCATTAAGAATGCCTCATCTTATTCTTCTTCGTCACCTCCCTCTATTGTGCTATCTAGAATGATGCATAGCATACACTGAAGAGGAGAGCAACAGTGATCAAAACCAAAGCATTCGTCAAACAACTATAATTAGTGAAATTTATTCTAGTTATCAAGAATAAACCAGCTAGTACTGTGACTATTTTTTTCTACCTCCGAACTATTTATATTGAGAGAAAGTTACGGGGTATATGGACTAGGGGACAATACGGAGCAATAGATTTAGAGACGCAGTGATAATTTTACCGTCGGAAAAAACTATTGTCAAATTTAATTGAGCATGCCTTCGCATTAAAAAAATTACGTATAGCATGATTATACGGAATTTTTTTAAAGTAGTTTAAATACACAAAAGTTTTAACTAATAACCTTATTATACTTCCAATTTTCCGATAATTTTATGTCAAACTTCAATTTGAAAAAGTTTGGAAAATCCCGAGTGCATGACTCATAATGCTCATATGATCATCATATCATCATCCATGTCACTCCAAAAAGACCAAGACGTATTCAAGTATAAATATTACATCCTACTTACTTTTAGTACGTACTACTATTATTTATTCTGTGCTTTTAAAATATAATAATAAAAACCTCTGAAGGCTACCAAATCAACGAAAATTTCGCCATTTTGGAGCCGAAAAACTTAATTACAGCTAAACAAAACAAAATTACACTACCATTTATATTCTGTGGCTTCCCACATGATAGATGAAGACATAAAAAAACATAGATTTTTGTTAAACAATTGATATTTTCAAAAGTTATTGTGTTTACAAGCCATAATTAATTGGGGACATAATAAATCCACACCATAAGCCACTAAAATCCCTTTTTTATTTAAAAATAGCAATTATTCGATATAAAAAAAATATTAATATGTTCAACAATCATTTATCTTTCTAACAATGTGCTTTTTACATCATTTTTATGTATAATATGATTGCTAGGTACGATTTTATTCGATAAAACGTTGGAATCTTAATTTTTAGGCGATAGTAGAACATACTTTGTGCTTTCGCTTAAGGCATGCAATAGCTAAACAAAACAAAATTACACTTCCATTTACATTTAGTGGCTTCCCACATGATAGATGAAGAGATTAAAAAATAGATTGAGTTAAATAATTGACATTTTCAAAAGTTATAGTGTTAACAAGCCGTGGGGACATGATAAATCCACACCATAAGCCACTAAAACCCCCTTTTTTATTTAAAAATAGCAATTAATCGATTAAAAAAAATATTAATAAGTTCAACAATCATTTATCTTTCTAACAATGTGCTTTTTACATCATTTATATGTATAATATGATTGCTAGATACGATTTCATGCGACAAAACGTTGGAATCTTGATTTTTAGGCGCTAGTAGAACATACCTATGCGCTTTGCGCTTGGCATGCAAAAAGGGCAGTTATGGTCAACAAAAACTGTATATCTGTTGTCGGTGATGACAAACCCTTATAAGTCTACGTCAGTGCCTACCCAGTTCATAAAATTAAAAGATAATGCAAGGAATGGCGTAGTAAATAAGATGTAGACTGCCCGCAGATATTGAAGGAAGAATAAGCACATGGGACGGGTGGACCTTGCGGATATGCTTTACTTTTTATGCAAGACCTTTGAAAAACCCTGCACTGTTACATTGGAATTTTCGCTCGTTTGATAGATATTTGTATCAACAATGCTTGACTTTTATACAGGCAGGACCAGGCCATAATATCCTCCCAGTATGCAACGCCATTGAAAAATTTCCGGTTTGATATTTATGAAGGTTTGCAAAAAAACAGGTACCTAGATCTGAGACTTCAGTAGAAAACGGAGAAGGTAAAAAAAGACTACAGCTTACGCAAGTTGCACTGATACAGGATGTCAGATAATATGACAATGTAGGCCATTTCATTGATATGACTAGTCAGGGTCGATGCCGTCTTTACTCAAAGTTAGACCTAAAGACCTAAGTACTTATCGAGTGTCAGGTACGCTGGTGTTTTGTTACTGGGAAGAAGTCGCGAAATTGCCAACTTGATTTTCATACCAAAAATTATAATATTTTTATTATTCCTAAAATAAAATACGATTTTTTCTTAATTTACAGTTTTTTTTTTAAATTTATTTGTCACTCCCGTATATTGGCGAAGTATGCAGCAAGAATCATGAAAATGATTAGTTATGTTTTCACGTAGTTGGCAGTGTATACCAGGTCATATAATATGTTCTTTTTTTAAAAGTAATAAATACAGATTATTTAAAATATTTTTTAGTACTCATTTATTAATCTTAATTCCACTCCTATTCAAGGAATTCATATTTTTAAGCGTTTTTTGTCTGCCAATTTAAGGGTTAATTAAACTTCATTTGAATATTAATAATAATAGATAATAATGTTTATTTCAGATAAAAATCCATAGACATTTGTTAGTAATTTACATAAACTATGATAGTAAAAAAAAAAGATAAATTAAATTATAACAATGTTATGTGCCAAGACGAGAGTAATCACTTAAGAAACTTGAATGTCTCACTCTCATCCACATACATTAGAATTCAATGCTTCTGAATGGGAAGGTCAAGGCTACCTTGAAATACCCTCAAGTCATATTCTCAGCCCTTACTTTCTATGAGTTTACCAGATTTGGGCCAAAGAATTTATCATCAAAGTAATATAAATTAATGTTAAGGTGTAAATTGCTAAGCTTGCTTTGTTACGTGACTTATGGCACTGATAGATGCATAGAAATTCATTCCAGGTATTACGAATAAATTTTACACCTAAGTAAAGCCTATCCCCAAAAAGCATGTTACCTGTATAAAAGATCCAAGCTTCTTTCCATGTCTGTCTGAAGTACTACAAGAAGTGATTTATGCGCAGTTAACTGAATACATAGAGCTACTTTACTTTACTTTTTACGTGGTAGAGCCATGCTGCAGCTACATTAATAGTATAGTTGTAGCACGAATGGGTCAGCTCGACCGGGGAACGACCACGCTCTCATAGAATTCCAGCGTAAAATAGTAGTTTTCGTATGTTGAGTGTAGAGAACCGGAGACACATTTTACTGGAAAAGAGGCATTCTATCATAGTCCTCACGGCTGACAACGCATGTGATAAACTTAGAAATGAGGATATCCGCAGTAGAACTAGAGTGACCGTAGCTCAAGGTCGCTCAATGAGCTATGGAGAGGGCTATGTTAGGGGTTCTGCGTGATAAACTTAGGAATGAGGATATCCGCAGTAGAACCAGAGTGACCGTAGCTCAAGGTCGCTCATTGAGCTATGGAGAGGGCTATGCTAGAGGTTTCTCTGCGTGATAAACTTAGGAATGAGGATATCCGCAGTAGAACTAGAGTGACCGTAGCTCAAGGTCGCTCAATGAGCTATGGAGAGGGCTATGTTAGGGGTTCTGCGTGATAAACTTAGGAATGAGGATATCCGCAGTAGAACCAGAGTGACCGTAGCTCAAGGTCGCTCATTGAGCTATGGAGAGGGCTATGGTAGAGGTTTCTCTGCGTGATAAACTTAGGAATGAGGATATCCGCAGTAGAACTAGAGTGACCGTAGCTCAAGGTCGCTCATTGAGCTATGGAGAGGGCTATGTTAGGGGTTCTGCGTGATAAACTTAGGAATGAGGATATCCGCAGTAGAACCAGAGTGACCGAAGCTCAAGGTCGCTCATTGAGCTATGGAGAGGGCTATGCTAGAGGTTTCTCTGCGTGATAAACTTAGGAATGAGGATATCCGCAGTAGAACTAGAGTGACCGTAGCTCAAGGTCGCTCATTGAGCTATGGAGAGGGCTATGTTAGGGGTTCTGCGTGATAAACTTAGGAATGAGGATATCCGCAGTAGAACCAGAGTGACCGAAGCTCAAGGTCGCTCATTGAGCTATGGAGAGGGCTATGCTAGGGGTTTCTCTGCGTGATAAACTTAGGAATGAGGATATCCGCAGTAGAACTAGAGTGACCGTAGCTCAAAGTCGCTCATTGAGCTATGGAGTGGGCTATGTTAGGGGTTTCTCTGCGTGATGAACTTAGGAATGAGGATATCCGCAGTACAAGTAGAACCAGAGTGACCGACATAGCCCAACGGATTAGTAAGCTGAAGTGGCAATGGACCGGCCATATACCTCGAAGAACCGACAACCCATGGGGAAAAAAGGGTACTCGAGTGGCGGCCTCGTAACGAAGGGTGAAGTGTAGGGCGTCCCCCCACTAGATGGAGTGACGACCTGATAAGACATGCAGGAAGTAGATGCAGGTGGCTCAGGACCGTGCTTTGTGGTATTCCTGGGAGGAGGCCTATACTTGGCAGTGGACTTATGAAGAGCTGTAATGATGATGATGAAATGAAACTAATTTTACGGATTCTATCGCGTTTAATCGCCGACGATTCAGGTGCTTTACAGCCAGCACCCATGGTCATGGTGGGTACTGAGGTGTTTGAGGTCCCGATGTCATAGTTAGCCAGTCTAACTTCATTTTTGAATATTATTTTTGGTCCGATCTACGCATAATGAGTTTATAGTATCTTGAAGTTAAATTAAACGCGATAGAATCCGTAAAATTAGTTTCATTTAATGTGTAGTGTTGACGTAAATATAAGAAATCATAATATAGATGTAGCTTATAGACTACGAATGTTGAGAGGAATAGAGAAGCCTACAGAGCTGGTGCAATTGCACCAGCTCTGTAGGCTAAACCTAGTGCATACACTAGGTTTTATTTTTCAACCACTCGAAGTCGAAATACTGCCTTATTGAAATGACACCAACTCTACAATTCTCGACACTAACAAAGCAGATACCGGAATATTTGTTCCAAAATTCGAAGGAAGTTCTGCGTCTTTGTTGCTTGTGATGGTAGGACCACGCTCTCACAGAATACCAGCGTAAAATAGCAGCTTAACGCTGCTGTGTTTCGTATGGTGAGTGTAGAGAACCGAAGACCCTTTTTGCTGGAAAAGAGGCATTGCATCTTAGTCCTCACGGGTGACAACGCATCTGCATTTTGGTTCGCTATTGAGGATAGATGTAGATGACATGTGTCGCAGCAACCACTTACCATCAGGTGGACTGTGTGCTCGTTTGTTACACTATCCTATAAAAAAATAAAAATAAAAAAATTAAATAAAAATAGCTTCATATGACCGCCGAAGTCATTCCGCCTGTTGCACCCCCCGAGCGGTTGTGTACAGGTAGTTCGCGTGCCTAGCGTCCCAACGCTAGTGCCCGGGCCAAAATTCTTTTCTATGCCTAATTAGAGCAGAAGATTTTATAAAATAATAATAAATTGAAATTAATATTTTCTTATTTTTGAATGTTGATTTAGATTCGTAATAGTTTGATTTATAATAACGATACATCTGCAGCGATGATTTTGATGATTTAACTATATTTACGGCAATTTATACACTAAGCGGTCGAAAAGTTAAACAACAGCGTTACTTTACTACATATTTAATATTTATTAATAAATTTCTACAATTAGTGCGCACTAATATGGCAGTTTTAAACTTTCGAACTAATACTGATCTTCTCATAAAGTTAAAATCACAAAAATAATTAGTTCCATAAATTTTTTTCAATTTATATTACTGCGTTACCAAAGTCCTAATTAAAAACTTTAACTTTTCTAATAAAAACAAAATAAATACAAAATATAATAGAAACTGGACACAGAGGCTTTAATTTGTGATGAACAATAGTTACGTATTAAGTTAAGACATTTTTAACTAATCAGAAGCTTGTATATTACTGTAAATACTGTAAAAAAATTGGGGACAGGTAAGTAACGCAGTGGTAATCATAGTAACACAGTGGTATTTCACATACAATATTTTGGACAAACTTTCTAAGGAGATCTGGTTGATTAGAAAACAAAATATAAAATAAACTTTTATAACTTGACATAATATAAAATAACTCAAAAAGTCTGGTATCATCAGCTAAATTAAAACAAAAAAAAATAGTGTTCTCTCTAATAAACTAGTCTCTTTCAGTCAGTTGCACTGAAACAAATTAACAAACGTAAATCAATCTTAAAGAACTAATAATGCATATTTTCTAATAAGTCTTATTTTTCAAAAACGTTCAGTGGCTTATCAAAATCATAGTACCCGTTTACTGTCCAGTGTAATTTTTGGGTTAGAACAATTTTCAACACATTATCGTAGGGTCGTAAGAACTATTAGTTTTTTTGCCAGTACTATCTACAGTCTTATAAAACATAATCTTGACTTCTCCCTCTTCATCTACATCACTTTTAGCGACATCTAGGTAAGCATAATGTCTGTTTTTAACATTGGAAACTTTTACTAAAACATGAACTCCGTCTGATATATTTAATTGATTAACATTATCCTTTTCAATTAGCTGCCTTTCTTTTATGTTAGAAACTGATGGTTAGGCAAAGTTAGCAATAAGCTCGTTGTCAGAGCTGAAAGTTGAGGAATAAACCGTATTAAAGTAAGTTCTTTTAGATACGGCAACAATATTAGATATGTTAGATAGGGTTTCTACGTCGTTCAATCTATCCGAATAATTGGTCTTTCTGATTGTGTCAATGACGGGAACACCAACTGGTTGATATGTTTTTGAATCATGCAAGTGCAATACCCTCTTTAGCGAAATCAACTACTGTCTGTTATTGTTTCACCTGATCAATGCCCAAAGCCTCACGCACAATATCAGTCTTCATTTTTGAGTTTGAAATGAATTTTCCTTCAAAAAATTCGTTTCAAGGCTACCTTTTATTTTACTGTCTTTAAGCTCTTGTAATGATCTTTGATGGCATTGGATAAGCTAGAATATTTCTTATGTTGAGAACCATTGCTTGACTTTTTAGCTCTTTGGCATCTTTTTTTTTATATTTACTACACTTTCTTGTCAGTTCTTCCAGGCATTCCTGGAATTTTAGATTTTTTCTTTATAATGCAGATTTGTCTCGTCGTATTTGTCTTCAACCTCTAGACCTAGGTCAAACTAGAGTTCCCGAACGGGTTGGAAGCCGGACATTACGTCCGTAATTTGTTGAGCAACTTTTTGACGTTCTCATCGTTTCTTATCCGCAGGCTTTCATTTACGCTTGGCAGCTGTATGTTCTCGCTCTGTCATATCTTTTATTAGTGGTTTTTCGCATGGTACCTCTCAAGCTGTTTTCTTTTGGCTTCAGAATTTTTATGAGCTCCTGCTTTAACTTAAGCCTATGCGACGTTACTTTTCAGCGTGTGTCAAAGCCATTTAGTGTAAAAGTTACTTCCTGAAATAAAAAGAAGCTAATTATGGGTATTTAGGTTATAACAATTTATAACTAGCCTAAAAAATACACTTAAAACAACTGCGTTACTTTTTACGGTATCGAAGTGTAGCAGTAACGCAGTTGTAAATATTTGATTACATCGTTAATGTGCACTTAATGGAAAAACAAAATGCAGACATATAGTCACTGTCATAACCGATACCTAATTAATAATGTTTGAGTTTAGTAATAATGCAAATATCGTCAGTACTTACTATTCGACGGCGGTAACTCAGCGGCCACGCAATAAACACACGCACCTCTCCCAACAACTGTGAAGCGATTGATTCGGTTAGCGTGCTCCCCCCGCGCAGCGGCTATCATTTATTTTAAGAGTTACAACAAGTCGAACAAAATAAAGTACATAAAATTTTAATACACTTACTTTAAGGTTTGTTTTCATATAGCCACGCAAGGTAGCTAAGATTTTATTTATCGTTGGGGACACAGTGCAAAGTATTTTTTATTTTATTACACGTTTTAGGTAAAAAATATCTATTGTAATTGTAATAAGGTCCAAAGCGTATATTTTTGATAATGAAATTCAGAAACAATGCCATCTAGAAGATATTATGAGAGATTGCTCTTTACATCATGAGACTGGTGCTCAAAGACAGTAATATTTTGTATGAAGCACAACTGCGTTACTAAGAAAGACAACGTTGTTACCGTAATTTGCAAATAAATAATATAAATTTTGATTATAACTTATTTTGTTAAGTATGGAATTAGTGTTAAATTTATGAATTGATGAACTTACAGTTTGTTTTAGTACTGTTTTCCCATAAAAAGTGAAATTCACCCGAAGGGACCGGTTTTTAGGCATCAAAAAGTATTTTGGCCCGCCCCCCGCTCCGCGCCTCGCGCTTTTCAGATAGTGGGCGCCTAGCGCTGAAGTCCGGTAAGTGTTTTCCGCTAACTCTCAGTTCTCACCCCCCCGCCCTTGGTCGGGGAGGTTGGCTGACCGCTTGTTTTATATTGTAGAACACTAGATACTAGTGTATAAGTTTATTAGTATATTTTATTACATATCTGTTTATTATATTCCGTGTATCTGTTTCTTGTAAAACGTTACTTGCTCTTTTCAGAGCAAGTCCCTGTTCTTTTGAGAACAGGGGTCTGTTTCTTGGAATAAGAGCGTCCCGTTCTTCTGAGAACGGTGATCCCTTTTCTATTAAGTTATAAACGTCTCCAAAAATGTCCTCGCAGGACATAATAGGTTCGATTTTCGAAGTTTTCTCTAGGTTCTCAGGTGACAAGAATGCTATTACAGCATCCCTCTCAGCCCTTCTGGCTTCTTCCGCCCTTCAGGCACCGCCGCCCGTTATAGCGGACTACCTCGCGTCACGTAATTCGTTCGCGCCGCTCGAAATCGACATGGAGTGCTCTCACTCCGATTCCGCGTCATCAACATCTGCCTCCCGGAAGAGGCCTGCCAAACAGTCCAGCACCAGGACATCGGAGTCCTCTGACTCCGATGATACCGGTGACTCCAATACATCGTCGTACACCACGGTGTCGTCAAAGCGCGCAGCGAAGCGCGCCGCGAAAAACCGTTCGCCCCCCGCCGAAGCGGCCCGTGCCGCTCCCCCCACCCCCGCAGCCCCCGCCGCTGCCGCGTCTACCTCCGCAGCCCCCGCCGCTGCCTCGACCCCCTTAGATATTGCAGCGCCGTCGAAGCCGGCTTCACGTTGCGCTCCGCAACTCGCGAAAAAACCAGTTCCGCCCCCTGTCTTTTTGAGAGACAAGGCCGAGTTCACTAGACTGAGCAAGGTATGCTACGACTCTGGAATTAAATATGACATAGCTACGAACATGGGCGTAGCGATAAAAATAGTTCCCCAATCTATTGATGATTTTCGCCGACTCACTAGGCTCTTTACTAACGAACGAGTATCGTACCATACATACGCTCTTCCGGAAGAGCGTAAAGTCAAGGCCGTCATCCGAGGCGTCCCGTTCGAACTCTCCAACGAGGAGATTCTTGATGACCTTAAGTCACAAGGATTCCCCGTCGAAGCTGTTCATAAAATGCACAGTAGGACCGGGTTGAGATACCCGATAGTCTTAGCTATCTTAACCAACGTTCCGGAGGCGCAAACCATCTTCCGGCAAGTACGCACGGTGTGCGGCTTGTCGGGAGTTAGGGTTGAGTCACCGCATAGGCGCGGTTTCCCGGCGCAGTGCCACCGCTGCCAACTATATGGTCACGCGGCGGCCAATTGCTCCGCCCCACCCAGGTGCGTTAAGTGCCTAGATACACACATCACCAAAGAGTGTCCCCGGCCTAAAGATGCCGTATCCCCGCCCGCGTGCGTCCTGTGTCAACAGACAGGCCACCCGGCGAGCTACAGAGGATGCCCGTGCGCTCCTCGTCCGCGCATAGCAAGACAGGCACCACCGCCGGTAAATGACCGTTCATTCCCGGCCTTATATGTTAGGAAGCCCCGTCAGGGCGCATCTCAGCCGTCTCAGGGCTTTGCACGACCCCCTCAGGGTCCCCCGAGACCACCGCAGGCACCGCTTAGGCCACCGCAGGCACCGCTTAGGCCACCACCGGGCTTCTCAAAGCCTATGCAGGCTCCAGTTTTTGCCTGGGGCCCCAAAAAGGTAGATCCACCGCCACAGGTATTTTCTGCTCCGCAGCAGAAACAGTCGACAATTGGCGATGACTTTAACACGGTTTACGCCGCGATAAGGAACATCGACATTAACGAAATCTCGGTTTTAGCGAGTAAACTGCGCGCCGCCCGGTCCCCTCAGGATCGGCTTTTGGCTCTCGCAGAACACAGTAATTTATTGCGTTCGTTGTAAGCTAAGTTAACTTAATTAACTTAGCTTATAATGACAGAGCCTTCTGCTCTGCCTAGAAGTCACGGTCGTATCAAGCCCAAAGGACTATCGCTTATTTCATTTAATATTCGCGGATTGCGTAATAATCTCCCAGAGCTTAAGCTCTTCCTTAAAGATCGCGAAGCTGATTTTCTCCTCTTACAGGAAACCAATCTTAAACACACAGACAATAAAGGCTTATCCATTAAAAATTATTCTCTTCTTCGTAATGATAGGCACGACCGCCGAGGCGGCGGCACGGCCATTTATTACAAGAAGACACTACATTGCTCTCTTATTGATACTCCACAGCTTACCAATATGGAAGCTACGTTATGCAGGATATCTATGACGGGACATCAGTCTTTAGTCATAGCCTCCTGTTACATTCCCCCTAAAAACCTCCCCCTCAAAGATGATTTTGAGGCAATCTTATCTCAAAGTAATTCAGTCATTATGTTTGGAGATTTCAACTCTAAACATACTGAATGGACATGCCGTACGATTAATACTAATGGTAGGATACTGCGTGATATAACGCAGTCTCTTGACTTAACCGTTTTCAGCCCGCTCGGTGCAACGCACTATCCCGATAATACCGATTATAACCCAGATGTACTAGATTTTGCGTTACTCAAAGGAGTTTCACTCAACCTCAGGTCTATTGAGACACTAGACGATATAGGATCCGATCACCGACCGGTCTCTCTTATTCTTGGCCATCAGCCACCCCCTATTATAACTACGAAAACCTTCACTAACTGGAAGGGTTTCAAGGACTCACTAGCAAAAGCTATGGACTCGCAGGACTCCCCTAATTACCTATCGTCGGACTTAGACTTAGACAGTCCTGTAAAAATCGACACCGCGGTCGAATCACTTTCAACCCTAATTAAATCCTCCCTTAAGGAGAATGAAAGGGTCGTTCCGGTTGCTAATACTAATGGGCTTCCCCTATATATTAGCAACATATTAAAAGCTAAAAAAGCTGCTTTCCGGAGAGCAGCTAAATATCCCACCCCCGAATATAGGCATACGGCTAATCGTCTTCAACGAAAACTCCGTTCGCACCTTTATGAATTACGAGAGCTCCAAAGGAGTGAACTCATGGAGAATATATCTCCCTCACATACAGCGTACTATCAGATGGCTAGAGCCCTCCGTATAGACGCTACAACTCACACTCCCCCTCTCTCCCGCCCCGACGGTACGGTTGCCTTCGAGGACGACGAGAAGGCTGAGTGCTTTGCAGACAGCATTGCCGCACAATGCTCTCCTAGCTCTCAACCTGTCGACCCCTCACATATTCAGGAAGTGGAGGATGAGGTCCGCCGCCGGAACTCACCCCCCACAACCTCTGACCCTATCACTGTGTCCAATGATGAGATCTCGTCCCTCATCAAAGGACTTAAGCCCAAAAAATCTCCGGGCGCGGATGGCATATCCAACCAAGCCCTTAAATACTTTCCAGAGCAGGTGTTAACCCTCTTAGCTATTATCTTTAACGCCTGTTTTAATCTTAGTTACTTTCCCACTTCTTGGAAAGAGGCAATTGTCATTGGTATTCCCAAGCCAGGCAAGCCTCTTAACCTCCCCTCCAGTCATCGTCCCATTAGCCTCCTAAAGGCCATGGGCAAACTCTTTGAAAGAGTCATTCAAAATCGAATGAGGCGCCATCTGTTTCCCACAGACGGTGACCCCATTGTCATCCCACACCAATTTGGTTTCCGCGCAAAACACTCGTGTCCACAACAGGTACACCGCATTGTGGAATATATCCTCAGCGGTTTTTATCCACGTCGACTAAAGACAATCGCGGTCTTTTTCGACATTGCCAAAGCCTTCGACCGAGTCTGGCATGAAGGCCTTATTTTCAAATTATATAGGATAGGACTCTCCGATCGTCTAGTACGTCTCGTAGCCTCTTATTTACAACATCGTACCTTTCGTTTTAGACACGAAGGCACGTTATCCTCTCAGCGCCCCATTAAAGCTGGTGTTCCTCAAGGATCAGTACTAGCTCCCCTCCTGTACATCTTGTACACCAACGACATTCCTATCCCGTCGAATGGTGTACAGCTCTCACTCTTCGCAGATGACACTGCACTATACTTCAAAAGTCCTAGAATATCTTCAGCAAGGAACAAGATCCAAAAGTCAGTCGATGACCTAGGAGACTGGTTCCAAAAATGGCGTATCGATGTGAACCCGGAGAAGAGCTCCGCAGTTCAATTCGATATTAAAAGACGCCGTAATAAAAACAAGAAAAATACTCCACCTATACGAATGCTAGGGACCCCTGTCCCATGGCACATGTCAGCAAAATATTTAGGCGTCACCCTTGACTATAGGCTTACTTTTGAGTCTCATGTCAAAAGAGTAACGCGTCTAGCACGTTTCTATTTAGGTCGGCTTAACAGTATGTTAGGCAGACATAGCAAAATGTCATTACGAAATAAGCGAACCCTCTATAAGGTTTGTATACGACCGGTTATGACTTACTCGGCTCCTATTTTTGCACACGCTAACGATAAAATTATTAACGAACTCCAAGTAGTTCAAAACCTCTTCTGTCGTCGAGCTACGAACGCACCTTGGTACGTCCGTAATGCCGACCTTCACCGGGATTTAGAAATCCCAACAATCCAGCAATGTCTTAAAAAATTCTCTGAAAACTTCTTTAAAGTATCAGAGTCGCATACTAACACACTTATTCGTGAGGCAGTTACTTATACCGCCCCACTCCCTTCTCGCTATAGCGTCCGCAGGCCGAGAAACACTCTCTCGGACCCGCCAAATAAGTTGTCAAACGACCTGAACTGCCTCCTGGCGGCTCAGGCCAATCCTAATTAAATTAAAAATTAGTTAAAATTAATAATATGCCTTCGTAGGCAGTCCCTAAACGGCACTTAGCCGTCTGCGCCCTCTTTTCCCAAAAGAGGGTCGCTTTAGATACGGCATATGCAGCTTTAATAGAGCTAGTTGCCAGTCCCCAAAGGCGGTTTTTAGTGGGTATCACTTAGGTCCCCCGGTAGGCAGTGAGTCCCACATAACCAGGACAGACCGGCTGTCGTGGTATGCATAATGCATTTTCCGCCTCCCTCAGTGGTAGCCCTCTTCCAATTGCTTCGGGCGCAAAAAAAAAAAAAACCGCCGAAGCGGGCACGAGACCAAAATAAATATAATACAAGATCTTCCGTTCATTGAATAACACGACACTGCACTGCGTCATTTCGAATGGAATAATTTGCCAGCACCTATCTGTTCCCTAAAACATTATACAAGGACTTAAAGTTACAAGTTTTAAAAAATATTGCATTATTTAGTACAGAAAGTGAAAAATACTTAAAAACAATCCAGCTGTTTCCATCGCAAAACAAATTATACAAATATTATGAAAGATTTGTTGGATGAAGGATGATTAATAGTTTTGGTCTTAACATAACAGAATTCTTTTAATCGCCGACTTTTTATTTTTTATTTTATCATTCTTCTAAAAATATTTAGCATATTTAAAAAAAAAACCCGTAACATGGTGTGTTACTTTTAGTACGGACTACGGAATAAAAGTTTAATTTATATTCTATACTCAAAGTAGAAATAGACTTTATTTACATAAACAACTTATTAGTCTTGTAAATGAAGTATATTTCTACAGTACCGATTATATAAAAAGAAAAGATATAAATAGAGCCAAATGTATATTATATATAATATTTAATATATTACTAGCTGACCAGGCAGACGTTGTTCTGCCCTTTTCGACGACCCTTCATATAAAAAATCCTTAAATTCGTAATAAAAAAATATTGCGTGTCATTATGAGGATAAAAACTATCCTATCTCTCGAGTTGGACGAAACTGCACACAGTGTGCAAAATTTCATTGAAATCAGTTCAGTAGTTTAGGAGTTTAGGAGTTCATCGCAGACAAACAACGTGAGACTCAATTTTTATATATAAAGATAATATTTAATATTACATATTTATTAGTCATATTTACTTTTATTTGGATTTATATACCTATGTATATATTTTGTTACATATTATATTTGTTTACGTGGTAGAGCCATGCTGCAGCTATATTAGTAGTATAGTTGTAGTACGAATTGCTCGGCTCGACCGGGAAAGGACCACGCTCTCACAGAAAAACTGCGTAAAATAGCAGCTTAACGCTGCTGTGTTTCGTATGGTGAGTGTAGAGAACCGGAGACCCTTTTAAGTCCTCACAGGTGACAACGCATCTGCATCTTGAGTCTTTATTGAGGATACATGTAGATGTCTATGGGTCACAGTAACCACTTACCATCAGGTGGACTGTGTGCTCGTTTGTTACCCCATCTTATAAAAAAATATTTATAGATTTGTATGAATGTGTTTTATATATACGCTAACATCAGCTAGCTGGGTTAGCAAAACTCACAGAAGTCACAAGGTTTTAACTTAAACCCAGTGCAGCAACCTTGCAGCAAAATGCTAAGTTGGATACGTATATGGTATCACATTTCCTTCAATTTATGTAGTGCGCATACTGCTTTCCTTGTCCTACTTTTTCATTTTTTTCTTAATGCGATGCTTGATGCGTGCGTGTTTTTGTTTTAAATAAATGTTTCAATCAAATGTTTCTTTTTTTTTCTTCTTTCTTTCAAGTACTTCGAAAAAGTGTTCAAAAATAAATATAGATACTAACTAGGTAGTTGTCTAATAAAAGTTAAGATATTAAAGCTAAAGCATTTTTTTCAAACTTAGAAATTATAGAATTATCATTCTAAACATTTCCAAATAAATTATTCCCACTAGAAAGACAGACAAATATGTAAAGCATGTAAAATATGCAAAACATGTAAAGCATATTCTGCTTGGAAAAATTTCAAAATAGTGTAAACAACATATAAGTACAATATTTGTGGTTTTTTACATTGTTATAACCAGCAAAATTCCACCAACGTAGTAATTGATAAATCACGTTTAATAAACACGTCTCTGTGACAGAGATTTCGAATAATTTCGTTTTTCGGTTCTCTACTAAACAGTTTCTGTCAATTATTCGTCAATGTTAATTTCGTCAACTATTTCTATTTAATAGTAAACTTAAGTGATAAAATTCTATACAATTTGAACTTGAACTATTTAAAATAAAATGTCCAGGTGTTAAATTTAATACCGAGTTCTCTCATCGATTTCAATGCTTCATGGGCACCTGTCTATTTAATAATTTAAAGAGAGAACAAGAAATTTTTCTACATAATTATCACTTAAGTAAAATATGTACACACCTGAAATGTATTTGTATTACAAAAAGACCCAAAATTTGTAATAAAGTTAATTAGTGTAATCTGATTTTAGTTGCTTGATAAAACATAAAATAAACACTCACACTCACCCAGACAGAGACTACGGACTTGCATTTGGCGCGATCCTGACACACCTTCGTTTCCCTCACGTCCTACGCATACATGCTCGTCAGTTAAGTTATTTAATATACGTATCCTTTAATATGTTATAGGAAACTTCAAATTTCATTTTCGTAGTCTTTCATATTCACGTCTAAGGAATAAACTCAAATCTAATTTTCCTGTTTGCACTTTCAACTACATCCTCCAATTATTTAAAAAAATAGTTTATGGGTAACATAAATATGTTTTTATTTATTTTGTTAAGTTATCATTTACAACTTTGCTTGTAAATATAGCAAAGTTTGTAGTACCTACTATGTATTGAATATGTAAGCTCTGAACCCTGTAAGACAGGTTTTACTTAATATAGAAGTTATTATTTACAACTTTGCTTGTAAATATAGCAAAGTTTATAGTACTATTGAATGAATGAATTGCTCTCGAACCCTGCAAGACAGGTTTTACTTAATATAGAAGTTATCATTTACAACTTTGCTTGTACATATAGCAAAGTTTATAGTACTATTGAATGAATGAATTGCTCTCGAACCCTGCAAGACAGGTTTTACTTAATATAGAAGTTATCATTTACAACTTTGCTTGTAAATATAGCAAAGTTTATAGTACTATTGAATGAATGAATTGCTCTCGAACCCTGCAAGACAGGTTTTACTTAATATAGAAGTTATCATTTACAACTTTGCTTGTAAATATAGCAAAGTTTATAGTACTATTGAATGAATGAATTGCTCTCGAACCCTGCAAGACAGGTTTTACTTAATATAGAAGTTATCATTTACAACTTTGCTTGTAAATATAGCAAAGTTTATAGTACTATTGAATGAATGAATTGCTCTCGAACCCTGCAAGACAGGTTTTACTTAATATAGAAGTTATCATTTACAACTTTGCTTGTAAATATAGCAAAGTTTATAGTACTATTGAATGAATGAATTGCTCTCGAACCCTGCAAGACAGGTTTTACTTAATATAGAAGTTATCATTTACAACGTTGCTTGTAAATATAGCAAAGTTTATAGTACTATTGAATGAATGAATTGCTCTGGAACCCTGCAAGACAGGTTTTACTTAATATAGAAGTTATCATTTACAACTTTGCTTGTACATATAGCAAAGTTTATAGTACTATTGAATGAATGAATTGCTCTGGAACCCTGCAAGACAGGTTTTACTTAATATAGAAGTTATCATTTACAACTTTTCTTGTAAATATAGCAAAGTTTATAGTAGTATTGAATGAATGAATTGCTCTGGAACCCTGCAAGACAGGTTTTACTTAATATAGAAGTTATCATTTACAACTTTGCTTGTAAATATAGCAAAGTTTATAGTAGTATTGAATGAATGAATTGCTCTGGAACCCTGCAAGACAGGTTTTACTTAATATAGAAGTTATCATTTACAACTTTGCTTGTACATATAGCAAAGTTTATAGTACTATTGAATGAATGAATTGCTCTGGAACCCTGCAAGACAGGTTTTACTTAATATAGAAGTTATCATTTACAACTTTTCTTGTAAATATAGCAAAATTTATAGTGGTATTGAATGAATGAATTGCTCTCGAATTCTGCAAGACAGGTTTTACTTAATATATAATTCCTTAGTGTCAACTATATTAATAAGATACAAGTGTCATAAATAGAAAGTGTTATGTATGTACTCCGATCTCCGATACAGTAATAAGTCTTACGAAAATGGACTGATAATGTAGCTACCTAGTAGAGTTCTGAGATACCTATTCATAGTGTATGCGGCTCTGACCGAACATCTTACATATCATTGCGATAGATAACTTCTAAACGTCATGCGTCATATAATTTAATAAATTTAGAGAGAATTAAAAGGATTAAAATGAAAATTGTACGTACAGTGTCCGGTGGGATTACCGCAACATTAGTTTTACTTAATTATATTTCTTAGTTTTCAAATAAAGATAAAAGTCGACAAAAGGGTCTCCCTTTGTTACAAATAAATTCTCTAACATTACAAAAGAAATGTCCCAGACCTCACATCTAAAATCCAAACAAACAATGAAAAGCATTGTCTAAAAATGATAGGAGTCTTGTAGTTTAATCGTTTGCTTATAATGTGGTTAGCAATTAGGTAAAACAATTTCTCAATCTGTGATGACATTTCCGAAAATGAATTAAAAACCAATTCAATATTAAAACGGTATCGAGTTTTCTGCGATATTTTCTGTTGAACCTGTCAATAAGATAACTCCCGGAGTAAAAAAGTGACCGAGTTATAGTAGAAAAATGTCAAAACGCAATTTAAAAATAAAAACTTCTTCTTCGCCTTTACTTTATGGCGATTGTATTGAATTTTGCCAATTTAAAGTCAGTCATGGAAAAATAACAACTGTACATTATACAATCCGACCAAAGAAAATCGTTTGTACCTATCTGTCAATTATACCTTCGTTGAGTGTTGACTCGCCGCGCGACGTGAGCAGTTAATAAAGGACCACGGTCACCAGTAGAACGCAATGATTATCTTTGACCGACGGTCACTCAATAATAAAAAGCTCCACCGTGGTTTCAAAAGAATTAAACTGTTAAAATTTAATGTCATTTTATTCTCTTAGTATCTACTAATAAACAAGTAACTCCCGAAATATGACGCACACACAAACCGTGTGACCCTAATTATAATTACCTTGAAATAAATAAGATCATTGCGCCATTTATTTCTTAAATGGATGACAATTATTACTCGATATTTACAAGTGAATATGTATAATATTTAATATATTACCGTTACGGTCTATTAAAGTCCACTGCTGAACATAGGCCTCCATAGATTGGCTCATAGCTGGTAAATGTGCCATAGTTGCCACGCTTGGCAAGTAGGTTGTTAACCGCATGTTATTTATTTTAGTCGTTATTAGGAAGACGCTGCTACCCATCTGATATGGTTCCCTCTGTCGCTGTCGTTCCCTACGACACCCACGGGATGATTTTTTTATCCGATAGGGTGGCAAACGAGCACACAGTTCACCTGGTGGTAAGTGGTTGCTATGGTCCATAGACATCTACATCTATCCTCGTTTGCGAATCAAAATGCAGAAGTGTTGTCACCTGTGAGGACTAAGATGGAATACCTCTTTTCCAGTAAAAAGGGACTCCGGTTCTCTACACTCACCATACGAAACACAGCAGTGTTAATCTGCTACTTTACGCTGGTATTCTGTGAGAGCGTGGTCCATCCCCGGTTGAGCCGACGCATTCGTGCTACAACTATACTACTAATGTAATTGCAGCATGGCTCTACCACGTATAAATGATATGGGGTAGTGGATATTCTACATGATAAATTTAAGGTATTATTCAAGATTTTATTTTAGAACCATGCTGCAGCTGTGTTACGGTTGAAGCACAAATGGGTCGGCTTGATCTGGGAAGGACTACGCTCTTACAGAATACCAGCGTAAAATAGCAGTTTAATGCTGCCGTGTTTCTTATGATAGTGTAGAGAACTGGAGACCCTTATTACTGAAAACGAAGCATTCCATCTTAGTCCTCAGGGATGGCAACGCATCTACATTTTGATTCTTATTTATGGATAGACGTTTTCTATGGGCCACAGCATCTACTTAAAATCGGGTGTGTGCTGTGTCTGTGTGCTCGTTTGTCACTCTTATTATATTAAAAAGGCCGATAGGACGGCAATCCAATGCAGCCGAAGAGAATTTAGGCACAGGTCTAACAACTTTACGTGATTTTCGAGGCACGGGGTGTGTAACATCGCCTAACACTTCCTGATTCCAAGGTGCTACTGGAAATTTCTGGATAGAAACACCCAATAAATAAGTCTGGCCTGACCCGGGATTCGAATTCGGGACCTCATGATCAGCTGTCGCACAAGGCAGTCAAAATCGTACCTACCTCTCATGTGAATTATTGTATTTTATTACGTAAGATAATATATCGAATAGCGGTTAATATAAACTTAGTATAGGTGCATAGTTTTACTTCTGATCATATTGAAGAGCATTGCTTGTCACCGCCTTTCATCTTTTTAACAGTTTTCAAAAAGAGCTATCATATCCAAATATATTTTTATTTTATAGGGACAAGTTACAGCATATTATAGCTGCAGCAGGAATGAGACGGTTCGCTTAGGGAACGATCCGTCACGCACAGAATACGAGCATGAAACAGCCACGAAGCACACAAGCATTTTGTTTCGTATAGTGAATGACGAGAACTGGAGATATTTTTATTAATAACGAGGTATTCCATTTTAATCCTCATGAGAGACAACGCATTTGCATGTTTCAGAATGAAGGGTAGATATAGTTATCTATCTACGGACCATAGCATCCACTTACCATTGGTTAGAATTACTGGTGTGCTTGTGCATCGCGTTTATATTTATTAAAGCCATGTGTGTTTAGCTCTAACTTCCGAATATTTCTAATTAATAAGTACCTTATAATTATAGTAATATCAATAATAAGATAAAAACCTCGGCCGATTTATTGAACTCCTGCCGGGGCTTTCTGTCGATGGTTTTCATTTATTTGTATCATCATTCATCATCATTACAGCCATTCACAAGTCCACTGCTGAACATAGGCCTCCCCCAAAGAATGCCACAAAGCACGGTCCTGAGCCACCTGCATCCATCGACTTCCTGCATGTCTTACCAGGTCGTCACTCCATCTCGTGGGGGGACGCCCTACACTTCGCCTACCGGTACGAGGCTGCCACTCGAGAACCTTTCTTCCCCATCGGTTGTCGGTTCTTCGAGCTATATGGCCGGCCCACTGCCACTTCAGCTTACTAATCCGTTGGGCTATGTCGGTCACTCCGGTTCTACTGCGGATATCCTCATTCCTAAGTTTATCACGCAGAGAAACTCCGAGCATAGCCCTCTCCATAGCTCGCTGAGCGACCTTGAGCTTCCTCATACGGCCAGCAGTGAAGGACCACGTCTCAGTTCCGTAAGTCATCACTGGCAACACGCACTGGTTGTACAATTTCGTTTTAAGGTTTTGAGGTATGTCTGACGAGAAGATGTGCCGTAGCTTCCCGAACGCTGCCCAGCCGAGTTGAATCCGTCGATTGACCTCTCGGTCGAAGTTGGACTTACCTAATCGGACTATTTGTCCCAGGTAAACATACTCGTCAACAACTTCGAGCTTAGTGCTCCCAACAACTACCGGCATAGGTGTGACATGGACATTAAACATGATTTTTGTTTTGTCCATGTTCATCTTAAGACCTATCCGTTGGGAAACACTATTGAGGTCATTGAGCATAGTGCTTAGGTCCTCCAGCGATTCTGCCATAAGGACTATATCGTCGGCAAATCGAAGGTGAGTGATGTACTCGCCATTGATGTTGATACCGTATCCTTTCCAGTCCAGAAGCTTGAAAACATCTTCCAATGCAGCGGTGAAGAGTTTCGGGGATATGACGTCACCCTGTCTTACACCTCTCTGCAATTGGATAGGTTTCGTACTCTGGTTTTGTACTCGGATAGCCATCGTAGCCCTACTGTACAAGCACTTCAACACTTCGATATACCGACAGTCAACTTGGCACCGCTGAAGGGACTGCAGCACCGCCCAAATTTCGACGGAATCAAAGGCTTTCTCATAGTCCACATACGCCAGACATAGTGGCAAATTGTACTCTTCGGACTTCTGCACAACTTTTATTTGTATAATATAATTTAATATTATACTTAAAAAAAATAAGGGGCAAGGGAGTCGACGGTGTGACTTTAGTCATTTGGGAGAGAGATAAAACCCTAGCGTGGGATACTACTTACGTAGATACTTGGGCGGCCTCTCATCTCATAGGCACCTCGTTTAGAGCCGGGGTGAAATCAGAGGCAGCTGAACTAAGTAAGTGGCGCAAATATGAGTCTCTGAGAGGTGCAGTTCCTAAAGGAACTGTCCTCTACTTACTGTCGCTACTGGTGATAGGGGAGCTGCTTCTTTTCTCGCTCAAAGGCTAAATATAGCCATTCAGCGAGTAAACGTAGCCAGCGGTCTTGGCACGATACCACGGCGAGTAGGACTGTATGATAATTAATGTTTTTGGTGTTAGTTTTTATTTATTATAGTTTTTAATATTGTATGTTTAACCGTTAAATTTATATAATATACTTTTATTTGTATTCGTTAGAGTAATTACATACATATGTAAATAATTATTAATGAATAAAATATTATGTACGATTTAATTATAGTTGATATAAGGTATTATGATATATAAGGTGTTTTAACGTGGTAGAGCTACGCTGCAGCTGCAGGTCGGCCGACCGGGGTAGGACCATGCCCTCACAGGATGTGGAATAATGCTGTGCTGCATATGGTGAGTGTAAAGAACCCTTTGAGGTAATGAGGCATTCCATTTTATTTTTCAGGGGTGAAAACATATCTGCAATTTGATTTAGATGTCATCCTTATTCTATAAAAAATATGTAAATATCTAGTTTATTGTACTGTATCGTATTAATATAATATAAAAATGAAATAATATAAAAATCTAAGGGTCGTCCTCAAAATACTTGAAATTAATGAAGAAATGTATTTTTATCGTGTTTTAGAGAGGTTGGAACTCTAGGGGGGGGGGGGGATATGTTGTGTGTGTGTGTGTGTGTGTGTGTGTGTGTGTGTGTGACAAAATGTTCCTATTTTGATAGTAAGATAAGTAGTTGGAAAGTAAAACATTAACTAAATACAAAATTGTATCCAAAACGTTACAAATGCTTCAGAGAAACCAATTACAATAAACGAACATTATATATGTGTAAGAGCGTCATGTAGCGCTATTAATATCAGTGCTATGTCATAAGGAATAAGGAGATTATACCGATTACCTTAATTGTACGCGGTGCATGCTGAACAAAGATAAGGTGGATGGTGACTGACTGATTTCTTATGGGTATCATCTCTGCATGTATCACTCTGCTCTGCCCAACGACGTGTTTAATAACAGTTTCTAAAAACCTGCTAGTAACTGTTTGGCCTGTATGTTTAACAGTAAATTCAAAAGGCGCCGTCCATGTAAAAACATTTTCATCACGTAAAGATACATCATAAAAAAAATTAAAGTGTTCGTAAAACACGTAAAGGTAGATTCTTTAGTAGGTCGTAATTTAATGAATCTTCAAAGTGTATCCTCATACTCAAATGGTCATTTAGTTCATTTATAAGTGACGTAAGTAAATTAATAGTCCTATATTATGTTCATATATTGCGAAAGTTGATCGGCACTGTGACTAAAAAACCAGTATTCAACAGCAGCGGCTACGCGCGGTCGCGTACGAGTCTCACATACCATATACTTAGTAGACCTTTAATGATCACCGCGAATGTAATTTACCGTTATGAAAACTAGTAGTGAGCACTAATCACACGAGTTACAAGTGACACAAGCTATACGTGAAGACTTCTATCACTTGTAAGTGGTTTTTAAGTAATTTGATACCCAAACTTTCAACATCTTCCCGTAATCGATAAAACGTAGAGCATCTCGATTACGTTTGACCACCTAAATATTAACGAATTTATAAATGAATACAACTGTCCAGTGCATTGTGATGTTAGTAAATAATTTCCATAGCATATGCGAGATGGCCTCGACTGACCCTGCGAGATATCTTAGAAATGCTCGGTACGATCCTGTGTCAGCAAATCGAAAGTGAAATAAGACTACGAGTATCATAATCGATATTTTACGTTCATTACACAGTAATAATGTACTTGTACATCGAATTAAAAGAATACCTCTCTTACAAATTTACTTTGAGTGATATGAAAATGATGGTTATTAACAAATACATAAACGACATTAGGTCGCTTGCTTTGTATAACATAAATCACGTTTCAATGTAAAAAAAAAGTCAGTCTTGAAGCCGAACAAGTAAAACTTGTTTATTGGTAAACCTATGTCGATATACACAAATATCTTAGAATACCTACATAATAACACCAAAATACAATACATATTCACCATATGAGACGTGACAAACCGTGAAGTCTTCTTTATTGTTTGCAATCTCTTAAAAATATGTGAACAGAACTCGCGACGTGTGCTATTAGAAATTTAAGTATCTACGTTTCTTATGAAATACAAACGTGAGCTGCTTAAATAAGTATAAACCATAGAAAAACCCTTTGCTTTTTCTGTCTGAATGTTACACCTAAATGTAGTGTGGATTTTGAATACATTTATAACGCGTGCGCGATCATATTCAGCAAAATGTTTTTTTTTTTTTATAAAATAAGTATATAAGGATAACAAACGAACATACAGTTCACCTGATAGTAAGTGGATACTGTGACCCATAGACATCAAACCTCGATGAAGAATCAAAATGCAGATGCGATCCCATCCCTGAGGACAAAGATGGAGTACCTCGTCTCCAGTAAGAAGTGTCTGCGGTTTTCTACACTCACCATACGAAACACAGCAACGTTAAGGTGGTATTTTGTGAGAGCGTAGTCCTTCCCCGGTCGAGCCAGCTCATTGCAACTATAATAAAGCTGTAGCATGGCTCTACCACGTGTACAAAATGTAAACGTTTTGAAAACCTTTTAACTTTTACTGTCTGTATTCTAGAGACACCCTGGCGCCCATCACCAAAAAACTGGGCTCCGGTTCCACAGGCAAAAGTGGGGCCGGTGGCTCATTAGGCAAAAGCACTGGTGGAAAACCTGGCAATATGATGAACTTTGGTAGTAAACCTAATAATTCTAATAGCATTGGAAAATCCCCAGCAATCTCAAGCTATAATGCGAAAAACATAAGCAATTCGGGAAACTTTGGCGACAAAAAGAGCCTTGGTGGAAAAATTAGCAGCGTACCTAGTTATAGTGGAAAAAGCGGCTCGGATAACTTTGGTAGTAAATTGAGCAGTACGTCAAGTTCTGGCGGAAAAAACAACACAACACCGAGTTTTGGCGAAATAGGGGGAAGTTCCAAAAGTCAAAAGGCTGCTAGTAGTGGCTACACAAAACCCGCGACGGAAAAGAATTACACTTCTCCTTCATTCATGAATCGTAACAATAAAAAGTCCTCGATGACGTTTGGCATTATATGGCTGCCGACAAGAAAACGCAACAAAATGAAAGATTCATACAATGCTTCTAATGACAAACGAGATCGCTATAAAGAGAGATCACCTTCAATGTACAATTTGTAAGTAACGTAATTATTTTAGCAATCAATTAAATTAAATAGTCGTGCGGTGGTTGTGATATGCCAAAAATATTTTATGGCCTACCATAGATGAGGGTATGACTATCTCATATAATCCATGCGTAAAATACCTAGATCTACGATGGAAACAGCATTAATTTTTTTATCTATACAAATAAATAAAATTGAAGTGTCTGTTTGTAATGTCGAAATAACAGCTGTTTACTGTATGCATATGAAAGTATATACGGTACTTATAACAAAAACACAATTTTTAAAATTTTTGTTTGTCTGTCTGCCTTTGTGTCTGTCTGTCTGTTTGTCTATCTGTCTGTTTGTCTGTCTGTCTGTTTGATCCAGCTAATCTCCGAAACGGCTGGACCGATTATGACCGGACTTTCACTGGCAGATAGCTGATGTTATAAGAAGTAACTTAGGCTACTTTTATTGTAGAAAAAGAATTAGGGTTCCGCGCAAAATTCTAAAACTCATGAAATCCAATCGTAATAAATTACGCGCGGGCGAAGTCGCGGGGAACAATTAGTATGAAATAAAGGTGTCTAAAACGCACGTAGTCCACCTTACCGACATTTGACTGTTGTAGTGAACCTCTCTTAACACAATCTTTATAAGCTTATTTTTTTACTGCCTTGATGGTCTAGTGGTTGAAGTAGAGCGACTGCTGATCATGAGGTCCCAGGTTTGAAACCCGATTCGAGCTAAAAAATGAGTTATTGAGCTTTTCCATCAAGAAATTCTCAGTAGCTGAACGGAGTCAGGAAGTTGGTGGTGTCTCACCCCCGTGTCTCTGAAAGCACATAAACCCGTTGGTCTTGCGCCTATGAGAGTGAGGGTATAGAGAGTGCATCTGCACATGCGCATACACTCGAGCACTATAATCCTGTCCTACACCGATGGCTAGTGTCCATTGAAATTGGCCGCCGTGACCGAAATTCAGTCTGGAGGACATTATAAGCTAATTTAGAGTAGTTAACGGGAGTATTTGTAATATTGATAGCGTTACTATTTAAAAAAATAAATAAAACGATTATTGGAAGCGGCATTACCGGTGTACCAGCTCTGTGTTTGACGGCTCACCTTTTAGTCCTCCGGACTGATGTGGCGGGCTGGCGGGTGAGCTGTTGCTGTTACTGCGTTGTGCAAATCTATCTTTACTTGCTTTAACTTCAAAAGGCTGTAATATCCAGCTATGGATAATCCATATATTATGGTACTACATTTATATAATAATAAACTATTCAAAAAATTATAATTTTAAATATTAAAAACAAAATAAAAATTAAATAATTGAATAAACTACATTCATTCTACAATCCACCGAAGATTAGTCAGTTTTTACCATTCGTTAACTGTAATATTCTTCTACAAGACGAGACTCTTACATAGGGCAGACAATAATTTAAAATTAAACATTTTGTACAACCGACTTCAATATAAATTATTACGAATTACTCATAAACTATTGGTCAGACCTTGTTTAAATTTATATGGGACAATATGTGAAGCACCAGCTTTCAAAAGAGAATCATCGAAATCGGTTCACCCAGTAAGAAGTTATGAGGTAACACACATAATAAAACATACAGTCGAATTAAGTACCGTCTCATAATGATTTGACTAAGTCCAATCCCGTGACCACAATTCCCTACGTTTCGGGTGCTTTACAGCACCCGAAACGTAGGGAATTAATAAGATAAATTAAACGCGATAAAATCCGTAAAAATTAGTTTCTTTTAATGAGTACCGTCTCAAGTAAGTCGGTAGAAAAGACCTACAACGAGTACATATTATGAATGTCCGTATCCTCTGCCTCTTTGTGATTGCTGTAAGAGTTAATGTTTTTTCTAAATCTTTTGTTTATAAATTATTATATATATATATACACACACATAAATAAAATTGAGTGCCTGTCTGTAATAACGAAATAACTGCCTTCCATTATTGAGTTAAGATATTTGCATGCTATTTTAAGACATAAACAATCCTTTTTTAAAGTTTTGTCTGTCTGGCTGTCCGGGCTAATTTTCCGAATGGCTAACTGATTGTGAAAAAACAGTGAAACTTCACGTACAAAAAGAGAATATAAATGTTTACTGCCGACTTCCAAAAAGGAGACGGTACTCAATTGGACGCGTATGTTCTTTTTATATGTGTTACCTCATAACTTTTTACTGGGTGGACCGATTTCGATGATTCTTTTTTATATGAAAGGTGATACTTCTCGTGTGGTCCCATATGAATTTGATCAAGGTCAGACCAATAATTTTTGAGTTATTTGAGTTATTCTTAATAACTTATATTGAAGTCGGCTGTACAAAATTTTTAATTTTTAATTGTTATTATTGCTTCTCATATATATGAGACTATACGAGATATAATAAAGTTTTGGAACAAAACTTTTTTGGTTTGCATATTTACATAAAAAGGTAGGTACTTATTTACATTTTATCTTCTATCTTTTAAAGTTTTGATGCAAAATCTATTTTTAATTATTTTTTTACACCATTTTCATACAGAATAAATTTACTTTTTGTGTAAAATAAATAGATTTACATTTTTTATTTTACACTAGCTCACATCTATTAATGTGGCTTTATTGAGATTTAAGATTATCAAATACCAATATCTGATAGAGAAGTTTCAATGCAATCGGTTCTGCTATCAAAGTTTTAAAAATGTTTATACGAGGGATGTTATGGAAGTGGTTATATCGGAACCGAATTCGGAAGCGGAGTTTTAAAATTTTGTTTGTCGGAACCGGAACCGCAATCGAAACTGGAATTGGAGGTGGAAGCAGAAGAGATGTGTTAAGGGCAGGTCTATTACACTGTATTTTTCTTTTGTTTCAAATTTTTTGAATTCTTCGAATTCAGTGGCATGCACAGACTTTAAATGACTTTTTAACGAAGTAGTCGTATCCCCCTTTCGTGAATATATCTTCTCACATAGTTTACACTTTGCTGTATTCCCAGAAACTTCATAGAAATAGTTCCAAATGACGCTTATTTTGGCTTCATCGTCCAATTCAAATAAATTTGTTACACGTCAAATAACACATTACTATAACTAATCAAAAACTGATAACTATAAATGAAGCGCAAACGCAAATCATGCCAATTGCCAAATACGAAACAAAACATCAAGTTAAAGAGTAATCGACAGAAGGCACGGGGGGAGGGAGGTTTCCGGGGCGACAAGTATAAACTTGTTTGTACGCGCTGATCGCGGGCGCCGCCGCCCCTGTGCATCGACCTCCGATATATAACTTCCGATTAAAATTTAACGGAACCAAAATCGGAATCGAAGGTGCAGAATCAATCAGAAGTTCTGAACTTTCGGAATCAGAATCGAACCTCCGTAACATCTCTAGTTTATACATGTCTTACTGACATGTAAATAAGGCAGTTATTTCGATATTACAGACAGACACTTAGATTATATTTATATGTATAGATTTAGAATTCGAATTTCATGCGTAAAAACGATTTTACATACATACATCTGTAGTAAATCGTTTTTACGCATTAAATGCCGGAAAGGCCGCGAGCCATAAATATTAAATTTGTTGATAAGAAAATTTTGAACACAATCAGGAAGTTCCCTTGGCTGTGTTTGATGCTTCCCTCGCAGAAATAATAACGATTGAAATTGGGGCATTCAGCCTCTATGTATCTGAAACTTTTTCCGTCGGGTACCAGAAAATATTTGAGGAATAAAGGTTTGGTATTTTGGTAAAGTTTGTTAGGGCTAAGTTTTCTTGTTATCGCTAAAATAACTATTTTTAAAGAATTCTAATAACGCTATAAATATTACTAATACACCCATCAACCACTCCATAAGGTTAAAGTTTCCTTGTGTAGGTATAATTCATGACAGTAGTACGTAGTAGGTACTATTATTCTGTGAAAGTAGTCGAACGGCAGATTCGAGCCCATGCACTTCCCGAGTTTGCTGTCCGCACCTTTAAATGTGTGCCTGGCTTAATAAAACATAATATTTTTTTTTTTTATAGAAATAGGGTGACAAACGAGCAACACAGTCTACCTGATGGTAAGTGGTTGCTGTGGCCCATAGACATCTACATCTATCCTCGTTTGCGAATCAAAATGTAGATGCGTTGTCAGCCTTGAGGACTAAGATGGAATGCCTCTTTTTCAGTAAAAAGGGTCTCCGGTTCTCTACACTCACCATACGAAACACAGCAGCATTAAGCTGCTATTTTACGCTGGTATTCTGTGAGAGCGTGGTCCTTCCCCGGTCGAGCCGACCCATTCGAGCTACAACTATATTATAAATATAGCTGCAGCTTGGCTCTACCACGTACAAAAAATATATCCTTAAATCGTCATCTAGTACCTCATTATTTAGCTCTAAGCCTATTTATCATATTCATTAAATTTTCTATTTCGAACGTCATAATCAGAGCACGATGCACTTACAAATATATATAATGCTAACATATCTTCTAACGTAATTCAATATAAATCATCATTATCTTTGCTATTAATGGTTTACTGCACAAATCATTTTGCGTAAAAAAATCGAACCAAAATGAATAGGTACTTAAAAGCTGAAGGAACTATGGCATCGAGATATTAATCACCTCCATGACCATGGGTACTGCAAAGCACTCGAATTGTCGGCAGTTAAAATCCGTAAAAGCAGTTTTAATCAATGTGTAGTGTTAATATAAATTTATGAAATAAATCATTATTTATACTTACATTGTAAATTTTGCATGTAAATATTTGTAAATATTTATTAAAGCAATGTGATATATTATAATTGTGTGCACTAATAAAATATTATATTGTTGCATCAGATGTTCAATACGAACATTATCTAAAGCAATCTAAAGGATCTCTGTGATCGAAATGTCAGCTTATGACATCATTAGGTCTACATTTCGTAAAGCTATGAACTAGATATTTTATCCTAGTATAGCAATAAGGCATTTGATTAACTAGTAGTTCACAATTATTTATAATATAAGAAAATCGGTCTGGCCGTTCAATAGTAGACAAAAGCGCGGGCGCGGCGCACAACACAATACGCCTATCTTATAAAATCTATTAAGCCAATAGTAGCTTGCCATCGCAGCGTGTCATACCGAATTTTCCATTTAGAACTGACGGTATAAACTTTTCAGGCCAATTTAGCCCCTTAAATACGAAAGGCCGTGCTACAAAATTGGTAAAATCTTATTTTTGTCTTTTTCCTTGTCACCTAAGTAAATGCGTACATTTGGCGGCCGTGTCCGATCCCATAAAGGATGCGTTTTTAACTATTTTTCGTGGGTTTGTGTCTCGGCGAGGAAAGCCAGCGGAAATAACAGATCAGTTTAACTGACGTATATCCTAAAACTGACCGTGAATGTGAAATCTTAAGTTGAAATTTTTAACTGAAGACATTACACGGATTTTTTCGAGCGTGCTGTCAGTTAAACCGCTCAGTTAAACTGACGTACATCCAAAAACTGATCGTGAATGTGAAATCTTAAGTTGAAATTTTTAACTGACGGCAACCCACGTATTTTTCCGGGCGCACCGTAATCCGCTGGCTTCAGTTCGTTTCCATTATTGGTAAGTAAACTTTCTTAGATTTTATGTTATTTTATATATTTAGAGAAGTTGGTTTGACAGAGGATGGAGACCAAGGTGATTGTAATGATGTCACCTTCCTTATGGTGGACTCAGAAGGTGGGTAAAGGGTCTCAGTGATGCTACTACGTAGAACCATCGTGTTTGAACTCATTTTCAAATAGGTAAATGGAGACCTAGATGACTGTTATGATATCACCTTTATGTTGGTGCAATCCGAAGGTGAGTATAGGATCTCAGTGATGACACTAGATAGAAGGATCGTGTTTGAACTCATTTGAAAGAGCTCATAAAGACCTAGGTTACTGTTATGACCTCATGTTTCTGATAGTGCAATCCGAAGATTGGTATAGAATCTCAGTGGCGGCACTAGATAGAACGATCGTGTTTGAACTAGTTTGAAAGGGGTCATAAAGACCTAGGTGACTGTTATGACTTCACCTTTCTGATAGTGCAATCTGAAGGTGGGTATAGGATCTCAGTGGTGGCACTAGATAGAACGATCGTGTTTGTACTAATTTCAAAGGTGTCATAAAGACCTAGGTGACTGTTATGACCTCACCTTTCTGATGGTGCAATCCGAAAGTGGACGGCACTAAGTAGAATGATCGTGTTTGAACTCATTTGAAAGGGTTTATAAAGACCAAGTTCAATGTGATTATAATACCTTCATGATGGTGAACTAAGAAGGTGCGGTAAAAGATCTCAGTTATGCCACTACGGAACACCATCGTGTTTGGGCTCATTTGAAAGGGCTCAAGAACTAACTACACAAATAATATAAATATAATAAATACTACAAACAGTATTATTACTCATTTTATAATGTTTTCAGGCAATTAAAAAAGCAGCAAAACTCCCAAGTAGGTACAAAATTAGAAATCGACCATATATTTTACAGGCAATAAAAAACAAGGCAGAACGGAAAAAGCATAACCAACTACAACCAGAAGACGAATATATCTGCGTACTTCAAGTAAATCTATAAGCACCATTAACACGAATTCCTATAAATAACCAAATTACCTGTACTCAGTATTTAGAATCCAATGATTTTTGACTGATTTATTATACGAATACTACACATTTAACAAAACAAACTTATCGGATTTTATTTTGTTTAACTTATTTTAATTCGTGACGTTTGGTTGCTTCAACTTTATTTTAATATGTAACACGTCGAGAGCTCAATTAGATAAATATAGAAAGCTAGGCCATTCTAACTATTTCCGTTACTGAAAACCGATAAGCATTATCTGGTCATCATAAGACCTTCAGAATGTGCCCATGCCCACGCATTTTTTGGGCTCACCGTAACCGGAGTGCAAGTTAGTATCAGTGAGGTGTCGCCCGCTCTACAGATAGGTAATTTAATAAACAGATAAAAATAAATAATACATTTATTAAATAAATAAAATTTACCATAATGAATAAAATTATCATAATATCTGACCCATTTCTTAAAAGTGTCTTAAAACTGACCTTATCATGAATAAAAATATCTTTTGAAGTATTAATACACATGGTACGTTTTAAATTCAGTTTGGCCAACTTCACCCTAGCCTTCGAATTAAGGTGCGCAATGGGCCCCACACACGGTCAGTTAAACTGACATCAATTCAACAGATCATTTCAAACGGATTTAATCCAAAACAAGTTCGACACACACAAGTAGGACACACACGGTCAGTTCAGTTGATCATTCCAACTGATCAGTTCAAACTGTTGATATTTTTAAAATATCGGATTTTCAATATACCGATAATTATAAATATATCAATATAGGATATTTATTTGTCGAAGACATAAGCGATATATCGATGCTTATTGCTTAAAAATGATTTACACAGCTTATAATTTAGTATATTTATTAAATAAATTAAATTATAAATGTATGAAAATATTAGGTTAAGTTAGTTCTAAGTAATTATTAATGACCCATGGTAGTTCAGATGGTTAGCATTCGCTGTAAATTTCACAGTACACGAGCAACTCGGGTTCGATCCCCGCCGGCACCAATGAAATTGTTAATTGCAATTTTAAGTGCTGATTTATCACGTGCTCGACGATGAAGGAAAACATCGTGAGGAAACCTGCATGTCTGAGAAATAAAATAAAAATTTCAAAAAACGTGAAGTTCGCCAACACGCATTGGGGCAGCGTGGCGGACGTTGCCCTAAAACCCTCTCAGAAATTAGGAGAGGCCTGCCCAGCTGAGGAGTGCCCAGCATTGGGACGTATAAGGCTGTAACTTTAACTTTAATTATTGTTTAATTTAAATAAGACAATTATGTTTAGCAATATTTTTCAGTAAGAGTTTTCAAAAATACTCGTTGTTTTATATGTTCAGCTGTTTCAATACTGCGATTATTGTGCACTAAAAGATTGTTTGTAGAAGTAATTCGTTCAGATGCTACGGATGCAGCTGAAGAAATCAAATATTTAACAGCTATTTCTGATAGCACGGAAGTAAATCATAAGACGCCTAAGCAATCAAAATAACTTGAGGCTATACCAACATCGAAGCACTTATTTCGTCATTTTCTCTAATAGTTCACATGCACAGATACTTAATACACATAATCGCATCACTTTGATAAAAATCCACTTCAAACGATTATCCACCTTCGGATTGCACCATCAAAAAGGTGAGGTCATAACAGCCACCTAGGTCTTTATGAGCCCTTTCAAATGAGTTCTAACTCGATCCTTCTATCTAGTGCCGTCACTGAGATCCTATACCCACCTTCTGATTGCACCAACAGAAAATTGATATCATAACAGTCATCAGGTCTTCATTTACCTATTTCAAAATGAGTTCAAACACGATGGTTCTACGTAGTCGCATCACTGAGATCCTTTACCCACCTTCTGAGTCCACCATAAGGAAGGTGACATCATTACAATCACCTTGGTCTCCATCTTCTTTCAAACCAACTTCTCTAAATATATATGACCATGGCGTAGTGGCTTAGCAATGAATTGCTGCGCTGGGGGGCGCGGGTTCGAAGTATTTGTATGGCCTACAAATAATTGTTGCGGGTCTGGATGTTTGTCCTTGTACAATTTGTGTTTGTAAACTGCCTCCACAAAATATATAAAATAATATAAAATCTAAACAGCATACTAATAATGTTATAAAAAATTATAATATATATATATATATATATATATATATATATATATAGTAGCTTATATATATATATATATATATATATATATATATATATATAAGCTACTAAGAAAGTATGTACTTACCAATAATGGAAACGAACTGAAGCCAGCGGATTACATTGCGCCCGGAAAAATACGTGGGTTGCCGTCAGTTAAAAATTTTAACTTAAGATTTCACATTCACGGTCAGTTTTTTTTATGTACGTCAGTTAAACTGATCAGTTTAACTGACCGTGAGTGGGGACCATTACAAATACGAGTACAAAATATAGTTACAACAGTTTGTCCACTTTGGACATACAATATAATACAAAAATAAATCACAACAATAAATCAATCATTACTCTTAAAATATTGATCTAGATTATAAAAGCATTTTAACAACAACCATTCTTTCAGATTTTTCTTAAATCGTGGGCTCTCTAATGACTTAATGAATATAGGTTGAAGATTCTAATTCCGCTTATTAAAGTAGTTTTACTATAAATAATTTTTGTTGTGTTCGTTGAATAAATGTTTTTTTTTTATTCTAAGAATAAAATAGAATACTATATTATTATAATGGTTATTGTAGTAAGATACGAATATGAATAGTAAACACAAGTTAGGTAGAAAGAACATTTAGCTACGGCGCCTCGTTTTAAAATGCCAAATTCTCCCGTGGGTGTACACCGCACTCGGCGCCCTTTGATGTCGCGATGCGGCGCGTACCATGGCGGCACGACGCGATGACAAACGTATCTAAGCAAACAGACTATATTCGAAATATCATAATAATCATGCTTCCAATATATTTATTATAATTAGGTACTCGTATCGAGATTAGATTTCAGATTACGTATCACACCGCCATCGGCGTGTAAAGGTGCTTAAGAGTGTTTTTACTACAAAATCCCAAAAAAGGTATAAAATTTGTAAAAAAAAACCAAGTTTAGATGTTTTATTAAAGAAAATTGTACACAAAGGGTTATGATATTATTAAAGAATACTTAAAACTTTTTAAATTACATAGGAAAAACAAATTGCGGAAAACCAAGCGTGTTTGACCGTTGCTAACGTAAGTGGATGGCAAAGCAGTGAGAGACGCGAAATATGACGTCACATCACGAGCGTGCGAAATCTCAACCGCTGAGAAACCGCTCCGAACTTCTTGTTGTAATAACTTCACTTTTACGTTATTACTGCGTGTATTAACGTAAAACAAAAATTAATGTGATGTACTTAAAATACGCTTTTATAATAGATATATTTGAATACCAAATATTTTGCTACTTGTCAGTGAACCTTTTTACACTACATGACATGGTCACTCTATTAATTTCATTTAACGAGACGATTGCTAGTCTGTGCCTTATTTTCCGCTATACATTATATAAATGTGCGCGATTGCTATGTGGCCCGAGGGATACCCCAGCCTCAACCTACTGTCGCTGATATTACAAGATAGGTGCAATATTGTGTTAGACGCATCGCCTGAATACAGTGAAGTTAGACGTACCAATTTCTTAGTATGCCTACCATTTTTTGGGTTCTTATATCATGTACAAACAAATAACTGTCCTGATACGCAAAAATACCAAGTTTTTGACATCGACCATAAATAATAATTTATTTTGCTATTTTTAAAAACTAAGTGTGAGGCATTGTTATTATCAGTAATCACGTTATTCATTATTGTTGTTATTTACCGTTTACACTAATAGTATGTTGTAAGCCCTTTATTTATGCAATTAATGTTCATCTTATCAATAATAGTGCGAACTGGCCAGTTCTCATAGAGGAATATAAGAAATGTTCGATCAGGGTTCGCGTCCTGTTGTCGGTGGTGTCAGTTTGTTCGGTGGTTCGAATTCAATCAAATAAAAACACTTGCAAACCTATTTTCATTTCGTGTTATTATTTATTAACAAGAATTGTGGTAGTACGGTTTAATGTATGTATAGCCTGAATCGTATGTACTGCACTAGGCGGTAGTACATTATACCATATCCGTAAACACATACTATAATATCTGTAATACTACTGTATGAGTGTACCAATTTTTTTACTTGCATTACCAGGTTTTAACGACATCTGTACCAAGTTAATTGAGTAACTATCTAACATCACTGGCTGAATATATATGATGCCGCTAGTTGATCGGCGCCGTTTTGTAAAAGAGGCTAGACTAAGCTAAGCTGTTAACTGAAAAGCTAATTAAGTTAGTTGACTGCGATATATACATCGCACAAGTTGTGGCGTAGATAGATATATGATATAGATAGTTGTAACTTATTCGCTTGATTATCTAAATGTTTTACAGAGAGCTAACGTTTTCATAACACAATTTTGCATTAGATTTTTACACGTATGTTTTAGTCAACAGTACATATTACTCTTCTCTATGTTTATCTCTTTAGTTGTCTATGCTTAGATATGTTAGGAGTGTAGGTAATGTAGGTGTTTTGTCGGGAACTTGACCGGCGACAGATTGCTGCTCCTGTATTATTGTTTAAATAATGGTTTGAAGTGGATTTTGAAATGTAAAAGTGGTACGATTTTGTGTAGATATTAAAATGTCTGCGTATGTGAACTATTAGAGGAAACGGTGTAACAAGTGCTCCTATGGTGATGTGAATCTCAAGATAAGGTGTCTATCTGCTTAGGCGCCTTGAGTTACTATCAGTGTAGGTACTCTCAAGCAGAGATTCCTAAAGTGGGTTCCGTGGAAAAGTAACGAAGTTCCACGAAATTATATATTTTTCCTTGTTAAATAATTTCACAATTAAACACTAATACTATTTTAAAATAGCGCAAAATATGTGATTAGAAGAACCCATTACTGTTATGTAGGTATGTAGGTAGTTAGCGAGAATTATATTATAATATTTCGATTACAATGTCTATGATATGAAATTAATTGATGTGGGAGTTTCATAAAATAAGTGTTTTGGTGAGTGTTCTATTACCTTAAAATTTGGGAGCCTCTACTATAAAGGATTATTATCATGTCTTGATACTGAGATAGCTTAAAAAACAAGCATCCAAGCCAAAAATCATAAAATAAGTTGGTAGTTGGTACTATAGTGTATTATTATCTATGGTTGGTACACAGAACATGTAAAGTGTAAAATGTTAATGTAAACCCATAACGAGCGGTGTAAACTGTAAACAAAAGTTTAAGGTGAAGAGAAAATCATGTGAAAAGTGTGATCCTCCTTAATTTACTTTAACAAGTTAATTGCAAATCAACTACTAGTTTCTAAGTTTAAAGTAAATTAATACTTGTGTGTTTTAGCTCTTTGTTATTTCTGATAAATATTTTGAAATAAACCTTCGTAACTTTTTTACTATATGTAAAAATAAAACTTTTTGGTCACTTTATGTTTCTTGCCAACCAAAATGCAAGAAAACAATTTTGAAACAATCATTAGCACATGGCGTCGTTTGTCCGGAGAAACAGTGGAACCAGTAGAGTCAACCGCACTAGTAAGGTGAATTGAGTGAACATTTATACGATTACGCCTTATATACTTGTTTACGTTATTCCTTCGATGTTAGATTGTGATGTGATATTTAATCCGTATGCATGTCACGACAGACTTGTAATGAATTTTATTCACTTCAGACTATTAGTATAAAGAAAATTAAACAAGTAAAATTATTCACTAAACGGAATAGTGGTTCTTACGATTTATTTCTTTCAAGTATGTCCGGAGATTCATCTGGCCATCAAGCTTTTAAGAAAAAAGAAGAAACAGATTTGTTAGTACCAGAAAAAACAAAGGTTCCAGTAACAATGGCAGCAGTGGTTTCAGATGGATTGCCACCAGACATTGGAGGCAATATCGACTCCGATGAGAAGAAAGAATTTATTCAACATGACAAAGAAGAAAGTAAAGTATGTAATATTTCTTTCTTGTTTAATTATATTTTTAAAACATTGAGTGCTCACTAATAGTCATTGAAATAGAATTTTTAATTTATTAATTAATGTTACAATATTGCCTTAACATTCTGTAAAAGTTGAATATTAAATAGTTTAAGCTACAATTTGTTATAGAATATTCTTCATATCCATCTGAGTAGGTACTACAGATTTGCAGGGTATTTCTGCTGCAAAATAATAGTGTATCTGTTATGGACCAAGTGATTAATTAGATCACTATTTATAATGCCCGGGCAATATGAATAATGACAAGTTAAATTGGGCTATGTAATTAATATTGGTTTGAACTTCATTATTTATCACATTGTCTGAATGTCATAATGAATAATCATATAAAAAAAATACTTATTCACAAGATAATTTATAAATTTAAACATTCAATTCTTTAATATTAATTTATTTATAGTTAATGATTATATACTTATCTTCACGCACAGTCCCTGACGGGGTAGCCAGAGAGAACAGATCGCCAAGTGTCACGATCCTTACAAACCTCTTTCGCTTCTTTCAGATTCATTATCTTCTTCATGCATGCACGCCTAGGTATCCGAGTACTCTTGACCCTACCCTCTTCGAGCAATTTGCTCACATGGTCTTTGAAAGTTAGTCTCGGTCTACCTCGACACCTTTTAATATTAACTTTCGCGCTATATATTTTCTTCACCATTCGGTCTTCACTCATTCACTCAACGTGCCCAAACCACCGAAGCACGCCCTTATCAATTTTTGTGTTAAGGTCATCTTTCAAACCTGCCATGTTGAGAATCTCTTAGTTTCGCTTTCGGTCGGCCAAGGTAACGCCGCACATTTTACGAAGAGATCGCATCTCCACTGCATTCAACTTACTTTTATGCTTCTTCTGGCATACCCAGGTTTCGCTGCCATATAACAAAGTCGGTACCAACACTGCGTTATGTATTGCAAGGCGTGCACTCTTCGCTACGCCTTGCCTTTTGAATAACGCAGTCAGGGCACCATTGACTTTGTTCCCGGCAGCGACACGCCTGTCCACATCTAAATCACATCTTCCATCCCGGCTAAAAGCACTCCCCAAGTATACAATTTCATTTACCTGTTCTAGACATTCCTGATTTACCCATATTTCACACTTCGTTCTCTCTTCGTCCCTTTCAAATACCAGAACCTTAGTTTTATTAGCATTCAAACGGAGACCTTTAATTTCACATTCCTCTTTCATACACGTGACTAATGCCTGCAGTTCTGACTCTGATGGTGCAATAAGCACTGCATCATCAGCGTACAGCAGACAATTTACTTTTATGTCACCCAATTTCAGTTTAATCTTTCAGCTTCTGTAAACAGCTGTCGAGATACAGTATGAATAGCCAGGAAGACATGACACAACCCTGCTTTACGCCCGTTTGGGCGTTAAACATGGGTGACAGGTCATTCCCTACCCGCACACAGGCTTTACAGTCACAGTAAAGAGACTGCACAGCCCTTAGCAATCGTCCATCCACACCATACCCCGGCAACAGTTCCCACATTTTCTTCCTTACAACCTTATCAAATGCTTTCTCAAGATCCACAAAAGCACAGAAAATCTTCTGGTTAGCAGCCAGAAGCTTTTCCGTGATCATGCGGAGAGAAAACATTTGATCCGTGCATCCTCTTCCAGGTCTAAATCCGCATTGTGCCTCCCATAGAAATCTTTCCGATTTCTCTTGCATCCTACGTGTCAAAACCTTCGAATAAACTTTACTTGCTAAACTGGTCAAGCTGATCGCCCGATAGCACCCGCAGTCAAAATGTGAACCTTTACCTTTATATAAAGGCACAATGACTGCGGATCGCCAATCATCCGGGACATCCCCCGTCCGCCAGCATAAATTGCACAGCAGATAAAAGCTGTCCCAGACGCGAGGCCCACCATACTTGACCATTTCAGCAGTAACTCTGTCTAGTCCCGCAGCCTTACATCATTTCAAACTTCGAATCGCACGTTCAATCTCTTTCATACTGATGATCTCAGTGTCATCCAGGTCCGGGTCTGGCGTACCAGTCACGGCGTCATCCCCGGATCCCTCACTAAGATCATCACACGCATACATTTCTCTATAAAACTCGCTCCATCGCTGCATGACGTCCGATTTTTCTGAGAGGACGTCATTAGTTCTCGAAAGCACTTTGTTCATTCTTAAGGCCGTCGCACCACTTCGGGCCCTTCCAACCTCTTTCCAGAAGAGTTTGGAGTTCTCCTTAAAGTTGTGCGACAACCTTTCGTCCGCTTCCATTCTACACCTTTCACGCACTTCCTCAATCAGTGCTTTCGTGTGAACTTTCTGCAGCCTATATCTTTCTTTCATCTTCTCTCTCATATCCTTACCATTACTAGAGGCCAAGTAGTCTAACCATGGTTTCTTCTTCTTCTTTACAGCTTCTTTCACTTCATCATTCCACCATGCATCTCTTCTTTTACTACTGCCTCTTTTTATTGTTCCACACACTTCTTCCGCTGCACTTACCATTCCATCCCTAAGGTTCTGCCAAGTTCTTTCTACACATTCTTTTCTGCCATCGATGGTGTCAAGCTTTTCGGCTACCCTCGCATGATATTTGTCCCTAGTATCCGCTTCCTGAAGCTTCCAGCTTCGGATGCGACAGACCGACTGTGGTTCTGTTACTGCCGTCCGGTAGCGCCAACCCGCGAACAGACCCCTAAATCTAGTAATCACTAGATAGTGATCCGTTCCCAGGTCAGCACCCCTGAACACTCGCGTATCCATCACCTGTTTTCGCAGTCGGTCATCCACCAGGAACAAATCGATCATACTTCTCTCATTCTTTCGTTCTCTAGTATACATATGGATTTTCTTGTGATTAAACATAGTGTTTGTCACAAGAAGACCCTTTTCCTTGCACACCGCCAGTATAAGCTTGCCAGCATCATTAACCCTTTTATCGCCAAACTTTCCAAGTACCGACTCGTACCCTGGTCGAGCGGTACCAACCCATCCATTCAAATCACCACATACAACAATTCTTTCGTTTCCCCTAGCCAAATCTAGAACTTCTATTACATTCTCCCAAAACTCCTTCAGCTCAGCCCTGGACGACGAAGCTACCGGCGCATAAACAGCCAAAAGGAATAACTTCGTCAGTCCCAATTTAAAGCGAACCCAGAGAAGTCTTGAGTACACAACCTTATATTCAGTCATAACATCGACCAACCGAGAAGACAGCAGCACCCCCACTCCCTGGCAGGCGTTCTCGCTCTCCGGGACTCCGGACCATAGAGCTAACGCCCCGCCAGGGAGCTCTTCAGTACCACTGCCTTTCCGCTTGGTCTCCGACATACACACGACATCTAATTCTCTTTCTTTCATTATTTCGATCAACTCATTCATCTTGTCTCTCATGCCTCCTCTAACATTCCACGTGCCAACTCTGCACTCTGTCCTCCACCTTCCGCCGTGTCGGGCTGTGCGTGACGGGTGGCGGTCCCCATCGCCGCTTTGCGCGCTGCATTCCACACTAACGGGGACGAGCTGGTGTGCGTCGCCTTGGGGGGACGCCCTAACCCTCGTTGGCACGGGTGCGCAGCTGAGTAGAATTGCAGCCCTGAAAAGGGCTGGCAGAGGTCGCGACGAGCACGCTTCTACAATGACCCCAATAATGATTATATAATTATGTTTTTACCTTAATTTTACACCTTAACCTACTGTTACTGATATTGCAAGATTGGTGTAATGTTTTATTTGACACAAGTAGTAATCATAAGAGTAAGTATCATACTATACATTTACAGTAAAACTTGAATAAGTTGCATAAACCTATATAAGTGAGATAGCTGGAACTCATGCTGAGGTCCCAACACTTTAGGACTGTATTACCTCTGTTAGTGGTACAAAACAAACCTCTATATCTGGGATTAGTTCTTTCGATTTTATCGTCATTATTACCTCTATAATTGAGAGTGAGTGTATTTTATCTCCTTTACTGACACTATATTTTATAGATTAGTTCTTTCGAATTTATTCATCATAATTACCTCTATAATTGAAACTGAGTATATTTTACCTCGTTTACTGGGACTATATTTTTTGTGTCGTTTTGTTTACTAATTCTTATTCTACCCGCAAATTCCCTATGCTAGAAAAAAATCCCCAAAATTCCAAAAACTCACTTGGCTAATTGTGTAAATGTGACCTCCAGTTTTAGTTTGGTTTTGCTATCGTCCAGATGTTTATGTATTATGTTTACAAAATATGTTATTTTATTTGATAATCGCACAGCTATAACTGAAATAACCTCTGTTCTCACCTCTATTAATGGAACCCTCTGGAAATGAGACAGATATTTATCTATACACGGATATCTGAGACACTGGGTAAGTGGAATACCTCTTTAAGTGAGACAAATTTGCCCTTAAGGTTAAGGTTCCAGTTATCTAGGTTTCTTTATATGTATATATATATATATATACACTTTATTTTCAAATGTCTTGTTATCTTATTTATTTATTAGTTATTATCACATTGCCTACTCATATTGGGTGTTATTTATATTGCCCGAACGGGCCATAGCATATCCACTATTGTGCTCTCATTTGAAGGATGGAGAACCATGACAATTAGTCTAAAAAATTTTAATATATATAGATAGCTATGCACTAAGAATAGACTTCATACAGAAACACTTATGACAAACAAACCTGAACCGACAGTTTTGAGCCAAAACACTGGTGACCCTGTAATTCAGTTCCATCTTATTATCTTTATAGGATGTATATTGTATGATGATCTCAGAAAATGCAGGAAACTGATAGAATTATGACATGTTACCCAATTTTCCGGAAGTCAGTTGGGAAGCAAACTACTAATTTTTATGATGTTATTAATTTTAAACAAATTTCTTTTCCAGGAAGCAGCTGGCGACTCAAATGAAAAAAGTGATAAAGATGATGATTATTTGGAAAATATGGACCCAAGAAACAAAGTTCCTGTAGCAACATCAGAGAAAGACAAAGTTGGTGACAAAGTTGACAGTGTCTATCTGCGCCCACCACCACCCCATAAAGCTCGATCAGCAGCATCTACAGTTGAAGAAGAAGGCTGTGGTATGAAATGCCTTTACTATACTTTAGAATGCTGCGACTGTGTACTCATGTAATATTATTATCAGTTTGATAGTGAAGTTTTCTTGCAAGATACATGTATGATTATACAATAATTCAAGTTCCTGTTATGAACATTTAGTGGTGCATGTAAACTCCATATTTCTGTGGAGTGTTTATTTTGTCATTTGAGTTATTTGTATAACTATAAATTTGCTTGATTTAAATGTATGGTTTCCAACACGCATAATATTTAACATTTTGTATAAAAATTTTCTCATATCACAAATACATGTGTGAAAATATGAAATATGTTTTGACAACAAAATTATAGATGTCACTAAACTTATGAAATAGAAATATTTTTTTATATTTAATTCACAGAGTTAAAAAAAAATGTGCCAAATTATGATGTTTATATTAGGCTAAGTACTTTTATTGGGGTTAAATTTTTTATTTCTGTATTTATTCATTTAAATTATACCCTGTACTAATTCTACATTTCTCTAGACTGATATTAACTTTTAATATTTTAAACAAATTTTAAATAATTGCATTTATTAATAAAAAAAGTATGAGTAATTTTTAATATCTAAAAGTATACCAGTCCTCATAACTAATCATTTCACATGAAACTACTCAATATTTATTAAATTATAGTTGTAAACTGTATTTTTATTTTTATGTTCAAATGTGAAAAAGTTGGTAAAGTTGTATGTATTGAGAGATACTGAGCCAACAGTCCATTCCATAAATGACCTCAATTAATGTGATAAGTAAAGTTGACATATTTTTGTACTCTTTTTAATTATAAAATACAACATAAGTGATATTAATTGACAGTTAAATAAAAAATAAGATGATTTAAGGTATATGAAGTTGTTAGAAATGTATTGGGAATTTTATTCAAGAACCTAAATTTGCCTCAAGTGAACTCTAGATGTGTGGTTTGGTCTTGATCATTAATTATCGTCTTTATTACTTACCAGAGGACAGCGATTGCCTGGGCATTGTGCACAATTGACATTTTTATACATGTCACTTTAGATTGTTCTATTGGAACCAATTAAACAGTTACCATATAATTGGTACTGTGTTAATTAAAAGGTATTTAGAAATGTAGCTTTATATAGTTTTATAATTATTTACATCTTTGTAATAATATTAACTAATAAAATTAAGTAAACTTATTAAAAGCTGTTTCTTTTTTAAAAGATATAGTTAAAAACACCGACTAAACATAATAGAATCTTATTGCCAAGATTAATATAATTTCACAGATGATTCTCACGGTTAGAGCCTAAAAATATTATTTATATCGCTTATTAATCTTAATTTCCTTTTGGTTTCTTTATGGGACCAATAACTCTTTTATATATCAATAAAATTGTTTAAGAAATGTGAGAGCTATCGTAAGTATTATACATTTTATGTAACATTACATTTTGAAGTTGATTAAAAGAACTGAAAACCTCTTGAGATCTGAGAGATCGTTTGGAACACACACTACACTAGGATCGAGATTGGAAGCAACCTGGTGCGAAAGCCTAGCTTTATCAATAATGACAAATACTTTCTCAATTGCGGGAGAGGCCACGGGAAGAGGTTGATATTAAGAAAGGTAATTTTTGGGAGATAATGATAATGATTTGTGTTGGGTATGTGATCTATGAGTGAGAAAGTCTTTAATTTCGTCCAAATTTGGGCGGTGTTGCAGCCCTTTCAGGGGTGCCAAGTTGACAGTTGGTATATCAAAACGATGAAGTGTTTGTACAGTAAGGCTGCAATGGCTATCCGACTAAAGAACCAGAGCACGAAATCTATCCAAATGCAGAGAGGTGTAAGACAGGGTGACATTATATCTCCGAAACTCTTCACTGCTGCATTGGAAGACATTTTTAGGCTAATACTGGACTGGAAGGGATATGGTATTAACACTAATGGCGAATACACCACTTACTTTCTATTTGCCGATGATGTAGACCTTAAGGCAGAATCGTTGGAAGACCTATGCACTATGCTCAATGAGCTCAATAGTACCCACCAACGGATAGGTCCGTAACCCTAGAAATATAATCATATTTACACCTACTTTAAAGATAATCATACGTCTTGAAGACGTACCGAACTTTAAATGTACATATTCGTAAAATTACCATAGTTACACAGGTTATAGGTAATTGTATAATTATTTTACAGTTTTGTACTACTAATTAAGCTAAAATCATTATGAGAGAAATGGAATATAATCTGAAAAAATAACAATATTTTGTAAACTTCTTATGAAGCAACTATAAACTATGAAGTCTTCCTTTTATGAAAAATATGTTTATTTAGCGATTTAAATTACAATTTTTTAATGTATTACAAAACGTTAAATACTAGTTAGTACCCTAAATTATAATTAGGTACAACGATTTCATAGATTACTTGTGTCTCTCCGCGAATTGGTCTTTTACATTTAAAACATGTTATTTACGACATCCTTCTTATTTTTGATGTATAGTATGAAGAATATGTTTTCTTTTGTAACATTTATCGAATGTGTTTACGCCACCTTTCGTCTAGTTGTAATACATGATTATCCCTGATTTACCAGTTCTTTGATTGATTGTACCTATTTCATCTAAGGGCGATAATAAATGAATTTTTGATGGTTTTGGTTTGTATGATACAAGCCTCAAAGGCACGTTATAGCAGAACATCGAAGACACAACTGGTCGCGATTGAGTATTCTTTAGTTTTCCTAAGATCTCTCGGTTATTTGAGCGTATGGTGCCTACCAGTGTCAGTCTGTAGGGTTCCTGTAGCAAGCATATGTCCAAAGGAACAGACGTGAACCAGAAGTCACACGTAATGTTTGTTTGTTAGTTTTAAAGGTCCTATGTAGAGTACTTCATGGTTATTCGATTAGTTTCTCTAATATTGCCTCAATGTGACTAAACAAGGATGCTGCGTCCAGCTATTGCAGTGAAGTATACCAATATTACCTAAAAATCATTGATAAATAAATTGTTGATAAACAATAAATACAATAAAGAAGTCCGAAAAGTTACACAAAGGATAATCATACGTCTGTCAGACGTATGCCATATATTTATTGTATTTACAGTATTGACACCGCCATCACGCATAAGCTCTACCCGAAAATTGAGATAACTAATAGAGTGCACTACGATGCGAAATAAAAAAGAAACAGCGATTTTTGTGTTTCGTTTACTTAGCAAATACGTAGATTATCTCTCTAGGGTTAAAATGACAAACATGGACAAATTATAGATTGTGTGTAACATCAATGTCACACCTATGCCGGTAGCTCTAAGCTCGAAGTTGCTAACACTTGTTAGCATACTTATGTTTACCTGGCACAAATAGTCCGACTAGGTAAGTCCAACTTCGACCGAGAGGTCAATTAATGATTACAACCCGGTTGGACAGAGTTCAGTTCGACACATCTTCTCGTCAGGTATACCTTAAAACTTGAAAACAAGATTGTACAACCAGTGCGTGTTGCCAGTGATGACTTATAGATCTGAGACGTGTTCCTTCACTGCTGGCCGTATGAGGAAGCTCAAGGTCGCTCCGCGAGCTATTGGAGATGGTTATGCTCGGGGTTTCTCTGCGTGATAAACTTAGAAATGAGGATATCCGTATTAGAAGCAGAGTGACCGACAGCCCAATGGATTAGTAAGCTGAAGTGGCCATGGGCCAGCCATATAGCTCGAAGAACCGACAACCGATGGGGAAGAAAGGTTCTCGAACGGGCAGCCTCGTATCAGTAGGCGAAGTGTGAGGCGGCCCCTACGAGATGTGAGTGACGACCTGGTAAGGCAGGAAGCCGATGGATGCATGTGCCTCAGGACCATGCTTTATGGTATTCCTTGGGGGATGACTTAGTTCAACAGTGGGTTTATTTAGAAGCCCACTGCTGAACAAACTGTAATGATGAATGATGATGATACATATTTATTAATTATTGACCATAATAGATCTAATTCAGCCCAATATCAAAGACAGATAAATTTGAAGACAAAAAGAATTCAACTTTAGCCATATTTGTAGGTTCAAAAGCTTTGTGACAGGTGACAAACGAGCACACAGTCCACCTGATGGTAAGTGGTTGCTGTGGCCCATAGAAATTTGTGTCTATCCATAAATAAGAAACAAAACGTATATGCGTTGCCATCCCTGAGGTCTAAGATGGAATGCCTCTTTTCCAGTGAAAAGGGTCTTCGGTTCTCTACACTCACCATACGAAACACAACAGTGTTAAGCATTTTACGCTGGTATTCTGTGAGAGCGTGCTCCTTCCCCGGTCGAACCGACCCATTCGTGCTACAACTATCCTACTAATATAGCTGCAGCATGGCTCTACCACGATATTGCGTACAACAATCAAACACCTTGTCTAAGTAAGTATTATCAAATACTGGAAGGATTAATGACTGATTTGGAATAGATAAAGGAATGAACAAACAGATAATCCTTTTAAATAGCAATGGCTACATAAGTTGCTTAAACGGTATTACTGTAATTTTTAATTATACTTACCTATCATTATCATTAGGGGAATGTTTGCCATAGTTGCTACAAATCTGAATACAAAGCCAGAATTGCATTTTTTACATTTTATATATCCCCAAAACTCTTCACTGCTAGATTGGCAGAATGTTTTCAAAATACAAGACTGGAAAGGATACGACATCAATATTAAAAGTAAGTACATCATTCACTTTAAAATTGCAGACTATATTATATTCATTATTGCAGTTGAGCAGTCCTCAATATTATCTCCCAATGAATAGATTTTATGATGAACATAGGCAAGACAATGATCATGTATAACGTTCGTGTCACATCTATGCCGGTAGTTATTGGGAATCCTACGCCTCGGAAGTTGTTGAGCAATATGTTTACCTATAACGAATTGTCCGACTAGTTAAACTTCGACTCCGAGGTCAATCGACGGATCCAATTTGGCTGAGCGGCGTTCATCAGATTACGTCTTGTCGTAATTTATTCCTTAGCCAGTTGCATTTCAACGAGCGCGTGTTGCCACTCATGACACGGATCTTCACTGCTAGATCCAAAGTAAGAGACAGACCAGAGGGTCAGTAAGCTGAAGTGGAAATGGATCTGCTCATATAGGTTAAAAAGCCGACAACAAATGGGGAAATAAAGGTGGTAGCCACGTACCAATTAGCAGTGTAGAACGACTTAACTAACAAATACTAGGAAGAATGACGTCCTGGTAAGGCATGCAGTTAATAACGGCTTTTTACGGTAATTGACGGCTCCGTGGCGCAGTGACTTAGCAATGAGTTGCTGCACTGGGGGCCGCGGGTTCGAATCCCGCACGGAACAAGTATTTGTATGGCCTACAAATAATTGTTCCGGATCTGGATGTTTGTCCTTGTGCAATTTGTGTTTGTAAACTACCTCCACGATACAGGGGAAAATCCTAGTGTGGGGGTAACGTTTTTAATAAAAAAAAAGGTAATAGTTGTAGGTAGCTTAGGACCATATCTTGTTGCATTCTTTGGTTAAGGCCTACGTTCAGTAGTAGACTTATGAAGCGCTGTAATGATGATTATGAACAGGGGTTAATCTGACATTGTTTGTGTTCGCTTATTATAATACCTGTTACCTGTACCTATACTGTACAATTTTATCCTATGATCTCGTGAAGGCTTTTATTTGTCAAATACAAATAAAATACGTATGGACAAAACACCTTGCCTGGAATAAATATTTGTATTAGACCATCCATACAGATATTTGACCTGTATTGGAATCAAATTATGCTACAGCCAAATTTGGCCAGTCCACTACCAGGCATAATCTGTTTCTCATCACAAGCTTAAATGAAATTCAATCTTTCAATTCAGCGAAAGTTTAGTATGCAATAGAACGCACACGTTTGTTAAGTTTATATTTTGAAACCTCTTTTCTAGATGCAGCTACATAGTTTTATCGTTGACTTTGTATTTTACATGAACCAGATTCTTTGTACTTCAGTTCTTCGTAATTCAGTTGTAAGCGAGTATATGTGGAGCTCATCCTGAAGACTTATGGAATGCAAGCTATTAAACCATCAACAATATTTTTTAGGTATTCTGCGTATATCATACAACTCATATTGATCTTTTTGTAAAAGTCGTTAAAGCTATTTTAATTATTGACTAAACAAAAAAAAAACCATTGAAAAATCCCCATCTCCTCATCCTAGAACATCCTCCAAATGACCTCTTCTACTTCTGTTAAAGATCTCAAACAATAAAATATAGTAATTGGTAAGCACTTAAAATTGCCATGGAGTTTTACTAAATTTGTTTGTAACATGCTTAATATGAAGGAAAACATTCATGGGGTTTAAGAAAATAAAAATATTTTTTATACATAGTCGCAAAAAAAACATTGCGGCGGGGCTTGTACCCAACGGTGGTAAGTGTTTATATTACATGGTAATTACGTGATTATTATTTATTATATGGAATGACACGTGGATAACCAAAGAAAAAAACAAAGTTTAATACATGTATAATATCAATAAAGATACATTAAATACAACCATAACATGTATATTTCGGAATCGTACATTATTAGGCGACTTACATTTTTTCATAAACATAAATGCAAAATGACACAGCAATGTAAAAGATTTATTAGGCAAAATATTTCAAACTAACATTTTTATCTGTACTAAGCCAAACATTATAAATTTCAATTATAATTGGCATTTCGAGCAAAATAATATATAACTAAGTTACAGTCTTCCTAGTTTCAGAACTAGTAATTGGTAACTAAATAATTAAAAATAATAACATATGTATATGTATACGTAGTGTACATTGCTATTAATAAATAAAATGACTAAACATCGCAAAGAAGACATATTGCTCAAAGGAATGTTAAAACCATATTCCTAAGATTCAAAATTGACACATTCCCTTGGCATGGGGATCATATTTTGGAATTTTTAACAATTAGGTAAGTACTAGAAATTAAGTTTAATTGTGGAAAAAAAGCTTACTTAACAGAACACTTTATTTAAAATATCTGTAATTAATTTTAAACATATAAAAACACTTGGTGTCACTTTTGAAATACTTAATTTATGTATTTAAATTTTTTTTATATATTATTATATGGAAAAACAGAAAAATAATATAACTCAAAATTATACACATTTAAAAATAAATTATACTTTGGATTTAAAATCATTATAAAAAATTTTCAACGTTGTTCCTTCTGACAAAATTTGTTTTTGGCATAAAATTGACCGAAAATCTATAGAATCACAAGCATATATGCCAAGGATATAATAGAGTATAATGGCAGAGAATATAAAAGACAACTCAGTCATCTGAAATGAGACAAAAATTCAGCAGTCAGCAGTATTAGTAGACATTTAAACATTAATTAAACACGCATAAGTTCTAAAAAGACAGATATCCATTCACATTTAAAACATTACATGCTATAAAAAGATGTGTGTAAAATTATTAATATATGTTCGTAATTAAGTATTGCAATTAACATAATCAATAAAAATATTTTATAGTTTATCAGTTTTGAATATTTCTTTTAACAAGACAATAATGTTAAGATGTGTGAACACCACCATTATACATTTATACAAAATGTCACCTGTTTTAATATTAGCACTTAGATATGCCTAGCATCAACGCTGTTTATGTACATCAAGCGTAAAATTGCCAGAACGGCGGCCAGAGCGTCGTCAGAGGTGCGAAACTTTTGGAATAGCGATCGTCAACCCGCCTGCCAAGCGTGAAGATTAAGACAAATCCCAATCTACAATAGCAGCGGCCGATGTAGTGTGGAGTAGTGGACTTCTGCGGACTTATGAATAAGATGTGTGGTATTAATTATTGATATGTGACATATTATGTGGCTTCTGACATAAAAGACATAGTTCTCACTAAATTGACATGTCTCTGTCGTCTAAGACTTAGACTTCGGTTGTGGCCTATTTCTATTATGGTGCCGACTAGTGTCCGACCGAAGTTTAGGCTTAGGCCAAAAAACCACCTTCGGCAATAGTTTACGGCTGAAGCCGAAGGTTTCTAGCAAGCGCCGAAACCGAGAGTAACGAATGAGCGAGAGCACGATGGATGCACAGTACATTATTAATTTTAACCAATCTTGACCTGTATTTCTTAGGGTTTTATAAGCTTTCGGCATCGGCCGATTAGTCGGCTTTCTGCTTCGGCTAGAAATCGACCTTCGGTCGGACACTAGCTCCGACACAAGTATTTGCATGCTTACAATATTATATTATATATATTATATGGTTACTTTTATTTGAAATTATACCAAATTAAATGTTGGCGATTTATTGGCAACAATTACGCATACGCGCGCTCCTCTGTGGGCGATTTAATTAACAAAGTTTTTGTCAACCGAGCGACCCTTACGAATGTGTGTGTGCGTAGTAAAATAATAGGCGTTAGATATTTATGAATGACAATTATTTAAAATAATGCATTACCACATATTCTGAATTTAAAAATAAAGAAGACAGAATATTTAAGATTTTCTTCAACATTCGCCTATTTATTATTACTTATTCCAAAACTTCTATGCAAATTTAATAATATATTGCAAAATAACCCTGTATACTTGGAAAACCTAACAGTACAAGACAATAAGACATAAATTTTGATTTATTTATTCCTAATAGACATATAAATATATGGTTTTATTCATAAAACTTTACAAAAATGATATCGGTGTATGAAATGTCACATAGCAATGAATAGGGCGGCCATATGTCCCAGATTATGCAGGATAATCCAAGATTAATATGATTAACTTATAGCAATTAGGTAGTTGACACTATCATTGATAAATTATTACATTTTAATAGAAGAGGAAAACAAAAGAGAATGCGGCTTCAACAGGGGAAATGCAGTCGCGTTGCCGGTCTTTTAAAAAAAAGAATAAGACTCTTTTTTACTTGAATTTTCCAATGTCATATCGATTCGGAAAAATCGCCGGTGGTAGGAGATTCCACAAAATAACCGTGCGAGGAAGAACACTTCTGGCAAATCGCACAGCGGTCAAGCATCCAGATGGTGTAAATTGTGTCGCGAGTTATGTCGCGATTTCGAATTTGGCGGTTTCTTCTGAGAACTTTCCGAGGTAAATGCAATAGAAAATGCAAAGGGATACATTATCGATTCGCGGCGCCAGTGAGACGAGCCAATCAGAAAGAACTTGTTCGATGGTGATTTGTTCTTCGCTAAATGCGTAATCCTATAATGCCGAACTTGCGCCTATTAAAATGGCTCATATCTGCGAGAAACAGGTGTTCCTATTGCATAGCATACTTTCTCGTGAAGCACATAAGGGAAAGTGGTAAACCCCGTCGAAGATCTTTTCTAAAGGTCTGTATATAAACATACTCATATGTACATAAACATTCACGCTAGTCACCCAGAGGGGCAGACAGAGACTACCGACTTCCATTTGGCATGATTCTAATATCATACATGCTCGTTGGGTACTCTAAATAATTTACTCTTTTTGGTCTTCCTATATAAATTTAATATATTAAAATTTGAATTTGCTACTCTTTGACTATAAAACGCATGACGTCATTAAACTATCTTCTTATACAATGTCTATACAAATGTTTGTATTCGTAACTCAGAAGTTCAATTGATTAGTGTCAAATACCCAATTTATAAAACAGATATTCTACTTTTTTGGCATTCCTTACGAAATTCCGCATTTGCAATTCTTTGCAATGTTCCCTTTATCAGACGAATAACACGTGAACATTAGAAAAATGTCATTTAATGTAAAAGTTTAGTTAAAAATGTTATCCGTACTGCATACAATAAATGAAATTTACTAACTCTTGACTATTGAGCGATATAGTCAGGGAGTATTACAGTTTTCTTAGGAATTTTTATGAATAAAACCGCTATTGTCAATTAACACCTATACACAACAGTCTCGAATGTTCATTATGTACACCGCGAAATTCTGTCAATAAGGACTATTTTCGTTTAAGTAACTTATGTGACGGATTATTTTTGTAACAATCAACATTCGTGACCGACAATAACATTTATTTATACAAGTTCAATGTGCGCTAGGACATTTGTTATAAGCTCTAACATTTAATAATTATTTACCTATTATACATACATTCAAGTACATAAACGCTTAGTGCCTGAAATCGAAATCGCATACTCATGAGCTTGTGGGAAATGTTACATTATTTATATATAACTATATAATACGACATTATTAAGTATTGCTGAATAAATTATTAATAAAAAATACAAATAACGGGCTTACTTATAACAAATGGATTTGGCCGACATTATCATTGACCATTAATAGTTTTTTAAATAAAATCTTTATTTGATATTAATAATTTAAAAATCATTATTGCGACTTGATATAAAATAACATCTTAGTATTATTTATTATGGCATAATAAATTGGAAATACTAAAGTAAATAAAATTAATGAGAAATAATTTTTACTTACATATAATAATTGTATATTAATAATAATTAAATTATATATAGGAAATGCATTGCATTTTTTTATTTACAATTTAAACTAAATGAGATTGATTTAATTAACATTAACAAGGTTTTGAGTAAGTGAAATTTTGGACTAAAAATTTGCACGGTACAATGTACAACACATATAAATACTATAAGAAATGTGTTGAAATACTTTTTGTTTCAGAAACACTACTTATTAATCATATTAATAATTTATCTTCTGTCCTAACTGCCGGCTCACGTTGGAAAAAAACCTTAGTGCTATACACATTCGAGCGACGTAACACCTTACCCCGGCAATACATGTTGGGCAAGCTCAGCCAACGCGAGCGTAGGAAAATTGATACAAGACGAGCGCTACAGTTCACTCGTTGGTCAAGTTCCAAAGAGACCAATGCCAACTGCCAATGTACACGAGTTTTAGTGGAGCTATTCGCATTTTAGCCGTAGTTAGTTTTCATTGTGAATTGGAACGATATGGACGACGTAGAAGTTATTGCAGCTTCTGCTATTTATTTAATGAGTGCATATAATTATTATGTCAGTGTGCAGTAAAGTTGTAAATAAGAAGAAGCAGTGACATTCTCGAAATTATTTTGAATTTGCAACTTAATTAAAACATACTTCACTGGGACGGACGCCAAGCTGCAACTGACATAGCCCACTAAGATGTGGACGCGACTTGCCGAGTGCAGGCTAGAGCCTTTGATTTATGCAGCAAAACCAAAACTGTTCCGAAGTAAGACGAGTCGTAGCGAGCGATCCCGAGTGGTGGCAAGGCACGCCAAACGACCCGTACACACGTGGCGCTCGCCTGCATTCGCACAGCTAGGCGAGCGTCGACATGCAATGGCGAGGCTAGACAAATGGGCTGTCGTCTATACATTGGTATTCGCCTTCGCTCGGCCAACATGTATAGCCAGCTTTAGAATTAGGAGCTCAACCCAGCCACTAAATTGAAGAGAAAAATCTCAGTCAAAGGTGGTATGTGTCAAGTTTTTTTTAACGTCTGATTTATATACACGATACCGATATACAAGGACTAGAATGATTAGTGTTTAGCGCCTTGCAGAGACGAATCTTCGTCTCTTGTTTGGAATCACGGCAGGCGTGTCACTTTGTAAAAATCTGAGGTATGGAAAATGGTGGCGCGATTTTCAAATTTGTTCGCATTACTCGTGGGGTATTAAGGTTTAAGAGTTTGCAGTGTATATACTCAACTTATTTATTGAACTATAAGATGTGGGGTATTGAGGTTTAAGGGCTTGCGATTTATTTATATGGGGTTTGTAGTAATATGCGATTTATTTCCTAATTTCAGCTATGGAATTCCATACCTTGAAAAACTTGAGGTATGGAGTGCTCCATACCTTCCATAGTGGAAGTGACACCCCTGAATCACGGTACATCATAAAACAATCAGTAAGTCGCCCGAAATAGCCAGTGGATATCGCTTCCGAAATATTAAAATTTGTGAGATCTTCTCGTCTAGTGGTTTCCCGTCTAGATTTAGCACTGTTAGATATAGCTTCATTTCTTTTTAACAGTTGTTTAGTAGTTTAGTTACTTTGGAGATGGTCCATGCTATCTGATATGAGGAGTACGTCGTCAGCAGAAGTAATATCCAATATGGAGATTGTTTGAACTTTGGATTTCTCTCTAAACCTTGAGAATGAACACTTCAGCTTGTTATGACAACAGAAAAATATATGGCAAAGAGTGTGGCTGCTATGACGCATCCTTAGCTCCACTCATGATTTGGATATCCTCAACAAATTCGTTTTGTGCTGAAACTTCGCATTAATTCCAACATGGAATTGGCGAATGTTCATTACCAACTTTGGATATCCAAATTTTTGAAGAACAAACCAAAGTGCATCTCGTGGAACACTATGAAATGCTTTCTCCAAATCGACAAAACATACGTAGAAAGGTCAATGATGTTCAATGCTGTTTCTCCTGGAATTGTCTCACGAAAGCAAGCGTCAATAGTTCCTTCAGTTGGGCATAAACAATATTGACTATGCCGGAGGTGTTGCACTGATAACACACTAAGACTAAGACGGTTATGACGTGCCTCGGTAAGTGAAACAGACGAGGAAAAGGAACCCTTTACGTACAACATACAAATAACTGCATGTCAGTCCTAAAAGCACCTCTTCACTTCCTCCCACTCTTAACAAGATGACATAGCCTGTTACAATATGCTTTCCCCTGTATTTGTATTTTTATATATATTTATTTAAACTTTACTGTGCTACCCTTTATATAAAAAAGGTTTACAAAAGGGGTGCTTAATGAATTTGACTACTAACTCTCCCAGTCAATCCTGGGCGTAATAAGTAAAATAGGTGCATCATAAGTAAATAACATTATATTGAAAATAATATTAACTATATATAGTTGATACATGTATAGAAGTATAATAAGAGTTAGACATGAAAATTTTGTTTAAATATAAAAACGATAATAGGCTTATTTTCTATATATCTCATAGTTTTAGACATACTAAGGGCAGGCAAATACCTTCAAAAACTTTTTGAATGAATAGTGAGTCATCTAAATGTTGACAGATATTTAGCTCAGTCATTACGCTCGAGCTGGTTCAAGTCACTTATCTTTTTAAGTTAATAATAAGGACTCAATATTATAATATGTCCCTTCAAATACAACTATTATTGAAACTTCACAATTTATAATTTATTGAATTTCATTCTCAAATGTATATTAATATAATTGTATACATAATTCGGGACTATTTTAAGTATTCCACATTTTATAATGTTCTAATTTCATTGGTATAGCTCTCACTTCTTTTGAATTTTAATACACAACTGTATATAATATAACTTTATATATATATCAATTCATACTAGACGTATTAGTTTTTGTGTACGGGCAGAGGATGGGCCTCAGAGTTGATTACAAATTTATTCAAATCTATGAGGAGCCTGTCGTCGCTAAAAAGTAAATACAAATACTTGAGGGTTTCCGAGAGGAAGAAAGATTCCATCATGTCGCGGTGGACTGGCTTCTCTGATTTCACATTAGCCAAGGATGAATAACCATGTGTCACTCTAGCATACTTTTCGAAACCCTGAAAAATTAAATAATATTTGAATGAAATTAGCTATAACATAATAAAATAATTATTTTCAGTATAGATTACATGTGATTCTTATTGATAGGCTTTTTAATAACAGGACAGAGGTTTTTTCAAAAAAAAACCTCTGTCCTGTTAAGAACCAGCAAGAAACCCAGCGGGAGTTACAATAGAATATTTATACAATTATTATGAAAACAATTAGAAACAGCATGGTAGCGACCACTTCATTCCCAGGGGTTCAATCATGTACTCTTTAGTAGTATAATAACCCTTACTAAACAATTTTTGCCTAATAAATATATTAAACCTTTTGATAGATAAGGTTTTTATATTTTCTGCGACTTTGTTGTAAACGTGTATACATTGTACCATGAGGAGTTACTGACTCTTTGGAGTCGAGTAAGTGGCTTGCGAAATTCATGGTAGAACGGTCGACAAAATGGAATACTTGTGTGAATGTTCATGCTTTTGGGTTGTAAGAGGAATATTCTATTTTTATTTATTATAAAAAAGGGTGACAAATAAGCTGGTTCATAACTCGTAAAAAGGTAAGCCAGTTTTCATCCCAAATAATAGCATCACTATATTCATTGAGAGTGTGGTCCTATTCCGGTTGAGTCAGCCCGTTCGTTCTGCATTCAAAATACAGCTGGAGTGTGGCTTTACCTCGTGCAGTAATTGCAGTTACGTTTAAGCTACTTAGTGGAGTGTAAGCCAACTACCATGAACTTGTGACATAGTTTCCCAGCCTGCTTAGCGTATTGACACTGCTGTTTGACGGCCGACTGATCCGCAAGACACTGATCTTTAATTTCACAATAACTGGTGATGGAGCGCAGCATTCCCGGTATTAGAACCTTGGGTTTACTTTTTTTTAAAAAATTGAAGTGACAAACGAATTTAAAGTCCACTTGATGATAAGTAGCTACTCCATAGACACCTGTTACCAATTTAGCTGCAAATACGTTGCCTGTAATTGCAAAAACACAGCAGTGCAAACACTGCTGAGGTCGAACGTAGAGATGATGAGATGCGTCTTTACTGCGCTGACGCGACGCGGAACACGAAATTAAATTAGACTAACTTGATATATCTGCCATCCCCAGTCCTGATATGTGGTGTTGCCAGTAATTTGGTACATATACCAGAGACTCTCCACAAATTCGGGACGCAAGAGGCTGTGAGCGTCGGCAGTCTTCGTATACATGTCATCCGTTGTGCTTGCCTGTTCCAATAAAATAAATAAAGTTTTTTTTAAGCTAAATTAAATGTAAGTAAAGTAATACTAGTATGTAAATGAAAATATTTTTTTTTAAATATTCGTTTTATTTTTATCCACTTAGACTGACTCGATCTTAGAATTATTACATAACAGAACAGAACAATTACAACTTCTTTCTACCATCACTACAAGCAAGCCAAGTGAACACTCAAAACACTGTGACCTGATATTTGAAAATGTAATACGAGGGGCACACTGAAATGATCGGGAATAAGAAAAACCACATGCACGGTATAGCTAAATTGTATTTTATTGTTTTTAGAAGTATTCTCCGTTCAACTTAATGAACTTTTCCATTCGTGCCAACCAATCATTAAAACAGTAATTCCAGTCTGAAGTTGATGTTGACAAAATGGCTGATTTATACGCTTCCACAGCTGCTTCGGGGTCTTCAAACCGTTGACCGCGTAATAAATCTTTCATTCTAGGGAATGTAAAGAAATCGTTTGGGCTCAGGTCAGGACTGTACGGAGGATGGGTCATCAGCTCAACGTTTTCCTGCTTCAAAAAATCATTTGTCTTCGGAGCCGTATGGGAGCTCGCATTATCGTGATGTAAGATGATGCGAGGTTTCGGGTTATTTTTTCGGAGTTAGGTTAACATTTCTGGCAAATATACCACTCAGCGGAAACCTTTCTGCGTTCCTGTAAAGGAATTATAGCAACATGCCCCTTTTTCGAGACAAACGTAGCGACGATTTTCTTTGACACGCAGCGTACCACTTACGTTGGTTTGACCTCGCCTTCGAAGACCCAAACTGCTGACTGATGTTTTCTTTCAGGTCCGTATGAATAAATTCATGATTCGTCACCTGAGACGATATTATAAACGGCATTTGACTTCCCTCCGTTGAAGCGTTGCAGAGTATTCCGGCACCAATCTACACGAGTCGCCTTTAGCGCTTCGGACAAATTAAACTAGCTTTCTTACACAAAGCTCATTATGTAATATTGACTGAATTGCAGTCATTCCGATACTGATAACAGCCCGAATCTGCTCGTATGTCACATGACGGTCATCTAATATAATAGTTCGCACAGCTGCGATGTTTTCAGACGTGACCGCTGTTCTTGGTCGACCTGCAGAAGAAACGGTGCTGAGCGACACACACCCGCGTCGGAACTCGGCATACAAGCGGTATATTGTCGTTTGACTCGGTGCTTCAACATCGTAAATCGAAACAAGTTCGCTGAGACATTTATCTTGAGATAAGCCGCGGCGAAAATTGTGATAGATTATGACACGGAAATGTTCACGCGTGAGCTCCATTTCTGTTAACGACGTGTCAACTTTAAACCAACATAGTTTTTGTTTTTAAACATTTTTTTATTGTTTGAATGTCATTGAGATTCTAAGAGGCTAGTATTCAAATTCTGAAAAAGGTTTTATTGTAACTCAATATTCTATTCCCGATCATTTTAGTGTGCCCCTCGTACATGTAAGTTGCCGGCAAAACACATTATTGCATAACTAAATTTTATGTCCACCACAATTATAGCATCTATGTGATTTGTTTTTGTTTATTACATTTTTCAAGTATAATAACAAAAACATTAATAGTGTGTTGTGTTGCAAGAACTCCTTGAAAAATTCAGGTAAATATATTAAAGATTATAAAAAGCACATTTTCTGTCTGTACGTCATCGCTTTAGGCTCATACTATTTTATTTTAATTGAAAAGCATATACAAAGAAAGTTTCAAGTTATAATTTCTTTCACTATATCTTTTTTTCAATGCCTCAATATAATCTAAACTTTGTAACTTACCAAGTTAAAATGGGTGATTTCCGGTGCCAAAAATGTCGGATGTGCTGCATAGGTTAAATAACATGTATAGAGTAACTCTTCGGCCATAGACATGTGCCAATCTGGAAGACCATTCGCATGGCCGAGAGCCAGAGTGCCCGGTAGAAAACAGGTCAAGTGGTCCATCTTCGGATTGAAGGCCTGTAAGGATAAAAAATTGTCAAAATATGCGCTCTTTTTACCAGACCATTCTAAAAGGAAGGTGCTTTCGGATAACGTATATATTCATTGATCCCCGATAAGCCTAAACTCCTTGACTAATCTTGAAGTTATATTTGTTATCTCTGATCTGATCTGACACTCGCAAAAACAAGGCACATTCTTAAAGCACATTGTAATGAATGTGTATTTAAATTATTTCATTACGTATTTATTAGAACATTTATTTGAAGGTATTTTGCAAATAGAAATCCTATGCCTAAATTTATATTATAGTGCATATGGTTCACGTTTCTGGATTGATTTTGATTCCAATAAGCTCAGGAAACATTTGTATCATACATTATCACGTGCCTAGATAGCAAATGATAATAAAATAATATAAAATTTTGGTTATACCAAAATACTGGTTAGCTAGGTCACTATACTTAAGCGCAAAGTTAAAAATAAATATCTTTAAACTGCTTATAGTAAACAATTTGCAACTTTTCTTAATCATAAGTGATTAAAAAGTTCCACTTGTACAAAATGTTCAATTGGCGTCGTTCAATTAACCAGCCCGGTTATTAAAAGATATAATTAATTTCACAGCCACATATTTCTCTTTTTGTGGCATCAAGAACTTAAAAGATTGATAGAGAAATATTAAATATACATATAATAAATTGAAAATATATTACGAACCTCTGAGCCAGCAGATAATTCCCCTATAAACAAATACTTGTTTGGCGAGGATCGCTTCGCTAAGAATTCTCGAACACCCTCGATAGCCGTCATGTAGTCGTCCAATAAGCTGTAACGACAAGTTTTATTACATCAAGCAACCAACGACCCAAGTACCTAAGTACTTAAGTGGCTTGATTTAGTAATCAGACATGCAATTATAAGTGATTGTCGTCAAGGAAGTCAATTAAAGTCAAACTGTAAGTACAGAGCTAGTTAATATAGGTAATATGGTTGTTGAGTGTGGCTTTCGGCCAGGGATCTGCAGTGCGAGGAAAGGTTGTATAGTTGTGAAGCGGCGTAACTCTTTCCAAGAAAGCTCGACAAGGAAGCTGAGTAACACTCACAGTGTCTTATTCATTATAATTATCATTTTTTTTTTATAAAATCCACTTCAAATCTCGATGAAGAATCAAAATGCAAATGCCTCGTTTTCAATAAAAAGGGTCTACAGTTCTTTACACTCATCATACCAAACACAGCAGTACCAAGCGGCTATTTCATGCTGGTATTCTATGAGAGAGTGGTTCTTTCTCGGTCGAGCCAAACTATTAGTGCTAAACCCATAATATAGCTTAGGCTTTACTAAGTAAAGTCTAGAGAATCCTTTAACTCGTTGCATGCTGTCCTCCGATTGCCAGTTGTTAATGTCCTCCAGACAAAGTTCCAGTTATGGTGGCCAATTTGTACAAACACTAGCCATCTGCGAGGGATAATAGTGCACGAGTGTTTGCGCATATACAAGTGCACTATCGGTTCTATCACTTTCATAGTAACATGGGATGGCGATCTTATATGAGAGCGATCAGGTGCAAGTCCAACAGGATCATGTGCTTTCCGGGATATAGGGGGGTGAAAGAAAGGGTTTCCGGTTCGCTACACTCGCCATACGAAACACAAAAACAGCTGCTATTTTACACTGGTATTTTGTGAGAGCGTTTTTCTTGCACGGTCGAGCCGACCCATTCGTGCTACATCTATAATATAGCTGCAGAATGGTACTACCATGAAAAGCATCACTGTTACAGCCTATGAAGTCTACTGTTGAATATAGACCTCCCCCAAAGATTGCCTCATTGAGAAGATATTGCCAATGGTTTGTCACGCTTAGCCGACAGGTTGGCAACCGCAGTTTTTTTACTTTCGGTTGTTATCGATGTTTTGTATCTGTTGTTTGGTACGGTGAGTGTAGAGAACCGGAGACTCTTTTTGCTGGAAACGAGTCATTCCGTCGTAGTCCTCAGGGTTGACAATGCATCTCTATTTTGATTCTTAAACGAAGATAAATGTAGATGTCTATGGGCCAAAGCATCCAATTACCATCAAGTGGCCTGTGTGCTCGTTTGTCACCCCTTTCTATACAAAAAAGGAATAACACCTATATTTTTAAATCTATGCGTTCGAGTGGTCCTTTTCTAGATGTGTCAATAAAGTTGCGTGCTGGAACCTAATTATAGATACAGCGCTTGATCTCTCTCCGGTCATGTCGGTTTACCGTCCCATCGGACTACGAGAGTCAGAAAATAGAGAGTGTACTTGTGCTTTTGCATATACTCAGGCACTGTAATATTGTCCTGCGCAGATGGCTAGTCTCCGTTGAGATTGGCCGTCGAGACCGAATTTCGGTCTGGATGACATTATTATTACTCTTTTTTAAACGGCAAGCAACCCACCTGCAATATTCCCCTGGTGATGCAGTTGTTCATGGGCGGCGAAAGTCACTTACTTCTTTTGTGTATTTTTTTTCCGGATTTCAATTTTCGAAACTCTTTTTCAAGACACGACTTCCACGTCCTGTTCGTACGCTTCTATCGCATCTTAAGGCGATGAAAACTGTATTTTTAAGCTGTTTTTGAGCTATAATAGGTTTTTACGTCTAGTAGTAAAAACCTCAGCATTAGTAATACTTAAGCTTGACATTTTTTCCACCTCCAAGTTATTAAACAACAATTTAAAAGTTGTTTAATTTTATGGATAACCCAAGAACGTAACGAAAATCAAAATACGGACGTAATGTGACCCAACAAAATTGAAAGACCTATATGGTGCATCATACACTTTCAGTGTAACATACATCATCATTTTCTATCTATAAAAAAGTCATTTAAATTAACGGTTCCACTTACTAATTGATAGTCTTCCCGGTCTGCAGCCATTGCTTGAGTAGATATTCGTAATAACTGTCTCCCCTTGCTCCTAGTGTGATAGTGGCGTGCGGTAGAAAGTGGCCCGTGTTCGGATTGATAAATATAGGCACAAGCCCGTGCTTCTTAGGCAACTGGTGTAGTTTCTCCGATACAGCGGCCGCTGCGTCCTGTTAAGGTAATAACATTGTTTGCTTCATCTTTTGTAATGCGTACATCAAAGGAGTGGAATAATTTGCCGGTATCTGTCTTCCCGTCCGAATACAATCTGGGCTTCTTCACAGTGTGACGCCTCATAATTATTATTAATAAATAATAATTAAATTCAATGTAAGGGCATTTAAAAATGTCATAGAAATTATATTTTTAAACAATTAAAATGCAATATTAAGTATAAAGTTCAAATATGTTCATTTGGAATATTGAATATTATAGTATAGTTAACGTATAAATTGCCTCAAAAAATCTCTAAATGTATTAAAATTCTGTTTAAAATATTCAAAATGTATTAAATTATATAAATACAAGTCGATTATATTGCAATAATAAAGATAAATAACATTTGTAATATAATAGAAAAAATGGATCAAAATTTTCTTGATGGTGTTCTTGTAATAATCGGAAAATTTCTAAGGCACATCAGCCTTTATATGGGAGCGTTGCCGGAGACGCTTACCCAAGGTTGTACATATATATGGGGTGATCGACTGCTAGTATTAAGGTTGCACAGTGACTAGTCCTATATTAGTGACTTATCATAGTTAGGTCTAACGAACCAAAACATTAATATAGAAGGTCCCTATGATGCATAAGAATTATGATAGCAGAGTTATGACTTGGTCCCATATGAATAAGACATACAATAGTATGGTCTATGAAATAAAGCAAATATGTGGAAGGTCTCAAATATGTAAAAGCATTATATTGAAAGAAATGGGACTTATTATTATAGTGGCGTGTAGGTTGCTTCGCAGCCTCTGAGACCGAGGTAAACTTGGACTCGCTAACCGATGTGTCCTAGACATATTATCTTAGTGTCGGTGGTAAGCGGGTTTGTTGTAGCAATACGACTTGCCTGTGGACATCGCACGCCCCTACCGTTTGTGGGCGGCGTCTTAGCGCATAGCCTTATGATACGTCGGCTATCTTTCGGATTAGGGTGAGTGTGTTTGGTAGTACTTTTAAGTGCAGCAAGCATACTCAACTCCATGTCTTAGTGCAATAGCGCTATGATACGTGGAGTTTTGGCTACGGACGTCTTAGTACCGTGCTACTATTGATACGTTGGTGGTATTTTAGTTCACAACATTATCAATTTTGTTACCAAAGTCGATAGGGATCATGTGGGTGTGTTGTGAGGGGGCGCCATCCGTATGATAGTTGTATTGATGCTTACTGCTACTTGCAGTATTGCGTCTTGTGATGGATCTGCGGGTGTGCTGCACCTGATTCAACACATCTCGTGGTTCTGGTCGATGGAGGTATGCGGGTGGTGATGTCTGCTGGGACTGTATGGGGGACCTTGGGATGGTGTAAGCCCGACGATAGTCGTATTGATGCTTGTTGCTTTGCTCTGCGTCTCTGCGATGGTTGTTTGGCGGGTCGCTATTCTCAATGGCGCTCCCTGCATCTTGGTTTGACTCACAACCTAAGTAGCTTTGCCCAAGTCGGGTCCCTTCATTGCGGGGCTGCCGACTGTCTGGCCTCCATGATGTTTTATATAACAACATAATAATATATCTCTATAAAGTTCCCACCTTTGAAAGATTGAAGGCAACTTGTTGGTGGGTGAGACAAACATGATCGAAAAATGCATAACGTCAGTGACACAAACCCTTTCTGATGGCGAATTATTACTTATAACTGCCTATTGGCTATATATGCCATTGTATTGGTTGGTGGAGCATATGTGTCGACCTCATGCGGGTGGTAGCTGGAGGGAGAATCTGAGGAGGCTCTCAAGGCTGCGGCCGAAAGCCGCGCAACGTGGGACCCCATTCCCTTGAGGTGAGCGGTAGACTCATGACACGCTCTGCGGCCAATTGGCCGTGCTGACCATGCAATTGGTGGTGATGCCTTACACTTACATCACGTCTGCAGGAACGGCGGTCTGGCAGGTGGTGGCGCTCACGGAGGGCTTTTTATGGCCAGTGTGCCTATTGTTGCCTAACCCGTGTGACGTACATTCACTGTAGCTGGATTTGATCGTATTCTGTATGGCGTTTACACGCATTGACATGCGCGACTTCGGTCGATGTTTGTGTTTACGCACTATCAAGGGGCCAAGTCCTCTTTTACTGGTTCGCCAGGTATTTTGCTGTGGACTACGGTCCAGTTCCCAACTTAGCGTACCCTTCGGGGGAGCGCATTAAAATGGTTGGCGCTCACCGTGCACAGCGTGTGCGGAGCCATGTGCCTCCTCCACATTTTTTTTAATGTTGGAGATCGAAGTTCTTGTACCTGGTATTGGATATAAATATTGTGAGCCTTTTCCAAGCGGGAATGAATGAATTAATAAGGAATTGAATATTGTGAACCTGATATAAGTGGATTAGGGACAAATTATTGTTCTTAATTTTTTTTGAGCCTTGCCTTCGTGAACGGGGTTCTTTAGCTTATAAGACGCTACCAACAGCTTTCGATTGCTCTCGTGAATATTCATTCTTCCAAGATACACCTAAAAGAACTAAGTTACTATACAAACACAACGTTAATAAGGGTACCTAACGAAGACGATTACGCCATAAATTTATTAAACGGCCTATATTTAAACCATTAGAAAGATCAATATATGGTTAAGGTACTGGTCACGTATATTGGATATATATATATATATGTTATAGATATAGATTCTAAAGAAATACAAGTATAAGTATATATAGAGTAGGGGGGGCATATATATATATATATATATATATATATACATAAACACTCACGCCTGTCACCCAGAGGGGTAAGCAGAGACTACGGACTTCCATTTGGCGCGATCCTGACACACCTCTCTCGCCTCTTTTACATCCATGTATCTACGCATACACGCTCGTCGGTTAAGGGTTCTCCTAATCTGGCCCATTTTTAATGTATCGCCGATTTGGTCAATAAACCTTCGTCTAGGGCGTCCCTTCCCGACCCTGCCGTTCACTTCACTATATATATATATATATATATATATATATATATATATATATATATAGTAAATAGCCTTTTGAGCGGATGAAGGTGAAGACCAATCATTTGCACATGATTCCATATAAACGGTTTTAATAGGTTTTGTAAAAGTGGCCACAATATTTCCATCTATTTAAGCGGCTTTTCACAAGTAGAATTTGGTATTTAGTTCCATCTCTTCCAAAAGTTTTTCCGCCATCAATTGAAGAGAAGGGAGCGGGCAATAGAGAAATTATTAATTGGAATCGGGTAGAATAAAATACAAACGAAATGTCTTAACTATTTTGACATACCATAGTGTAACAAAGAGAATCACTCTTAATCAAAACATGTGCTATCCAACTAAAGCTGTTATAATGCAATGTTGGAGATATATTTTTTTTATAGTATTAAGGTGACAAACGAGGACACAGTCCACCTGATAGTAAGTGGTTGCTGTGGCATATACATCTACATCTATCCTTGTTTGCGAATCAGCCGTGAGGACTAAGATGGAATGACTCATTTCCAGTAAAAAGGGTCTCAGGTTCTCTACACTCACTATACAAAACACAGTAGCGTCAATCAGCTATTTTACGCTGCTATTCTGTGAGAGCGTGGTCTTTCCCGGGTCGAGCCGACTTATTTACGCTACAACTATACTACTACTATAGCTGCAGCATGACTCTACCACGTATATATATGGAGATAATCAAAGCAAATGCAGATTTAGATACTATTATGCACACCAACATTGTAGATATTTTGTAGTTTTTTTTTCTGCGAATGATCTAGTTACTATTGAGCTAAAGTTTTTTGAATGTATGTATATTTCTATGGCACGCTTACGAGGACTGCACTAAAAGTATCGGGAATGGAATATTTCCACTGTTCCTGTCATATTAATTTTTTTTTAATTGAAAAGTCCTTGGTTTTACAAATCGAATACCATTTATTTATTTAAAAAAAGATTCTCGGTCTTGTCACAAGGTTTTGTCAAACTTGTTTAGTCGCTGATAAAATGGAATTGACTCGAGAAAATTCAAGAGCGATGATTTATTATGACTTTCGAAGTGGTTTAACACAAAAACAGTGTGTTGACCGGATGATTTCTGCATTTGGTGATGAAGCCCCATCCAAAACCACAATTTATCGCTGGTTTGCTGAATTTCAACGTGGACGTGTCTAGTGATGATCCCCGTCAAGTTCGTCCAAAAACTGCAGTCACCCAAGAAAACGTTGATGCTGTGCGTAAGCTGATTGAGGAAGATCGACATGTGACATACCGCGAAATTCAGGCAACTTTAGGCATTGGCATGAGTCAAATACAAATAATCTTGCATGAACAATTAGGTGTAAAAAAGTTGTTTTCCCGATTGATACCGCATTCGCTCTGTGAAGAGCAAAAAGCGGCTCGCGTTACTTGGTGCGTCAGAACTCTCGAAAGATTCCACGCAGGATCCTCAAATGCTGTATACAACATCGTATCAGGTGACGAATCCTGGATATACGCGTACGAACCCGAAACAAAAAACCAGTCACGTGTTTGGGTGTTCGAAAATGAGTTAAAGCCAACAAAAATTGTTCGTTCACGGAGTGTTGCAAAACAAATGGTGGCCACGATGGTTTACTGAAAAGGGAAAATGTTATACCCTATGTCACTTCCACAAATAAGACATCCCATATGTTAAAATCCATCAGTCGTGTAGCCTACTACGAGGGCGGCACTGAAAATTTCGGGAATCAAGGAAGTGACACAACATTACTATTTAAAAATGTATTTATTGCTTTTCGAAGTATTCTCCGCGTAGTTTGACACATTTTTCCATACGATGGAACCAATCATTGAAGCAACCATTTCATTCGGAAGTTGGGGTCTCCAAAATGGCCGTTTTGTAGGCGTCCACAGCTTCTTCAGGTGATGAAAATCTCTGTCCACGCAATTTATTCTTTATTTTAGGGAAAGTATAGAAATCATTAGGGCTTAGGTCGGGGCTGTACGGCGGATGGTCTAATAATTCTATGTTTTCTTGCTCTAAAAACTCTTTTGTTCTGTGTGCGGTGTGAGAACTCGCATTGTCGTGATGGAGGATGATGCGGCGGTTGCAGTTCTCTTTACGGAGTTCAGAAACGACCTGTGGCATTTACTGCATGCATTAACCGTTCTTTGTCCCTCAAGAGGAATAGTCGTAACATGGCCGGTTTTGGAGACAAACGTGGCCACCATTTTTTTTGCAACACTCCGTGAACGAACAATTTTTGTTGGCTTTAACTCATTTTCGAACACCCAAACTCGTGACTGGTTTTTTGTTTCGGGTTCGTACGCGTATATCCAGGATTCGTCACCTAATACGATGTTGTATACAGCATTTGAGGATCCTGCGTGGAATCTTTCGAGTGTTCTGACGCACCAAGTAACGCGAGCCGCTTTTTGCTCTTCACAGAGCGAATGCGGTATCCATCGGGAAAACAACTTTTTTACACCTAATTGTTCATGCAAGATTATTTGTATTTGACTCATGCCAATGTCTAAAGTTGCCTGAATTTCTTCCTCAATCAGCTTACGCACAGCATCAACGTTTTCTTGGGTGACCTGCAGTTTTTGGACGACCTTGACGGGGATCATCACTGAGCTTGACACGTCCACGTTGAAATTCAGAAAACCAGCGATAAATTGTGGTTTTGGATGGGGCTTCATCACCAAATGCAGAAATCATCCGGTCAACACACTGTTTTTGTGTTAAACCACTTCGAAAGTCATAATAAATCATCGCTCTTGAATTTTCTCGAGTCAATTACATTTTCTCAACGACTAAACAAGTTTGATAAAACCTTGTGGCAAGACCGAGAATATTTTTTTAAATAAATAAATGGTATTCGATTTTTAACGCCAAGGAGTTTTCAATTAAAAAGATTTTAATATGACAGGAACAGTGGAAATATTCTATTCCCGATACTTTTAGTGCAGCCCTCGTACATTAATTCCACATCGACATCGATTGTTCATACTTAAAATTGAATTCCGAATGTCTTGCTGCGGTATGAGGTCCCGTGTTCTTTGCATACTTCTTTCGAATAGTTGTTGTTCCGTCGTCAAATTTGACGGGCAATCTCTCAAAGCTTTTCGTTGTAACATTTCCCAGGCATACTCAATTTATTTCGAAATTTAAGTCGGGCGACTGTCCAGACCAATCCAAAACTTGAATATCGTGGTCTCGGAGAGCGGCCGACACCAGCCGCGCCGTATGGAAAGGAGAATCGTGCATGAGTAGAAATTCGTGGTCCATTTGGATTGCGTGGGACAATAACAGGATCTACTACCTCCTCGTGGTATTTTTGTGCAGTCATGCTGCCTTGAATCCAAACGAGCTGGGTTCGTCCACCAAGATGAATTCCTCAATACACCATGATTGTCCCGCCTTGGTTTGAGTGGACCTCCTGAGGGTGCCGTAGACGGCTAACTGTCCCTGGAGTTCTCCACCGTGTTCACGAGTGTTCTTCGTGAATCCGAATGAAACCTAAACCGGGACTCATCGGTAAAAAGCACCAAAGACCATTGTTCGTCACTCCATGGTGAACGACCCCGATTACCACGTCGCAATGCTGGAACACGTAGCGGTCTTCGAGCATGAAGGCCAACTTCATGCAACCTCCTTTGCACGGTTTGGTCGCTTACCAGCTACTGGTGGTTCTCCAGTAGCATTTGTAGTAGTTGCATAGCTGTGATATTGGGTTGTCTTCTGGCGGTCATTTGGAGAAATCGATTCTGCGTAGTACCACGATATCTACCCGTGTGCCGTTCAGCCACATCCCCAGTACTGCGATAACGTGACCACAACCTCGATATCACATTTTGATTGGTGTATGGGGGCGACGACGCGTTGAATAGCACCATTATCTAACATGCTCACGGTTCGTAATATTTCATCTCTACTCAAATAACGACGTGACATAACTCTTAAAGCTCACGCGGCATGTTAAATTAAAAAAAAAGAAAAACATCTAAATCCTTTTCATTAATTAATATCAGTAGATTTTTTTCTTGTTTTTGTTCCTTGACATAACGAATTACTGTCAATTTTGACGCCGTATTATTTTTTTAATTCACTTACATTTTTAAATTTTTAAAATAGAATAAATGAGGTTTCAATCTGTATATAAACTTTTTATGGAAACTAAAAAGGTTTTAAACTATAAAGTCGTAAATAATTTAGGATTAAGGTATGCTTAGATTCTGTTGATGTGTGTATAGCTGCAGCGTTGCTCTACCACGTATAGTCTAAAGAAAAGAGTAAAATAAATAGACAAGCATCAACCAATCAAAATATTTTTTTAAGTTCAGACAATTTCATAAGCGCAGCTCATTAAGATATTACATTGGCTTTGGCTTCTATAGTCATCTTTTCTTGCCCAGAATTAGGATAAAAGTTCTCTTTTGGCTCTTTTGTGCAATTGAACGAGAAACAACCAAACAGAACCTTCGCGTTTATAAATTTGGTAACACTTTACAAATAAAAAATACACCCGTAATTTTACAAAACATTCGCATTAGCTACTAGATAAAACACTTTTGCAATTCATTGCTAGCACTGCTCGTTTTAAATAGCCATGTTTACCAAACTTATTAAAGTGAATTCGCAACAAATTGAAGTAAGCTTTATTCATTCATTCATAACAACCTGAACATATTCTATCTTATAGCATGCTTGACAGGCAGTTTGATACCTCTGTTTTTTTTAAATCTATATTTGAGTTGTTTTTGCATGGTACAGTTATATTAGGATAGTAGTAGCACGAATAGGTCGTCTTGACCGGGGAAGGACCACACTCTCACAGAATACCAGCGTAAAATAGCAGCTCAACGCTGCTGTGTTTCGTATGGTGAATGTAGAGAACCGGAGACCCCTTTTTACTGGAAACGAGGCATTTTATCTTAGTCCTCACGTGTGACAACGCATCTGCATTTTAATTCGTAATCGAGGATAGATGTAGATGTCTATGGGTCAGACAAACATCAGGTTGACTGTGTGCACGTTTGTCAGTCACCCTTATCCTATATAAACAAATATATCAGAAAGAAGCTGCTGTCCATCTCCTGTTTTTAGTTTCCCTCTGTCACCTCTTACGACACCCATGGGACCAATCACAATTGATCCTAAAATACTCTAAGAAAAAACCAAAAAGGAACAACTTGGTATTGATTTTTCGTGGATAGAGTTACACAATTATCATCAGTTTAAATCTGGGTACATAACTTTTATTGAAAAAGCAACGATTGAGAGACTGGTAAACAGTACCATATTTCACGCACGTTTGGCGGTTTTTTTCATCACCGGTCAGGATATTTTAAGCCTGATATAACTAAAACATATCATTAATTTGCCATATTTCTTACGTTGACTGCACATGTCCATGGACTACAATAGACACTGACTGTAACTTCATTTGTCACTTCTGTTTTACATAAGAAAAACAGTTTATAAAATAATAGTGTTTGTTACACATATTGCCAATTTTTTTTATCTCAATTGCCCACTCCTTGGTTATGGTAAAACAACGCAAAAGTATAAAGGTGATTGATAAATGGCGGGACTTGCATTCGAAATGCCAAATCCAAATTCTACGGACTGGTGATGGAGTTCACCTAGGTCGAAGGTAATACCTTCGACCTGGTAAAGGTGATCCCCCTCACCTGGCTCTGCGTACATCATCTCAATATGTCCATGTATAATATAATCTAATTTGCCCACCTGTATCTTATTAGATGTCTTAAGTATCATAAAATGTTTAGTTATACATTAAAATTCGCAGTCTCGGCTTACTATAAAAATTGTAACACAAATTAAAAATAAAATGAAAGCAACACAAATTAAAAGAAAAATAAATTTAATCGATATAATATGATACTGGAATGCAGCAGAGAATTTACTGAGCGAAATTTGAATGAAAAAATTTGTAATTACTTATTCCTCTATTACTTATTAATAAATATAATTTAATTTCATATTAACACTAAATTATACTAATATCTACTGAAATTGTAGTTTAGCGTTTAATGAAGTAAAATTTTTAATTAATTTCTTATTATGAAATATTCTAATAATGATTACTTTATTGAGGTGGAGTATTTCAAAAACAGTTTGTAGATGACTGCTTAAATACACTGTCATAAGAAAGGAATTCCTTTCTTGTTTGTTACCATATACAATTTTCCACACTAAACAAACAACAAGCACACAGGTAAATTTTTGAGGATACATGTCATTTTTTTAACCGACTTCTAAAGGGACTTTTACATGGTAGAGCCATACTGTAGCTATATTGTGGTTGCAGCACGAATGGGTCGGCTCGACCGGAGTAGGACCACGCTCTCACAGAATACCAGCGTAAAATAGCAGCTCAATGCTGCTGTGTTTCATATGGTGAGTGTAGAGAACCGGAGACCCATTTTACTGGAAATAAGGCATTCCATCTCAGTCCTCAGGGGTGGTGGCGCATCTGCATTTTGATTCTTAATGAGGATAAATGTAGATGTCTATGGGCCACAGCATCCACTTACCATGAGGTGGACTGTGTGCTCGTTTTTTATAGAATAAGGGTGACCCTTATTCTATAAAAAAAGGGGGGAAGTACTCAATTCGAGTGTCTCATAACCATCATAACTTTTTCTAGGTGAACCGATTTGGATGATTCTGAAGCTGGTGCTTCTCATGTGGTCTCATATAAATTTGATCAAAGTCTAACCAGTAGTTTTTGAGTTATCCTTAATAATATATATTGAAGTTGGTTGTACAAAATTTTAATTATACCACTTGTTCTCTAAATGTCAAGCAGTGTTACCTGCTGATTTAAGCACGAGGCCATTACGACCAAATGGAATAAAATTTAATTTACATACGATACAGAAGGACGCGTACACAAGTATGTTTCTAAGTTATTTGATCTTTTTCTCTAAATATCCTGCTAACAGAAGAACGAAGCTTTCGCGAAACCTTTTTGATGTATAGTTGCTAAATGACAATATAAAAAGGCGCAGTCTTATAATTTCAATTTTTTACAAATTACAACAATAAGAAAAAACAAACCACAACGATTTACATTGATCATAATCTAGGTTTTGAACCTAGTTACAAATATTGAAAGCACATGTGTCTTAGTTGTTGAGCCAAAAAAACTTTATCATTATATTATTTTTAGTACTTAAAATAAAGAAATTATTCTAAATAGCTTTCGGAATCACTAATGAACGGAAGGATTATACATCGCCCTAAAAACAATATTATGCAAGCTGTTATAACATTTAAGAAACTGTTTTAAATTTCGCATATTATGTATTAATAATGGGCACTAACTCTAAGTTTAAAAGTTTAATTGAATAAGATTTACCTCATAAGTGGGGTTATTGGTAGCCCTGGAAAGTTCTCGAAACTCCAATTGCACAGTGGTGACCTCTGCCGTTGTGCTGTAGTGCGACCACTCAGGCGCGTGCGCAGTCCTCATTCCCAAATTCACATCCGAATAAGGAATACCAGAGGGAGAGGAAAACGCTGCCATGAGACGATCGCCCAAATCTTTCTATAAAAAATAATTTAAGTAATTAATGTTTAAAGTTAAATAGCCTATATATATATGTCCCAGGCCTCCTTTCATTTCTGACGTGATGGATTCTATTAAGTAATAAAAATAAACCGACAAAAACTTTCGAATTGAAACTCAATGATTTATTCTCAAAGTAAGGGTTATTTACAAACATTTACTAAAATTTAATGAATCATTAAAATTATAAGAAAACATTCACAATTAACTACTATTATTTTTTACGTAACAGTCAAATTAAATACATTTTACGGACACTTACGGCCTTGTTGAGGAACATATCATCCTGTGTGAAGTGGTAATTAGACAGAAGAGCGCCGAGCACACGTATCGTGACCTCGAAGAAATTCACGTCTTTATTTTTCGTAAATATCAACTCTTCTTTAATCCATTTTCTGCCCTCTTCATATTCTGTGAATATTTGTTATTATTATTAATAGAGATTTATTATAAAAACATTGTATTATTGTAGTAATATTGTAAGTTGCAATGTCTTCTTTAATACTTTTTTATTAGCTTCGCTTGTACAACGGCGGGTTGAAAAGTTCGCGGAATGGAGGGCTTAGAGCGAGGAGGAGGGATTTTTTTTTAACTGTCACAACTTGGTGACTAAATACGATTTTAAATTCCAATATATTATAATTAATGCCAACTATAGATACAAAGTTTCAGCCAGATCAGTTCATTAATCTTTGCGATATCCAAGGGTAAACAAGTCAAACGGGGAAGAGAACACTATGGAGAATAGGGTAAGCTAAGCTACTAGCAAGGAACTACGCCATACATCACTATGGTAGAGGTGTAATTTCATTGATTTGAAATTTTGCTGATGTATTAAGAATCAATTATAATACAATGATTTCATGACTTTGACCATGATTAGTGTTCTCACTAGGAACATCACAGCTTGTGATCAATGCGTGTTGTTTAAGTGTTCAAAGGTCTAATATAATTGTGGGAAACATTCGTGGGCAAGCGTACATCAAATAGCCACAGTTTCATTGTAATCGCATGAATGGTTTAGGCGCCGTCCTATTGCCATCACTCGCACGATCATGCGTACTTCCGATGAAAATCATTGGGCGATCGTGCGTTTAAACATACTCATATCTGCAGAATGTTCTATTGAAGGTCGTGCGATCATGCGATGCAACCGAATTGTCTAATTTCCATCGTGCGATTATCGACTTATCGTATAGATCGGACGATCGTCCGATCGAACATACTAATCAGTACTGAATATCCTAATGGCGCTCGCGCGACCAAGGGGCGGAGGCAAGAGAGGGATTTTCGTAAAAATCTTCTTTGTTTTGCTAGACAATTGAGAGGCATGTGCTTGGCATAACTTAGACAGAAGCATAACATAGACGGCTCCGTGGCACAGTGGCTTTGCAATGAGTTGCTGCGCTGGGGGCCGCTGGTTCGAATCCCGCACGGAACAAGTATTTATATGTTCTACAAACAATTGTTCCGGGTCTGGATGTTTGTCCTTGTGCAATTTGTGTTTGTAAACTGCCTCCACGATACAGGAGAAAATCCTAGTGTGGGGGTAACGTTTTCAAAAAAAAAAAGAACAAAACAGAAAGGTAAAGATAGGGCTTTACCTTTTTTATTTTCAGTACTTTAGCTTTATATTATCCTTTTATTTTAATAAGTGATTTCAGTCGTTAAAGAATTATTTTTAGGCCTTCCAAACAAATATTCTTAAGTATAAGTAGTTTGAAGGAATTTGTAACAATCTAATTGAATAATTAAATTGATTGATAATCTCTATACTGTCACATTTTATTGAATTTTCTACCGACTTAAAAAAGGAGGAGGTACTCAATTCAACTGTATTTTTTTTATGTGTGTTGTTATCTCATAACTTTTTTGTAGGTCAACCGATTTTGGTCCTTCTTTTTTTTATTTCAAAACTGGTTCTTTTATTGAAATTTGACCAAGGTCTGTCTAGTAGTTTTTGAGTTATCATTAATAATTTATACTGAAGTCAGTTGTACAAAATTTTTAATTTTACCATTTGTCCCTTAACATTTTTATAAAATAAAACAGACATTAAAACAATTTTAAATAAAGAGAATGTATAGCTCACCATCTGTCAATCCCATAATATATGCTGTATCTAATGCATCGACTATAGTAAGACCCAATGAAAACCAGTCATAGGCCATTCCGGAAACAGGTTTTAAGTTATCGTGTCCCCAGGCATGCTCTCTGTACCCTCGCCATGCATGCTTGAAACTTTCAACCACAGCATACTGACGAGCATTTGTTGGCCCTGGAAACAAGTAATTATTAAATCCTGAGTAGGAAAGTGCTACTCTCTTTTAAGAAGGCAATGAGTCTGCTCCTTAAAAAAACACACGTAAGACTAACACGTGTGTTTTTTTATATCTCATATAACAGACAATTTTTTTAAAAAAATAGTTCCGTGTTAATGGCCTGCGAATATGACTCAGATCAATTAAAGGCTGTTATTTCGATATTACAGTCAGATATTTCAATTGCACGCCTCACAACGTGAGGGAGTGCTCTACACTCGATATGTGGCCGTACCTCAATTTTGCTACATAAAATTGTTCTTATACTTTTAGCTAGACATTAAATACACATTATTATTAACGTTACAATAACTACAGACATTTCATTATAAGATTAGTGTATTTTATAATTGATTCTCTTTAGATTACATAACAAAAATGTAATTGAAAAAATAAATGAACTGCCTTCCGTTGGTCTGTGCATCGGTGAGTCTTCTTGCTTAATAGAAATGTAAGCAATATATTGAGATATATAGAATTAAATAAGATTCCATATATTCTAAGAAGGATTCATATTGATTTTTGTTATTGAACTGAACACTATTTAATAGTTATTAATGAAGGTCGATCAGATTCTCTGTTTATTTTTCTTGTAAAAATTATTGTCACATTTTTTTTCATCAAAATTAAATGAAACGCTCATGAGGCGTGCTTTTTTGGGTTTTGCAAATATTTTTATATGTATGTATAGATTGTGAACATTAAGATAAATTATACTTGTGAGCTAAAAATAAAAAAAAATACCTGTAAATGTTGGCCTGTCATTTGGTTCACTCTGAACAACAGTCTTTTTAGTTTCAATAACTGCAGCTAGTGCTTGTTCATTGACTAGAGAAGCATTATTAAGGGTATCCTAAAACAAGGGTAAATATTAATTAAACATAAAGGTACCATTTTCCAGAAAAATCTTACAAAAATAAATACACAAACAGATGAGATGCATACATGGTTCCACACTGAAAAACATTCATACTACAAGTGTGTGTGTTTGTGCTACAAGGTAATAGACAAAAACTTAAGATTGAAAAATTTAATTCTTGTATAGCCTTCAAGTCAAATTTATTAAAAAACAAAATGAAATAAAAAGGAACCATTATGAAGTAATTAAGTGGCAGCCTCCTGCCTACTCTGTCTTGTGGTGTGTGTAAAATGGCCACCATTAGACAGTGTCATGTCTTGATCCTTGGATGATGAACCTGGTTTGTCCAAGTCCTGATTTGGACAAAATGAGTGATTGGGTTCTCTGTTCTCAGTTGCAGACTAGAGTCAGAAAGCAGACGGTCCATTTCTGGCCCAGTCTCTGTACAATATACCGTAAAAAAGAGAAAAATTCAGGGATTTTGTTAAAAATAAAATGAGAGAATAAATCAAAATAAATAACTTGCAAAAAATAAAAATGCAATCCCAAGTTTCTGATGGTTTTACAAGATGGTACCCTTCCAGTCATAAAAAAGTAAAAGACACGGTTATTTGTCAAATGTCATTTCTGTCAAATGATATTTTTATTTATTTCGAGCTTGGTTGTGTAGTTCAGAACTCTACTCTTTACTTGTTTGACTCTGCTTTTGTTTTTGGACTTAATGATTTACGTGAGATTTCGATTTCGTTGATATCTGACATCTGTATTCTGTAGAATCACATTTTGAATCAGTAAGCAAGTATGTACGAAAGAAAGATGGTTCCTTAAGCTATTAAACGCATTTGAATGACATGCTTCTATCTGTAATCTATTAATAATTATTAATTTCTACATATTTTCATAAGGGCTGCAAAATCTTAATATGATGTAATTATCTTTCAATTCACCTGTTAAAACATGTTGCACTGTTTAAAAGCGCTTCTGCAATATAGATAGTTTATTAAAATAAGATTGTTTTGTTCTAGATAGATGAAAATGCACCAATATGTCCACAATATTTTGCAAACGTATTACAAGAATTATCTGTCGACACAAATCTTGAAAATGAGCTCCAGCGCCCTAATGCCAATACTATCAGTATATTGTATGTTTGGTGTCAACAAAGACTGGGTAGCAGATAAGTTGTGACCCAATTAATATCATCCCAACAAGACTCTGTTTTAATAAGAGGCCGTATAACATCTCGCCATCACTCGGGCAGAGCTTATTATACATATTATATACTGTTGGCGAGACAAGGGACAAGTTGGGATGAGATGATTGCAGGTTATTATTGCAGTTGCTCTTCTGGACAACAGACAGTGGGTTGCTGTGCCCACATAATGAGCTTTGTCTGGTATTTGTGTTGGGCTCGGTGTCAAAATTCTATAACCGCACCGGCCTCAATTCTGGATGGCATTTTAGTAAGAGAGGATTTTGAAGTAGGATAAATAAATAAAAAATTAAGCTGTTTTATTTATGTTTAGTATCCAAAACATGATTGACCTAATGTTTCCCTTTCTATAATTCATAGGACTGTTAACCTTTGTTATGACATTATCCAGGCTTCAAATGTCTGTCAAGGCTCAAGGCATACTCTGACACGCTGAGGACCTGTTATATGAAAATATTTGTACGCCGGAAACGGCAGAATATTTAGGATGCCAATTCTTTTGTAACAAGTGTAATGTACCATATTATAACAAATAAATTATATTATCTATGATTGTACCCTAGCACTTCAGCAGCCCAGATAGACACATATACCTGAACAGAAATTAGTTACACCTTATACAACCTTAAAACAGCCACTGTAAGGTAAAATAAGTTAAATATATTCTATAAGATTAGTGTAATAAAGTAGTATCTCAGGATGGATTTTTTAGGGTAGAGAAACGGAGTTACCCTCTATTAACCTATAATCTCGGCTTTGAGCTATCTGGCACTAAATTGAGGTGAAGTGTGCATTAGTAAACACTAATGAATGCAATGAAATAATTTTGTGCGTAGGCACTGTTGATTTATCTCAACAATCTTTTTGTCTGGAATTAGGTAGTACTTTTTACATTTGTTTTCTCCTGAACTGCATTTATGATATGCAAATATCAACAAGAACGTTAGTTGTTTTAAGACCAGAAAAGCACATACACAATCTATAATACACTTTATTTGTGTTTTGATCAAAAAATACAACTTTTTTGCCCTACTTTCCTACTAGTTTCGATACATTTTAGCTATTTTACATAATAAATCTACCTGATAGGCTATAGGTGATATGAGTATATCACAGACTAACTAGTAGATTATACCCAAGAGTATATTTCAGAGATGACAGCTAACGTTAAATCAAAACGACATCAATCCACCTTTAATGTTGCATTTATTGGTGAGAATAAAATATTAATTGCACTGAAATTAAAGCAAATTCGTGGATTTGAATGATCAAAAGTGGTTTAATATTTTATTTTAATTTATTTCCATACTAGTACAAAACTAGGCCTACGCTTCATACAATTTTGGACCATCTCCTTTGGCAGTTTTTAACTCCGTTTCCCGGAAAGCACATGATGCCGTTGGACATGCACCTGAGCCCTTTCTGGTCATGTAGCATTGCAATCACATCGGAATGTGAAAGTGATGGAACAGAGTGCACTTGTGTTTGCACACACATTCGTGCACTATTATCCTGTACAAATGGCTAGTGTTTGTTCAAATTAGCCACCATAACCAGAATTGTCTGGAGGACTTGTCAACTATGCAGGATGTGGCAGCATGCAGTGAGTTAAAGGATGCTCTAGACTTTTTACTTGATATACAGATTTAGAAATCTTAATTCTTGTTGTAATTGTTAATGAGCAAAAAGCTAACAATCCACCCAACGGGAACTAGAGCCAATGGCAACAAGAACTACAAAAAGCTTCAATTATTTTAGCCATAAATCTGTTGTCATCCGGGAGGATAAAGAGAAGAAGCCTCACAGTCTGTTGGTATATTTGCCTTATCTGTAAATTGGAACACAAGTTTCCACTGGGCTAATGGAGTAATGGACAATAAAAGTAAACCTTAAACTAATGCACTATAGTGTAATTTAGAATTACCTAATATATTGGTTACATTAAAAACATAAGGAAAAACATATTCAGAATTTTAAGTGAATGCACCTGCTACTTTCTTTTTTAATGTCATATAACTATTATATAGAGTGCCAATTTAACATGACATACTTTTGAGAGATAACAATGTAAATTAGTTTACCTGCACTGCATTAATTGCTTTGTCCTTGTTTACATCCGAAGCCCCAACTTTTGAAGTATAAAGTAATACCAAGAGAGTTCCAATTATTATAAATAATGCATATACTAATGATCTTTGAAAGCGGGACAGACGATTCCATCTCTGTAATATATTATGTTAAATTATATTTATGAGCCTAAGTACTTAGCAAAACATATTAGCTATTTGGCTACTGTTTAAAAAACCTACATATTTATACAGCTATAGGAGTTAGGTGTTACTGCAAATAAGTATGTAATTCTATAAATAATCAAAGTGAATTGTGAATTACTATAGATTACAATTACAGAAAAGTGATAACTTCTTTAGAATTAGCTTCTAAAGCTGTAAGCAATCAACACTACATCTGATGTGGTAGCAATATTTGAACTGTACAACTTAAATGGAACATCAATCTGAACTACGAATGGAAATGAGTAACACTTTTACTACTCATTTACATTGGTGTGCTAAATGATAAGAATCAGAAATAAAATTGGACAAACAGAAATACAAAAAAGATCAAACCCAGCAAAAAGAAACTTTTGAGATACTGAAACTTGCACTTTGCATTGATATTCAATAATAATGTTGTGCTACATTTAACTAAAGCAAAGTGACACAAGCTGTAAGTTGCACTAGAATTGATAGCCCTAGAAGAATTTTTCAGTTTTGATGAACTTTGAATAAGTTCACAACAATTTTTTTAGATATTAAAAAACATTCTTACCCTTATAATTTTTCTATGTGATGTGGATGGATCAGTAAAGTCTAGGCTGCTCCATTTGTCGAGGCTGTTATGTGGAGTTGTTGTAAGAAGACCTTCTTCAAAATCTATTTGTGTATCTACAGGCAACCCTTTCATTTTGAATACTTTCAATGTTTTTTTGATAATGGGTACAAAAGTATTGCGATACTACATCTGTAAATAAAAACTACATTTACTATTATCATCTTTCACCCACGGGGAATGGCTCTTTCATAGTAGCGAGGGTTTTGCTATAATTGCCATAGTTTAGCAAACACAGTACCAGCTTTCAGCCCGTGTATGGTGAATCTGATGAAATGATGGTTATTTAGTCATATATATGTTGCCTCAGATCTTCTTGCCTTTAAATAAGATTGAAGGTATCCTTGAATGCAGTTTGATAGACCTAAATACCAATTTTTTTTTGCAAAAATATTGCATGCAACTCTAACAGCAAATCAAACCTAAAGCAGCAACTAAATTGGTATTGTGACATTGACCACTGATTTGATAACTAGATTTATAATATGACTGTTGTTACTGTTTATATCCAGATTGTGGAAAATTTATTTAAGATATGAATTTACAGGCTTACTTTATAGTGGCTTAGCACAATTATATCAAGAAAATGAATTATCTAATATTATAAATGTAAAGGCCTGTGTTCAGCAGTGGACTTGCGATGGGCTGTAATGATGATGATACATTTAAAAAAAATTAAATATGTCCACGAAAAATGGGAATTTAAAATAATTAATATGTTATTTGTAACACTATTCAATTTTCAGATGTAAATGTATAATAGGAATATTATTTTCGCCCTTCGTAGTTATAAAATTGATTTTATGCTCACTTGATGTTATCAATGTGGTCTCATTCACGTAATGATTTATAAACTCTTGTACCTACTATGTAGGTATCTAAAAAGCATTTGAATTCGGTTTTCGTAATTTGTCCAATTAGATTTAGGTGTTTCCTACCTTGGCCGACTTATTGTTCCACGTCTACAAGTTTAAAGCGCATGGTGTATGAATAATTTAATATTAATTCGTTAAAAACCACAAGTACTAGAAATAAATAATTTTGCAACAAAAATTAAAAATGAATCATCTATTAATTTTATTTTGAAATTGAACAAAAATGTATGTCAAATCTTTAGATATGTACCTTATGTTTATTTATATTTAATTTTATGGAAAACTAGGTAATTATGAGTATGAGATGAGATTTGAAATTTTTAACCTAATACTTTTACTATTAACATTAGCGAATAGCGATGTTGTCCACCCGAACCCGAGCAGTGTTGTTATCGTAAAAATCTGCCGTTTTTTTAGTAAGAATATTGGCTTGGATGCTTGTTTTTCAAGCCAAGTCTTCGGGATCTTCGTTTTTACAGAGTTTCGGTATCAAGTAATAATAATCTTCTATAGTACACTGCTTCACAATATGTAAAAGCGTCACATTACGTGATATTTGAGAGATTATGATGGTAACTTGAGCCAGCAGACAATTGGCGATAGTATCGCAAGGCGCCTAAGCAGACAGACACCTTATCTTGAGATTAACATCACCATCGGAGCACTTGTTTCACCATTTGCACTAATAGTTAACATATGCACACATTTAATAAACAAAGTCGCACCATTTTTACATGCTAAAATCCACTTCAAACCTTCATATTAAACAATTATATAGGAGCAGCAATCCGCCCGACAAAACTCAAAAATCACATAAATCACAGTTTAGTTTGCCGTATTTGATAGGGAAAAAATTTAAATTGCAGTATTTCATTATTTATTTTAAAAATATCTATTCCTTATTTGTTTTTCCTCCATAAAGATTTCTGTATTTGTGTTGGTTATTTGTAAAATGTCGTCGCAAAGTTGAAAGTTCACACGATAATTTAACCCTGGCACACGGTGTACTTTTTTCTAAATCTATCATTAATCACAGCTCTGCAGACGCAATCCGGTTTTTAAATAAACACCTCACTCTCTTTTTTCAATAAGTACTTGCTTGTTTTACATGTTTCCCCTTTTTTGTCTTTTTGGTGAAGTAACGCCTTCAGAGTCATATTAACTTATATTATCGATTATTAATAACAATAAAACACAGAATATAGAATTATTTCACTCGTAACTGAAACGTATTTTAATTAGTTAAATTACGAATGAGCGCTAGGTAGTACTCGACTCGATACTGAAACAATTATAATTTACGAGTAGGTATGTTACTAGAAGTACATCGTCTCATGTACAACCTTTTTATTCATTTTTACACAAGAGAAAAAAAGAGATAGATGTACAGCTGTTGACCATGTGAAAAACCACGTATTAAAATCGTTGTTTCTTTAAACTTTAATAACTTAATATTAAATGAAGATATCGCAATAATTTCTTTTAGATAAGGGCTAAGTGTTTCAAAAATAAAACTTAGAAAACCTAATTGAAATCTATCCAGTAGTTTTTCCGTGATGCGCACACAAATGCAAACCTGCAAACCTCTATCATTTTATTTATATATATATATATATATATATATATATATATATATATATATATATATATATATATATATATATATATATATATAGATAAGTTTTTACGCAGTCTAATCAGTATTTTAAAATACTCGTAATGTACCTACCTACTATTCGGTACGCTACAAAGCTACAAAGTATAGTCTACCTTTTGTTTAATACATGATGTTAAAGAGTATATAATTACTACCTTAGATTAATAATAAGTCATCTTGATGATGAGATGACTTATAATTAATCTAAGATTACTACGTTTTACTTATTACGTTATAATTTATACCTATTACCATTGGAACGAATTGTATACACTAATTGGTTACAAAATAGTCAATATGCTTTATACACTTAAGCGCTATATAATAGGTCTTTACTTATGAAATTGCCATTCTGCAGTACTGGTCACTTCAGATAAAATAATTTTTGTTTGGCTAAGGATTGAAATTTTAAACTAATTTTATTTTAAAAACATGGAATACTTTTCTCAAAATTAGTAGCTTAGCGTTATGTTTTCATCGATTTTGAATCCTTTTCGTCATGGTTAAAAATTCGAGTAATTATGGAGTATGAGTACTGTTGTGGCAGCAACGCGGCACAAACGGCACGCAATATCAACGAGGTTTACGGAGCGAATACTACAAACAGACGCACCACCTGTTATTGGTTTGCTCGTTTCTGTTCTGGAAATTACGACCTGAAAAATTAACCCCATGGTCGTCTGAAAACTTTGGTCGACAATGTAGAATTAAAGGCGATTGTAGGAGCTGATCATACTAACAACCTACGGCTGAATTAGCAGCAGCTTTTGACGTTAGCACCAAAAAATCGAGTATCGTAAAAAAGCTTGGGTGGCACGCGAACACAATGATTGCCAGCGCGAAGTAAGCATCGAAACGTGTCTTGCACTGTCCAACAGGCACACAAATGAAGGAATTTTGAACCGCACGACAATCGCAAGCGCTCAGCAACTTGGTTGGATCCTGGTTCAGCACGTAAACAATGCTCTAAACGAAAACTTATTCTAAAAAAGTGATGGTCACTATTTGGTGGTCCAGCGCCGGTGTGATACATCACAGCTTCTTCCCATTGATTATGAGATGGGGATTACTGCAGAAGTGTACTGTGAAGAACTGAACACGATGATGGAGAAGGTTGCACGGCAATTGTCACCAACCAGCTTTGGTAACTACACGTTGCACGACAACGTGTGACCTCATAAGTACTGCACAACAGATGGTCTGCAAGTTACAAGAGCTGGTGTTACTTTTGGGATAACTTTCGGCGGGGGAAAATTGAAATACCCGAGAGGCAGTACAAAATGCCTTTAAAGAATTTTTTGCCTCCCGTCCAGCTGATTTCTTCATAAAGGGCATCAATAAACTGCCACTGCGTTGGCAAAGATGCATCGATTGTATGGGTGATTACTTTGATTAAAGAAAATAAAGAATATTGAAAAAAAATGCGTTAATTTATATAATAAAAAACGGCTATTTCATATTTAATGACCTAATATATAAACTCCGACATAAATGTACTACAAATATTTATTTACCTACTCTGTTTGTTACTGGCCACCAGCCTTAAAAAGTTTAAGAAAGATTTTTGTGTCATTAAAAAATATATTTTTATTTGTAAATCCAGTTTAAAGTGGTTGCTTTTTAATTTTTAATTTATAGCTTCAGTACGTTCTGAATACTATTTAATGCCTCAGTCAGACTATTGGCCATTTCATAAGGATAAGTCGGAAGGCCAACTTGATGGAGAGTCTTTATTAGTATGTATATATAGATCATAGACATAAGATTTTACCCTGTCATTAACTTAGATACAATCAAATATGGTATTGCAAATTTATTTAATCATTTCTCTGTAAGTTTCAGTGTAATAGAAAAAAAATATAATCATGTTTGGTAGCTGCATGTGAAACTCATGAGCCCTTCTCACGTGTGCAGTGTCTGATTTAGAGTTCCGATAGCCCTAGGCTAACTATAAATATGCCTCCCCCCACACCGGATTGTTCTGCCTGTGCATGTCTAGCCCACGAATATATTTACTATATTTTTGTATTTGCTTTTTTAAAAGGAGTAAGTCGTATCGGTCCGGGAAAATCGCCGCTGATAAATAATTCCACAAAATATTCTTGCGAGGAAGAAAACTCCTAGTAAATAGCACAGTCATGGTAGACCTCCAAGTTTCCAAAAGTCCCGAAGTGCGGTGGTGAAATTTGGCGGCTGGAATTAATCTGAATTCTTCGCAGCACCAGTGAATCGAGCCGATCAGAAAGTACTCAATCCAAAAGGAGCTGGCACTTGGGCGCCCCGGTCCAGAGATGAGAAAAGTGCTTCATGTGAGGGAAAACGTGTGCCTTGTAAAGTTGCAGTCGGTGTGCCGGCATGGAATACTATACCGCTCTGCTGATCACGTCAAGCTTTTGAGAGGCTAATTTGGCCGTTCCTTCAAGTGACCGCAGAACTGTTCGTCATTTGATATTGTCGATGCCGAAGAGTCCAATGCTGGTTAAGGCAGCATGGGGAGTGCCCTGAAATTGAGGAGATACGACAAAGAGGTTCTTTGTTTTTTAAGCGATAAACGAGCAAGCCTGTGTCTTCTGAAGTTTAAACTGGACCGGAGTAGTCCCCAATCCAAGATTATGTTTATTAAAGACATGACTTCACCAACAAGTTTGTTCCGATACTCGAGAAATATTCACACGGTCGGTGTAAGAAGCATCACTAGTGTTACAATCAGTAACATCAACATATAATTGATACACAGAAGAAAGAGCGTAGCTAGTCGAAGTATGAACTGTCTACTACGACCTTGATACTCCAATCGGCAATAAAACTGATGATCCTATTGCACCATTTTTCGGGAAGCCCATAGGGAGGAAGCTTCGAAAGAAGCGCTTTGTGTAAAAGCCCATTTGAAGGCTTTCGCCATCTCCAAAGTAACGACCAAGGCCTCCCTCATGGACTCTACTGCTTTTGCTCATCTATGGGTCAGGTAAATTAGAAGATTAGAACTAGAACCAGCTGATTAGTGATCGCCAATGTGCCTTCCTCAAGGTAACTTATGAGATGGCAGTTTATAATGGATTACATTATTGTGGATAATAATGTGGCGATGGTGATAACTCTGTAGTTGGACGGGTCTGAGCGGTTGCCTTTTTAGGGATCGGGTGCACTAAATATGTTTTCCATAAGTTCAGAATCACGCCTCTTGAGTAGGATTACCGCAAAAGACGCGTTAGAACCGGTGCTAGCCCCGAAGCACCCGTCTTCAGCACAATAGGAGACGCACTCGACTTATTGACGTCCAGGAAGAGGAGTGCTTTGCACACTGAGAGCTGTGTAAAACGCACGTCCAGAATGGAGCAAACATACCGCGGGATGGTTGGCGGTGTGTAATCTCCGGTCGAGTTGAACTCAAAAGTAGAATCTAAAAGATCGATTTCCTCTTTTGTGGCATGGGCCAGTGAGTCGTTCTCCCCGTGCAGAGACTGAACAGATGGCTTGACACAAGTTACCTTGGACCACTACCGTTACCGTTAAAGCCTATTAAAGTTCACAGCTGTAAATGGTCCTCTCTCATAGCTTGTCTCATAGGGGGATATTTGTTATAGTTCTTACGCTGGCAATCGGGTCGGCAGCTGCAGTTATTAATTTTTAGTCGTTATTAGGAAGACGCTGCTGCCCATCTCCTGATTTGATTCCCTCTGTCGCCTCTTACGACACCTAAAGGATGATATGGGGTAGTGGATATTCTTACACCGCCACTAGACGGTAATTCCCTTGACAGCTTTGGCAAAACACCTTAATAAAATTAGTGGTTGAGAAGAGACCTAGAGCAATTTCAAATCTTTGAATTACGCCCAGTCATTTAATGAAAGACGAAAGGTACCAAATAATTCAGTCTTATTTTTACAATCTATTTATTTATTTTGTACCAAATATAAGGAAAGAGCAACCAGTAAAATACTTGTGGTACTCTATTGTTTATTGAGACTATTATATCAAATTTTATTATGTACATATGTAAGTGGTGCTTGCAAAGGCGGTAGAGAGTATAAAATCAGTACGTTTTATTGCCCTCCGCGGAAGCAGACTTCACTGTGCTATATTATTTTAATTCGCCATCGGGTTGACAGTCTAAGAGCTAGAATGTTCATTGACGGGTTTATTGCACCTAAAATTATTTAGTCAGCAACTGTGGAAGCGCAGTATCAACGCTCTTGAGTAACAAATCATAGCTTGATGATGATTGATTGATGATTTCGATACTTCGACTTGCTGCCAGTCCAGTCGCTATCTGCCTCGCATGGTACTGGGCGAATTTTCGTTCTGTGGTACTAACCTGAAATTTATTACAGCGGGCAGGAAATCAAACTCTCTGCACCTCCGGCTTTCAAAATGATTAAGGTACCCTAAGGGAACTACACCTAAAAATAACAAAAATACTTTATACCCTTTTGAGTGGACTAAATATTATTAACAAAATCTCATTGCCGCCCAAATTTTGTAAAGTTACATCTATTCTAACTTCATATATTTGCCACACTTGGGTGTGGAATTTTTTTCTCCAAATTTATGACCGTAATTAAGTATAAAAATTGTAACTAGTGCTGAAGCATAATCTATTTAATAAATAATTAAAAATTAAAAATTTTGTACAACCGACTTCAATATAAGTTATTAAGAATAACTCAAATAACTCAAAAACTATTGGTCTGACCTTGATCAAATTCATATCGGACCACACGAGAAGTATCAACTTTCATATAAAACAAGAATCATCGAAATCGGTCCACCCAGTAAAAAGTTATGAGGTAACACACATAAAAAAAACATACGCGTCGAATTGAGTACCGTCTCCTTTTTGGAAGTCGGCGGAAAAAGAATCATGAAAATCGATTCTCAATTGGCAAAGATATCGCGTAACATAAATGCAAAAAAGCATGCAGTCGAATTGTGAAGTCTTTTTTGAAGTCGCCTAAAATTTGGCGTTGAACTAAATATAATACTAAATCCTCAATAATAATATAAATGAAGAAAGTAACTCTTATCTATTTGTAACCTTCTAACGATTGTACAACTGAATCGATCGTAATAATATTTGACAAAGAGGTAATCTATGACTCTAAGGACTAAAACAAGCTATCCATGAATATTTTTATGAAAAATTATTGACAAATTCCTGTTAACAGCAAATTGTACACAACAGAAAAACTATCATTGACAATGATAAACATCAATCTTTATATTTTTTTTAACTTCAATCCCATTTTCACGTTCTAATGTGAAATGGTGTCTTTGTTGGTTTTGCTTTGTTGAGTCAGTGTGCTTCGTTTGCATCAACTTTAGGTGAGATTAGAGTTAGAGTTTAGAGTATAAAAAAAACTTTAGTACCAATCGACATGCTAACGTACTGTTTTCTGAACGACGTTAGAAGATAGCCAATGGCCTCTTTTAACTTTACAAGTATTTTTTAGATAAAGGAGGCTTAAAAGCTTGTAAATATCTTAAAGCAGATGGTAAGAGATCAGATATCATGACTTTAGTGTCTTTGGGGGTAGATAAGATAAGATATTCGTAAGTAAAATTTTTTATTTCACTATAAGTAAAACGTTGATACGATTCAGGTTACGAGGTGGAAGGGTTTAGTGCACTACCATAATATTTTCTTTTTGCAATATCTATTGTAACTTTTCTCTTTTAACTTGCAGCAAAAGCAGTTGGGGGCAATGGAAGGTGAGGTCAAGGAAATCCAAATGGAACTGGCAGCGATTAAACGGGATCGATTAGATTTGCATAATCAAAAACGTCCGTCTATCTATGGAGTAAATTTTAGTTTTGAATTATTTTCCTTAAATTGGTATTTCTTTCTTACTTAGATTTCTAAAAAGGTAGAGGACTCTTAAGATACTTAGCTTGGCTACTAAGTCTAGATTTACAGTTTATTGTAAGTAATCAGTGGGTAGAGGCAAAGATTATAGTTATAACGTAACGATACTTTTTGATTACAGTAATGTTTTGCCGAGTCACCCATTTGTATTCGAGTATGAGTTCTCGTTATAAAAGGAATCGAATCAGAATTCGAATCACTGACTCGAGTATAATGTTCGAGTACTAGGTCTGGTATTTGAACTGCACTGAAGTCGAGTATCCTAATGTTTTTTAATAAAGTTAGGCCCACACTAGGATTTTCTCCTGCATCGTAAAAGCAGTTTATATACATAAATTGCACAATGACAAACATCCGAATCCGGAACAATGATACGTATGTAGTTTATACTTGTTCCGTGCGGAATTCTCACATACGGCCGTCAGAGCTGTAACTAATTACTAGGCCACTGCCTTAAATACAAATTTATTATATTGATGACACATGAAAACGTGGTTTAGTGATACCTGGCTATATTATGGTTGTAGCAACGTTATTACATAGGCTCTCCCAGATCGACGTCCAGCCGGAATCGGGTGATAGGTCAAGTCATAATAGTTAACAGAAAAATATAAAAAATATTTGCTATGTATTTTACAATTTACAGGCATTTATAACAAAAATCAAGAAAATCTACATCCTATGACAGTCTTTTAACTGCTAATGTAACAATTTTTTAAAAATTTGCTTTTGATTATGTAATCCAGAATAATGCTTCTGAAAACTGTTGCTTAAAACTTACAGCCAACTGCTCCAGCCCAACTCCAAATGTAATGATTCAAATCAGAGTAACAGGCTGGCTACGAGATTGTACCAGACCGCCCGCCCTTTCCATTCCAGAGGAAAGTCTTGGGGTACACAAAAACACCTATTATACCAATTCCGGCTTGACGTTGATTTTTGGAACAACCTGTATGTAGTAACATTATTATAACCTGTATGTAGTTCAATTGGTGTGTTAAAAACGAGTGTTTAGGTAGTGACCACCTAAAGATTATGATTTCAACATATGTTAATCATTATCCTGTTGCTCACAAAAGTCACAACTTAAAAAGCTGACTGGGTGAAGTATTGTCGAGTAATAGATGAGGAGTACACTCATTTTGAAATTGCGAGTAACCCACAAGAAGCCTATGATGATTTTGTCAAATTGTTGTTTAAAGTAGCAAACGCCTGGTTATGTTAATAACTATTGTTCAAATTATAGCTTCATAATATACGTGGTTATTTTTCATAGAGTATCCAAATTTTATATTTAAATTCAAATATAATATAAATAATGATATACCATTATAGCAGTTTTTGAAAATACGAGTAAATAAGGCTTCTACTTTTGTTTGAAACTGTCCTAAATTGAAAGTGATTTATTAGCAATAACTACGCGCCCACACAGAGGGGCGCGTAGTTATTGCTAATAAATCACTTTCATACGATTCAATTCACAACGTTTTTGCCAACCGAGCGACCCTTACAAGTGTGTTCGTGTTCAATGAAATAGTAAGCGTTAGATATTTATGAATTACAATCAGTTAAAATAATGCAACCACGCATTCATTTAGAAGAAACAAGAAAAGATAAAAATGACAATGTTTGAGATTTTTTTTAATTAACTTTTTTTCACCATTCGCCTATTTTACTCATTCTGAACCATCTCTGCAAATTTGGGCGTATATTGCAAAATAACCCTGAATAATATATAATAACATAATTATAACATAATACATAATATATAATACATTTCTATAATAATTAGAGTTATGTTTTTAACAGGAATCACAAGACGTACCCGACGACACAGTCTATATTACTAAGATTCATGAAGATGAATTTGGCAAGTTCCCCGAGGTATAATAGTATTTGCATTTATTTCCAGTTCAAAAATGTTTTGCAATATCAACATTTATTTAAAATGTTTTAACTAGATAGGCCATTTTGGTTTCATGTGCATTTTCCACAGTTAAATGGAACTGAACCTAAAATATTTTAATATAAGTTACAACCACATTAAAGATTCTTTTCTGTAAAAAATTAACAATAATTTAGCTCTTTTAGACTTAGACATAGCAAAATTTTCGGTTATGTTGCCGTAAGAATTTTGGTAGTCGATCTTTACTGCATGTACCGATTTTTGTGTTTATTGAATTGACGATTGAAATAATATTAACGGTACTGAGAGATCAGTGACAACAGGAATACCGTTATCGTTACAGCCTATTAAAGTCCATTGGTGAGCATAAGCTTCCCCCATAGATTACCTCATCGGTGGGATAATGGCCATAGTTTAATTTTTAATCGTTTTTAGGTAGACGCTGCCGCCCATCTCCTAATTTGTCTCCCTTTGTCGCATCTTACAACACCCACGGGATGATATGGGGTATTGGATATTCTTACACCGCCACTGCACATTAATATTAAAAAAAATTCTGTGTTAATTTTTTTTAATAATAAGACAAAAAGATAATTTTAGTGACGTGAAGTGTTGCGGTTTATCCAAACATTTTCTTTTTGTAGCCTCGTGTTTGCATTCATTCTATCTAGTTATAGGCTATTGTTTGCGTTCATCAGATTCTGGTGTTTGCTCAGGCTCACCACACTCATTTAAACTATACTTCATCTCTCCTCACAGGCCCTTCTATTGTCACTCGAACTATAAAAAGAAACGCATGCGTTTTGTTTATGAGTGCTAACAGTTTGCACTGCAAAATCTTGTTAGGCATCGAAATAATAATCTTAATTACTATCACCGATATATTTTAATATTATAGGTGGTTGAAATGCTTCATAAATACACAACGAAACTGTACTGTACAGAAAACAGATTTGATAGATCAACATCCACTTACCACCAGGTGGACTGTGTATTCGTTGTATATTTAGTATAATATATTATTTCGGTTGTTTGTCTGGTCGTAATATTAGTGGTAAAATTGCTAGCTTATAAGCTGCCAAAATATTATATAGAGGTAGACATCTTAGTCAAATTTTACAACGTCGACGGAGACGTGAATGATCATTAAAGTTCTCATCACCTAATTCCAAAATAATACATTATGTTTCACTATTTCCATTGTCTTAAATTAAGCTTTGCAAGTAATATATAAGAAATACTTTAGACTGCTAAATTACGCGAAGAGTTGATTCGAGCGAAAAATGTTGCTGACGAGGAAAGGTTCCAGAGACAGAAATACGAAATGAAACTCAAAGATTTAGAACTAAAACTTAACAGTATATGTACTACTGCGCTAACGTCTGGAAAAAAGGTATGATTATAACATTTTTTCTTTTCTTAGTATATTTGTGTTTATTGTACTGTATAGATGGCTAATTGTCAGCGTAAATGTCATATTAGGTAAGTACAACTACAATCAAGGTGTTAACGAACGAATGCAAATCGGTGGGACTGCGTTCCATTAACAGAAACAACTTTTAGAGGCTGATATCCCTCAGAACCTTAAGACAGAAGCGCACAACTATTGGCCGTTGCTAGTTATGAATAACGGAACTGAATCGTGGTCCTTAACTGCTGACCGTATAAGGAAGCTTAAAGTCATTCAGCGTGTGATAGAAAGGGCTATGCTCGTAATAAAATTCGTAAAGCGAATATCTGCAAAATAACAACAGTAACTGACATAGCTTAGCGGTTCAGTAAGCTAAAATGGTAAAGGGTCTGCCATACAGCTCGAAGAAACGACGACAGACGTGGAGGAAAGGTTCTCGAGTGGCATCCTCCTACTGGCAAGCGCAGTGTTAGGCGACTCAACATTGGATGAAGCGACGACCTGATGTAACACGTAAGGGTAGTCCATGCATACGTGAGACGAAGGACTTCAACGAAAGGCTTTAGGAAATTTTCTCAAAATTGATGAGAGAATGTGTACTTTCATGCATCTCAGTCGAAACTTCAATTGTTCCAAATGCGTTCAATTAATCTTTCCAAATGCGTTATTAGTATTTTTTTATGACCGCAACTTCGTTTGCATACAATAATTTTTAGTAATTTATTATTATACTTCCCTGTTTCAATCGGATTTTGTTCACAATTTCATAGGTTTTTTCTTTGCGCGTTAATTTCATAGGTTTCTTTTTCAAAGTCAAATACTACCATAAATATTACTTACTCTTTATAATATCAGCTATCTGCCAGGGAAAGTACCGTTAAAATCGGTCCAGGATTTTCGGAGATTAGCCGGCACAAATAAACAGACAGACAGATAAAACTTTTAAAAAGTGTTATTTTGTTGTACCGTATATACTTTTTTTTATAGAAGAGAGGGCAAACGAACTTGCTGCTCATCTGATGGTAAGTGACTACCGCCGCCCATTAACAACTGCAACACCAGGGTAATTGCAGATGCATTGCCGGTCTTTTAAAAAGGAGTAGGCTCTTTTCTTGAAGGTCCCTAAGTCGTATCGGTTCAGAAAATCACTGGTGGTAATCGATTCCACAAGGAGGCTGTGCGAAGAAGAAAACTTCTTCAAAATCGCACAGTGGTGGACCACCAATCATCCAGATGGTATGGATGGTATCGCGAGTTTTGTCGCGATGTGCGATGGTGAAATTGAGCGGCTGGAATTAGTCCGAACAATTCCTCAGAGCACTCCCCGTGATAGATGCGATAAAATACGCAAAGAGATGCAAAATCGTCTATGACTGAGCAACATCAACTCAGTCATAGACGATTTGAACTGCTCTGCGCTGGATGCAGTCGAGTGGAAGGAGTTGGCACTGGGGAGCCCCTGCCCAGAGATGGGAACAGTATTCCATGTGAGGCCAAACCTACGCCTTGTAAAGTTGCAAGTGGTGTGCTGGCATAAAATACTGTCCCGCTCTGCTGAGCACGCCAAGCTTATTAGAGGCCAATTTGGTCTTCTCTTCCAAGTGACCACGAAACTGCACGTCACTCGATATGTCGTCTGGCTGAGGCAACAAGCCTTGAAACTGAGGACATACGACAAAGGGGTTCTTTTTACATCCCGGGATATTGATGCGTCGGTCCAGGCCCGGTACCACTCCTGCTTATAGCGTGATGCAATTTTACAGGAGCGACCAAAATAGTTCTGAGTTCTGCCTCCGATAGGCACCACAGGTGATGGAATAAATAATTCCATTCCCTGAAGTACCACATCAGCGACAGAATCAGCTACAACATTGGGATCATCCGGCGAGAAGCAAACCTGCCCCCAAGAGTAGGGTGCAAAAAAAGACCGCATCCCGTCCCAAATCCCTATCGGCCGACCTATAGTGCCAAACACGGTGGCAAGCTGCAGTTCGCAACTGCGATGGGAGCGTGAGTGGCACCGTACTCTGGATCAGACAATGGTCCGAAGAGCCAAGAGGGGCATCGACGGAGACCTGATATCCGTCCGGATGACAGGTCAGCAGAAGGTCCAACAGGGAAGGTACATGATCCTCCACATCTGGGATCCGCGTATGTGAAGTAACCTGTTGTGTCAGACCATATCCCAAGGCAAAGTCATAAACAGATATACCTGCAAGATCGGTTAAACGGGAACCAAGCCATTCAGCGTGATGGGCGTTAAAATCACCGAGCATCACGATCTCTGCGGATGGTACCTGTTGTAGCACGGAGTCTGCAGCCATTTGCACGTGGTCGATGAGTCGGTCTGTGTTGGCATTACCGCTATGGGACCTATAGAGGCACCCGTAGACGCGGGGATGATCGTCGCCGACTACGCGCAGCCATAGGATGGACAGGTCGGTACCTTCAAGACTGCCAAGGCGTCGAAAACCGATGTTCTCTCTGACGTACACGCAAACTCCATCTCGGGGCACAAAGGAGTGTTCTAATTTGTACCCCGGGTAGGAGAGATACGAAGTATCAGCCGGACAGGACACACGTGTCTCTGTTAGAAAGAGCAAGGCCAGCTTTACCGTCTCCAGATGGTAGTGGACGGCGTTAAGGTTTAAATGAAGTCCCCTGATATTGCAGAAATTCACAGAAAGCGTGGCGACATGGGGAACAATAAGACAAAGACAACCCCTTTGTCTTATTGTTCCGCTTGCCCCGAGCAGGTTTCGTCTTGAGTGGAGTACGCAGGGCAGCCTGAGCACCCAACGTTAACTCTATAAGTCATTTTTTTTTTTCTTGAAGATGGTCTGGTTAGTTCACCTTACCTATTTTAGCCCCCAATAATTAAAAATTAAAAATTTTGTACAGCCGACTTCAATATAAGTTATTTAAGAATAACTCAAAAACTATTGGTCTGACCTTGATCAATTTATATGGGACCACACGAGAACTATCAGCTTCATATAAAAAAAGAATCATCGAAATTGGTTCACCCAGTACAAAGTTATGAGGTAACATACATAAAAAGAAAAAAAAAAGAAAAAATATAGTCGAATTGAGTACCGTCTCCTTTTTGGAAGTCGGCAGAAAAAAAGAATAATGTAGTTCCTTTCAATACGAAAATACCTAAAATATCTCCATAAATTGTGTTGGTAATATATATTAATACCTTGGAGGCTTAAAAGTAATTAAAATTAAGAAGATTGCACTTGACCAAATTTCCACGCCATTTTGGTTTAAAATTTAAGGAAATTGTATAATTTTCACTTCTCTCCGTATTAAATTAAGTTATAATTGCTCTAAATGCTTTACCCGCAGTCTTCATAAGACCATTTTTACTTATTGAATTGGGTGTTCTGCCTTAAGGTTTCATTAATTAAATCGTGAAATTTCTTATATCTTCTAAGTACTCATACTTGCTTTAATAAATATTACCTACATTTATATACACACTCCTGTATATACGGACCCTTAATAGATAAGAACATGTTGCATGTATATATAGAACGTTCAATTTTTGTTCAATCTTGTGACCCAGTTAATAAACCAAAAATATTTTTAACGTTTATATAAACTTTAGTCTGGTTCATGATTTCAACTTAAGTAATAAAAAAAATTGCGTTTGTGGTGGCTTATAAGAGTCCTTCAATCAGCCCATTGCGTTCTATGAAATTGACAAAAGATGACATTCGGGAAGTTAAGAAAGATTTTATGACCTGTGACAAAATGAGGTATATCATCTATCAGTAAAATACTGTAAATCTCACCCACATTGGGGGAAGTCCATTGCTTCCACCGCCACTGCAGTAGACCGTCGCATGTTAATAAAGAGGAAGCAAATAAGACCAAGACACAAGTAATACTGTATGTTGTCTATTGAAAACGTACAGTAATAGTAATTATAGAGCCATGCTCCAGCTATATTAATAGTATAGTTGTAGCACGATTGGGTCGGCTCGACCGGGGAAGGACCACGCTCTCACAGAATACCTGCGTAAAATAGCAGCTTGATGCTGCTGTGTTTCGCATGGTGAGTGTAAAGAACCGGAGACCCATTTTACTGGAAAAGAGGCATTCTATCTTAGTCCTCACGGCTGAAAACGCATCTGCATTTTAATTCGCAAACGAAGATAGATGTAGATGTCTATGGGCCACAGCAACCACTTATCATCAGGTGGACTGTGTACTCGTTTGTCAACCTTATTCTATAAAAAAAATATAGTACGGGATATTGGTATTCTTAATATACGCAGTTAATATCCTTATTTTTTTCTACCCGTACCTATCACAATGCTCATGCTAAATCGAATGTAGGATTGGATGCAGTGTCAGTGACATAAAAAATAATTTTGCATTTTTCACTAAGTAGTGGCTAAGTTTTTGGAACACAATACTCACGATTTAAGTTCCGTGACCACTATGATCGATTATTTAATAAACATTGAAGGTATTTAAGCGGTTAACAGTGTAACATAAACTATTGCGTTTCTTTTATATTACAATACAACTTAATAACTCGGGTAACGCCTTCGTAATAGGAATCTCAGAAAATTACCGACGACGAAATATCATCCCTTAAAGTACAAGTCCGGGACGCGAAAGAAGAACTAGAGGAAATGAGAATAACTGTTCGTGAAAAGAATGAACAAGTGGAGGAATACCGGTTGAAGGTTCTTTATTATGATTGTATTGCAATTAACTTTTCAAATTGAATTTCTACGAATTTAATATTTAATGAATGTAAACTGAACTGAAGGTCCTCCTTACCCAATGTTAAATATTTTTAGTATCTTCAAGCTCAACAACAAGTTGAAGAATTGAGAAGACAGCTAGACTTATGCGAATTCGATAATCAGCAGGTCTCAGATCAGATTCAAATAGAGATACAAAAAATGAAGGTACAATGTCACCTTAATTACATAGACAATTAATAGACAATTTTAGGGCTTTATTTTACAATAAATTAAACAGATTAGAAAATTCACTACTAATTAAATAAAATTAGTAGTGAATTTTCTCAAATGTTTTAGTAATCGATCATTTTTCTATTTAATTCATACGCATTATACAGGGTTATTTTGCAATCACTGGAAAAATTTACAGAGAAGTTTCAGAATAAGTAAAATAGGCAAATGGTAAAGAAAGATTAATTAAAAAATTTCAAACATTCTGTCCTTTTTAATTTTTAAATTCAAAATGCGTGGTTATGAATTAGTTTAACTCATTTTACTGTGCACGCACACATTCGTAACACTCGATCGGTAGGCAAAAACATTGTTGCCCATAAATCACATTCAATTTGGGATAGTTTCGAATTAAAGTAGAAGCCTTGTATTTTTAAAACTGGTATATCATTATTTATTTATTTGAACTTAAGTTTAAAATTTGACTACTCTTTGAAAATAACCCTGTATACTTAGCCTAGAATATTTAAAATAAACACAACGGCGTGTATGATTAAAATATCTAAGTGTTTATTTATCAAATTATCATGTTTTTAGATGCAATTCCAAGAAAAGTTGCAAGAACTGGCCCCATTGCCTGACCTGCTAAAAGGAGCCCAAATCCAACTACAAGAGGCAAAACAAATGCAAAAATTAGCAGAGGATAGTTCACAACAATTGTCGGGTGAATTAAACCGAGTAAAAGAAAAGGTACATAAGTAAAATTTGTAACATTGTAGTTACAATAATAAATCGCTTGTGTTTTTATATAAGGCGAAGAAGGGTCTTGTATTTATGATTATCTAAAATTTGTAAAATCCTTCTTTTGTTTTTCAGTTAGTTCTAGCTATAAATAATTTAAATCAAGAGAAAGCCGATAAATTCAAAATTTTAGAAGACAATGCAGCTCTTAAAATAACTCTTGATAAGAAACATAAGGAAATAGATGGTCTGTCACGGCATATAGATGAGCTAAAGTGGGTATAGTAGATTATTCAAATAAAAAAAAAACAATCCAGTGAACATAAATATTTTTTTGGACCAACATATAAATTTTAATACTTGTTGCAGGTGCAATGTATTGAGGCTTGAAGAAAAATTAATACAGGAAGAAAAAAGACTCGAAGAAAAGGCAGAAGAATACAAAAAAATACAGAAAGAACTAGAAGAAGTAAAAACAGAAAACAGCAGAGCTCTTACGCGATGCAAAGAACGTTCTGAATCAATGCGTCGTTACATGCAGACTCAAATATCTGAATTGGAGCGACAGTTGGTACAGAGTCGAGCTCAGTCTAGAGCGTGCCACAAGGAACGAGATGAGGTACACTAATAAATCTAAGTAACTACTATTTATATGCGCACAATAGTTAATTATGTAATATATGCGTCTGTACATATTTTTAATAATAATAATAATATACAGGATCAAATAGTACCAACTCGTAATTACATAAAATACATCATAAAAGACTCCAATCAGACTACTAACATGTGCAGACATTGCAACAATTCCTCTGAAACCATACAAAATATTACAGGAGCATGTAAATCACTTACACAAACTGATTATAAGCATCGTCATGACCAAGTTGCCGCAATCATACACCAATATTTAGCATATAAATATAAATTCGCAGATAAGATGCAGCCATATTATAAGTATAAACCTGATACAGTATTAGAAAGTAAGAATCAGAAAATCTACTGGGACCGAACAATAATAACAGATAAAACTATTCATTACAATAGACCTGACATTACAGTTCACGACAAAACCAATAAACAGTTTACCTGATAGATATAGCAATACCAAATTCAAAATTGTATAGTAACAACGCAAATGTCTCCTTACGCTTTGTACCTACTAATGCTAATGCGGTAGAAAAAATAGTACGCGACCTAAACAGTAATAAAGCGCCAGGTATTGACGGGATAAGACCTATAGATATAAAAAAATTTGCACATTAGTCAGTGAAGTAATCGCAAATCTCATTAATGCCTGTATAAAAAGTGGAAAGTATCCCCATATTTTAAAAACTGGCATAGTCAGACCTATCCATAAGAAGGGTAGCCATAAGGTGCATGACAATTATAGGCCTATTACTATTTTACCCGTAGTAGATAAAATTGCTGAGAAATACATTTGCAGACAGGTTTATGATTTCTATGCTAAAAATAATATAATAACGGAAAAACAGTATGGCTTTCAACCGCAGAAAAATACCACCCAATTGTTGTCATGGTGCAGAGATTACCTTAATGACAGAAAATATGCGGTAAAAGTGGGGGATGCCATTAGTTAGTATGTTAACTCTTCAGTAGGCATAGCACAAGGCTCTGTAATTGGACCATTGCATTACATCACTTATATTAATAGTCTGGCAAACATCATCAGGCGTTGCGAAATATACCAGTATGCCGGCGATACGTGCCTGGTTGCAGCCGGCGAAAATATTAACGAAACTGGCCGCATTATGCAAGAAGAACTTAATATATTAACACAATGGTCTCATGATAAAGGATTGGTTATTAATGCTAGCAAGACCAAGTTAATGTATATTAGTTCTAGTCATAATAGGAGTAAAGTCATACCTAGCATTATTGTGCATAATCACCTATGCCTTCTCAAAGGATAAATGACATTCAATTGTCATTGTGCAGAATTAGAACCGGTAGAAACTCAAACTTACTTAGGACTTGTAATAAATAGTCGCCTGAACTGGAAACATCATATTGAGGTTGTATGTAATGGACTTCGAAGCATGTTAGCAAAATTCTCCATAATAAAGTATAAAGTCCTCTATAGAATTCTGTTACAATTATATAAATCAGTGGCCGAATCTAAAATTTCATATGGCATGTCTAGTTATGGGCGAACTTACAAATCACATTTAGATAACATTTATTCATTGCAATTACGCATCTTAAAAACTATAGTTCCAGACAAGGTTAAAAACTCACACAGCGATTCTGATTACCATAACCTATTCGATTACTGCAAAATTATACCGGTGCATAAAAAAGTAGAATATACTCTATTAAATGAAGATTTTTTAACGAAGATTTAAAAAAATATGTCATCTCTAATTATTTTAAAACCCGCAGTTCGGCCTAACCAAAATTAGCTAAACCTAATTATAACAATTAATACGGAAAACGTACTTTAGAATACATGGTTCCAAATTTGATTAATCAGTTACCAACCTCTTTTCAAAATGAAATTAATAATAAAAATATGAAATACAAATTAAAAAACTATTATACGAACTGTCTATATCAGACTTCAAACTAAAAAAAAAAACATAAAACTATAATCCCCACTGACTATATTCCCTAAATAAACCTATATGACATATAAACAAAGAATAATTATTATACTCGTCTACTATTAAATATTATCTCCATTATTATCAATATATTTTTATCACCTCCTGTATACGCCACGCAGGAACGACCGGTTTTTGACGCAGCGAAGTGGGCGGTGGCAAGACTCACGTCTTTTAATACACTATTAGTTAATTATGTATTGACGATTTACCGTCTGTTGACTGTGCCAGTTGCTGTTTAATAGTGTTGCGTTATACATATTTTGTAGATTAAGGTGTAGCTTATCTGTCAAATTTTAAGTCGGCGGCTTGTGGTACACGGTAAAGTTTTTAGTAAGCTTATGTTGTACCATAATATATTCTCTGTATTATCTGTAATTTGTTAAATAAATAAATAAATAAAATATAATAATATTCAAACTACAATATCTGAGAAATTAAGCAAATATCAAGAAGTTGCCATAGAAATTAAAACTCAATGGAAAGCACAAAATGTTCACATCATCCCGATAGTTCTCTCATCCACCGGTATTATACCAAAATCACTCACACAAAGCCTTAACACACTACACATGCCTACTATATACACTTCAAATGCTCCAAAAAGCCACCATCTTCAACACCTGTCGCATCACCCGAAAGTTTCTGACTTCTTCTACTTTTTCATCCACTTTCACAATTTAAATTTCCCCTCACACACTTGGTTTCAACCCGTGTGTGCGGTGTTTCAAACTCTTCAAAGAATAGAAGAAATATAAAGAATTGATATAATAATAATAATAATAATAATAATAATAATAAGGAACCACATGGGTTGCAAGGAGCAGCTCATAATTGACTCAACCATTCATAGACTCGAAAATTTAAGGAAGAGGAACTTACATTGCACATTTATTGACTACCGTAAAGCATTTGATAGCGTACCTCATACTTGGCTAATTCAAGTTTTAAACATTTATAAAATAAGCCCTATTTTAATTAATTTTTTGAAAAATATTATATTGCACTGGAAAACCTCTTTACATTTGCACTCCAATAACACTAGTATTAATACGAGGGATATAGCTATCCGGAAAGGAATTTACCAGGGCGACTCTTTGAGCCCATTGTGGTTCTGACTCGCATTAAACCCATTATCACGTTTACTTAATGATCAAAAGACCTACCTTGTAAAACTCCCTAATTCCGAGATAAAGATATCACATCTGATATACATGGATGATATAAAGCTTTACGCCAGTTCATTTAAAGACATGAAAATCTTATTACATATTACAAGTAAATTCAGTAACGACATAAATATGCAGTTTGGATTAAAAAAAATGTAAAATTTTAAATATAAAGAACGAAAAAATAGAACCAGGACCCTACACTTTACCAGAAGGAGGCATTATTTTGTCCATGGAGTCAGATGAGGTATATAAGTACTTAGGATATCAACAATCAAAGCTATTAGATCACATTAGCCTAAAAAACGCATTATTAACAGAATACAAAAATAGAGTAAGCCGAAACTGTAAAACCCAACTAAAATTAAAAAACCTCATTAAAGCTATTAATACTCATGCGATTCCGATATTAACATATTCATCTGGTATAATAAAATGGACAAAAACAAACATAGTTAGCCTCGAAATAAAAACACGTACCATACTAACAAAATTTAATCATTTACATCCCAAGTCCGCAGTGGAAAGAATTTCAATAGCCAGAACTCATGGTGGAAGAGGCCTTATAGACATCCAAGCGCTCTGGACTATGCAGCTCTCAACCCTTAGATCTTTCTTTCATAAAAAAATGACTACCAGTAAATTACACAATGCTATTGTTAGTATAGACGTGAACCTCGCACCACTAAACCTTGCAGAAAAGCCAGAATATAATAGAAATAAACGATCAGCATACAAATAGAGAAGACTTCAAATTAGTACAATGGAAAAAGAAAGTTTTGCATGGCAGACATCCTTATGACTTAGATCAAACACATGTAGATTCGGAGGCATCGAATAGGTGGGTTGTATGTGGTTACTTATTCCCTGAAACCGAAGGCTTCATGATTGCAATCAAGTCATTAATACGAAAAATTATAAAAAACATATAATTAAAGATCCAACAATATCGGATGATAAATGTCGAAAATGTCACAACAGTCCGAGACCATTCAGCATATTATAGGAGCTTGCGCATCACTCACGCAGACAGATTACATACAGAGACACAACCAGATTGTAAATATAATACACCAAAAATTATAAATCAAACACAAACTCATCCCAGACTCACATACACCATATTACAAATACACACCAACGGCCGTACTTAAAAATATAAATTATAAAATGTACTACGACTGTGCTATTCTCACAGACAAAACCATCCATCATAATAGACGGGATATGCCACTCCAAGATAAAATAAATAAAACAGTATATATAATTGATATAGCCGTATCAAATACGCATAATTTAATTAAAACTATAACCGAAAAAAAAATACACAGAACTGAACAAAAATGTGGAAGATGAAAAAAGTTTTTATAATACCCATAGTACTTTCTACCACCGGTATAATCCCGAAGCACTTACATCATAGTTTGAAAATGCTAGATATATCACCGAACTTACATTAATTTACAAAAAGCAGCTATCTTAAATACATGTCGCGTCGTTCGAAAATTCATGCAGGAAGACAGTAATGTAGTTTATCCCCTATTACAATGACGGTTGCTTGGTTTCAACCCATAATCGCCATTTAATTACCAGCTTTCAGCTGAGAAAAAAAATATTTAAAAAAAATAATAATAATGATAATAAGCCCCCTAAAATCCAACCACACGTCCAGATCGACCATCAGATCACGTAGGGGCGGACACACGATGAGAAATTACTGGCGCGACTAACGTGGCCCTTTTTAATAGGTTACATTAAAAATGGAGACCAGATCAAAAAGTAAACTGAGAGGGCCGCTTCCCGGGGGCAATCGCCGGGGCACACCTGGAGCTGACGCTGGGTGTTTCAGTAGACGATCCGTCAGCGGGCTGTTTGGGAGGGAAGCGCCTCATTAGAGCACCGTAAGGCGTTGGTACACAGAATTTGATCGTGACCGTGTTTCCTCCTCCTCCTCCCTATGATGAAATTTATGAAGGAAAACCCACAACAGTGATCACTGAGGAAAATGTAGCTACTGTCAGGCAACTAATTGAAGAAAACCTACATCTCAAAAATCCAACATCGAAAACTTTATTGCCGCTGGGTTCCTCATAAATTCACTCTAGAACATAAATGGGCTCGAGTTGATTAAACGCTGTGTGTATCACCCTGTGACAGGAAATTAACTAACAACAAATATATATATATCTTTCTTTTTCTCTTTTTTTTTTAAAAACGTTACCCCCATACTAGGGTTTTCTCCTGTATCGTGGAGGCAGTTTACAAACACAAATTGCACAAGGACAAATATCCAGACCCGGAACAATTATTTGTAGGCCATAAAAATACTTGTTCCGTGCGGGATTCGAACCCGCCCCCAGCTCATCAAATTTTGCGCCACGGAGCCGTCAAATATATATATATATATATATATATTATTGTTACAAACTGTCTTCTGTGTGTGTGTTCAAAAGCAACAGCAAAACAATAAAATTTAGGCAGGCAAGAAGTGTGGGCAAACGATTATTGCGTTTTTTCGCCTAGACGGGTCGAGCCCGCACTATCCTACTTAACAAACACAGTTAATGCCGAGTGAGACACCACCTTTTGTTTGCCCAGTGTCCTTGAATAAGTTAGGAAATAACGACTAAGAATTCGCAGCCAATGACATGCTCAAACCACCATGAATGCTTCGACACATACAGAGAACAAGTCATTTTTGACTTCTGAAAAGGTGAATCTCATCCCGCAGACTATTTAGACCTCTTTCTTTGTTTTCCCAAAAATCAAATATTTGATTTGAGGTGTGACATGTTCGGAGCTAGAAGATGTGGAAAATCTGAAAAAAGTGCTTAAAGTGTAATGGATACTTTGAAAAGCAATTCTTAAATATATTATTTAAATTATAAATAGCACCCCATGTAGAGTTTTGTAAGCTGTAAAATACTGCTAGTTGATTTTCGATCACGGCAACAGCGTACTCATAACCTGTCTAGATAATATATTTGTGTCAGAAGTAAATTTATATTAATTGAATAAATATATATAATAATATAATATTAACTAGGTTACTCTTATCATGGGGCTAAGCGATCGTCACAATACTCGTAAAACGTTACTGCAACCTGTTTTCCGTCGCACGAAATACTATTGAAAGCCTGTTGAAAGAAGTTTACTAAGACAGTTAATAAAGGACAGTGCGATTTTTTATCGTTAGTGTGATTCAATTTAACAACATCATAATGTTGCAACTTCTTTCAGCGACAATGAAACACATAATTTCGCATTGGTATACCTACTCTTCTTGGAATATATATAAATTATTTGCGTATAAATTGTTACGCCTTAACATGGAAATACAGATTGTTTTTTATAAAATTTTAGAGAAAACCAAGCATTTACGATTTTTTTTTATTATTACAAGTCGCCTAGTTCATTGCTAAATTTATTAAGAAGGTAGCACTAGTCTATTAGAATGAACGGAGCGCCTGATCTTATTACGTCGCAATTCAATTTAGTTACGTTCTTTTGAGCGTGGTAATATTCTTACATAAAAAAGTTTAACATTATCGAATATAGATAAATTTAAAATCACTTAAAATTCATTAAATTGACATTAATTTTAATGCTACGAAATTGCAGATGTAACATTATAATATAATGTAACTTAAGTTTTTTCTTTTAGCGTTGACATATACTTTGCTTCCGTTTTGCTTATATTCTGTCTTCTTTTATTGTGAAAAAGTTGTCGAGTTAAGCTATTTTTCGGTTTTTTATTATAAACGTTTTTGTTTTATGAAATACATTAAAGTTGATCATTTTTACAACTTTTAGCTAGAGGACTAACAGTGCATAAATGCGTAAGAGTTTATTTCACATTTTTGTCATCATTTTTCAAGAATTTCCTCAACAAATTTTAGTTATATCTGACTGTTGCACTTTCAAGGATCTTTTTAGACATTTTAAATGTAAAATTTTATGGAATTACTCAAAAAAAGACTTCCTACTTTTAGCTAATATAAATTTAATAAACTTGGATTTGGACTCATTCCACCACTACTTAGCTAGTTAGCACTTAGGTTCGCAAGTTACTAGCGGTTTCATTCGCATAGAATTTAAATAAATAAGGAGATCTATAATATTAGTCTAGTGATTTGTGCAGTAACTGCACGTGTACTACTATAGAAAAAGTAGCTAGTACTAGACTAGATATTTGGGGGTTACATTTGACGAAACATTTACATGGCATGTACAGATGCAACTAACAACACATTACGAAAACTTATTTAGATCTTCAAAATCTTCAGACATGTCGCAACTCATAAAATTTTAAGCCAAATTATGCTTTAAAATGCATTATCTTATGATGGCCAAAGATAACCAATAACAACTAATGTAAAATTTAAGTTCAAGGTTTGATTTGTTTGGATGCAGATGCACTTTAAGCTGCAATTAATATTGGTGCCGGTGGATCGGACCCTAACTACGAAATTAGAGAGAACGTTCATCCTCTGAGCTACGACGTGCTTGGAGTGTATTTCAAAGTTATTTTTAATATTCATTTTTGTTTAGATTCGGCAGCGAATGCAGATACAAATAAATAATCTGCAGGAAAATTTTGAACTGGTCGAAATAAGATTCCGCGCCCTACAGTCGCAAGTAGCGTCGTTGAAAAACAGTTACTCCGTTATACTCGCTGATGAAGATGATTGCTGTGACGTCAACAAGATTACTACCTGATTCATACACTTGAAATATATTTTTGGTTTATTTATAAATACACTTTAAAAATAATTTGCAGTATTTTATTAAAAAACTAGTTGTGCCGGCACTTTGCGTAGAACTAGGTTTTGTTTTGTTATGACAAGCGATGATTATTTATTTCTACTTTTAACTGTCACAAAAACCTAAAAATACACTACTCTGGATAAAAAACATTCAAATAGTCGGTCAATGAGTCAAACTAACGAATGAGCAAATAAACGTACAAATGGACCAATTAAAATAACGTTAAACATTAAAGATGTTAACATTATTTAGCTAAGATACAAGAAAGGAGAATTCTCCTGATGATGTCTCGGTTATTATTGTATTAGGTTAGTATTATATTTTTGACGGTGGTGTGTGCTTCTCACGTTAGTGGTGTTGAAAGTAGACGGAGAGAGGTGCTCTTCAAATTATGTTAGGCATATATTTCTTATTTTTTTACGCGGTTCTTATGTAAATAATAACGGCTTTAATATGGATTATCGCAAAGTAACGTTTGATTCTATTAATTATCATTACGAGAATTACAATCTGAATCTGAAACAATTTCAGAGTAATTTGAAATTACGTACTTTATCAATTCCCTCAGCATGTTTGTGTGACCACGGTTTGTTTAATAGTATAATATATATATATATATATATATATATATATATACATATATATATATATATATATATATATATATATATATATATTTATTAAATAAATTAATAAATTTATTTCACTTTGTATATATGCGGGGCATCTTAAACTATTACAGTCTCGTTGTTTTTTGGCAACTTACTAGTAAGATATGGTTGATCGTTAGTAGCTGTACTATTTTTATGGTAAAAAACTGTACTACAGACGCAAGCGCGTTCCACCGGACATTATAAGAAACAATTTGAGAAATGCCCTGTTTAGTACTACATAATATTGAAATCGCTACATGTGAAGACATTACTTAAGAGCAAGTATAAAAGTGAGGCATGGAATTGCGAGTGTACACGTAGAAGCTAGTAAATGTGTGTGCGTGCGCGCGCGCGCGCGTGTGTGTGTGTGTGTGTTTATGTGTGAGAGAGAGAGAGTATTAATGTGTGCATAAGCCCTGCCCTGATTGGTTGTGCCAAAGACAGCAATCTTCACTAAGTGTGTGATGAGTACGACTTTAGCATAAGATGTTGGTTTAGTTAGCTGTATAGGGGGATCGTAAAACCGCCTCTGTATCCTCGTATGAAAGCCTCTGCAGCCACTGCTTCAGTTCCTGTCTAACCTTTCTTGCGGTAGCTTTATAGATATTAAGTTCTTTATTAATCCTATTATACACATGACTACTTCGGACATAGTATTGTCTACGAGCTAAAGCGTTTCTGTGGGGGACGTGTTCACATACCCGGTATTCCAGTCTTCGACTTACTTTCTTTGCGCGCTGTTCCAGTGGGAGCGAGCGATGTCTACGAAGTATAATTTGAAATATGTAGAGTTGCCTGGTTGTAAGCACCTCACAGTCTTTATATAGTTGGGTAGTAGGGTAACGGTAATGTTTTTTAGTCATAACCTTTAACGCCGCTCGCTGTGCTCGCTCTAGTTTTAGAAAATGAGTGGGGGACGCCCCACCCCAGGAAGGGATGCAATAGGTCAGAATTGACTGGGCCAGCGCGGCATAGACCAATTTCAAGGTTTCTGAGTCCGCCGCATTCCTCAATTTTTTAAAAACTGGAATAATTTTTTGAACCCGGGATGCCATGTTATCTATTTGAGGTGACCAAGTAAGGGTACTATCGAGTATAATTCCCAGATATTTTATATTATCCGTCTGTTCTATTGCCATGCATGCACAGTTTGCATTAATCGTATCGCAGTGGTGTATTTTGATGTAGTAGCGATCAGTTTTGGGTTGTGATGTAATATACTTGGTCTTGTCAATGTTTAAGGTCAGCAGATTGTCACAGAGCCGGTTTGATACAACACGCAGGTCCACCTCCATTCGCCTTCGAGCAGTCTCCTAGGTTTTGTCGTGCGCCAAAAGAACAGTGTCATCTGCGTACGTGATGATGCAACAGTTCGGAATAGTCAACCGACAGAGACTGTTTATGTATACCAGAAACAATGTCGGTATTACTACACTGCCCTGAGGGACTCCATAGGAGAGATATTTATCATCACTAATAAAAGAATCTATATTGACACATTGACTGCGTTCTGAGGGATGTCCAAAGCCAAACCTCTTATGCCAATTTAACTTAACTTTTGAAGTAAGATGGGGATACAAACAGTGTCAAAGGCCTTGGATAGGTCAAGGAAGGTTCATTAATGTAATAAGTAAGATTAAGCTACCGTATAGTCATCATCATCATCATCATTACAGCCTTTCATAAGTCCACTGCTGTACATAGGCCTCCCCCAAGGAATGCCACAAAGCACAGTCCTGAGCCACCTGCATCCATCGACTTCCTGCATGTCTTACCAGGTCGTCACTCCATCTCGTGGGGGGTCGCCCTACACTTCTCCTACCGGTACGAGGCTGCCACTCAAGAACCTTTCTTCCCCACCGGTTGTCGGTTTATCGAGCTATATGGCCGGCCCACTCCCACTTCAGCTTACTAATCCGTTGGGCTATGTCGGTTACTCTGGTTCTACTGCGGATATCCTGATTTCTTTATCACGCAGAGAAACCCCGAGCATAGCCCTTTCCATAGCTCGCTGAGCGATCTTGAGCTTCCTCATACGGCCAGCAGTGAAGGACCACGTCTCAGATCCGTAAGTTATCACTGGCAACACGCACTGGTTGTACAATTTCGTTTTAAGGTTTTGAGGTATCTCTGACGAGAAGATGTGTCGTAGCTTCCCGAATGCTGCCCAGCCGAGTTGAATCCGTCGATTGATCTCTCGGTCGAAGTTGGACTTACCTAGTCGGACTATTTGTCCCGATTAAACATACTCGTCAACAACTTCGAGCTTAGTGCTCCCAACAACTACCGGCATGGGTGTGACATGGACATTAAACATGAGCTTTGTTTTGTCCATGTTCATTCTAACCTATTCGTAGGGAGACACTATTGAGGTCATTGAGCGTGGTGCTTAGGTCCTCCGGCGATTCTGCTATAAGAACTATATCGTCGGCAAATCGAAGGTGAGTGATGTACTCGCCATTGATGTTGATACCGTATCCTTTCCAGTCCAGAAGCTTGAAAACGTCTTCCAATGCAGCGGTAAAGAGTTTCGGCGATATGACGTCACCCTGTCTTACACCTCTCTGCAATTGGATAGGTTTCGTACTCTGGTTCTGTACTCGGATAGCCATCGTAGCACTACTGTACAAGCACTTCAACACTTCGATATACCGACAGTCAACTTGGCATCGCTGAAGGGACTGCAGCACCGCCCAAATTTCGACGGAATCAAAGACTTTCTCATAGTCCATATACGCCAGACATAGTGGCAAATTGTACTCCTCTGACTTCTGTACAATTTGCCGAAGGGTATGTATGTGGTCTATGGTGCTAAAGCCCTTTCGGAAACCGGCTTGTTCAGGAGGCTGGAAGTCGTCATGTCTGCGCGCGAGACGATTCTTAATGACTCTCGAAAACAGCACGTAGACGCGGCTCAGAAGGGAAATCGGTATGTAGTTCGTCAAAAGAGCGTTGTCACCTTTTTTGAAGAACAAGACCAGCGCATTTCTGCTCCACGCCTCCGGTGTAACGCCACCATGGAGGATGGAATTAAAGAGCTTCTGAAGGACTTCAAGTACCGGTCTTCCACCCGCTTTCAGAAGCTCCGCTGTAATTCCATCCTCGCCTGGGGCCTTGCCGTTTTTAAGGTGCTGGAGAGCCATTCTAATCTCGTTCATACTGACGTCCGGGATATCTTCGGAATAGTGTCGGATAAGACTCGCTCTTGGATCGTTACTCAAACTTGCGTGTGGCTCTTACGATGACGTGTACAGCTGCCCATAGAACCTCTCAATTTCATTCAAAATCTTAGGTGCCCCAGAAACGATGCTGCCACACTCGGTGTTCAGCTTTGATAGTTGGCTCTTTCTGGCAGACATATCTCTGGCAAAGACTTTGGAGCCTTGGTTCCACTCGATCGCTTCTTCAAACAAGCTATATTGAAGTTGCTTAAGTCCCGCCGCATGCATTTGGAGATCTGTCTGTTCAGTTGCCTGTATGCTGTCAAATCTGTTGAAGAATGTAGCTTCATCTCCCGTCTAACAACCATGAGATTGAGAGTGTGATCGGAGAGATTTTGTGTTCGTCTGCGGCGAGTCTTGCAGAACTTAGCTCCGACCGCATGGACAGTTTCCACGAGCTTGTCATTCATATCGTCCACTTCATTGCAGTCTTCTAGGCACTGAAAACGGTTTCGTAGCTCGAGCTGAAAGGTTTCGGGACTTTGGACTTCATTAGACGTGACCTCTCCAACTTAACGTTTAGGTTCAGTGTACCTCTCACCATTCGGTGATTGCTGCCGGTTTTCACCCTCGCGATCACTGAGACATCACTCAACAGTTGTCATCTGGTTGCAATAAGGAAGTCAATCTCATTTTTTGTCGAACCGTCGGGGCTCGACCAGGTCCACTTCCTGTGGGGCCGCTTCCGGAAGAAAGAGTTCATCATAAAGAGTCCATTTTTCTCCATGAAGTCGGCCAGCTGCTGGCCCCTTGGGTTCCGTTGCCCTATTCCGATATTCCCTACTTTCTACTGCCTAGTTTTGCGTTGAAGTCTCCCATTAACACCGTATAGTGGGTTTTGCAGGAATGCATGGCTCTAGAGATATCCTCGTACATTTCCTCCACCTCCTCATCGGGGTGTGCCGAGTTTGGTGCGTAAACCTGTATGACCTTCAGCGAATACCGTTTGGTGATTCTGAGTATAAGGTACGCAATCCTCGTCGACACACTCCCGATCTTTACAACGTTGTTAACAAGAGACTTGTGGACGATAAATCCGACACCTTCTTGGGACAGATGGTCGCCTTCCCGGTGATAGAGCAAGTGGCCGGATTCTAGGATTACCGTGTCCTCCCCCTCTCTTCGGACTTCGGATAATTCGTATAGTCATTTGTTCACATTTAGCAGCTTAGCTAAATCCAGCTCCGAGTCCACGCGGATAAGTTTCTCTCCCTCTCTTGTGCGTACAAATATTCTTCCATTGATTACCCAACAGAATGAATAATCGTTGGAGTTTGCAAAATCACGCGCTAGGAAAAATAGTCTTCTTGATTTTGGAGTTAAGTTCTCGGAGACGAATATAGGCTGGGCCACTCCTTTGATATGTATGTGTTCTGTACTAAATCTATTTCCTTTATGATTTTTATTAAAGTTTTTTAGGCTTTTCAGTATTCTTTCTTTAATAAGTATACTATTTCAGTTACATATGATGGGTTTCTGTGTCGGTATTTTTGTGTTGATTCTGTAGACATCACATACATCCGAAGCAGATGCGTCTACATTCAGGGCAGTCGATATGCTCAATATAATATTTAGGTCTTCTTTGCTTTCTGTGCTCGCCACCGGTACATTGCGAATATCAATACTTGAGCATCTACCTTGTCGCTCCATGCCATCAATCCTGTCCTCCAGGGTACGTATATAAGCAGTGCTTTCTTTCTGTTCGTTCTCCATTTTTTGTAGTTTCTTTTTTAATTCGTTGTTCTCCTGCAGAAGGTACTCCATGGACACGTGTATAGCATCTTTAAAAGGTATATACATATTAGGTATAAAAATTGCTTATTAATATTAAATAACACACATACGCACTAGATTAGGGCGCCGGCCAATTTTATTCGTGACCCTCACAACAATGAGACGACACCTGTGTCCAGTAGTAGAACGTGTATAGCTTGTGAATTTATTTTCTGATAATAATAAATTTAGGATTATAATTAAAAACTAGCCTAATCCTACGAAGATGAAGACTTAAGTATATTCAACTTAAAAATATATATCAATATATGCTGAAATTGTTTTAAATGGCGCTGACGGAAGAAGAGGTTTCTTTTATAAAAAGACATCTGACCAGAGTTCCAGTGATCTGTGGGCAAATGGGAGAGATCTCTTCTTGAGACTATTATTTTAGTTGTTTTGAGCTATAAACATTTAGTACCCTGTATTTACAGGTAATATTTTATACATAAATTTATTTTTGGTACCTAAATTAAAAAAATTGGTGCATCAATGTGTTTAGCTATATATATAAAATTTGTGGTCAATTCTTAAAAATTATAACAAGTACATATAGTTTACATTAATATTTGATACTATTAGATCCTTCCAACTTCATCTATGCGAATTTGATATTTACTGTAGTATTTTGCGAGAGTAAATTGTTTCAAAAGAACGACAATAAATGACAATAAATACCTGAATAAATATCCTTAGCAAATATCAAGGGATAAAAATTCTTGACAAGTATTACCGAGGCGTTTTATATTTTTGATACTTACTGTGGTAACTCAGAGGCAGGAAACTTTTTTTATAAAACTGATATTACAAACGATTGAAATTGAAGTCCACTTGATGAAAGATTACTGCAGCCTATGGATACCTTTTTTTTTTAAATGAGGAAATTCCTGCGCATACCCGCCTAGCGGGCAAGAACAAGTTATGTCGGACTCGCACCGACTAAAACCCCATGGTGTTCCACCTTCGCCGCATATTGGCAGGGTCACGGGAACGCTTTCGCACAAATCCGCGGCCCTACTAGCGCCGGCTACCCCATGGCAGCCCCTTCTCGGGGGAAGGACCTCTCCTCCCCATTCTCCTTCTCAGCTAAGGCGCACCAGAAACACAAGGCACGCCCCCCTCCACGGCCTCCAACTCCACCTGCGTATCAGAACCCCCGAGTCCGATACGCGGAGGCCATGGGGCCAGGAAAACCGAGCGCTCAGTAGCACCCGCTTTCCCGACCCCAGCGGCGGATCTGGTCTCTGGTTCCGCCGCCAACCAAGTTTCTGAAGTAGAAGGTAGGCAGAGCGGCACCTCGCAATACCGACACTCCTCTCCCCACTCGGCTCCACCACCACCGCATCAACGGTGCGGCCCCATCAGAGTCGCGAAGGATAGGGCGAATGGCGTATCGCCATACCAACACTCCTCTTCCTCCGCGACTCCACCTCAGCTGCAGCGGTAGGGGGAAACGACACCCCTCTCACCGTAGCCCACCGACACACATCTGAAGTGAACTCTCCAAGCTCACTCGGAGTGGCCATCTCGGGCCGGCCCTACACCACGGGCCAGCCAAGGGGTTCCTCTTTGTTCACTGCGGGTGACCAAGCCACGGCTACTAAGACCCCCGCCACGACAAGGTGGGAACACATTTGGGAGGAGCCTATGAATACCTACGGCCAATTTAAAACAAAGAAGGATGCAGCTACTTTGTCACGTATGTGGACTTAGAAGCAGCGAATTCTTCCCTACCCTCAAACCCTCTTAAAATGAGACGTGAGTGTATCTAGAATTATGTGGGATAATAGTTTACTTTTTAATTTTATTCGTAATATACATTCTTTCTGCAATGTCGTTATATTAAGTAATGTTATGCTTAAATACTAGATTATGTAAGTAACAGGAATACTAATTAATAAGTCTTAATGTGCACTTTTGCATGCTATGTATAACTGTAAACAAAACGTTGTTCAATTATATAATTATTTATATATTAAGTGATTTGTGAAATCTGTTTTATACCATGTTTTATACAAATAAATACATTATTATTCAAAGGTACTCATAGAATAATATGTAAGCTTCTATCACAAATTTTCTTTTTTTGCCTGAATAAAAAGTTAAACTTAGAGGAAGCTATCCAGATATTTTACTAACGGAGCGATATTTTACTACGGTGTTAGTGACATCATCAAGAGCTCAAGGCGCATTCGTTTCCTAAACTTAAAAAATATTTTTAAAGAAAATATGTCCGATTGCGCATTAAGGTATTGCAAGTCCCGATATATTGCAAAATGTGATTCCGGTTTATTATCGCAAGTATAATGTATAATTACCCCATAATTATTAATTTTTATTATTTCTGGTAGATTGTTCTAGAACATTTATCATTATTTTAATACGCGCCCTCTGTTATCCTATAACGTCACCAAAGAGTTAGTCATTGACAAAGTTTATCGATGGTGCTATCGATAAAAACATTATACAGGATGCAGATTTAATCTTACAATATTTAAGGACGTGAAACAGTAAACGATACTGTACCCATGCCAAGAAATCGGGAGGGCCTGTGTCCGGGGCACACGGCTGTTGGTTGTAACGTGAAACGTCTATATTAGCCAGTACAACCGGTACAACCAGTCAATGAGATAGCCGTCTTTTTAAAATTTTAATATAATTCTACAAAACCAGGAGACTTGCAGATGCATTTCCGGCCTTTTAGAAAGGAGTAAGCTCGTTTCTTGAAGCTCCCTAAGTCGTATCGGTCCATAAAAATCGCCGATGGTAAACGATTCCTAAGAAAACTCTTAATAAATCGCACGGTGGTGGGCCTCCAAGCATCCAAATAATGTAGATGGTAACGTAAGTTTTTTCGCGATGTGTGTTGGTAAAATTTGGTGGCTGGAATTAATCCGCACAATTCTTCAGAGCACTCTCCGTCGTAAATACGATAGAAAATTCAAAGGGATGCAACATCCCTACACAGCGCCAGTGAATCGAGCCAATCAAAGAGAACTCGGTCGTTGACGATTCGAGCCGCTCTGCTCTCTATGTGGTCAAGTGGAAAGAACTCGCACAGGGGAGCCCCGGCCCAGAGATGAGAACAGTATGCCATGTGAGGCCGAACCTGCGGTTGTAAAGTTACAAGTGATGTGTAGGTATGAAATACTGTCCCGCTCTACGGAGTACGTCAAGTTTTTAAAGCCAATTTAGCTTTCTCTTCCAAGTGACCATGCTTCTGCAGGTCATTCGATATTTTGACGCCGAAGATTCCGCTACAGGCTGCGACAAAAAGGGAAGTGCTTTGAAATTGGGGAGATACGACAAAGGTGTTCTTTTTAGAGATAAACGCACAAACTTGTGAATTTGTATAATAATATATCGTGTAACGACTTTTAAGTTCAGTGCTTTTCTAAAATATGTTAGATTTAAAGTGTAGTTTTGTAAAAAAAAAACGAATTTGAAACCATGCAGGTGCTCGCTTATTGGATTTGAAGTTTTGCGACGTGCCTTCTACGCCGACCAACTTATCATATTTTTCTTATATTGAATATATATTTAATCATATTATTATAGCGTCTAATGGACCTAGTGACGTCGTCCAAGATGCCACCAATATGACTGCTGTTTGCAAGTGATTATATTCTCTTTGGCTGTTTGAATTGATTCTAAGCTATTGGAAATTAAATATTTTATTTCATGACATTTAATTTCATTCATTACGTTACTCATGACATAAAAAGTTTATATGACTTTTTTGGTGTGACGGGAGTCATAATAAATAGATTTGTATAATAAAAAACAAGCATATTCCCTATTATTATATCGTTTATATTAGTAACCTTCAACAACATTATCGACACTTTGATATCCAAACGGAAACGTTCCTAAAACGGGTTTTTACCTTACATTTATTAGCGTCACCTACTGGGGAATGGCTGAAATGTTTTACTAATAAATATTCAGCGTAGTTTTGCTATGTTTAGCTAGAGGGCGTCACACACGCGCGAGCTCATGATTTTTGTATGCAATTGTTCCCTATGTCCGCCCTATAGTATGTATACCTATATATTTAAATCTCTTTGATATTTATACTCAATTAAGAATCAAAATGCAGATGCGTTGTCACCCCTGAGAACTAAAGTGGAATGCCTCGTTACCAGTAAAAATAGGTCTCCGGTTCTTTACTATCACCAAACGAAACACAGCAGCTATTTTACGCTGGTATTCTATGAGAGTGTGGTCCTACTTCGGCTATGCTAGGCAGGCGGGTGGGCAACCGCAGTCATATATTATTTTGATATGTTATCGGGAATATGTAATTTACGCGGTAGAGCTGTGCTGCAGCTATATTAGTAGTATAGTTGTAGCACGAATGGGTCGGCTCCACCGGGGAACGATCACGCTCTCACATTATACCAGCGTAAAATAGGTGCTTAACGCTGCTGTGTATCGTATGGTGAGTGTAGAGAACCGAAGACCTCCAAAGATAGATGTAGATTTCTATGGGCTGCAGCAACCACTTACCATCAGGTGGACTGTAAGCTCGTTTGTTACTCTTATCCTATAAAAAAATGTTGCTGCCCGTTTCTTGTTTAATTTTTCTCTGTCGCCTTTAACGACATCCTGGAGATGATATTGGATAGTGGATTCTCTAATGTCACCATCATAGATTGCGTGGACTTTTAACCATTTTAATCCATTACATATAATGATGGTGATGATTTATTGTTTTTGTGAAAGGCGATACCTATAGAAATTCCGTATGGAAAGTAAAGGCAATCATGCTAATTCTGAAATCATTCAGAAAATTTTCATTTCTAAATAGAGGCATTATCAAAAGTAAATTAAGTAAGTTGAATGAAGTGATGCCAATATCAGATGATATAAAAAAAAATTGTCTTGCTTGTGAAGTTGTGAATGTGCAGGGCAAGTTACTTGAATGAATTATCAGAAGTTGAAGCTTTGGATTTATTTTTATTATCAGCCAATTTTGAGAGGCTACTCGTCAATTCATATAAATTATGCAAAAGTTATTTACGCAACACCCAAAAAGTTTACAATGGAAACTGTTGGTACAGGAGCGAGATTTGTTTGTAAAATGCAAGGATTTATAACCTAAATACATTAATATAGAGAGGTTCATGGAAAAAAGTGTGAATAAATAATAATTGCTTAGAAAAAATAACAAAATATTTGATTATGATAACCTTGTCTTTAATAAAACAAGAATATAATAAGGCTTCAAGAAATTTACATTACCGAATCACTATTGTCATATTTAAGGCAGTATGAGTGCAATGAATCAAATGCAGCCAATTATTATACAATGAACACGCTGCGCTGGCGCGAAATATGTTTCCTGGTTCAACGGCTTAATACTGGTTCCGGATTACACGTATTTTAATTGATTGATTAAATTACATACCTATTATTACTATACCTAGCTATTGCGGACCTAAGTTCTATTTTGAGTTTTAATTTGCTTTATGTAAGAAAAAACTACTTAAATAATATGTACTATTTTCCAAATTATCAACTACATTGATGAGTGTAATATTTTATTTGTATAATTCGTTAAATTTTTGTTCCTTTATTCTCAGCATTTTGAATCTTAAACGAGGAAAGATGTAGTTGAATATGGACCGCAGCCCACAGTATCCACTTACCATCAGGTGGACTGTTTGTTTTTCTATTCTATATAATAAAAAGATCGTAAAAATAAATGCAAAATATTTTTCATATAATTGATTGGTGACCAACAATACATTATTCATCGTTATAAATGATTATTATAATAAAATCCGTAAGGAGGATATCCGCATTAGAACTAGAGTCACCGGCAAAGCTCATGGCAATGAGCTAGCTGTGTAGCTCGTAGAACTGAATGCTATGACTGATATGTTAAAAAGATAGTAAAATAAACCCTAGCCTCCGGAAACGTGGTGTAACACCATCAACTAGATGGTGGTCTGAAAAGACGCAAATCAATTCTTAAAAACGAATAATGCAGATGGTTGCAGACGCGTGTGTTCTGGCTGCTGATGGAATATACATGGAAAAAAGTGAATTTACAGCTTGTTTACATCCCACGGCTGGGCACAGGCCTAATCTTATTTCGAAGGGGGTTATGAAGGCGATTAGTCCACAGCACTGACCCAGTGCGTGTCGGTGGATTTCTTGTCTACGAAATATTAAAAGAATATACGTAGGAATCAACATATGAAATGCTGCTACAATGTTAATGACGAAGATGTGACTAACATTAAATTTGTTAAGTAGAAAACCTAATTAAATATTACGCTGATTAACAAAATATACTTTGCTGTCAGTGACTCACTATCCAATACTATTCAAATTTCGCTGTAAGATTTATTCTTTTAACCAGGTAATTATATTATTTTAAAAACCGCATTAATCTGCTTTCATCGTTTGAGTACATTAAGTCATTAACTTTAGTACTGATATTGTTTTAAATCTACAATACCTATAAATACCTACATACTTGAAAAGGAGAGAGAGAAAGACACTCGAGACATCTATCAACCGCTCGCACACACATATTTCACAAATTTATTGACTGGATAATATGGTGGGATATCCCCGGTCAAAAAAAAAAACATACAAGGTTACAATAATTCGCATATTTCTAATAGTATCATTTTCTATTTGATACAACATTTTTTTAACTATACAGGACCACAATAGTTTGTAGAATAGGCCTACCGAGAAAGCTACGTTAAAAAAAAAACGCGTCACGTTCACTACCTCACAGGAGGCGTGCAAACGTTTTAATTTTTTGAATGGCTATATCTCAGAAATGTTGATTCTTAGGGAAAAAAGTGTAAGAACAATTTTTATAGATAACTGCATCATCTACAGCTTTTGTTTAATCTATTTTTATGATAAAACTTACTGTTCAGCTTAAAAATGCAATTTGACTTTTAACTTTTGATTAGGACTTTTCACATTTCATTAGATCTATGCGAATTATTGTAACTACATTTATTTTTGAGCTAATTTGACCAGACTACATATTTTATTTTCGAGATTTAATATTTTTACGTCAAAGTCAAAAACTTTTTGTTAAATCAATTAAGTTATTATGTAGCAAAAGTGTGAGTATCTTCGTTGATTTCTTGATTATCTTTGTGTACGCATGAACTATAATGTTTAGGTTATTTGAGATTTAAATTACTTGTAAAGCATTAGTCAGGTAACGTGTAAAGTGTTGCGTGTAGAATTTACGTGTAGGTGCGTACGTAATGAGAGGCTGGCTGTCCGGCTTTGTCTGCAACTCACTCGCCCTTGCGCGTGTTGAGGCCATGCCTCTCCCCTCGACGTTAATGTCAACGTACAACCGACCTTTTTCTGAAATGTGTTTAGATCTCGTTCCATTGTACTTCTGACTTCAATTTATCCCGTTTTTCGGAATCGTTGTCTTTGTGTTTTTTTTTTTAAATCTAGCTAAACTTTTTGCAACGATGTTAGTTTGAATAACTGATTGTTTTACTCATAAACTTTCATGTTTCAGTTCGTTTTGGCTAAATTCATATATGTACAATATTTCAAGTGTACTGTGTGTACTGATCATTAACAAAGTGTAGCTATTTATTTCGTCATAAGATTCTGAAATGGAAAGGATATACCTACATCCTCACTGACACTAGACACTGATGCTAACAATAAACATCGGCGAAACTACTTGTAAGATTTATTGTAGAAATAGTTTACAATTATCAAGATTTGGTCAAGAGCTGTGAGTGGTCTAGCATTACCACGATTCATTGCTATTAGGATTCTACTCCATTTAACATTCATTTGTAACTGCACGTGAATAAACTTCATGCACTCGTGATTACTACAGTTATTACATTTTTTGATTAAAATAATAATCATATTTATTGTGTGACTACTAATATGTGCTTGAGTACAAAACAGAAAGTTGGTATTGCGTAAAAAATCTCGTTTCATGATTATGAAGTAAATGTTACAAGGATCGAAGAGATTTTTATATAAGATTTTTTGTTATGACATGATAATGATATATGTATGCTGTATTGCAGTTATCGTCAAGTTGCATTAAAATAAGTTTTGCTTAGGATGCAATTACAAACGACGTCCGTGTCATTATTTCTTCATAATATTTTTCTATTTTTTTCTTTAATAAATTAGATAATAAAAATAAAAGTTTGAATAAAACTGCTTTTAGATATATCTTATTTTTAAATGACTTTTCAAGTGCTTTGCAACATTCATAGTTACGGTGAGTACTCGGGACCCGTAACCCCGGATCCATAAAAGTAGATAGTAGTTTTATTCAATGTGTAGTTGTTGTAAAAAAAGTCATTAAAATACAAGTTTAAGAGATGATAGATCTTATAAACTTGTAAATAAAGAAACAGACAATTAGAATCGTCACTTCAGCAGACCTTAAGATATTTGAGAATTAGAATCATTTGGTAGTCATAGTTCAAGTTAGTTATGTAGGTTAATTTTTGGAGATTTAACATGTTCATCATTACTACAAATTATTTTCCAGTTGTGATGACCATGTTGCGAATTTTATTTAACACTAGCTGGCTCCCGGCGCGGCGCGTTGCTACCGCATAAGAAATATTTATGGAAATATCCTCTTAATTTTGGAAGAGTTACATTGTTTAACTAGCTGTTCCCTGCGACTTCGTTCGCGTGTTAGGGTTTTTATGTTTTTGCGTGGAACCCTAATTCTTTTTCTGAAATAAAAGTAGCCTAAGTTACTCCTTATGAAATCAGCTACCCGTCAGTGAAAGTCTCGTCAAAATCGGTCTAGCCATTTTGAAGATAAGCCGGAACAAACAGACAGACAGACAGGCAGACAGACAAAAATTTTAAAAATTATCTTTTTAGTTATAAGTACCGTATTTGCTTTCATATGCATTTAGTAAAAAACTGTAATTTTGACATTACAAACAGACACTTCAATTTTATTTATTTGTATAGATTAGGAACGATAATAAGTACATTCATAGAAATTGAATGATACATAACCTTTAAAATAGTATTAGTAGTCGTACATACATTTGTCAGTACGATACGCGCGCCACTTACTGTAAGTTATCTGTACTATGCATATAACCTTCGCCCAAGTGCAAGTAATACTTAAGTTGACAAAGTTTTAGCGCAACCTGATGAACGATATGGCAGCGCATAAAATACGAACAAACAAATATTAATTTTTATATATAAGATTACATTCTACTTAGTTTATATTAAAGTTTGTTCCCAATTGTTTGAAAGCGAAGTGTCCAACCCAGTCGTTCCTAACGTTCTCTCGCATAAAAAATACTGCTACAAAAATATTTCACACCGGCCGCCCTGCTGAATTTCACTTACCTACCTACTTTCGGATATCGGGTTAAACAAATCAATAGGATTGTGGTTTTTGTTGAGAGAGTTAAGTTTTTTACGTGGTAGAGCCAGCTGTAGCTATATTTATAGTATAGTTGTAGCACAAATGGGTCGGCTCGACCGGGTAGGGACCACGCTCTCACAGAATACCAGCGTAAAATAGCAGCTTAACACTGTTGTGTTTCGTATGGTGAGTGTGGAGAACTGGAGACCCTTTTTACTGGAAAAGCGGCATTCGATCTTAGTCCTCACGGGTAACAAAGCATCCGCATCTTGAGTCTTTATTGAGGATGGATGTAGATGTCTATTGGCCTCAGTAACCACATACCATTAGGTGGACTATGTGTTTGTTTCTAACCCTATTTCTATAAAAAAAGTTAAGGCTACATGCCGACGCGATGTTAAGCGCTAATATTCTCTGCGCATAACAACAGCAATATGACTTAGGTCTTTAGGTCTTCACTTCATTGAGTAAAGGGAGATCCAAATAGTATTGTTGGATAGCAAAGGGTGCATACCAGTCACTCTCAGTCGAAAAGTGGAACATATAATGTTTTAACGCCTTTAAAATCGTAAAATGCAACGTGAGTACATGAGTTGTGCTTAGTAAGTTAACGTAATAATGTTCCAAATTATTTTTGCTTCAAAATTACAAAAGGATCGAATAGATACCTACGTAATAAGTTAATTAGCGTTGGTCACGGAGGAATCAAACCAAATACCTCCTTATATTTGATCCGTGCAGCTTACTACACAGATATCACGCGGTCCCCTTCACGGGTCTTTACGAATCCCATGGGAGGCACGCCCCAGTTTGAAGACTTCTGTTCTCACCCATAAGCCAATAACAAAAGTTAAAGTTTCAGCCTATATAAGCCCCACTGCTAGTCTCAGTCCTCCTCTCATTTCTGAAAAGTGTTTAGGGCAAGGAAATGTTCGCCACGCTGCCCCAATGCGTGTTGGTGATTTTCACGTCTTCGAAATGTTTTTTGCCTTATTATTCAGACATGCAGGTTTCCTCACTATAAGCATTGAGCTTTACTAATATTATAATGTCATCACCGCACTCAAACCTTTTCAGAAATGAGAGAGTTCTTTGTTTAGTAGTACATTGCTTATATATCGTACAATGTTGCAAATGCTCAATTACACTATACATACTTCCGTATGTATAACTTATTTTTTGATATCATAAAAATCTATGCCAGTTTAAGAAATGCATTAAGATGTTTTCTCTCGTCTCTGTCTCTTCACCATATAATGGAAAGAGACACATATAATTAATGTACTCAATTTTAGTATGCGATTATCAATGATTATAAGCAAGGCCGATAGTAAATAACAAGGCAAAGTTCCACTCAAACACATATATTTTCTGTTTGGTTTTTTTTTACTTTTTGGTGCTCCATTTTTATTTGTTTGTGTTTTGTTATTAAATTATATTTAATACTAATAATAGTTAAGGACTCGTAAAATAACGTGCGGTCTCCCTAAAATGGGCAATCGGGAGTACCACTCGCCTTTCGAGACCCGGGCAATGAGCTCGGCATAATAAATAATAAGGTACAAAAGGATATAACGAAGTACCATCCGATGGTTCGACATTCACACAGTCACGCTCCACACACACTACAACAGTCTTACTTAACTACAATATCACTAGCTATACAATGTGGCGAGGCCACGTGCACTGAACCATTGATTTGTGTTAAAGTGTGGCTTATTTATTCAAAGTTCAAGCCCTGCAGCTTCTTGACAGCGTTGGTAAGATGCAGCATCTCAGTGTTCAACTGCCAGATCAATGTTTCCAGTTTATCAACAGAGTCGAGAACTTCAACGCGCTCGGTGTGTGGATTGAAGCGGACCTCGAAGGGTCGTGACATAGTCGACACCCAGCGTCTGCAAAGTAATTTAGAAATTTTTCAATTAATCGTAAATATTTTTCCCACTTTATTATTTCAATCAATATAATGGTTTACGTGACTAAATAAGGTTAGAACAATCTTAGACGTAAAATTATACCTGAATTTATCTTTGGCATCTTCGAAGCTTTCAGCTACGTAATAGATGGGCTGATATTCTTGATCTTGGTAAGGCTGTACAGAGGTGGAAGCTGGTTCAAAAGTTCTAAGCTCGGGTTTGTCACTGAGGGCATGGAGAAGTTCCCCAATCGAAGAAAGGAGAGCGGCTCCATATGCTTTCAGCTGCTGATTCTCCTTGCAAAGGCCGAACTCGACGGTGAACCAGTACACCTGATAAAAGACATGATATCTTCATACACATACGAACGGATACTCAAATGGAAATAATTCGCAACAGCTCGGGCCCGTTACGTGAAAAAAAAAATAGAGTGCTGTGTCTATTACTTACAGTTGAGAGCTTTTCGATTTCGGAGTCAGAAGCGCCTAGTGATGCAAGTCCGATTTCTTGTGAAAACTGGGCGAAGCTGGGGTCGGCTAGGAGAGGAATGTGTCCAAGGAGTTCATGGATGCAGTCACTGTAAAAGAAATCAATCAATTAATACAAATGTTAAATGCGCTTGCCGCTAAATAAATGATACATTATTACAACTACTAAATATATTATATTATACTAAAACTACACGGGTATTCCAATTTCATTTTAAGAGTTCACGTAATCCTTTTAGTAGTGAAATCAAAAATCTTTGTTCATAATATATTTAATAACACCATGACTAGTAAACATATTATTATAATTCAATGTCATTAAAAGATTTGCTTTAAAACTTTTTAAACCTTAACTGCACAAATGCACTATAAAATGACAGCTAATTGAATAAAACTCCGCCTCGAACCGAGCCGAATCGAATTATTCGCGAGGACCTTAATATAGTTAAGGCTCCATCATGAAACTATATTTAGAATGTCGCGTAATTTTATCGAAGCGGGCGATTCACTGGAATTTTGAAACTAACGGAATCTTTTGATGTAGTTAAATTTAATTTCCGTATTGATGTTCTCTTCGAAATCAGTCAGCTTTTCTTTTGCAAAAATACGTGTATGTGTATAAATGCAATAATCAGGAGGAGTACACAATGAATGCTTGAATAAATCGCAATACGAATGGGTAGGCCTCGCGATCAATTTTTAGGTACTACGAGTACATGTTATAATTCACACAACATCAACAAGGCCTAGTTAAACAACATTTACGTAAAAACAAAAATCAAGGTAATCTTAAAGTTTTTAAAGATTCTCAGCTTAAAGTAAACATATTTTAATGTAACTTATTGTGTTTGCAAGAATTCATTTTTTTTAATTATTAGGCTGTTAATATAAAAATGTATTAGTGCTAGATATAAAAAATATAAATTTGTTACGGACTATAGTTGGTAATAAAGCAAATAAGTCATCACATAGTAATATTATGACGAAAGAAATATTTCAATATTTTAAATACTTAATTCCGAGTCTAATCGAGTAATCTACACCTCTTTACATTTGAGACATTGTCGGACTCGGATCTCTTTGAAAGCAGATAAAATACTGCTAAATTAATATATTCAGGTCATATATAGTGCTGCTTGTAAAAATATCCCGTAAGCAAATGGGTGGGCAGCATAACTTGATTTTACGACATGTGACCATGGTGTACAATTTTAATGTTTTGTTTCAATAATGCATGTTGTTACATATCTGTGATATGTATCTGTCTATCTATTTCCGACGTGGTAGAGCCATGCTGCAGCTATAAGTTGTAGCACGACGGGTCGGCTCGATCGGGGAAGGACCACGCTCTTTTTTTTTTTTTTTTTTATAGGAGAGGGGGCAAACGAGCATGCGGCTCACCTGATGGTAAGTGACTACCGCCGCCCATGAACAACCGCAACACCAGGAGAATTGCAGATGCGTTTTTTCAGGAGAGTTGCTCTCACAGAATACCAGCGTAAAATAGCACCTTAATGCTGCTGTGTTTCGTATGGTGAGTGTAGAGAACCCGAGACCCTTTTACTGGAAAAGAGGCATTCCATCTTAGTCCTCACGAGTGACAACGCATCTGCATATTGATTCTTTATTGACGATAAATGTAGATGTCTATGGGCCACAGCAACCACTTACCATCAGGTAGACTGTGTGCTCGTTTGTCACTCGATCCTATATAAAAAAATGTATAAATTTCATAATATGTTGTATGATAAATAGTAAAAGAGAAGGTTGTTGTACTTACGGCTCGGGAGTGTGGAAGGGCGAGTTGCTGTGACGAACGTATTGGGTGGATTGGAACACACGGAATGCCAAAGAAGCCAGGAAGTCACGTGCGGTCAATAGACCAGCCGCAGGGCGGAGTGTAAATCCGGTATGCTTCCTTAGGAAGTTGCTGACGTCTTCTAATTGTGGAATGCGGTGGGGCACAAAGATATCGGCCGCTTGCAATTTTCCGAAGGCGGCCTTGTACTCTCTGCAAGCGTGTTTGGGCATCAAATCTGCTACGGTGTTGAAAACTCGCTGCCATGTAGCATTCTCACTCTCAGTGTAAGTGATAGAGGGGATCGGGTCGCCGTATTTGTAACCGAAGGCGATCTCAGCGATTTGCTTCCTGCGCTCTCTGTATTCCTTGTCGGCAAATCCGGGATGGTTCATGTCAAGTTCGGGTTCATACTTAGTCATAAGGTGGTTGCAGTTGTCGAGGTCGGAAGCGTGACGAGGGAACCATGGGGTTTTAGTAGAAATGTTGTCGGAAATAAGGTCGACTCCAGCAAATGATGATGATTGGCGAAGGGATCGAATTAGCTGCAGCAGGTTGACGCGCGACATACTGACTTTCACAAGAGCATCGAATTGGATGCCGGAGACTTGGGAGGGACGAGTTTCGAGATGTTCAACGCATCCCTTGTAGTTGTCAATGGTCTTCAGGATACGAGTCAGTGTGCCCATTCCGTCGCGCATTCTAAGTAATAAGGCAGCTTGTTGGATAGCTTGCTCTGCTTCAGGACTTTCGCTTGCGGCGTTTTGCAGAATAACTTCCTCTTCGGTGAGAGTATAATCTGCCAAACAATATTTATTTTAATATGAGCCTTGAAATTAATTCAGTTATTCTGTTTGATATTTAAGTAAAACAATTACAATTATTGGACATTAAATCAATGCTAACCTTCATCTGCTTTCGTAGCGTCATCTCCGATATCTGCATCAGCTATAAAATAAATAGTAAAAAAAAATAATAAATAAAATGATTCAAAGAAACTAAATAATTAATAAATTGCGTAAAACAAAATGAGGAAAAACAAAATTATTGAATCAAAGGGACAGTTACCAAGGTGGCCATTCTTCGTTTCGTCTTGCTGAGTGCTATCTTCGACAGTTGGAGTCGTGTCGTCATTGCCAAGGTGAGCGGCGTCTTGGATAAATTCGGATTCCAAGCCAGAGTCTATGAGTAAAAAAGAAGAAAAAAAGAAATAAAAGAAAAAAAGAAACAATAAACAAAATAATAATAATAATAATAAACTTATAAAAGGCAATGAAAGAACTAACTCCAATGTGCTAGAATTCCAACCTATATCAATCAGCCTGTGCGTATCGGCATCTTAATTTTACACTTTTGAAAACTTTTCTTACTTACCATTGGCACGGGCACGAGCCTCTTCGAGCACGCTTTGTTTAGTCTGTTTGACAACCAACGTTTCGAAGCGAGCGTCGTCCACAAGAGAACGGCGGCGTGATGGGTAGCCATTCTGAAACAATGATAAAAAAATACTGATTATTAAAGATTGATTCATAAAAATCACCTTTAAGAGTTGTAGCGGTTTAATGTTAGTTCAAGTCGTTTTGAATTAATAGTAGTAGCGGTTTGAATAAGCAACTTACATTAAGTGGTTAATTGCAATTGTATCGACGCGACGGCTATAGGAAATAGGCATGTAGGTTTACTATAAAGGGCATGGACATGGTCAACAAGATGTCTGAGGTAATAGTTAAGAATGCAGAATTGTTATCAAGAAAATATAAATATTACGTTTGGATAAATTTAAGTCAATTTTTATAAAATAAAATGATTGTCTAAACTTTATTAAAATAAACAATACAAAGCAATGAAAATTATATTTAAACTTAAATGTGTGCGAATGAAGTCTAGTCAAGCTCTCATAAGACACTAAAAATCTTCTAAATCCTTATAAAACGGTCGGATCACATTATATGTCATGTGCGAGTAGGAATTGCTTTTACGAAGTTCCTAAGCTTATTTCCTGAGTGTGGCCGGGCGTAAAGTGCTGCCATTATTCTCCCTCCTCCCCCAACTCCCACCGGATGAGACATCTCTCTCTGGATTCATTCTCAAAGGAATTTCTGGACGGTTGCTCCCGAATGGAACCAATTGCCACCGCCGATAACTGCACAGGCGTCTTAACGTTAACCCCGTGAAATTTAAGTACTTACGGACCGATTTCGTGACTGCAAAATGAATGGTCTGTCGATCGACTATTTTGCATTAAAAGTTTGAGAAGCCAATTGCCTTGAAAGTATAGTTTAGTTGAGATTTAGCGTATTCGATTATACACCGCTTACTTTATTAATCACGACGACAGCTACAAGTTAAATTACGTATATAGTTAATTTGTTCAAATTGAAATCAATGGTAATTTGTTCATTTTTGAGGTGCTGCCTTTAATAAAAAAATTAAATGTTGTTAGTTTCAAGCGGAATTCATTAACGTTAGGAGTAGTTTTAACTTTAAAGCGATTTACCTCTAAGGAAAATGGTACTGACCGCTATTTTTTCCTAATTCTAATTCACTGACATTGAGGTAGCTTGTCTCGGTCAAGGCTTTTTGTTTTGCTTAAGTTGCGTTAACGTATGTATAACGTATTATTTAACACAATATAAACTTAACTCACGATTGTGAAGATACTCGTAATTACATGTCCGAGATATATCGAGATATATTACAATTTAGTATTTTCACGTTCAATAGAGTATTTACAACAGAGGGTTTACGTGAGACGTATCGTAGCTTTAACAGAGTGCAACTAGACCTAGCATTTTCCACTAGAGTGGCTGCGCTAGCCTAACTATGTGTGTCAAGGGTTGCTAATCACATAGCGTACTTGACGCGCTCCTGAAATACGTCCTACAAAGTTATCACACCTTTACATTCGCTGCTAATTGGTTGTATTAAAGATATATTAATTATAAATAAATAATTATTATTTATTTAAACACCTTTTTGTAGACTTCTTAAATGTGATTTAAATATAACTGAAAACTATATAAATAGTCTTATTGTTTAGTTTCAAAGTAAAATCAGGGAAAGTTTTTGTATTTTTGTTAACACCCAAATAACCAAACGGTTATTTAATAGGTTTTTAGGAGTTAACTAAACATACATAATTTACGTAAATGATAATAGTGTCGTGCAGAGTATAAAGCCTAAGTTCTGTCTAATAGCAGCAGGTAGGAGTCGGAATGGCGACCGGACAATAGCCTTGGTCTCCTCGAGTGAGCACTTCACCGTTCAAATCAGTTCGTACTTGATTAACCGTAGCCTGAGAGAGCCGACCCGCCACCCTTGAATAAGCTGAGTACTCGATCAACGGACAGATCATGAACGGCATTTCGAAATTCTAAGCCATCTATTTATTATCTATTACTATATAATAAAACTCTAACACGAAGTCTGTCTGAACACGCATCACGCAAAAACTTGTGAACCGATTTTGATGGGACTTTCACTGGCAGATAGCTGATGTAATAAAGAGTAACTTAGGGTACTTTTATGTTAGGTAAATAGTTAGGGTTCCGAGCAAAAAAATTAAAACCCATGAAATCCAATCGCAATAAAATCCACGCGGGCGAAGTCGCGAGGAACAGATGGTAACGATATAAATTTGAAAAGAAAAACTATTTTCGAGTTTAGCTTTATAATCTGCTTTCATCTTTTCCCGTATATTTTTAATAATGAAGTGTGCCCCTGAAGTGTATATATATATGTACACTATAATGTAAATACAATACAATATAAAATAAAGACTTATTGAAAGTTTTCAAGATAAATTGGTGCACAATACATATTTTGTGACCTAAGAATCGGGATCGATATGATGCTATTGAAAAAATTACTGTAACAAAAAAATCGCATTCCAACGGATATGCACCACTGAATTTCGCGGTAAAATCTGAGTTTAAATTTACGCGGATTATTTGACCGCGACGGGGAACCTCGTTTGGTCAAGGCCACTTTTAAGTGGCCTCGAAATTCTTGTAAACAGATATTTCAGTTACTTTGTTTTAGATAATTCGCGTGACTTAAAGTAGTTAATTTAGAAATTATTTTGTGCGGTTCGCGGTTTAAATGATGGATTATTTTATTTGATTTTTCATATATAAGTATTTTGGATTGTAGAGTACGCTGTTGGAAGTGTAAGTCGACCGTGTCACTTAATAAATTTTTAACGATCTCTGCTTGCAGTGTAAGCGGTGAGCGTCGCAACGCTTTACTACCGTACCGACCTCGATGGTCAAGGAAATACAATCATTCAGGAGTCAATTATAAAATACACGTTAACGATAACACGTTATACCTAGTTTTCGCACAGCATTCATAAACAATTTGCGTTTGCAACAATAAAGCATGAGCGTCGCATTGCAATCTTTTACAATAATCTATATGAAAGTCCTAAGAAAAGATTTACAATTGATTTTACGCTAAAACAATTAAAGATATAACAGCGTGCACACACAAGAATAACCTCAACCTAAGAAAATTCGCAGCATTTCTTCGCATTAGCGTCCAGTAAAAACCTTTGAAAATTTAACGCAGCTAAGAGGACAGAATTTGCAATGGGTTCTCTTATAGGAGGTATTTAACTAAGAGTCGACAACGTGAATATTGACAATGGTAATTAATATTATGCACATTAATGAGTCTCATTATGAACGTAATTCTCTACGATGTTTTTTTTTTCTCTATAGCGTAATGAGGTCCGCGCGTCGCGCATTGACCTAACTGCAAAAAGTTGCCTTTCGAAGATTTGCGGTTAGGTTGCAATGTTTTGTTATGGTTTTAAGGTTATTACGTCATGTATCACAGTTTACGGTGGGTTTGGCGGGAAAAATGCTAATTGTACGTCGGTACAATTAACTGAAGAGGGCTCTGTCTACAAATAACACACTGTTATGCACAATTAGCCCAAATATGCCGCTGGAAACGTATTATTTATTAACTCAACTGGACTTATATTTTGAACGACGCTTTCACATGATTTCTTTGATATTATTCCAACGACGTTCCCGAACGTTTTTGTTTGATCATAGACAGAAGATTCAAACATTTGTATTAATGCAAACAACGGTAAATAATATATTTTGCAATTTTCTTTGCAAAGCAAGGCCACTGGGTGATTTTAAACGAATAAAGTATATGTGGTGATTAGTGATGATGACGTGAGGCTGACAATAGAGGCCGCTGCTAAGATAATAATAGGCACGATTGTGTGAGAACCTAATGTACTAATAAATAAAATAATTATTGTTATGCATGTGCTGCAGTTGTATTATGCATGCAACACGAATGGGCCGGCGTGACAAGGGGAAGGACTACGCTTGCACAGGATACCTAAAACAGCAGCATAACGCTACTGTGTTTCAGGTGGTAAGTGATGAGAACCGGTGACGATTTTGCTGGTGACAAGTCCTTCCGTCTTAGTCCTCAGAGGTGACAATGGCGTAGGTACAGGCGTCAATGGGTCATTTCACCAATCAGTTGAACTGAGTGCTTGTTTGCCACCCCTACTTTAAAAAATAAAGACCTGCTCTAATATATTTTTTTATAATTTTTTTGTTGAAGTTATTGAAAAGGTCTTGAGCATATTTATCATATAAAAATTAGCAAGGGGATTTATGCTTTCTGAAGTTCAAGTTAACAACTCTTTTTAGTCTTCAAAGTAATCTAACAATGTGTTTTGTTTTATATTTAAAGGTTTCATAACATGCTTAATGTAAACAAAAGCCGGCAGAAAGCATTTGTATGGGTAGTAAAATTATTATATAGTTTTAATTAGTACATTTTTTAAATATAATATGTTAATGATTTAAGGGTGCAATTTTTTTGAGATTTCAGGCAATTTATCGTAAGTTGGTGGTTCTCGTTAAATTTGTTTTTAATTGTTAACATATTACATTTTATTATAAATTATGTTTGTGATACCAATTTACAAGTCCAAGGAATTAATATAAGGACACATATTTATGGTCATAGCAGTGGGGAATTAGCGGGAAAAGTTACGAGGCCAGCAATGAGAACTTAGGATATTTACTTGACAGGGTTTTTAAGGAAGCTATTTATACAAGCATGGGTTACAGAGCCGAGCAGGAATAAATTATGGGAAACTTCTCACCTCGATGCTGTAAGATTTCTTGATGGCGAACATTTCGCGGTTCTTCTGAGCAGCTGCTACAGCCATTGCTTCTAATGACACTCCACTTGGAACGGTAGGGCCTGAACGAGGGTTCACTGCGCGCTTAGCTAGCGTACGTCTGCGAGAGCTTTTGTGTCTCGACCACGGGCTGTTGCCTGTCTGTCTACGACTCGAGCTGTCGTATTACAGTAGCTAACTAAAGTTTGGATTGCAAACAGACCAATGCATGGTGACCGTTCGCAAGAACAGTTTAAATAGTGTTAGGCGCGCGCCTCCCACCCCGCAGCGCCTTTTCTCGCGCGTGCGTCAGTGATCGCGGCTCCGCGCCCCCGCATCCTCCGCGCCTCCGGGCCTGCGATTCCTGGCACCACCGCTGCTTGTACACCCTCAGCTGCAGCACCTTGATTTAACATCGGGGTTATGACACAAAGACATAAACGACTGTGACTAATGTTATGCAAGAATTACTTTGCCGACTATTATGGAACGTTGTTTGGGTGGATATTCAAAAGGTAATCCGTTTTATTTTTTTTCACACTCAAATGGCTTTGACACAAACACAGTGACAACTTTATAATTGCGGATTTTAAAAGTACATTTCCATGTACATTTTAGATCCGTGTCCAGCCCGCATTGTTCTCTGGTCCGGCCTTAACACAATCGGAAGTAAAACCATACTCCGAACCATCGTCCCTCATAACAGGATGTATCAAAGTACAAGTTTCAATGTCTTCGTAAAATCACAGTCTTAATTTCACGCATCGTCGCTATTTACTTTCTGTAATAACAATAATTCAATAACACTATAAAATTTGTTCATAGTTACTATATGATTGGTTTAAAGATAATAATATTAAGTCTAAAAACCTCGCATTGCTAAAAGCTTTGGTGATTGTAGTGAAAGTACTAGGTCATAGTCATGAATTTATTGTATTGTCATAGATTTTTAATACGTTCTAAGTATGCAAACGAATAATTTTGGATTATTCAGATATCTGGAAAAGGATGAAAATTGAATTATAAAATACCATTACGTTCATACATACATAGGTACAATGTGTGTAACACACAAGTTGAGCTGATATAAAACTAGTAAAAACTTAATATTTAATAGACGAGGTATTTAGAATTATAATTTTATATTATATATACAATTATTTATCATATAATTATGTATTATATAGAAATAATTTAAAGAACAATAATCGAGTAATCGTAATGTTAAAGATTATAATGAAATCATGTTAACATAAAATTACATAAATGAACCCCAAGGACTAGGTCTTGCAATATTTTATTTTATTTAAACTGTATATGGTGGCAGGCACTTACTGATAAGTGCAGTGTTGGGTGATCCCATACTTAATTGGTGGAACATGCAGAGAGTCGATGGGTATAGCTGACTGAGGCCTTTGCTTTCAATGGATAAGGGAAAGCATAATAAGTTTAGTAGTAGACTTGTGATGCATTGTAATGATGATGACAATGATATAATAAGTGAAAACTGACCTATGTAATTCGGAACTATGTAAACAAATGCACTATATGAAACAAAAGTTTTTAAATTAGTAAGAATACGACTAGAAAAAATTGTAAATTTTGAAAACCAACTTTAACAGTTTCCCTGTTTGCGATATAGACACTATGGTTATACATAGGAAATGTGCATATTGAATCCATGGGACAGGGAATGGGTTAAGACACGTGCTGACAACCCTGTATGTCCCTTATAGTCCAGGAGTCAAATACCTAAAGATTTATTATTCATTAATATTAATATTATTTAATTCTTCCTCATATTCGTTGTCTATTGTTTCATCATATTTTATTTGCAATTGAAATATTTCAACCAATAATAAAATTTGCGTATTATGTAAACACGAAAAAATATGTGAAAAAAAAGAACATGTGCGTACTTTTGGGACTTTATATTCTTGACATAATGTTATTTACAAATTGTATTATTTATTTTTAACATTAGACAGGTATAAGTATGTTTTACAACATTTTTTGCGGTATATAGAACTATGAAATATTGCTTCGTCTTTGATTTCTTTTAATGAAATTCAACTCCAATAGCTCTATAATCCCTAGGGATTGAAAGAGCTTACCAGTACTGATTTAATTTAGTGATCTTTTGATAAATACTTGTACTGTGTACTTGGTGTTTTCATTTTTTCATAACAGCTAGTAATGAACAAAGAAGGCTACAGTCGCCTGCAGTTATATTAGCTTTTTATAACCTGCAGATCATAATACAGTAGTGGATTCCTTGCTGCTTGGCATCAGTAATAGATAAAGGGTGGTTACTCAGCATTAATTTCTAAACAGGAAATAATTACTACCATCTAGAAAATTTTAACTAACTTAATGATTTCTTATATTTACGTGAACACTACACATTGAATAAAACTACGTTTTTACGGATTTTATCGCGTTTAATTTACTTTTTACGTTTAATTTACCCAATGTCACGGGGGGACTCCCCGTTGCTGTAAAGCACCCGAAACGTCGGGAATTAAAATAATAAATGAAACGCGATAAAATCCGTAAAAAATAGTTTTATTCAATTTTAACTAACTTTTTACTCTCTCATGCGTACAAAGACCTATAATACGAAGATCTAACTGGACATAGCATCAGACCACCCCGAAGCCTAGTGCTAAATCTCTGGTTGCCAAATGTCATTTAAAATGTGCTAATAACGACACAACCTTTTTTAAGTTGAGAAGGGCCTTTAGTGTTTACATATTCAGCCGTTTAGTGTTTACATTCTGGTAAGAAAATCACCGTTTTAGGTAATTGGTGACATGCAAAGTTCTTGCTTTCTTAAATTAGAAATAAAATATGGAAGAGGCAAGGCTTTTAGTAATCTACCTGCGTGTGTACATGTATGTATGAATAATATGTGTGTTTATGGGCATTCCTTTGATAAAATGCTGTCTTATTCTTGGAAAGACTTAAACCAGAAATAATCTATTTTAAATATTATATTCGCTGTTTATTTTTAAACATTTTTAAGATAAAGTTAACGTTGTAAATACCTACTGTAAATGTTTTCTTTAATAAGATAATATAATTTTTTTGATCATTATATTTTACAATTTGTATTTCTATCGTAAATGTGCTATGTTCAAACAATTATGATAATGCCTGTTGCTGTATCAAATAACATATGATATTTGAATTTTCAACCGTACTTTTTTTTTAAATATATTGCAAGCGGTTTTTTCGAATTGAGCCAATGGTACAAGGAAGTGACTAACACTTCCTATATTATTCGAAAAATACTCGTTTCGAATACGTTTTAAAATACAAATCTTGTTAGTTCAGTGTTTTTCGTCCTTCGGTGTTTATGTAATTTTTGAGTTTATTAAGTCAACGACGTTTTTTAATATGAATCTTTGAAGTATCTGTATGTTAATATAGTCTATAAAAATTGAAACTATTTTAAAAGTAATATTTTGTAGACACGAGATGTATTTTAACTCGTTTTTTGAGACCATTAGCGACTTTTGGTCTTATTACAAATTGTGGCTTATGATAGTCTCGGATTCAAACTCCATAGTTTTCGTTCGTCGTTACGCTCGTCTTAAGTCATCTTAAGACGAGCGTCCTTCGTCCGAAGGAAGTCCCTTAGTCACGGCGCCGCAGTCTTCGCGATATATACATACATTAGATTTTAGTTCGCATATTTCAATCCAAAATGACAACTGGCTTATACTCTAAAAGAATTTGTACAGCAGTGGATTATTAAAAAAATAAAACATTTTAGAAGATAGTTGTAGTAATTAATGAAAATGGCGTTAAATTGTTTGAACATATGACAATTGTATTCTATGTAAACATTATGTAACCACAGTCGTATTATATCCATGTAGTAAATATTTAATAGAGAATATAAAGATAGGAATATCTAATAGAGATAATCCATTCATAGGCGATCCCATTGCAACTCAATTGACAAACCGTTATTTTCAAACCGCAAAGTTGCGGTCGGTTATTAGCAATACCTATATTATATGTATACATCGATATTCGTCACAACTAATTCTTCCGTGAGGTAATTTATAAAGTCCTTTTTCCTGTGTGTTAATCCACAAACGCATACGTTGCTAAGGCCGTCATAACTGTTTCCGCCAGTCACCGGGGTTTACCGGCACAGTGCTTAACACAAAGCTGCATAATTTTTGGGTCGCCAGCAGGGTTACGTTTAACAAAACGACTCGCCGACTAATCAGTGAAAAACCCCCACATTTCTAACGTATGTACAAAGTTCAAGATCTGCTTCCCGAAAATTATCTTACGTCATCAAAACACCGTTACGTTTGGATAAACTGAAGTTCATTTATACATTGCTTTAAATTTCTCCAGCCTGCAAAGATTTGAAGCTTGCTTAATAGTTATTAACTGATGGGATAGTTTAATATAGGCTTGATCTTGACGTTCAGATCGTTCGGGTATTCAGAACACCATCTAAAGTTCATTTTATTCGACAACCTTTTCTTTCCCTATCTAAGTGTCACTGCTCATACTACATATATGGTTAGTTTTTGTATAAAATATATTCAAGGTAAATTTATATCAACTTTTAATAATCACGTTATAATTAGCCCAATTGCGGTTGTTACTAAATGGTAACATTTTTTTTTATTCAATACTTGTTTTAAAACGTTACATGTTGTTAGACTGTTAACTATTTTATTCATCTCATGAATAGCTTTATTGCGACGGCCTTATCCGTTTCGCTTCATTTGAGGAAACCCACATTAGGAAATTTTCTATTATCAATCTATTACAGCCTACTAAAAACCCACTGCTGAAGATAGGCCTTCCTTATAGATTGCCTCATAATGGGGATGTTTTGTTATAGTCGCTTGGCAAGTGGTTTGGCAACCGAAGTTTCTTAATTTTATTCAACTGTTCTCAGAAAGATGCTGCTGCCCATCTCTTGTTTTATATCCCTTTGTCGCCTCTTTAAAATGTGATATTATTAATAATAAAATATTATCTGCCAGCTACACGGTTAGGAAATATTTAGGAGTAAAATTATCTTGTCATTTAATTTATTCAGGGCGAAAAATCTTGTCAATCGGTTGTTGTTTGACATGCGATAATTTTTAATTATCGGTATTTACGTACATTGCGACAAATTAACGATCACGACTATTATTTACAATAACTTTAATTGCTTGTGGGAATTGTAATTATGCTCCGACGACATTTTATTTCGGATTACGCATTGGATTTTGCGTGAATCATATATTAAATTTAAAAAAATGGTTTATTTTATGTAATTACCAATAAAATTGTAAATAATACTCATTTTGTATTATTGATTACACAAATATTATAAATTCTCTTTATGTTTGAATAGATCTTTTCCTAAGAAATAGCGAGCACATATTAACTTACGTTGTACTGTACACAAAAATTTTACATTAGCGACAAACCTGACATCGGGGGAATACCGATTCTCAGGTGGCAGTAATGAGTGGGTCGGGGGAAAAAACAATCTCTCGATGCATGGTTATGAATCATTAGCTGCAGATAAGGTTGCCACAATAAAGAAAAAGAAATTGTGTTATTAAGAAAAAGTTTTGCCGTGTTTGTATAATGTGTAAATTAAAGCCGACTGTCTCGTTGGTCGAGTTGCCGATCATGGGGTCCCGGGTTCGAACTCCGGATCGTGCCAAAAAAAATTAGTTACACATTTACTCTATCAAGAAATTCTTGGTAGCAGCCCGGATTCAGGAAGACGTCGCTGTTTCATCCCTGTGGTTTGTAAGATTATGACCAGGTTCCGCAGGTCTGGTTGCTCCGTTGCGGTTACGGCGTGGGTTTATATTTCATTAGATTTTTTTCAATTCCTCAGTCGTGACGGCGCCAAATTAATTTAATCTACATGTAAGGAAGTTCTTGCGTTGTTTTACCGCTGAGGAACTAGTATAATTTATATAAACAAAATATATTATAGTCAGCACTTAAAATAGGACGTTCTAATGTGAGTAGTTCCACCGGAAGTTAAACAAAGGTTACTTGAGATTAATTTATGATATCATTTACATATGTTAATTATACTATATGCTTAGTAATGGTATTGTTCGGTATAAGGGGAAATATGCCACTTTTTCCCAAATGTCAACTTCACCTGCATGTGATGCACTCTGCTAGTTAGGGTTGCCATCTCTATTATAAAATATAGTATCCTACTATATAAGGGGTCCAAATATTATAACACTAAAAATACATAGTAGGCGATGCTACTATAATTTTATAAAATCTGTTTATGGCGAGGTTGCTTATAAAGGCACGTAGCAGCATATTAATATATAATAATATTTTAAAACGAATATATACAGGACTATTTTTCAATAACCAGCCAAATTTGCAGAGAAAGTTCAGAATAAGTAATATAGGCAAATGGTGAAGAAAAATTAATTAAGAAAATCTCAAACATTCGGTCCTTTTTAATGCATTATTTTAACTGATTGTCATTCATAAATATCTAACATCTACTATTTTACTACGCACGCACACATTCATTAGGGTCGATCGATAGGCAAAAACGTTGCGAATTCAATTGCACAAAGAGGAGTGAGCGTACGCGTAGTTGTTGCCCATAAATCACATTCGATTTGGGATGATTTCGAATAAAACTAGAAGCCCTATTTACTCGTATTTTCAAAAACTACAATAACGGTATATCATTATTTATATATTTGAACTTAAGTTTAAAATTTGGCTACTCTTTGAAGAATAGCTGTGTATATCTGATCATTAAAAATAAAACTTAATTAAAATGTCAATTAATATTTCTGGTATTGCATTGTTTACTTTCCTTGCTTCCGTGCATTGTGTTAGCAGTGATTAATATTAAAGAGTTTAGTCGCTGGATACGCGCTTTACTATCAAGTTATCTACTCGTACTTACATTACTTGACGGGGAAAGCTTACCCATAGCTGTAAAAATTCAACTGTGAGCAGCGACCTGTCAGCTCCACGGAATTTTATGTAAGAAAAGTGCTCGTAAGTTTTTGTCATCACGGTTCTCTAAACGAAGTTCTCTAAACAAGTTTAGAGGCTCTAGCGAAGTGGAAGAAGAGTGTCAGGAGATGTAGAGAAATATTGCCAGTGGTATCGATTCTGCTTTCAACTAGATGCCCTTTCCAGCGTGGAGAGTTTGGTTAATTAAATATTATAAACAAAGTTTCTTGCCTTAGACTGCTTTGTTAGTCTAGTGGTTGTGAGCGCGATTAGTAAACATAAGGTCCTGGATTCGAATCCAGTGTCTGGACAAAATTTGTTATTGGTCTTTTTTAACAAGAAACTCTCAATGGCAGCCAGGAGTCAAGCAGTAGGCGGTGTTTCACCCCCGTGTCTCGGAAAACGAGCAAAGTCGTCGGCAGGACCACACCTGATGTCTTATTGGTCGTATATTGGTCTGTATTGCTGTCCCATCGGACTATGAGAGCAAGTGAATAGGAGAGTGCACCTGTATACGAGTATGCGCATACACAGTTCCGCGCAAATGGTAAGTCTCATTTTAAGTAAAGCTTGTTTGCAGGCTCGTTCTTAGGAAGTCGTAGGGATATACAACATGTAACAAAAACCCTGTAGTTCCCTTTAAGTACGTTATCAGGATCAGTATTCAAACCTATAGAAATAACTTTTTTTTAACAACTCGACCATAAATATTTTTTTTAATTTTACGTGGTTTTATTACCTCTTACTGACACTAGCCGATGCTAAAGCTAAGTAAAACGGGGTCTTTGATAATCCTCTTACTCCCCGGACAATTCAGAGGTAATAAAACCACATACAATTTGCATACAATTTTTTTTAATAAAATAAAAAAAAATATTTTTCGAGTTTTTAAAAAAAAAGTTATTTCTATAGGTTTAAATAATGATCCTGATAACGTACTTAACGGGAACCACAGGGTTTTTGTTATATATTGTATAAATGCTACTGATATGATGTGATGACATATATTATCAACTAAAACTGTTATTGGTAATATAATATATGTGATGAAGTTAGTTTGGCAACCCTGACCACGTACGATTCCAGTTTATAATTGTCGATGCTAGCCGCTACGGACCTCTTTTTTATTTAGGATAACTATCGTGAGTACTCAAAGATGTATTTTTAAGCATTGATTTATGCAGTGGAGGTCTAAATAACTCAGAACTCGTCGTAATACTGTTTAGTAAGTAAATATGAAACACACATATTATATATTATGATGTGACTTGTGACACGCCCCGACATCGCCTGGATAGGATCTATTAATGTGCCGTTTATTAGATTTACGATGATCAAAAACCGTTTCTTTTATAAAATTTTTCTTTTTTTTTTAAATATTTAAAATATATGCTAGACTTAGGCCTCCTGGAATTGCTCTTTATCTGCCGACTTAAAAAGGAGACGGTACTCAATTCGACTGTATGTTTTTTATGTGTGTTACCTCATAACTTTTATAACGTTTTACTGGGTGAACCGAATTCGATGATTCTTTTTTTTTATTTGAAAGCCGGTGCTTCACATGTTGCTCCATAATTTTATCAAGGTCAGACCAATAGTTTTTGAGTTATTCTTAATAACTTATATTGAAGTCGGTTGTACAATATTTTAAATTATTTGTTCGTAAAATTTCATCAGAATCAGTTCAGCTATTCCGAAAATCAGCCGAGACAGACAGACAGACAAACAAACATTTTAAAAATGGTGTCTTAATAGCATGCAAATAATAACCGTGTCGTAGCGGTATAAGAATACTCACTACCGCACATCATCCCGCGGGTCTTGTAAAAGGCGACAGAGGGAAACTAAAACAGGAGATGTGCAGCAGCGTCTTCCTAATAACGATTAAAAATACAAAACTGCTTTTGCCATCTCACCTACATGGCAACTATGAAAAATCCATCCTATGAGGCAATCTGGGGAGGCCTATATTTAGTAGTGAACTTTTGTAGGATGTAATAAGCTAAATAAAACACAGTTATTTCAGTCTTTACAGACAGACACATCAATTCTATTTACATGCGTAGATTGTGATAACTATATATTTATTTCTATATCTTACATGACAAGAAGATGACCGTACCTTCCTTAAAAGGGCCAAGAAGATTCGGATGACGGTTAATAAGCTACGTAGAGACCGAAATCTCTAATCGTTCTAATACAGCCACACCATACAAATCTTTGATGTATTATGAAACAGTCTACCTGATGGTAAGTAACTGCTGCGACCCATCTATGGGATGGACATCTATCTACATCGTTTGCGAATCAAAATGCAGATGCGTTGTCCCGTGAGGACTAAGACGGAATGCCTCTTTCCCAGTAAAATTGGGTCTCCGGTTCTCTACACTCACCATACGAAACACCGCAGCGTTAAGCTGCTATTTTACACTGGTATTCTGTGAGAGACCGACTCATTCGTAATACAATCATAATATAGCTGCACCGTGGCTCTACCATGTAAAAATAGTTGTTTTATGCAACTATTTTTAGCTGTATGTATTACCTAGGGTCATTCCGAACTATCTTCATACCAAATTTCATGGAAATTCATCCAGTAGTAGTAGTGTGGTGAGAGTAGAGAACATGGAGACCCTTTTTACTGAAACGAGGCATTCCATTTTAGCCCTCACAGGTAACAAAGTATCTGCATTTTGATTCACATTAAGTTGATTAAATTTCTGATTTCACATAATAGTATGTGATAGGTAAACTCTACTACGTGTACGGTGTACTATGTAAGCCCTTTAATTTCGTTCTGGTAATTAATTTTGAGTGGTGTATGTATTTTTTTATAGGAGAAGGTGACAAACGGGCACACAGTCCAATTTATGGTAAGTGGTTGTTGTGACCCTTACGCTTGCCGCGCACTAGGCAGCCTGGCTGCGCAGCCAGGCTGCGGCCGGCGAAATATTTGAGCAGCCACTTCTAGGCAGCCTGCCTGCTCAGCCAGGCTGCGGCATACGAAGCATTTAAGTAGCTACTTCTAAACAGCCAATGGACGGCCATCCGCGACCCTTTCTTCGAGGGATATGGACGTTGAAGAACTTGTAATTTTGTGTGTATTTTGTAAAAAAAGTAAGAAGCTAGAAGACATTGACTTCATCCTCTTTTTCTGGAACGGCACTCAAAAGACGACTCCGTGGCACAGTGGCTTAGCAATGAATTGCAGCGCTGGGGCCGCGGGTTCGAATCCCGCACGGAACAAGTATATGTATGACCTACAAATAATTGTTCCGGGTCTGGATGTTTGTCTTTGTGCAATTTGTGTTTGTAAACTGCCTCTGTGATAATTGAGAAAATCCTAGTGTGGGGGTAACGTTTAAAAAAAGGCTTATTTCATACCTATTTCAAAGTGTGCGTAAATACCCAAACCGGTTTTTAACACGAGAATGTCAGTGCAATCATTTGATACCTTTTGGAAAATATAAGAAATTCAATCAAGGGCAATGATACTCCTATAGATATATCCCATATTGATTCACGGTTTTCAATTTCGCGAATAAATTTCTCCGTATCGAAAGTCATTTTGTGATTACGGAACACAAAACACACCTGGCTGCTACCACAAGTGCGCGGTGACTGACGGCAGCCACATATTTTTTTTTTTGCCTTTTTTTGCCCCACTCATTCTGGCTGCGCGCAGCCAACGGGCTGCCGTGCAATCGAACGCGCTTTTATGGCTGCCGCAGCCGGAAATTCGTGGCTGCTTAGGTACGCGGTTTCCCATACACCGTCATATGTTCGACTGGCTGCCGCAGCCTGGCTGCCGTAGCCAGGCTGTCTGGTGCGCGGGGGACCTTAGACATCTCCATCTATCCTCAATAAAGAATCAAAATGAAGATGCGTTCACACCCGTGAGGACTACGATGGAATGCCCCTTTTCCAGTAAAAAGGGTGTCCGGTTTTCTACACTCACCATACGAAACACAGCAGCGTTAAGCTGGTATTCTGTGAGAGCGTGGTCCTTCCCCGGTCGAGCCGACCCACTCGTGGTACTACTGTTACTACTAATATAGCTGTGGCATGACTCTAACACGTATGAACAAAAGTTATCCAACGTTTGATTATATAGATTACTTTTTAAACGTTGAATAACTTTTGTTTTCATTGGCTAATATACTGTCAGTATTCGTAATAAAGAATGCTTACTATCACGTTCTTTCTAGCATGCATGCGCTATCAGATATACTTGTATTAAAGTTCATTAAGATGCTTTCTAATTGCGAAAATAAATCTAATTAAAAAAAATACCTTCCACTATTAGCTTCAATTGAAATTAAACGTATTTTGTCGGTAAAATACTTTTTTATTACTTCTCCAAAAACTACATATGTAGGTATTATTCCAAATTTCCTAATGGATTTTTTGAAGGCGATAACCTTTCACATTATCAATCCGACTTTGAATACATTATTAAAATAATAATGATAACGTTTTCCTGGCCGATTTTGACACGACTATATCTCAGATAATATGAAGGCTATCAAGTTTGACTGATATATAGTGCCACAATTGGGTAGTGGAATAATCTGCAGTAATTGAATAAAATACAAATTGCTGCAAATGCATAGTTTATATTTGAAATGTCTATGGTTGATAGTCCAGCTGTTGGCAAGTGGCTACTGTAGCGTATTCACATCTGCAAACAACTTAAACAAAGAAAGCTAAAGATGCGTGAAGACTTAGATGGAATGCCTCACAACCGGTAATTGTACTGGACCTCTATAACCACAGTAGTGCAAGCACTGCTATTTGGTGGCAGAAATTGGTAGGAGGGTCATATCTACTCAGTCGGACTTCTAGCAAGAAAATATTTTTTATAGAATAGGGTGACAAACGAGCACACATTCCACCTGATGGTAAGTGGTTGCTGTAGGCCATAGACATCTACATCTATCCTCGTTTGCGAATCAAAATGCAGATGCGTTGTCACCCGTGAGGATTAAGATGGAATGCTTCGTTTCCAGTGAAATGGGTCTCCGGTTCTCTACACTCACCATACGAAACATAGCAGTGTTAAGCTGTTATTTTACGCTGGTATTCTGTGAGAGCGTGGTCCTTCCCCGGTCTAGCCGATCCGTTCGTGCTACAACTACACTACTAATATAGCTGCAGCATGGCAAGTCAACAATTAAAGTATAGAAGTAAGGTATTAAAATTTGTGTGATGTACAAAGATATCTCAAATTTAATTTGTTAATTTCACTAAGTACAAAGTACTCCGTTAGTAAACGGTATTACCATAGCAAAAGTTTTGGTTTGTTATTTTGTAACCATAGTCATAATAATCGCAAAACACGTCGGTAATTTGCTTTCTTTTAATCTTTATATATAAAAATTACGTGTCACGTTGTTTGTCCGAGATGAACTCCTAAACTACTGAACTGATTTCAATGAAATTTTGTACACTGTGTGCAGTTTAGTCCAACTTGAGAGATAGGATAGTTATTATCCTGATAAGTGACCCTCAGTATTTTTATTGCGAATTTGAGGATTTTTATAGTACAAAGGTTCGCCGCTAAAGGTAGAACGTCTGCCTGGTCAGCTAGTTTAATATACAATATACAGTAATCCAAAACTTGTTGAGATGGTGTATTATTTTAAATTTTGAAAATCTCACTCAAAAACCTTATAACCCCCAGTGATTTTCTGTTTGAAAATCCGTCCCAGGCGGAGCTTATAGTTTAAATTTTATGAAGAATACTTAACTTTTTTGCATAATTTAAATTCCTTGATTACCTTATCTCACACAATGTTATAATAATGCCGTTTTCCTGCTAATGCTTAGAATAATGTGATTGAAGTTATAATCACTACAACGTTCATAATTTACTGATTTTATAGATGAAGTTCTTAGAAATAAAAAAAAACCAATACCATTTTTAAAATGTTTCGTTTGCGTTTAAAGATTTGAATTTTGAATAAAATAAACACATCTTCTTTAATGAAATTGTTAAGTCATAATATAGGCCTTTTGAAAAATACACTAACTGGCTATAAGTATCTTGAAGACCAACTCTAATCACTGAACTGGGTCAATGGTAATGGGCGTGCTTCTTATAAACAGTGTATAAGGTTTGACGGGGATGAAACACCGCCAGTTTAACCCCCGAGTCTCAGAAAATACGTGAAGCTTTTGGCCCTGCACCTGATCTCTCTCCGGTTGCGTTACCGTACGTTAAAGAGCAGCCGTGACCCAAATCCGGTCTGGAATACATTATTATTATGTTCGGTTATCATTCGTTAGCACTTGGATTCGTATGTAAGTGAGCTTATCTATTAAATCTTTATCAGCCGGTAAAAGTTAACTGCCAGTCATGAGATTTTCCTGTTACAGACAAGATTTGCCACGATCGCCAAAAGTTAACGTCTCGCAACTTTTTGTCTTCTACCTGTTGTAGCATAGTCACCTCTACATCGACACATACTCTTAGGCTAAGTCACTTCTACATCGACACATACTCTTAGGCTACCCGCGCACTAGGCAGCATGGCTGCGCAGCCAGGCTGCGGCAGCCGAAATGTTTGAGCAGCCAATTCTAAACAGCCAATGGACGGCCAGCTGTGACCCTTTCTTCGAGGGATATGAACGTGGAAGAACTTGTGTTCCGAAACCACAAAATATCTTTTGATACGGAGAAATTTATTTGCGAAATTGAAAACCGTCAAGCAATATGGGACGAATTTCTTATATTTTCCAAAAGGTTATCAAATTATTGCACTGACATTCTCATGTAGTTAAAAACCGGTCTGGGTATTTACAAACATCTTTAAAATAGGTATGAAATAAGCCTTTTGCACACACAGGCACACAGTCCATTTGATTTAAGTGGATACTGTGATGCATACACATCGTCTAACATTGAATAAAAATATAAATGTAGATCCATTGCCACCCCTGAACATTAAGATGAAATTAAACCTCGTTTCAATGAAAAAGGATTTCCCGTTCTATGCACTCACCATACGAAATACAGCGGCTTAATGCTGCCTGCTGTATTTCGTAAGGATATTAAATTACTTGCGATAAACAAAATTAATAATAATAATGGATCTCTGTAACATTGCCGCTAGCTTTCATAGCAAGTTATTATTACAATTTAAGTAAAATTACTTTTATATTGTATGGTTTTTTTTATTTTTTTTTTATAGGATCGGGTGACAAACGAGCACACAGTCCACCTGATGGTAAGTGGTTACTGTGACCCATAGACATCTACATCTATCCTCAATAAAGACTCAAGATACAGATGCGTTGTCACCCGTGAGGACGAAGATGGAATGCCTCTTTGCCAGTAAATAGGGTCTCCGGTTCTCTACACTCACCATACGAAACACGGCAGCGTTAAGCTGCCATTTTACGCTGGTTTTTTGTGAGAGCGTGGTCCTTCCCCGGTCGAGCGGACCCATTCGTGCTACAAACCTTAATATAGCTGCAGCATGGCTCTACCACGTATGGTATACTTAGTCTCCGATTTCTACTTCGGCAACAGCAACAATTTTTACCGTACTCATTTTAAAATGTATTGATTATTAAAAATTGTTTTTAAAAAGTAATTTATAAGTACCTCTTGCAAACAAGAGCTTAGTAAATCTCTTCGGTCCTTCATATGTTGGCTCAGTACAACATTATCGATTTTCAATTATGATAGGAACACTTCTCTTAAATATTCCATTCATTTAGGTTAAGTTTTAAATGACATACAATTAGCGTTATGATATTTTAAACATGTCCGTGTTGCGGACAAAAGCGGAGCGGTGTTATTAAAATTAAATATAACATATAATTTGAATTACTTATGCATTATTCATTTAAATAATAATATATTTAATCAAATACCAACATTTTAGTTAATTAAAATTTATTATTATCTCACAAGAAACACGTATGATAATAATTTCTTAATATTGATAAAGCTAGAGATATAACATGAACAGATAGGAAATATAAATTAAAAAAATAACATACGTAAGAATTTAAAAATCATATTTGAATGAAAATGTCACAGCGAAATCTATATCTATGCACATTTCATAATACGTAAATTATCTGTGCTGAGTTTCATCGAAATTGAACGTTTAGTTTCAGAGGAGGAGGCAAAGCAATAATTATATTGGAGTCAGGAATAAGAGAACTACGCCCAATGACTAATTTTTGAACTCGACTGCGCTCGTGTTGATTTTTTATTTGTAAAATTTGTTGGGATAGAACGCAGCTCACCTCATTTATCCCTGACTTCAATACAATTCTCTGATATTTGATGAAATTTGGCATAAATAATCTACGCAGTATAAAATAGTACAGAGATTTTTATGCCTCTAGCTATCTTCGTTAATATGAAAATCGAAGTTTATATATATATATATATATATATATATATATATATATATATATATATATATATATATATATATATATCAAACTTGTATTTGTAAAGAAGACTTAGATAATAATAATAGAATAATTTAACGTGTTTCATTGAAACTTTTTAAATCCCTGTAAAAGTTTCGAGTAATTTACGGCGCCCATTATTACGGAGGGTCTGAAATGTTTCACGTCATAGTTAAAAACGACTACCTTCAGTTTAAAATTATTGATTTTTAGTTTATGGGCCGATTTTGGCAGAAAGGTTCATCCACACCATCTGGATGATTGGCGGTCCACCACTGTGCGATTTAGAAGATGTTTTCTTCCTCGCACGACCTCCTTGTGGAATCGATTACCATCAGCGATTTTTCCGGACCGATACGACTTAGGGACCTTCAAGAAAAGAGCGTACTCCTTTTTAAAAGGCCGGCAACGCATCTGCGATTCCCCTTGTGTTGCAGTTGTTCATGGGCGGCGGTAGTCACTTACCATCAGGTGAGCCGCATGCTCGTTTGCCCCCTCTCCTATAAAAAAAAAAGAAAGAACATGTAGGTATATTAAAGTCTTGTAGTGGTGTGCGTAGGTTAAGATTATCTATACATCTATACAAATAAATAAAATTGAAGTGTCTGTTTGTGATGTCAAAATAACAGCTTTTTACTAAATGCATATGAATGTATATACGGTACTAATAACAAAAATACAATTTTTAAAGTTTTTGTATGTCTGTCTGTCTATCCGTCTGTCTGTCTGTCTCTTTGTTCCGGCTAATCTCCGAAACGGCTGGACCGATTTTGATGGGATTTTCACTGGCAGATAGCTATATAGAATTTAAGAATTTTTTTCATAGGAAGGGTCGTCGGAAACGGCTGAACAACGTCTGCCTGGCCAGCTAGTATTTTGTAAATTGAAGGAACCCAAGCAGATTTTTTTTTATTTCAATAGCCTCGCTAATTATACTTGATAGGAATCGGTGTCCGGTTTCATTTCGATCGAGACAATTCTAAACATGTTCATATACTGCAGATTTACTTTCTTTTTTTGGACATAAATTAATTAACGTTCAGGTTTTGTAAGAATTTTTGTATGATCTTTCTGGCGTTTTCCATAATCAGCTCTTACATGAGGATATGGGATGATGGATACTTATACGCCACCATCCGACGATCCATTTAATATTTAATAGATCAGATGAAGTATTTACGTGGTTCTATTACGTGGTATTATTTGCGAGGTAGAGCCATGCAGCAGCTATATTAGTAGTATAGTTGTAGCACGAATGGGTTAGATCAACCGGGGAAGGACCACGCTCTCACAGAATACCATCGTAAAATAGCAGCTTAACGCTGCAATGTATCGTATGGTGAGTGTAGAGAACCGAAGACCCTTTTTACTGGAATAGATGCATTCCATCCTAGTCCTCACGGCTGACAACGCATCTGCATTTTGATTCTTTGTTGAGGATAGATGTGGATGTCTATGGGTCACGGCAACCACTTACCATCAGGTGGACTGTCTGCTCGTTTGTGACTTTATCCGATGAAAAAAATTCGGACCCTGGTAGTTCAGGCAGTGCTCTTGCCTTAAGTTTCACAGTAGCTACGCATGCAACAGAATTTTAAATTCCTTGATAAACATTCTGAGGAAATCTTTGATGTCCTCAAAAATTAATATAGGTAATTCTTAGACAACAAAGTTGATTATCTTTTAAGACTTTAAAAAAGAACGGTCAAGTACCTTCGGTACTACATTAAAAGTTATAGTTAGTGTATATCCGTCCCACTGTTGGACACTGCAGTTGGTCTGAAGCACTGCTATATTGCGTGATGGCAGACTTCTATGATGGAATCCAATAGGTATCGCTGTAGTCAAGTTATAGACAAATTCTATATTTATGGACCAAATTTACTCATATTTAATAAATATGTCGGTTAAATACCAAAAAAAGAAAATAAAAAAATTCCGATTCCGAGTTATTAATAATTTATTACTCCGTTAAAATTTACAGAAAATTTGATTGCCAGTGTATTGATCACACACTGCAGACAACGAGGAGATCCGGAATTTCAGTATGGAATACTTGATAATAATGTTGATAAAAGAAACCTCAACGAATAAAGCCACGATAACAATTAAGTGTATATATATAAAATAAAATATGTCCTTTAACAGGGTCAGTAGGGTTAGTAGGGTCGCGCAGCGGACTCTTTGCTGCTCCAAAAACCCTGTCAGAAATCTGTAGATGCTAGCGCCAGTGAGATTATCTCACTTTTTGTGCTTTTAAATAGGTGGCACCATTTTAGAAAAAAAAAACGTACCTACAAGCTAAATCTTCAGCACGCATCCTAGCCAATGTATTAAAATTTTCATAATTGTATAATATTGAAGTTGTAGTGTAATGAGAACTTTTTTAGTGGCAGTAGCCTAATGACAGGGCGCCGTTGGCGAACTCTAATGGTCGTGGGTTCGAATCCGCCATTCGACTACTGACGTGAACCATTTCTAACACAAGCATTTGAGCTTACTATAAGTAGTTACTGGGGGTATTAGTAATTTAATGAACATCGCTAGTATTTATGTTTAAAAAAAAGTTTACTTATAAATTATTCTGCCGATGAGTAACAAAGATCAACAGCGATTTTGACGACATACTCGTAAGATAAAGCGGGATGCGGGAAGCAAAGAGTGTGTAAGAACCTCCGAAGGAGGCGGAGTTATAGCTGAAATAAGAATTTCTAATTTTTTCGTCTTTGGCTATTTCGACCCCTAGGAGTGTAATGAGAACTTTTTGCCCCTATTCAACTATGACCCCCATGACATCCTCTACATGATAGGCTATTCAAACTGGCTTGCCTAAAGTTCGAACCACTTCCCAATTTTTTTAGTTTTTGGCCATTTTGAACTCCTAGGAGTGTAATGAGAACTTTTTGCCAATATTCAATCATGACCCCCATGAAATCCTCTACATGTGAGGCTATTCAAACAGGACTAAAGTTCGAGTCAACCAACTCATTTCTAAAGTCTTTACTTCCAATTACTTGCTTCGCCGTAGTGGGATGAGAGAAGTAATTATATGACCTGAATTCCTAAGTGATATTGTGTTGAAAGCTCCACCTAAATGTGTACCTGAGTTTCTACATTATAATATAATACATTTATTTAATTACGCCTACCACTCAGATCCTAAAACAGATGAGCGTGATGATACGAGTATATATTTTTTAAAAGCTTATACCTCTAAGTAACATTATAGGGGAAGTCCCTCTTATGAATGTTTCGTTGGTCTAGTTGTCGTAAGCGCGACTGTTGATCACGTGGTTCTACTTTCGAATTATAGGTCGCGATGAAAATCAGCTGTTAGGATTTTTCGTAAGCAAATTCTCAGCAACAGCTCAGAGTTAAGTTGGTGTTTCACCCCCATACCACGAAAAGCGGAGCAATTGATAAAGCAGTTGGTTCAGCGCCTGATCTCTGTCGAATTGCCGTGCCGTCTGAGGGAATAGAGATGTTTGCTTTCTTCGAAATTCGTGCGATATAATTCAGACCTGCGCAAAATAACTACTTTCCGTTGAGACTTGCCACCGGGATTGAACTTTGGCCTAGAAGACATTAGTGGAAGCCCCATTCAAATCCGTCTCCAGGTGTTGCGTGATGAGATTTCATACAAACAAACCTGACAACATTTTGAAAAATTATTGTTTAGGATCTTGAATCGATAAGTAGATAAAATTATGTTAAATTAACAATTTACCAAATTATTATAATTTATTAACAACTTACCCAATTTTTGAAGTCAAAACTTCTTTAGCATCGTTGTGATTTGAAACAAATAAAACGAAAATGCGTCACTAAAAATGACAAACATAAAAATCTGTAGGAGAGAATGAGACAGATTCTATAGTAATACTAGCTGGCCAGGCAGACGTTGTTCTGCCCTTTCCGAAGACCCTACCTAAAAATAATTTTTAAATTCGCAATAAAAAAATATTGAGGGTCACTTATCGGGATAAAAACTATCCTATGTCTCAAGTTGGACCAAACTGCACACAGTGTGCAAAATTTCATGGAAATCAGTTCAATAGTTTGGGAGTGCATCGCGGAGAAATAATGTGACACGTAATCAATACAAATAAAGAAAATTTAAGTGTCTGTTTGTAATGTCGAAATAACAGCTTTTTACTATATGCCTATGAAAGTATATACGATACTTATAACAAGAACACGATTTTAAAAATTTTTGTCTGTTTTCTTAAAAATTCATTGAAATCAGTTCAGTAGTTTAGGAGTACATCGCGGACAAACAATGTGACACGTAATTTTTATATATATAAAAATGATAAAGCGAAAGTGGTTTTTTGTTTGTTTAAACACGCTAATTTCTGGAACTACTAGACAGATTTGATAAATTCTTTATTGTATATGATATTTCATTTTCACAGATTCACAAGGAATAATATATAATAGCCTTAAATGTTGATTTTTGTTAATGAAGTCGCAAGAAAAAGCGCTCCCGAACTGCTTCGCGTGCGCTTGCGTAAAAGTTACTGATATGTAAATACTATGTTCTATAAAAATATTGATCATCCCGCCATCTAAAAAAAGTCCACGATACCATAGTTCTATTTCTTAAAAATAAGCCATAAGGTCAATATTGAAAATTAAAAACTGATTTAGGAGCCTTATTATTAGGCATAGCAAATTCTTAAGAATTAGAAATAATTCATAGGAACGAAAATTACTTCATCATCAAGAAAATGTTATGAAGATAAACTTTGCTCTTTATAGCATGTTATTTGGACGCATGGTTCAAGAGATAATGAAAAATTAAAATAATTCAACAATCGGCTTGCCGTGTGAATTGGCTTGGCTTGACGCCTAGGCACCCGATGAGAACCGAAAGAGAATAGGCGAGGTGTCATGGCGCGCGGCTCAGATTGTGATATACATAATTATATAGGTTGATACTCCGGGGAACAGGTAGTTCCGTATAAAGTGTTTCTTACTATCTCAGCCTTCTCTGTGTGCGGGGCTTTAAAATTGCTAATATAACTTTTAATTGTTCAAATAATGAATTAAAAAAAAAATTATATATTTATTATGAAATAAATAAAATTAATTATATTGAATAAAATTATCATATCCAAACCATTCTTAACAATCTCCGATTTCATATCTTACCGATTTATATTAAATTAGTCTATTTTACGGACCACCTTGAGAGTCAATCAATTTTTGTTTCCTTGTTCTAGAAAAAGGATATTACTTAAAGAATTCATTGTGTAGGTAAAATCATTTCAGCGAACAAAAATTGATTGATTTCAGTAGACGTCTTACAGAGTAATTTTAGTCGAAAGAAAATATTATTTTGATTTAATGGACTAAAATTGAAACTGTACATGTCCAAAAATAAGGATTGTAATAACATATGTTATTTGTTATAAAATTAAACTTTTATGTTTTATTTTATGCCGCACTTGTTGAAAATATTGAAATTAAAAAAATCATTTGCTGTAAAATGTTTTTGTTTCATATTTTATTTAATTTGAAGGTTTTTACTTTTACCGCGTGTGAACTGCACACATGTTTTAATTTTATGCTAAATCATTAAATTAATGCTTCTGATATAACAAATAGATAAAAAATATTTAGACGGTTAATATATTATTTGTCGTCTATTACTTATAGTTTTAATGTAATTAATTTTAAAATATCCTTTAATAAAATGTAGTGCCCAATTATTAAAAACAAATATGAATATACTTAATTTTTTTCTGTTTGAATTCCTCTTATTCGAACCTGTCCGTAATCCGCGGCCATTCAAAAATGATAGGTGAGTGTGATAAAGTGTGCTTACGCTCGTGCAACCAACCTATATAGATTTAAATATGACTTGTGTGGGTGACAGATGGTGATAGCAGACTTTATTTATATCAATATAAATCGTGGTTTTCGTAGTTTTAAAACTTGAAACGTAATGTCATTATTTATTTAAGGTCGCTATTTTGAGACCAATCCTTATATTCGTAGGCTGATGGTAAGTATGCTCTGACAGTAGCATCGAATGATTTTAATTCTAGTTTGTGCTTTAATTTACAAATAAAACTTTTTGCTCGCGATTTTAGATTTGCATATGACAGGATATCAGTTCAAAGAGACATTCTCAAAATGATAGAATTATAAATCAATTAAAAAGTCCCGAAGGTCTACTGGAACATAACTGCGCATTCCTATGCTTATTTTGATTTCCAAACCAGATTAGAGATACTTTAAAAATCTTGTGCGTATCATCATTACAGCCCTTCACAAGTCCACTGCTGAACATAGGCCTCCCCCAAAGAATGCCACAAAGCACGGTCCTGAGCCACCTGCATCCATCGACTTCCTGCATGTCTTACCAGGTCGTCACTCCATCTCGTGGGGGGACGCCCTACACTTCGCCTACCGGTACGAGGCTGCCACTCGAGAACCTTTCTTCCCCATCGGTTGTCGGTTCTTCGAGCTATATGGCCGGCCCACTGCCACTTCAGCTTACTAATCCGTTGGGCTATGTCGGTCACTCTGGTTCTACTGCGGATATCCTCATTCCTAAGTTTATCACGCAGAGAAACTCCGAGCATAGCCCTCTCCATAGCTCGCTGAGCGACCTTGAGCTTCCTCATACGGCCAGCAGTGAAGGACCACGTCTCAGTTCCGTAAGTCATCACTGGCAACACGCACTGGTTGTACAATTTCGTTTCAAGGTTTTGAGGTATGTATGACGAGAAGATGTGTCGTAGCTTCCCGAACGCTGCCCAGCCGAGTTGAATCCGTCGATTGACCTCTCGGTCGAAGTTGGACTTACCTAGTCGGACTATTTGTCCCAGGTAAACATACTCGTCAACAACTTCGAGCTTAGTGCTCCCAACAACTACCGGCATAGGTGTGACATGGACATTAAACATGATCTTTGTTTTGTCCATGTTCATCTTAAGACCTATCCGTTGGGAAACACTATTGAGGTCATTGAGCATAGTGCTTAGGTCCTCCAGCGATTCTGCCATAAGGACTATATCGTCGGCAAATCGAAGGTGAGTGATGTACTCGCCATTGATGTTGATACCGTATCCTTTCCAGTCCAGAAGCTTGAAAACGTCTTCCAATGCAGCGGTGAAGAGTTTCGGGGATATGACGTCACCCTGTCTTACACCTCTCTGCAATTGGATAGGTTTCGTATTCTGGTTCTGTACTCGGATAGCCATCGTAGCCCTACTGTACAAGCACTTCAACACTTCGATATACCGACAGTCAACTTGGCACCGCTGAAGGGACTGCAGCACCGCCCAAATTTCGACGGAATCAAAGGCTTTCTCATAGTCCACATACGCCAGACATAGTGGCAAATTGTACTCTTCGGACTTCTGTACAACTTGCCGAAGGGTATGTATGTGGTCTATGGTGCTAAAGCCCTTTCGGAAACCGGCTTGTTCGGGAGGCTGGAAGTCGTCAAGTCTGCGCGCGAGACGATTCGTAATGACTCTCGAAAGCAGCACGTAGACGCGGCTCAGAAGGGAAATCGGTCTGTAGTTCTTCAAGAGAGCGTTGTCACCTTTCTTGAAGAACAAGACCACCGCACTTCTGCTCCACGCCTCCGGTGTAATGCCACCATGGAGGACAGAATTAAAGAGCTTCTGAAAGACTTCAAGTACCGGTCTTCCACCCGCTTTCAGAAGCTCCGCTGTAATTCCATCCTCGCCTGGGGCCTTACCGTTTTTAAGATGCTGGAGAGCCATCCTAATCTCGCTCAGACTGACATCCGGGATATCTTCGGAATAGTGTCGGATGAGACTCGCTCTTGGATCGTTACTCACACTTGCGTGTGGCTCCAACGATGATGTGTACAGCTGCCCATAGAACCTCTCAATCTTACTCAAAATCTCAGGTGTCCCGGAAACGATGCTGCCACATTCTGTCTTCAGCTTTGACAGTTGGCTCTTTCTGGCAGACAGATCTCTGGCAAAGACTTTGGAGCCTTGGTTCCGCTCGATCGCTTCTTCAATACGAGCTGTATTGAAGTTGCGTAAGTCCCGCCGCATGCATTTGGAGATCTGTCTGTTCAGATGCCTGTATGCTGTCAAGTCTGTTGAAGAATGTAGCTTCATCTCCCGTCTAACAGCCATGAGATTAAGAGTGTGATCGGAGAGTTTTTGTGTTCTTCTGCGGCGGGTCTGGCAGAACTTAGCTCCGACCGCATGGACAGTTTCCACGAGCTTGTCATTCATATCGTCCACTTCATTGCAGTCTTCCAGGCACTGAAAACGGTTTTGTAACTCGAGCTGAAAGGTTTCGGGACTTTGGAACAGAGCACGAGGGGGACGGAGCGTTGACTTCATTAGACGAGACCTCTCCAACTTAACGTTTAGGTTCAGTGTGCCTCTAACCATTCGGTGATCGCTACCAGTTTTCACCCTCGCGATCACGGAGACATCACTGAACAGTTGTCGTCTGGTCGTCATAATGAAGTCAATCTCATTTTTTGTGGAACCGTCGGGGCTCGACCAGGTCAACTTCCTGTGGGGCCGCTTCTGGAAGAAAGAGTTCATCATAAAGAGTCCCTCTTTCTCCATGAAGTCGGCCAGCTGCTGGCCCCTTGGGTTCCGTTGCCCTATTCCAAATTTCCCTACTTTTAGCTCACCGTTCTCTCTTGTGCCTAGTTTTGCATTGAAGTCTCCCATTAACACCGTATATTGGGTTTTGGAGGAATGCATGGCTCTAGAGATATCCTCATACATTTCCTCCACCTCCTCATCGGGGTGTGCCGAGGTTGGTGCGTAAACCTGTATGACCTTCAGCGAATACCGTTTGGTGATTCTGAGTATAAGGTACGCAACCCTCGTCGACACACTCCCGATCTTTACAACATTGTTAACGAGAGACTTGTGGACGATAAATCCGACACCTCCTTGGGACAGATGGTCGCCCTCCCGGTGATAGAGCAAGTTGCCGGATTCGAGGATTACCGTGTCCTCCCCCTCTCTTCGGACTTCGGATAATCCTATAATATGCCAGCGCAACTTGTCTATCTCTTCTTCCAGCTCCACGATCTTCTCGTCAGTCCTCAGGGTGCGTGCGTTGTACGTTGCCAGGTCGAGTCGTCTAAGGTGGCAACCGAACCTCCACCGGAGATTCTTAGCACCCCCTGCCCCGCCGTTACCATGGTCGCCACCGTAGCCAGGAATAGCGGGGCCGCCGGGGACTGGGGGCCGTTTCTTTGTTACTGTCATTCATAGGGGGGTATTTGCCATAGTTGCCACGCTTGGCGAGCGGGTTGGCAACCGCAGTTTTTTTATTGTAATTTGGCTGTTATCAGGAAGATGCTGCTGCCCATCTCCTGCCTGTTTCCCTTTGTCGCCTTTTACGACACCCACGGGAGGATATGGGGTAGTGGATATTCTTGACCGCCACTACACGGCAGTGTGCGTATACAAACATTTAAAATTATTTCTACTGTAATCAATTGAGACATGATGTCCCACGTTCAGTGATTGCTTTTTACAGACTACGGTGGTTAATGTCGTGAGATGATCTACTCATAATATATGAATTAATTTACATAATATATGAATTAATATTATTTTATAAATTTTTCGTCTTTTTTTTTAAATAATCAAGATTTTCGGATGAAATATAACCTAGATCCCTCCTGGTATTGCTCTATATCTATCCGTAAAGTTTCGTCACAATCGGTTCAGCAATTCCGAAAAATAGGCCGGACAGACAGACACACAGACAGGCATACATATAGACAAAAAATTTAAAAACGCGATAAAATCCATAAAAACAATTTCATTCAATGTGTAGTGTTCGTATTAATATAAGAAATTATTAATTTTAAACACGGTTACTAGTATCTTAATAGCTTGCAAATAACCCTCTAAGCTTAAAAGAAGCCGGTTATTTCAACATTACAGACAGAAACTTTAATTTTATTTATATGTATAGATTGTTATTTAACTTAAGTATAGGCTTTATTTCTGAGGGGGTTTTAGGGCAAGGAAATGTCCACCGCGTTGCCTCAATGCGTGTTGGCGAACTTCACATGTCTTCGAATTTTTTATTTATTTCTGAAATATGCAGGTTTCCTCACGATGTTTTCCTTCACTGCCGAGCACGTGGTAAATCAGCACTCAAAATTGCAATTAACAATTTCATTGGTGATGGCGGGGATCCAATTAGTTTTGCTCGCGTACTGTTAAATATACAGCGAACACTTAGCCCACGGCTTTCACGTCTCTCTCAGAAATGAGAGGAGGCCTTCGCTCAGCAGTGCGATGTATATGGGATGTTACTTTACTTTTATAGGCTTTATACTTATGTATATGCTGATGAGATTCACTATAAATTTGCAGTGGTATCGCTGATCACTCTTACAAAATACTTATTAGGATTGTTTCCTTTTAATTCAACGTGGTAGAGCCATGCTACAACTATATTAGTAGTATAGTTGTAGCACGAATGGGTCGGCTCGACCGCAGAAGTACCACGCTCTCACGGAATATCAGCGTAAAATAGCGGCTTAACGCTGCTGTGTTTCGTATGGTGAGTGTAGAGAACCGGAGACCCTTTTTACTGAAAATGAGGCATTCCATCTTAGCCCTCACGGGTGACAACGCATCTGCATTTTGATTTGTAATAGAGGATAGATGTAGATGTCTATGGGCCGCAGCAACCACTTAACATCAGGTGGACTGTGTGCTCGTTTGTCACTATGATCCTATAATTGTAGTCGTATTGGTCACCTAGACCGGGGAAGGACCACGCTCTCACAATATACCAGCGTAAAATAATAGCTTAATGCTGCTAGGTTTCGTATGGTGAGTGTAAAGATTTGTAAGGACCCGTTTTACTGGATACGAGGCATACTAAAACATTATTTTTAATAATTTCATTAACGTTGTAAGGATATTATCTCTATGCTCGCTTCGTAAATATTGATGAAAGGCGAAAGGAATAAAAAATAATTTAAGAGTATTTACACACCACATTTATATTTAAATCAATTGTTGAACATACAACTTCTAAAAAAGGGTCTCCAGGCATGTAGTTCTTGAAAGAAAAATTCTTCAAAGCTGTCAATAGCTTTTATTTTTTGTTTTTCTCGCTGTAAACTTTTTCTATTATTATTCGCTTTAAACGATTCTGTAATTTAAGTAGCACACAACACTATAAGTATGAGTGATAAGAAGAGTACATTAGAAGTACGAGAATTACGTGCTAGATATTAAGGTAGTCGTAACTAACCTTGGTATGGTAATCTATGCATTCAACCTTATAAAGTTATTATGTCATTAACAATAAAATAAAAAAAATCCATGCCATAAGGCGTACAATTGCTGTGAACCTTTTCAACTTCGTAACGTAATGTAATTTTGTTTTTGCGGGTGAAATAAATGTCAAGGAACTTTCATATTTTATTAACAATGTTATTTTATTCCGTATTTTTATGAATTATTGAAGTATAGGACTACTATCTATTAGCGTGCTATATTTTCCCCTTTTTTTAAGTATCTTATTCATAGATTCATGCTTGAAACATATATAGTTATTATTGTTTTTTTTTTAAATAGAATATAAGGGTGACAAACGAGCACACAGTCCACCTGATGGTAAGTGGATGCTGTGGCCCATAGCCATCTACATTTATCTTCGATTAAGAATCAAAATGCAGATGCATCGCCATCCCTGACGACTAAGATGAAATGCCTCGTACCCAGTAAAAAGGGTCTCCGGTTCTATACACTTACCATACGAAACACAGCGGTTTTTATTAAGCCGCTATTTTACACTAGTATTCTGTGAGAGCGTGGTTCTACTCTGGTCGAGTCGACCTATTCATCCTACAATAACATTATATAGATGCAGCTTGGCTCTACCACGTAAAAAATCTACAAAATATAAATAAGTAAGATAAGTACAAATGAGAATTCTTACTTTTTCGATTTTTTTTATTGTTTCATGTGAAAGGGTTTCCAGTTAAACCCTCCTTTATAACAAAGTTTTTAAGAAGTTTCACGGTTATTATTTTTTATTATTTAATTCACTGGTTTACACCTTTTTATGGGCTAACGTCTTTAAATATTTAATAGGTCAATCCAAAATGTGTTCGACTGCGGTCAAACAAAATATTTAATCTGACCTTGCTGTAATTTAACTAGTTGAAACTGGTTAGTAAGATGTAGTGTGTTACAGACACATACTCTAGACATATTATTCTTATTATTACACGCAGAGACCGGAAAATCAGAATAACTATGACGAGTTTGTAGTTGTACCAACAAAATAGTTTTTTTTTTAAGGATATGGTCTCGTGAATTTTATTTTTATAATATTTATAGCGAAGTGCACGTTTGGTTCTGTAGGAAATTTTTATAATAGTTGTAAGCTATTTTAATATTTGATCAAAATTAAAGGTTACTACAGCAATAAAAGTAGTAAAAAGTAGGGCCAACGTTCGTTTACTCAATCGGTGCTAGACGAATATTAGTAAAAAATTTTGTTATTATAACCTATTTTACCATGTAGTGGCGGTGTAAGAATATTCATTACCCCATATCATCCCACGGGTGTCGTAAAAGGCGACAGAGGGAAACAAATCACGAGATGGGCATCAGCGTCTTCCTAATAACGACTAAAAATAAAAAAAGAACTGCGGTTGCGAACCTCCTTGACAACTATGGCAAATATCCTATGAGCCTATCTATGGGGGAAGACTATGTAACGGTGTCCGTTGTACCTGTTAAACGATAATTTTGTAGACATATCCTTTCTACTTCCTGCATGGCTTACCAGGTCGTCACTCCAGCCGCACGTGTATTTTGCACGTTGTAGAGCCATGCTGCAGCTATATTAATAGTATAGTCGTAGCACGAATGGGTCGGCTAAACCTGGTAAGCACCACGCTCTCACAGAATACCAACGTAAAATAGCAGCTGATCGCTGCTATGTTTCGTATGGTGAGTGTAGTGAACCGGAGACCCATTTTACTGGAAAAGAGACATTCTATCTTAGTCCTCACGGCTGACAACGCATCTGCATTTTAATTCGTAAACGAGGATAGATGTAAATGTTTATGGGCCACAGCAACCACTTACCATCTGTACTGTGTGCTCGTTTGTCACTCTTATTCTATTTAAAAAAAAGCTAGTGATGTTGCTCTTCTACACTTCGCTTACCGGTACGAGGTTGTCACTATCTTACCTATCAGTTGTCGGTCATTTGAGCTATGTAGCTCACCTATCACCACCTGCCACTTCAGCTTACTGATCCGTGGATCTGTCTCGGTTGTTGTTCTGGTTCTACTGCGGATATCCTCATTTCAAATACTCGCAAATATACTCGGTTAATCATCAGCCGTAGTCGTCGTTACGGATTATATCTCGCAGATAAATTACGAAGCACAGCTTTAAACACTCTCATATAGCAATGAAAAACTATGTCTCAGTATACGGTAGCAGTACTCAAGTAATGCTATATATCCATCTAAACCTACGGACTTCAAATCCACATTGGTGATGCGTCGCAGTGTTACGATTGTGAGGCCACCGGCAATAAAACAGAGTAGTTTAAAATATTTTTTACTCTATATACATTTTTATACCACAAATTCTTATTATTAGTATTATTTTCTAAAATCTCTATCCTGGGAAGAACCAACAAGAAACACAAAGGGTCTTTTTCATAAAACAGGTTGTACTTACAAAAATTATTTAATTTTTTCTTATAGGATAGGGTAACAAACGAGCACACAGTCCACCTGATGGTAAGTGGTTACTGTGACCCATAGACATCTACATCCATCCTCAATAAAGACTCAAGATGCAGATGCGTTGTCACCCGTGAGGACTAAGATGGAATGCCTCTTTGCCAGTAAAAAGGGTCTCCGGTTCTCTACACTCACCACACGAAACACAGCAATAGCATTAAGCTGCTATTTTACGCTGGTTTACTGTGAGAGCATGGTCCTTCCCTGGTCGAGCCGACCCATTCGTGCTACAACTATACTACTAGTTGTAGCATGGCTCTACAACGCAAACAGCTTGGAAGAGATCACCTCATGCCCAGGGGTTTTTATCAACCTTGTAAAATTCAAATTATAATTATATTTAGAATAGAATAGAATACAGAATTTAGATTTTGTTTAATAGAAATGTAAAATGGAGACCTTATACATTTTCAGGAACTTCGTTATGAAAGCGTAAACGGTGTAAAGAGTCATTTAATCAACGTAATAACGTAATAACATATATTTCCTATAATAAGCTAGTGCTTAACTCCTATACTATCGCCTGATTGCCTTTACCGTAAATTGGTATAGACAGGGCGTACCCAAAAGTAATAATGATTAATAATAATTCTGCGTGGTAAAGTGCGCATTAACACCAATATATACTAAACTATACACTTATAGACTTGACTGTAATGAATTATATATAACGCACAAAAAATAAAAGTAATAAAAATATTACTCAAAAAAGGTCAACATCATAGAGGATTGAGATGATAAAGAACTGAAAATATATATTTTTTTTATAGGATAGGATGACAAACGAGCACACAGTCCACCTGATGATAAGTGATTGCTGTGGCCCATAGACATCTACATCTATCATCGATTACAAATCAAAATGCAGATGCGTTGTCACCCGTGAGGACTAAGATGGAATGCCTCTTTTCCAGTGAAAAGGGTCTCCGGTTCTCTACACTCACCATACGAAACACAGCAGCATTAAGCTGCTATTTTACGCTGGTAATGTGAGAGCGTGGTACTGCCCCGGTCGAGCCGACCCATTCGTGCTACAACTATACTACTAATATAGCTGCAGCATGCCTCTACCACGTAAGAAATATAAGAAAGAATAGAAGAAACGTAAGAAATATAACAAAGCAATAGATCTTCACAGCTATGAAAGATTTCTGACTCCTATATCGGAGGGAAATCACAATCTATATCGGAGGGAAAACCTAACCTAATACGGAAACAGCATTGGGTGCAGAGTTTCTACTATATGTAATCAAGAATAATGGCCTGATGATTTATGAATAAAATTTAGCCATCAGATCGTACTTACATTATTTTATAAAAGTCACAATATTTAAGTTGAAGCTTCTGCTGACATGACTAAGCATGTACACGTCTTTATAATTTATATAAAGCTTTACATATCTTAAAATAAACTACAATATGCATACGGCAAGTGCAGTCAAGGTGAAGTCAGTGTAAGACATTAATCAATAATTTATGATTGCAGCGTACACCACATAACATAATATTATAATATTCAGCTTAGTTGAATTGCTGTCACAGTATTATAAAAACCATGACAAAAGCAAATGATAGAAAACCTAGAAAGCAATATTGTGTAGGGATGAACATATTAAAAAATATCAAATCGCATGGTAAGTTCTGTAACACTTTGTTTTGTTTTGGAAATGATTGTTTTTGCTTGCTATTATGTTCATACAATACAATATATTTATTAATTCTAGATTGTGAAGACGTTCCTTAAGGAGTATGCTAGGGCTGAATCTGAATGACATGGTGAGAAATAGTGTGATAAGAGAAAAGTGTGGTTTGCAAGATGACGTTGTGACAAGGATTAAGAAAGGAATGCTTCGGTGGTTTGGTCATGTAGAAAGAATGAACGAGGAAAGAGTGACAAAGCAAATTTATGTTGCAGAAGTGAACGGCAAGGTCGGGAAGGGACGCCCTAGACGAAGGTTTATCGACCAAATCAGCGACACATTAAAAATGGGCCAGATTAGGAGTACCCTTAACCGACGAGCGTGTATGCGTAGATATATGGATGTAAAAGAGGCGAGAGAGGTATGTCAGGATCGCGCCAAATGGAAGTCCGTAGTCTCTGCCTACCCCTCTGGGTGACAGGCGTGAGTGTTTATGTATGTATTATGTATAGATGACAAGAATACTAATTGAATGTTAATATGCTTTTACCCCTTGTTTGGAACAAATCTTCCGTTCTGGGAAAAACAATGTTTGTGTAGTTACAATTTTAAACTTTTTCATATATTATTTTGTTTAAGTCATACACAAAATTATTACATTCCAAATGAAACAAATTGATTAAACTAACGATTTTATTTTCATTAAGTAAATAATAAAATGAAATACCTATAAGCGGTATAGAAATTTCACGTACCTTAACTTGTACAATACAATGCAATGTTGATATTTCACGATTCGGCGATCCTGAATATGTTCACCTATTACAGACTTCAAGGAGCATCAGTGTCTCACGTCACGTCTTTTCTAAGCGGGTCTCATCACATCATTTAAATTCATCAAAATTAAAAGATGTCAAAACTGAACAATAATCTTCAGCAACTTTTAGAATGTTCTAATGGAAGCCAACCTTAATCAAAATTGCCAATATGCAGCCAATTCGAACGACTATTTCTTCCAGTACTAACAAACTTTTACAGATTTTATCCCGTTGAATTTTCTTTTTCAATTATGTTACTGACGTTTCGAGTGTTTGCGGCATCCATTGTCAGCAGGGACTAAAATGTTCAACGACCTGATAAAAGGCCGGGATAAAAGTTAGCTTTTAACTATTAATTTTTGGCCCGATGTTCGCAGAATAAATTTGTTGCTGGTATGAATAAATTTTTTTTTATTCATTGTGTAATATTTGCGTAAACGTAAGATTGAGAGTGACGTGAAGAGAAATTTCTAAAGGCTCAGACCCGTCTGCTACGTTTGTTTGTTTTGACGTATCGATAGTAGTAGGTGGCCAAAATATGTGCCGCGTGTGTAAATGTATGTAGGTCAATAAACCCGTGCGATAGGAGCTTAGTATATGGAATACGAATCATATTAAATGGCCGAAAGCGTGAGTAACTTTGCAACACAAATATACACTTTTACTTTCGCGTGTTAACCTTTTTTCAACATTCGCACCTATTTATTTTTATTTACCTTATCAAACAAATTAATACACATGGACCTAAAACTTACATACACTACTACCATTTTTTCGTCGTACGACAAAACATAATAAACCTAATATAAAAGGCACCAACGTCAGTTTTCCTTTAAGAATGTTTTAGTATTTTCGATCCACGAATGATATTGAACCCAAAGTATATATTAGATAAGGATGGACTTTAGTAAAATATATTATTGTGAAAAAATCACAACAGGTAATTTTTAAGAGGAAAGATACTCTTACCAGCTTGTATCAAAGTACATAATACTTGTCACCTCGTTTGTTTTACCAACATTGAAACGTCACACGACCATGGCTTACTTTTGTTCTTGCTCTAAAATTAGGAACGTAAGAGTATTTAACGACAATTATAGGCAAAAAATAAATATATTAAAAGTATCTAATATCTATTAATACCTAGTATATGTATATGCCATGACATCTGTTATGGAAATACTAGGTATTAGATGATGTGCATATCTTTTTTAAAGTAACAGGGTAATAATAATAAAACTTCTGTACATATTTCTTGAAGTCTTAAAAACAATTGTACTAAAATTGGCCGTCATTGGTTTTGATACAAGTCGTTAAATCTCTTGGACACAGGGACTTGTAGATTTACCTGTCGATAGTGAGATACACAAACATCCGGCTCATGCCTAGCTTTTGAACTACTTTAAAATTGACTGACGGCTCTATACCCACATTGTGTAAAGCAATCACTGCAATTTCGTTTTCTGCAATTCCCTACTCCATAATGTTAAGTTTCTTGCTAAATGCGTTCCAAATAGGAATTTAGAAAAATAAAACACATTTTATAAATAGTGGCACTATTTATGGCATCACCTGTTTAACTTTATATTATTTTTAAAATGCGCATAGTGGCGGTATAAGAATATCCACTATCCCATTCCCATATCATCCCGCGGGTGTCGTAAGAGGCGACAGGGGGAAACAAACCAGGAGGTGGACAACAGCGTTCTCCTAATAACGACTATAAATAAAAAAGTGAAGTTGTACACCCGCTTACCAAACGTGGTTCCCTCTGAGGCAATCTATAGGGAAGGTTAATGGTCAGCAGTGGACTTTAATAGGCTGTAACGGTAACACAACTAAAAGTTAGGAAAACTTAAATACTTCATATAATAGATTACTAACCTAACTCAACTAACGACCTCAATAAATTCATAATTCAAACAATGGGTATCGGCCATGCCAAAAGATGTATAAAATTTATCGATTATTTGCGGTTTTTAATCATTAACATTACCTTTTCATTCGTGTTTTATTGTTATTTATATAAAAATATTGTGTTATTCTGCTTTGATTCACCATCATATTAAAAATCAGTCGCATAAAAGAAAAAAATTAAAGTGTATGATTTATAATGCATACAAATACATGAATATATAGAAAACAATGTGCTAATTCCAAAATATATAAAATCATGTTTCATGTCTTAACATAACTAAGATAAAACTACAAAAAATTTACTTTTTTTAATTTTGCGCCTCGACCTGTCCCTTTCACGTTAAATAACAAACATGGTAGCAGATGGTGGATAGGCACTCACTAGTGTTACCATGTTGTTTTGATACCTTCTCCCATACTGGATAACATAATTTAGCATAGCGATGTTCTATACATTAAATATTATAATTGAATTCGTATCTCCTTACTAAATCGATAAGCTGTTCATCTCCCATTTCGACAACAGAAAATTTTTACGTGGTAGAGCCACGCTACAGCTATAAATAATGGTTGTAGCACAAATAGGTTGGCTCGACCGGGGTAGGACCATGCCCTCACAGAATGCCAGCGTAAAATAGTAGCTTGACGCTGCTATGTTTCGTATGGTGAGTGTAGAGAACCGGAGACCCCTTTTACTGGAAACGCGGCATTCCAACTTAGACTTCACGGGTGACAACGCATCTGCATTTTGACTCACATATGCAGTTTACAGGGATTGCGTACGTCCCTCCACCTTCCCACGCCGATCTAGACATCGCAGATCGACGTTGCGTCGGACGCGTGTCATTGCGATGCATACGATAATTTGTATTTCTAATGCATAGTTTTTCATACAAAATCAAGCGTTCAGATGTCATAATGCGTTGCATACGTTGCGTATGTGGGACCAGTTAAAAAAACTGCAGTTACCAACTCGCTTGCCAAGCGTGGTAACTATGGAATATATATATATATATATATATATATATATATATATATATATACGAAATGTAGGGGGTCCCCCCACTAGATGGAGTGACGACCTGGTAAGACATGCAGGAAGTCGATGGATGCAGGTGGCTCAGGACCGTGCTTTGTGGCATTCCTTGGCGGAGGCCTATGTTCAGCAGTGGACTTATGAAAGGCTGTAATGATGATGATGATGATGATGACTTTCTATGAGTCTTCAAAGATAAACGTGTAGCTGCTGTTTAATCATATTCTGCAGTTTATGTTTTTCGTTTAATTTACGTTTTTACTAAAGCCTAAAGAAGGTGGCTCAACTTTATTTCACACCAAGTAATTACGTTGTCAGTGCCGGCATCAATGTGATTATTAATTCTTAACATTGACATGATTATTTCATTATTAACGCTATTGAAGACGTAGACAGAATAACGAAAAGAAAATAAATAAAAAATACGACAAAAAAGAGGCATTAAATTTCAACTATTCTGCATTATTAAAAAAATCATTTATTATTTATTTACATAATATTGAAATATATACAATATTAAAAACTAAAAGTAAAAAAAAACTTAAGTTATCACACACTCCCGTGGTATCGTGCAATGAGCGTTGACTGCATTTTCTCGCCGAATCGCTGTACTAAGCCTTTGAGTAAGAAAAAAATAACCCTCTTATCACTTAAATTAATTAATAATTTAACTATCTAAAATATCTCAACGACATCAACTATTATTTCAATGTATTTTAAACCAGTGACACACAGTGATATTGATACATATCTTTTTAATAAGATGGATAATGACTGATTTTCAATAATCGATTCGTAACTCTATTAGTAATATCTGTTATGACACGAATTTTCCGCTTTATTTGGAAGAAATTTACAATTATCCTCGTAAAGTTCCAGTGGTCACAAGATTTTCCATAGTTGCGAGGATGCAGCTTGCTAAAGCATTGTCATGCACTATTCAAAATTGTTTCACTAATAGTGCAAGCAGTTTGCAAAAATTATTTACTGCGTATTCCCATTTCATTTTGATAAAAGTATAAATAAATTAAACAATAACATCTCAACTAAAAAATACCCAATTTATTCTCATTTATCTCGACCTCGCCCTAAAAGTAGTTGAGTCGAGAGTAACGAATGGTGACTTAAAAAATGCATCCCGTATCTTATTCTCAGACAACATCATGCTTATATGCTTCACCTAACTTTTTGGTTAATAATATATATATATATATATATATATATATATATATATATATATATATATATATATATATATATATTATTTATATATAATTAAACAAAAAATAACCAATATAGTTTAGATATTATATTTTTTTAACAAGAGATACCTCTTACCGATGCTAGCCGATGTCGATGTATTTATTGCATTAAGATCTTCACACATTACTCTGTTTAGGGATAAAAAAATTGCACTTTCTTGCTCTTTTTTGATACGCATCCAACATACATCGCGAGATAAAAATCATTTTTTTCAAAAACTTTTTTTTTATAAAATAGTATGGATGACGGTATATTTGTAAATTTATTGAAATGAGATATGTTAAACAGTTCTCAATCTAATTCACCTGTGGTCAAAAAAAAATTTTGTGTTAAATTTGATATCTACTGTGGCAAAATTTTATATTTTTTTTATTGAATAAAACTACTTTTACGGATTTTATCGCGTTTACTTAATTTATCTTTCTTATTTTTTATTAATTCCCGACGTTTCCAGTGCTTTCCAGCACCCATGGTCACGGAGGACTGTGGTGATTGACGTCCCGATGTCAGAGTTAACCCGGAGTACCTTCAGCTTTTTTAATTATCAATTTTGGTCCGATCTACGCAGAATGAACTTACTGTGTCTTGAAGTCTTGCAGTGGTATGCTTTTGTTTATTTTTTTTTATTAAATACAGGATCCCAAGCAGGTGGTAGTACCCAGCCTCCCTCTGTATTTAAATTAGGATGTTTTTTTTTTAATTTCAATAGCCTCACGTATCATCCTTGGCAGATTTTCTTTCGCGAGAATTTGATAAACCAAATTTAATGTAATGGCGGGGCCCATCTAGGATATGATCACAAACTGTAGACTGCTAGTCTGCAGATTGTGATCATATCCTAGACAAGACTTGCAGTATATTTTTAGAGATTTTATTGTAAAATTTCTTAATAAAGACTATAGGTTCTAATTATAGCCAATCATATAGCCATCAAATATTTTGGAATCCAAATATCTAGCGTATCAAAATACCCCGTTGTGCAGGGGACAGTCCATGTTTTATTAAATGAAACTATTTATTCCTTATAAAGGTACATGATTTTCTCAACAATAAAATAACGAAGGAAATGTCAAGATATTAGTCTCCTTGAAAAGATTACGTAGCGACTCACGACGACGCTCCAAGTTATAAATTGCCAGTATCGCTCACTTTTTCGAAATTAATATCGATTCCAATACAGCTCCTGATTCCCACAGTTATATACCTTATTAAGACACGATACTGGGGAAGTCAGCAAAGAAGACTGCCGAACTTAATTTCAAAGCAACTTTATCAATATGTGCTCCTCACTTGAGCTTAGAATTAATAGAAATTCGATAACTTTCGAAATCTAAAATATTATTTGGTGTTTTAAAACTGCAGCATTCTACAATGAATTAGATAGTGGTTTTATTATGTATTTATATATATTGAGTTGTTACAGTGCAAGGACGGCTATGTGTACTAATTTCATCCTTAAAGAAAGAGAATATAACTACTGGTTCTATGAATTATTATTTCTGGTTCCGTCGCTTGGAATATCGATCATTCATATTATTTACGATTTTTAATATTTATTTCAATATTCATTGCTTGATATTAATTATTCGATGAAATATTGATCAAGTCCCACGCTCGCATCAAAGGTATATCTGTTTTATTGTACATACTTAATATATTATTTACTAGCTAATACCCCCTCACTTTGCTGGGCGCACGATAATAGATGATAATAACGTAGACATAAAATATCAAGAACTTTTTATGAGAATTTATTTTTGAGCGTCTACATAGCGAAATGATTAACTATACTAAATTTTAAGTCAATCGGGAGTATACTTTTAGAGATATCGTGATGAGCCAGTCAGTCAGTGGTATTTCGCTTATATATATATATATATATATATATATATATATATATATATATATATATATATATATATATATATATACATTGGACATTGCGTTTGGACTCGCCCCCGGGAAAGATGTTATAAAAATAAATTATATTTTTTTTAAAATAGTTCTGGATAAATAGATCTTTTTACATAGTATTGACTATATTAGCTATATTGACTATAAAGCTTAGGGTGTTAAGAGGATGCACCTAGTAAGAATGATACAGCAACAATGGAATCGCAAAGAGAATATCGTCGTCATTATTCGCTGGCATAATGTCTAGTTGTACACCAGATACTAGATACCAGATCTGGGCTAGTTTGGGCAGGAGAAAATTTTATCCACGGGGAAAGGAGAAAATTTATCCTCTCGCTTAGTTTTATGTACCCTGCGAGCATGGGCACACGGGATATAACGTCCACAGTAGATAAAATGGGAGATAGACTTAGATAGATTTTTTTGTATGAATATAAACTTAAACCCACGTCCAATGAACTAGGATAAAATAGTCCGTTTCAAATGTCATAAAAGCATAATTTTTTGTCTTTCATTTGGCTCCATGCTACGGACGGGGGATATATGTCTACTTGTTATGTCAAACGGGCATATACTTCTCCCCGTTGCCGCACAAGATAATTTTATCTCTTGTCACTAGATATAATCGGGGGATAAATTTTTTGTCCCCAACCCATGCCATAGCCGTGTTGCTGCCGCAACGTAACGTAACGTAATCGCATTGTTCACGCGCTCAGCATTTAATTTTAAATTTATAAAAGAGTATTTAAAAGCGTCAATATCAACTACAAATTGTACGACTTCTTCATCTGTCTGGGAATAGAAAAAAAAAACACTATCATCATAGTGATAACATCTCGTCTTGCTCACGAGGTCACGAATTTAATATGATTTTGTGTTTTGTCAGGTTTTTATTTAACTTTGCTGGCTGGTGTTCTACGTATGGAACGTGTTTGTTAATTATATCGAGTACATCGCTTTCTTGTTTCGTATGATAGTGCTTTTTGTGCTTGGCTTATCTTTAGCGGGTATTTGAGCTCGAATATTAATTATTATTGTATACGGAAATATATCCTTTAGTACTATGAATATGTACACCGTATATAAATAATGTTTGGATTCAAAAGATTCAGTTCAATTTATTTTGTATTTAAAGTAATAATTGACAATAATTTTATTGATACCGTAGTAAATGAGTAAGTAACTGGAAAAGCTTAATAAAAGGTTTATTAATTTTCTTATTACCGAGTAGTGGCGGTATAAGAATGTCTACTGCTCCATCATTCCGTATGGTAAGAGGCGTCACGTCGGAGGAAAACAAATCAGGAGGGTTCGTGACGGAAAAATCTTACACTTTTTGTCGCCTAGCCCCCATCCGCTATATCCGTACCGTCCGATAAAGAACTTCGTTCCAAAAACTCCAGTTGCCGACCCGTTTGCCAAGCGTGGCAACTACGTCAAATATCTCTTCTATGAGGCGATCTATGTGGGAGACCTATGTTCAGAAGTGGATTTTAATGGGCTTTAACGGTAACGGTAACGGTTAACTTTTTTATATTTTAATATTTGTAATAATTGTATATATTGAGAGGTGTGTCAGGATCGCGCCAAATAGAAGTCCGTAGTCTCTGCTTACCCCTCTGGGTGACATGCGTGAGTGTTTGTGTTGTGTTGTGTTGTTGTAATAATTGTAGCATCTTAAACGACAACAAAACTTTCTGTAAAAATTGTGTGCAGTACACTGACTGCTTTTGATATGTCTAACGATGATACTAATGTAAAATATCATACACTTGTACACAAACATTTATATTTCCTTATAACTTTTAGAACGTTACTACAAAAAAATTCAATTGCCGTAATAACTTTTATATTTTTATACATGCTTTAGTTTTGCGTTCATGAAATGTAGCTAATGTTTTCAGACGAAAACAAGTGCATAAAAATGTTTGTATATTCAACAAACAATCTTTTATTATCAAATATATTTGTGTTATTATAATTATATATTGTTTGGTTGCAATTATAAAAGATGTGTGATAATTTTAATATTTTATAAGAATGTCTTATTAATATTAATATAATATAATACTATTAGTGTATATAATAATTTTTATACCTATTTTTAGTTAAGTTAGTTTGAGTTTTGTAGTTTAACTTGTTGGAAATCAAAGTCAAGCAAACTAAGCGAGGCGATTAGAGAAAAAAATTTAATGAGTTCACTAATTTAGTGCTATAAAAACTTAGTTTCCACAACCTTCGTATTAATTCAAAAGCCAAGACAATTCATAACGATTTAAAATATAAATATTTATCGATTCGATGTCGTGATTATTGTGATATTCGCGAAGCTAGGGCGTTCCATGTTCAAACAATGGTCTGATCTGATTAACATTAAAACAATTTGCAAATTGGCAACCATGTTCCACGAATTGGATGTAACTGGAGGTTATATCAATTTGCAAGTTCTATTATTTTTTTATTAAATTTACTGTCATTTTGCTATAGTAAAAGCTAATAAATAATAATGTGTCGCGACGTCCGTGACCCTATATCGTTTCGTGGGTATCGTAACAGGCGACATAGGTAAACAAATCAGGAGATAAGTAGTAGCGTTTTCTTAATGACAATGAAAAATATTTATTAAGCATGGCAACTATCGCAAATATACACATAAAAGACAACCTATGGAGACCCTATTTATTACCACGTTTTTATTATGTCACTCTATTGTTGATCTCTCGTACCCAGTAGAATTTAGTAATTGATTTTAAAATAACTTCCTGATGAGCTGCAAAATAGAAATTTTGAATACCTATAGCTCAAATTTGAAGGACAATGCAAGAATATGATAAAAAACGTGGTAATTTTTTTTATATAATTTCACTTGTTTATTTGAGTATACTTTTGATATGGTGGTAATTTAGGTAGGTATGGTAAAGATTTGTAATGTAATGTATTTTATGATTGTAATAGTATGTTTTGATGATTACATCCGAAGCTATTGACTAAATAAAACTTTTATATTTATATTTTTACCACTTCTAAACTCTTAATAATCTAAGCATCTCTTAATAATCTAATCTAAGCTATCATTTTCTCTGTTGTACATAGGCTAGGGTTATGATAACTGGTATCAATTTGATGTTAAATACTTTTATATTATCATTATCTTAATAGCCCTTCAAAAGTCCACACAGGCAGGGCACAAGATAATATACTAATTGTATGATATAGTATGGTCGGTTTTTTGTTATTGTATTTTTATCGGCTTGTCTCTTTTAAAACTGTCCTTTCGGCTACATATCAGTTAAATATTATTTTAAAGCTTTTACTAATATCGTTACAGCTCATTACAATTGCACTGCTGGACATATACCTCCTCAGTTCGTCATTCCATCGCGTGAGGAGTCGCCTAGCACTGAGCACGAGACTGCCCCTCGAGAACCTTTCTTCCCCATCGGTTGTCGGTTCTTTGATCTTTATAGCCGGCACATTGCTACGTTAGTTTATTGAATCGCTAGACTATGTCAATTACTTTTGCTCTTTTGGTGATATCCTCATAATGGATTTTATCCCGCAGAGAAATTCCGATCATCGAAAGTGGCGACGGGGGTTCAGTGACTATGAGATAAGCAGTGGTATCTTTCTGATTAAAGTCGAAAAATAAAAAAGCTGTAATTGTCAACCCACTTACTAAGCGTACACCTATGACATATATCTTCTCTAGTATCGCACACCATTCTAAAGCGATTGACCTAAAATTTATATAGATCATGGATATGCTGTCATCCTAATATTTATGTGTGTCTTGTTTGTCCTAATATTACATCCTAAAGATTTCTGGATTCATCAATCAATCAATAATAAAACAGACTAATTAAACAAGCTTAATGAACCGTCTCTGTCATGGTGAAGATTACTGAAGCAAGACTTGTTTTTGCTTGTTTACGAAACCATGGCTAATTTAACATTTGTGTTTATTTCGGTTGAGTAGTGTAATGCACGGTTGCTTGTTCTAGAATATTTTGTTTTACTAGCTTATAGACTTCCGAAAAAATGTGTCTGTATGATATAATTTATCAATCCACAAATAACTCACCATAGGAATATATTTCAAATTATATTCATTGATTGTTCTCTTTCTTAGTAAAATAATTTGCTGAGAAGTGCAATTAAAGTATGAACAATTTCTAAACGGAGAGACGATTGCTGATAAAGTGCCGCTTTTAATTTCAAATCTGAGAGAAGCTAGTGACATTATTAGCTATATAAAAGAAAAAACAGAAAAAGATTAATATGCAAAAACCAAAACCGTACAATTCCTATAAGTAATACCTTTTAAAGTGTAAATTAGATATTTTTAAAGGATAATTTTTGACCAAGTGGAATTACATTTAGGCGTTTTGTGAACTTCGTGTATAAGACGGAGTCGGTAGTTAAAGCTAGTCAACGCAGTTCGTAGTGATTATAAGTATGTCTAAAAAATTAACCTTGGCTAGTTTTAATTGCTTTTTGTCACGCGGTCAGTTAATGACATACGGAACATTTGTGGAATGTCAGATGTAGTTGCGCTTCAGGAGACATGTCTGATCCCCCATGACGTTCCAATGTTAGGTGATATCTCCAGTGACTTTGAATATACAGGTAAATCGGCTGTGGATACGTCTGTTGGCTTATTAAAGGAAAGACCGTACGGGGGAGTTGCCATTCTCTGGCGGAAGGGCATTTTTGACAGCGTTACTGTGTTAGATTGCAGTAGTGCCCGCTTGATAGGTATAAAAGCTACTATGCGGCAGCGCACTGTCGTCTTTTTCTCAGTGTATATGCCTACTGACTCGTTGGACAACCTACTTATCTTCACAGAGGTGTTAGGTGAATTAAGTGCAATTATTGTAAGCGAAAATGTTGAGAGCATATTTGTACTGCATGATTTTAATGCGCACCCACATGAACTGTTCTATAATGAATTAATTGGTTTTTGTTCTGATCAGAGTTGGGTGTGCGCTGACAGAAAAACTTGGCTTGCAGTCAACGTGTACACCTATGTTAGCGCGACGCACGGGTGCAGGCGATCGCTGGACCACTGTGTTGTCTCAAACTCGGCTTGGCAAACCGTTGTCGAAGTGGAGGTTATAGAAGACGTCTTTGTGTCTGATCATTTACCTTTAATAATTAAATGTGACTTAAGGATTGTTAGGCCTAAATTAATAGCACGCAAAGTGCATCCTAGCTCAGTAATATGGGGTAAAGAGATCAGAAACAAATATCTAATTATTAAGAACTCGGTCACAATAGACTGATTTCTCCCCGGAGCTTACAGAATGCAGTCGCGGATTATGTGGTTTGGATAAACACAGGCGGGTGTTAGGCCGAATTTGTGACAGCATTGTACGTGCCTTGAGTGACGTGGCTAGTAAAACTAAGAAAAAACCTTGTAACAGGCCAAGTAAAAACAAACACCTCTGTGACTGGAACAAACATGTTCAAGAAGCGCATCGGGTGGCCAGGCTTAACTTTAGGATATGATTGTCGTATAATAGGCCATCATTTGGAAGGATCTATGATCAAATGAATGAGTTCCGTAAAATATTCAAAAGTCGGTTAAAATGGTGTCAACGAAACCAAGAACAATTGAAAATGGACATCCTAGAACAGCCTAGGATGGACAAAAACTTTAAACAGTTTTGGAAGGCTACCAAGAGATATGATATTAGGCCTGGCCTTCCGGTGAGTAGGGGTGGGAAGAGCGAGTCGGTACATATTGTGAATATTTTTGTTCAACATTTCAAACTGCATTCCCCACTGGGGCCCTTAGTATCTGTGAATAGTCCTTAGCCCGGATGTCAGGGGGATGTGCCACCGATGCGCTTTACTGCACAGCAGGTTAGAAAGGCGCTAAAAAGAATGACCGGCGGTAAGTCCCCCGGTCTTGACGGTATTAGTGTACTCGTAGAACATCTGAGGCATGCGGGGCTTTATCTGCCGAGAGTGCTGGCCCTGTTCTTCTCAATGTGCATAAATCACTGTTATTTACCACGTGACCTTATAAAGACCTTCGTAGTGCCCATTGTTAAGGACAGGACTGGTAACATCTCGAGCGGGGGGACCTACCGCCCTATATCACATGCAAAAAAAAATGGTGTAAGATGTTGGATAGTGTGTTTGACTAGGAATTAGATAAATATGAAAACAAACATGACGCGCAGTTCGGGTTCCGACCTGGACTTTCTACTGAAAGTGCAATCCTGAGCCTAAAGCACACTGTCCAATACTACAAAGATCGCAAGATCGCTGGTGTACGCTGTTGTGTCCTATGAGGCAATTTGGAGAAAGTTGGCGGGAAGGGGTGTACCGGCTGAGTTGCTGGAAGTGTTTAGGTTTTGGTATTCCAACCAAACCAACTTTGTAAAGTGGACTGATTCTCTGTCGGAAGGATACGTGTTGGAGTGCGGGGTGAGACCGGGGGGGGGGGGGGATGTTGCCGTCTTCCAAGCTCTTCAACATGCGCGCGCTCCACCCACAACAGCAGCATTCACGTCGGATGTCGCACAGATGGCGTTATCATTAATAATATAAGTTACGCTGACGATATGGTGCTGCTCAGCCCAACAGTGGAAGGCCTAAGAGAAATTTTAAAGGTATGTGAGATGTATGCTACTAGGCTCACATACAATGTCAAAAAAACAGAGTACATGGTCTTGGAGGCCGCTGGTAAATGTCACAATATTGCAGCTAATGTTACCCTTTATGGCATGAACGTGAAATTACTAGTGACCTCAAAGATGATGCCGAAAGGAAGCGCAGGGCTCCAGCGGTTAGAGGTAATATGTAGGCTCGCAGGTTTTCCCGTTGTACAAAACAAGTTAAGGTTACGCTTTCTATAGCCATACAGGGAGCCTGTGGGTCAAATACACCAAAAGATCGCTTGAAGCCCTGCGCATCTAATATAATAATATATTCAGGATGCTGTTGGGACTGCTTCGTTTTTGTAGTGCATCAAAGATGTTTGCGGCATACCAAACAGATGGGTTGAATGCCATTATACGCAAAAAAACCGCATCCCTTATTAGCTGGATACGAGCTAGTCACAACAGCTGTGGAAATGTCTTATGCAGAGACTGATCAGGAGGCCCTATCCACCCCCATGATGGTCTGTCTCTGCACAGGGTATAACTTTTTTCCCTCGACTTAAGCAAACCATGTTTTACTAACCCTTGTTATTATTATTATTATTTTTGTACTACTAACCCACATATGGATCTGAAATAAACTATTTTTATTTATTTATTTTCTAGATGCAAATATCGCACTCCATTATTTGAGATCTTCTTCTTCTTCTTGGGGTGACACTTCTCTGCGAAGGTTGGCGACCATCATGGCTAACTTTATTTTTGAAGCTGCAGCACCAATGAGAGCGAGTGCTGAGGTTAAACCATTCACGAAGGTTCTTCAGCCAGGATGTTTTTCTTCTACCAGGTCAGCGTTTTCCTCCGATTTTTCCGGCGATTTTCCTTGAATCACAAGCTGACGCATACGATATATGTTCATGATTCATTATGTGTCCAAAATACTGCAGCTTCCTCTCTTTCACGGTGCTCATTATCTCGAACTTCTTATTCATTCGACACAGAACCTCAACATTTGTTATTTTCATAGTCCAGAGTATTCGGAGCATACGTGTATATACCCACATTTCAAATGCTTCAAGTTTTGAACACAATGTCGAGGTTAAGGTCCAACTTTCGACCTCATAAAGTAGGACACTAAATACATAACAGCGCAACAGTATCGTGCATTTAAATTGTTTACGCATTCTATTGGGTTATTCTCCAAAAGTAGATTTTCATTTGTGTCTGAGGTCTTGGATATCACTATAAAATTATTTTTTGCGTGTTTATTTTTAGTGCGTATTTGTTGCTCGCCACATTTACATGATCCAACAACTTTTGTAGACCTACAATATCTTTCGCAATTAGAATTGTGTCATCAGCATACCGTATATTGTTTACGACTTCTCCGTTTATCACTATACCTTCATCAGCTCCGTTAAATAATATGGGCGATAAAATACACCCCTGTCATACACCACACTTAATGTTAGTTTCTTTGGATAGTTGGTCCTTCACCTTATCAATTGCTTTTTGAGACCAGTACAGATTAATAATAATTCTAAGGTATTAGTTACTAGGGAGTAATTACTAGTCCGGGTAATTTGATTCCGATATTTTTTAAACTAATTATTAAGCTTTAAGTTTAATGTTTTACTGTGGTTGACGTAGGGCAGTGTAGAACGATAGGTGAGACTTGAATTTTTTTTTTACTTTTAACTTTATAAAGCTGTAACACCCTATTTTACAGCATTGGGAGTGAATTTTCCAAAACCTTATCTTAGTGGGTGTCTACTGATTTTGGAAAATTCACCCGTGAAGAGTAAAATAAGGCGTTACAATTTGTTAATCATAAAGTTAAAAGTAAAAAAAAAAAAACAATCAAGTCTCGTCTGTCAGTATATACAAAATTTCAAGTTATATCGGACGTATAGTTTTAGTAATGTCGTGTTATTTATATATATTAATGGGTGTGGTAAGAGGTGACAGAGGGAACAAATGAGAAGATGGGCAGCAGCGTATTACTAATAACGTCTAAAAAAAGCGGTTGCCAACTCGTTTGTCAAGCGTGGCAACTATGGAAAATATCCCCCTATGAGGTAATCTATGGGGCAGGCCTATGTTCAGCAGCGGAATTTAATAGGCTGTAACGGTAACTATTAAATGCACTTTTAAGCCACTTCGACCCCTTTTGTTTGTTTCCATTAATTTTATAAGAACGCAAGACAGTTTGAAAGTACTCTTACAACATTGGAACAGAAGGCTGTCTGGGACACGTCCTTAACCATTGATTCACTTTATTGTGACAGATGATACATATATCGTATAGCTTCCTTTGTCGCATTGATTCCATATGCCGTTAGTCGTTGGGGTTATTGCCTGTTACATAATAATTTGTAAGTATTGACTATTGGAAATGTTACTAATTAAATGAAACTAATTTTTACGGATTATTTCGCGTTTAATTTAGCGGGGGGGGGGGGGGGGGGCGGAATGGGGTGTTCGACGTCCCGATGTTATAGTTGGCCCGGCTACCTTCAGTTTCTAAATATTAGTTTTTGATTCGATCTACGCAGAATGAGCATACAGTATTTTGAATTCTACGAAAAAAGTTAAATTAAACGCAATACAATCCGTAAAAATTAGTTTCATTTAATGTGTAGTCTTCGCGTGAATATAAGGAATCATTAAATGTTACCGGTTTAATATGGCAACAAAATTTAGTTAATTATTTAAGATGTATAATACTATTATAGTATCAAGGTTGAATTGTGTTTCCTTTTTTCAGTACCTCTTATTCTTCTTAAATGTTCTTATTCTAGTAGGAAAAATTATTTTGTTACACACCAGTGATTTAAGGCGTCATAAGAAGAAACAGCTATGGAAAATGCAAAAAGGATTTTATGGCCTCTGATAACAATGAAATCCGGGATGATTACACTAATGCTATATCATCTGCTAATACCTACCAATCTTATATTAAAGCCAGACGTAAATTACGAGTATCTAGACCGGACACAGAACAGCGTCATCGGTGCGAGACGCCTTGCACTGCCATTGAGAATCCGTCTGCTAATTCGCAATTTAGCAACATTGTAATATTCCGTTTTTTCTTTAAAAACAGCTTTCATTCATGAGTATTATTCTACTTACAACTGGTTGTATAAAAACAATTCTCTGAATCAATAATCGTCAAATTAATTATCGTTATTACGGCATATTCGTCGATAGTAGTTAGCTCGAGATTTTTTTGTCGAATGTAACCTTAAATTACACATTGTTAGAAATAAAGATGACTTAGAATTCTGGCACATTCCATTGTGCTCTTAAAATTTTAATTTATTTAATTTATGGGCAAAATTTTATTTCCGTTTATAATAATGAAACCGTCAAAATATGTTTAATAAATCCTAAAAAAAATTATTATTGTATTGTTTGATGAGGATGTAGTTGTGAAATAGGGAACAATGGTAATCTATAATCACATAGCTAATCCAAATTCGTAATGAAATATGTGGTAAGGTGTATATCGTTTCTATGTGTATTTTTTATATTTACTTAAAAAAAATTCTCACCGTTATGATTATGATAACCTACCATAATGCCACTGTTGAACATAGGTCCCCGTAGAATGCCTCATTAGGGGGATATTTGCCATAGTTTCTATGCTTGACACATGAGTTGGTAACCGCAGACGCTGCTGCCCATCTCTTAGTTTGGTTCTGTCTTTCGCCTCTCACGACACGTACGGGACGATATGGGTTAGTGGATATTCTTACATCGAAACTACACGGTTTCTATATTTTTCTCAGGGAGAAAACCATAGTAGTATAGGGAGAGAGATTCTTATTTTGAAAATCATAGAACTCAACGATGTGAATTGATATAATTTAACTCATACATTGAAGGTCTAGCACACGGTCATATTTTTGTATGTCCGCGTGCAAGCATTTTATATTTTTAAGTCTTTCATTGAGTTTGTTTTTTAAAATAGCTGTCATATTTGTAGTGTATTCTACAGCACTAAATAAATATTCGTAAATGTAATAAAGTTGTTATAAAAGAATGATAAAAGTTAATTCAGTTTTTATTAGCACGTAATGATTAATAGTCTTTAAAACACTGTTAATTATATAACATTAACACACACGTAGTACAATCGTAGTATCAAATAATAAGTGTAGTGAAAAAATAAATGAAAACAAGAATTACAACTTTACACAGAAGTCAGTTAACACAACGTACGTACACACGACAAATCAACCATACCGGATTGTACTTATCTATTTTTCTGTCGACTTCTAAAAAGGAGACGGTACTCAATTCGACTGTATGTTTTTTTTGTGTGTGTTACCTCGTAACTTTTTATTGGTTGAACCGATTTCGATGATTCTTTTTTTATTTGAAAGCTGATACTTCTCGTGCGGTCCCATATGACTTTTATCCAGACCAATAGTTTTTGAGTTATTCTTAATATTTTATATTGAAGTCGGCTGTACAAAATTTTAAATTTTAAATTATTGTTCACTCCGTAGCCATATTTCGGACACAACTAGGAATAAATTTATAATTATTCATTTAAGTTAGCTTTCCCAGGATTATGGGAACACAAATTTATATCATTAAAGTTTAAGGTAATTGTAATGTTTCACGAATATAGAAAAGTGGAATAATGAAATCTCAAGATTATGAGTATATGTAGGAAATATGTTATTCTTTCATTTTAAGTTCTCTCCTAAACAGTAAAGTAAAGTAAATCGTTTTTTAAAAATGATCTTAAGAGACTCAAATTTTCAATTGAACAATCAGACGATCCGTGAGATTCTATCCATTTTTGTGGATACACCATGCATTCGATTCGAACCAAACTATTTGCTTCGTCTACTTAATGCGTACATTATAGCAGCGGAATAATTGCTGGATATTTGATACTTCAGTCAATTATATATTTTTTTTATATTCTACTAAACCAGCGTTTACCTACGATCCCACCTGATGGTAAGTAGTGATCTAGCCTAAGATGGTGAAGCGCACTGACTTAACAAAAGCCTATTCACTCTTGCCTTGAAGACACACACACTGTAATCGGATGGAAAGACAGATGCTGGCAACTTATTCCACTCCTTTGCTGTTCGCATGATGAACGACGTGGCTAACCGTTTGGTTCGAATGCGTGGTAAGTCAACAACGAAAGGGTGGAGACTGGCCGAACGTCTGGTTGTCCGATGATTGAAGGGAGAGGGGGGAATTAAATTATGTAATTCCTGCGCACACTCTCCGAAATGCATCCTGTAGAAAACCGAAAGGCTGCCTACTTTACGTGTATTCGAGGCTGGTAAGATTGGTTTTAACCAAATTCGGGTGACCAATAAGCCTCTTAGCACGCCTTTCCATTGAGTTCAGAGCTGCTAGGTGGCATTTTGCAGCACCAGCCCATATATGGCAGCAATACTCCATTCACGACCGGACTTGCGCTTTATATAAAGTTAGCAGCTGTCCCGGCGTGAAGTATCGCCGCACCTTTGCAAGGACTCCCAGCTTCCTTGCAGCTGCTTTGGCGTTGGACTCAATGAACCGCCCGAAGTTCAAATTTGAGGATATTTCAAACCCTAACAACTGAAGGCGGTCGGTATATTTCAGTGATACATTTCGGAAAGAAGGAGCCAAGGTGAGCTGGCTCCTTTTTGCAGTGAAGAGACACGCTTGTGTTTCGGGGGCGTTGAACTTCACAACATTGGCATCGCCCCAATCAGAGACTGCCTGTAGTGTGAGATTCACACGCTCTACCATAGCTTCTCTTTCGGACTGGATTTGATCCCGACTGGCCCGAGGACTTGGTTGGTATCTCTCAACAACTGTGCTATCGTCTGCACACCCATGGATACCGGGCATAAGCAGATCGTTAAAATATATTTTATGAATTTTCAGTACACTTTTAACCGTTTGTTAAAAAATAATTTACTTAGGGGTAATTATATATAATAATATATAGTACGTAGGAGTAATTTGGTGATTCGGTTAATATGGTCACTTTGTTATAACTCCAAAACTATAATCTTGTTTACATATATGTTTCTGTGATACGATAGCTCTTCATCAGTAAAAGGACGCTCCTTTATCGACGTCATTTCGACAGTTGACATTTTTAGTCCATTTAGTATTGTGTGGTGTAGTTCGTTTTTTTAAGTTGATTTTTTGAAGTGTTCCAAATTATTTCCAAAGCTTGTTTGCTATTTTGTCTTAACATGTTAGTTATACTTTCCTCTTCCTAGTTTTGGTTTTATAGGGCGGCAAAGCTTAACCCATTTCTTGTGTTATGACCCACATATGGTTCATTTGTATTGTCTTACTATTGTGTCTGTAAGTCAAATAGTGAAAGTGTTAAGGTAAACATATTTATGACAAATGATTTTTCCATGTAAGCTAAAAAAACTTTAATTGTAAAACCGATTGTGATTATTTCCCGCTACATAATTTATCAGCAACCCGCCCCGGTTTCGCCAAGGTAGAATTTTTTTATAGAATAAGGGTGACAAGCGAGCACACAGTCCACCTGATGGTAAGTGGTTTCTGTGGCCCATAGACATCTACATCTATTCTCGATTACGAATCAAAATGCAGATGCGTTGTCGTTGTTGACTAAGATGAATGCCTCATTTCCAGTAAAAAGGGGCTCTGCTTCTTTACACTCACCATACGAAACACAGCAGCGTTATGCTGCTATTTTACGCTAGTATTCTGTGAGAGCGTGGTCCTTCCCCGGTTGAGCCGACCCATTCTTGCTGCAACTATACTACAAATATAGCTGCAGCATGGCTCTACAACGTATAATCTATTCTATATTTCTATATTATTCTACTTTCATCATCATCATCATCATTACAGCCCTTCACAAGTCCACTGCTGAACATAGGCCTCCCCCAAAGAATGCCACAAAGCACGGTCCTGAGCCACCTGCATCCATCGACTTCCTGCATGTCTTAACAGGTCGTCACTCCATCTCGTGGGGGGACGCCCTACACTTCGCCTACCGGTACGAGGCTGCTACTCGAGAACCTTTCTTCCCCATCGGTTGTCGGTTCTTCGAGCTATATGGCCGGCCCACTGCCACTTCAGCTTACTAATCCGTTGGGCTATGTCAGTTACTCTGGTTCTACTGCGGATATTCTCATTCCTAAGTTTATCACGCAGAGAAACTCCGAGCATAGCCCTCTCCATAGCTCGCTGAGCGACCTTGAGCTTCCTCATACGGTCAGCAGTGAAGGACCACGTCTCAGTTCCATAAGTCATCACTGGCAACACGCAGTGGTTGTACAATTTCGTTTTCAGGTTTTGAGGTATGTCTGACGAGAAGATGTGTCGTAGCTTCCCGAACGCTGCCCAGCCGAGTTGAATCCGTCGATTGACCTCTCGGTCGAAGTTGGACTTACCTAGTCGGACTATTTGTCCCAGGTAAACATACTCGTCAACAACTTCTACTTATTTACTATTATCTTATTCTACTTTATTTACTATTATATATTTAGATTAACATTTAACATTTATTTTATTACTATTTGTGCCCCGCGGTTTTTCCCGCGTATATCATGCGTCTGCGCCTCGCGACGTGCGAACTTCGAGAGAGTCAACACGACAGACGGTTGCTGAATAAACAAAGACTTAAGAAGTGAAAAACGTTACTTAAATTACATGGTTACCGTAACTGGTGGTTATGCATAATACAGGTACTGATATAGCCTTGAATAAGAAGTGATCTATTTGGATATAAGGACCAATATAAATACAGCAGATACAACAGATAAAGGTACGGATAATGTGACCTAGGCCTATTTGTTCCAAGTAAACATACTTGTCAACAACTCCGAGCTTAGTGCTCACAACAACTACCGACATAGGTGTGACATGGACGCTACATATTATCTTCGTTTTGTCCACATTCATCTTAAGACCTATACGTTGGGAGACACTAGTGCTTAGGTCTTCCAGTGATTCTGCCATAAGGACTATATCGTCGGCAAATCGAAGGTAAGTGTTGTACTCGCCATTGATGCTAATAGCGTATCCTTCCCAGTCCAGTAGCTTTAAAACATCTTCCAATGCAGCAGTGAGGAGTTTCGGGGATATAACGTCACCTTGTGTCTTACACTTCTCTGCAGTTGGATAGGTTTCGTACTCTGGTTTTGTACTCGGATAGCCATCGTAGCCCTACTGCACAAGCACTTCAGCACTTCGATATACCGACAGTCATCTTGGCACCGTTAAAGGGACTGCAGCACCGCCCAAATTTCGACGGAATTAAAGGCTTTCTCATAGTCCATATATGCCAGACATAGTGGCAAATTGTACTCCTCGGACTTCTGTACAATTTGCCGAAGGGTTTGTATGTGGTCTATGGTGCTAAAGTCTTTCCTGAAACCGGTTTGTTCAGGAGGCTGGAAGTCGTCGAGTCTGCGTGTATGACGATTCATAATGACTCTCAAAAACAAGACGTAGACGCGGCTGAGAAGGGAATTTGGACTGTAGTTCTTCAAGAGAGCGCTGTCGCATTTTTTGAAGAACAAGACCACGGTACTTCTGCTCCACGCCTCCGGTATAGTGCCATCATGGAGGACGGAACTAAAGAGCTGTTGAAGGAAGGAAAGGAAGGAAAGGAAAGGAAGTAGCGGTTTTCCACCCGCATTCAGAAGCTCCGCTTTAATTCCAACCTCGCCTAGGGCCTTGTTGTTTTAAGGTGCTGGAGAGTCATTCTAATCTCGCTTAGACTGACTTCCAGAATATCATCCGAATAGTGTCGGATAAGACTTGCTCTTGGATAGTTACTCCCATTTGTGTGTGGTTCTAACGATGATGTGTACACCTGCCCATAAAACCTCTCAATCTCACTCAAAATCTCAGGTGTCCCGGAAACGATACTGCCGGACTCTGTCTTCAATACAAGTGGTATTGAAGTATTTATTTTTCAATATTGCGTAAGTCTCGCTGCATGCAATTGGAGACCTGTCTGTTCAGTTGCCTATATGCTGTCAAATCTGCTGAAGACTGCAGCTTCTTGCAGTCTTACAAAACTTAGTTCCGACCGCATGGACGTTTTCCACGAACTTGTCATTCATATGGTCCACTGCATTGCAATCTTCTAGGTACTGAAAACGATTATGTCACTCAAGCTGAAAGTTTTTGGGACTTTGGATTAGAGCACGGAAGGTTGACTTTATTAGATGTAACCTCTATAACTTAACGTTTAGGTTCAATGACGAAAATTACATTTTTTTTTAGCGACAGCTATTGCAAAAAGTCAACTTGGTTATCCCCAGTGATAAAGAGAATGAGGGAATTCATTATTAAAACATTAAGATGATTAAAAGGTGTTTGTTCATCTAAAGGGTTATCGGTGTGTGTATTTTAGCGTTTGTATATTTGAAATACTTGAACCACTCTCTCTTGAAGATTAGGAGATTGTTACGACATTTAATTTAGTTTTTTTTTTTAGGATAGGATGACAAAGGAGCACACAGTCCACCTGATGGTAAGTGGTTACTGTGACCCATAGACACCTACATCTATCCTCAATAAAGACTCAAGATGCAGCCGCGTTGCCACCCGTGAGGACTAAGATGGAATGCCTCTTTGCCAGTAAAAAGGCTCGCAACACAATTACAATAAACGTTAGCGTTATACAATATATAATACCTTTTCATATGTACATGATATTACTACGTTTTCATACCGTTACGGTTACAGCCTATTAAAATCCACTGTTGAAATAGGCTTCTACCATAGCTTGTCTCATAAGAGGGATATTTGCTGTAGTTGCTACGCTAACATTCGGGTCGGCAGCCCCAGTTATTTATTTTTAGTCGTTATTAGGAAGACGCTGCTGCCCATCTCTTATTTCCCTCTGCCGCCTTCGGCACCCACGTGATGATATGTGGTAGTGGTTATTTTAACACAGCCACTACACTGTACGACGACTACACTACACTGTTTGACGTCTCTGTGGCACTGTGTCTTAGCAATGAGTTGCAGCGCTGGGAGCCGTGGATTCGAATCCTGTACTGAACAAGTATTTGTATGGCCTACAACTAATTGTTGCGGGTTTGGATGTTTGTCCTTGTGCAATTCATGTTTGTAAACTGCCTCCACAGTACAGGAGAAAATCCTAGTGTAGGGGTATTAAATAAAAAAGCTATAACCTTTTTTAACTTCTCATAAGTAATTATTAATAACGCCCATTGAGTTATATGTCTTCGCGCATGCGCGGGAGATAGTAGAGTCATATGTACTTAACCATCATATCTACCTCTACCTCTATGCCATCAAAAACATAACTTGTAAAAAAAGCCAAGTCTCGCAACTCAGTTCTTCTACTGTAAAAAGTTGTGAGATCCATGTAATACCAAGTCGGTTAATTTATTCAGTCCCTACTTAAGGGTCCATCTGTCTCAAGTTATTATGTAATTAGCTAACCTAACATCTTATAGTGACCATATAAATATTAATAATCTTTTATGTTTTAAATAAATAGAATGACTTGGCCATCGCATGATAACACAATATATCTCACAAGTAATACATATTATATTAAATTAGATTGCTTAGTGCACAACTTTTTACGGTAGAATATCTGAGTTGAGAGACTTGGCTTTTTTACAAGTTATGTTTCTGATGGCACCTCATTTCTTTTTGTAGATAGTCCTACTTCTTGAATACCAACTACGGATTTTTGGACAATTTAGTCTACTTAATACTTTGCGGGATTTTGGTACAACTTCATAAGACATATCCCATTCTTGCTTTTTCATTCCGTTGACCATTTTACAAGTTACCTTTGAACATAATTATATCTAGATACCCATATACATCTATTATTCCATTATATTGTACATACATGTACACTGATTCATTCAGTGCAAATGTAACTTTGTAATCTTATATATTTGTATAGGATTACAAAGTTATTTATGCAGTTGGTGTATTTAGAAAACTTGACAGAAATTACAAAATATTTTAGTTTTTCCTTAATTTATACACTAAACACTAATTGTATGCCAAATATGAAGCTTCGGCGTCTGCTAGAAGTGCCTTAGAGTTTTGATAATCGGTCCGTCAGTGAGTAACAAAATTAAGAAACTTTGACTAGTTATAATTCTTAAACTACTGGTTCAAATTGAATGAAATTTGAAATATGGCGTGTTTATATAATGCATGATTGGTTACTGAAAATTCAGCCTTCTAGTTTTATCCACAACGAAGTTATAGGGTTTCGAAAATGGCCTGAACTGCTTCGAGAAAAGGATGGTACGGCCGTGCCGCTTTTTTGTTTGACTTGGCGGGGGAACTGCCGTGACCCCAGAAAATGTTCTTTGATTATCTTAAATATAAACAACGCTACAACGCAAACAACTCAATAGATCCTATCGAGGTAATTATGCCATTAATAAAATAAATAATTTCTACTTAATGGGTTTTTAATCGGGTTTTTTTTTACCGATCACTACGTAAGCTTATGTAACGAGGCATTATATTAATAGCAACTTCCGGCATTTGCCCTTGACCAGAAATCCCATTACTATTTTTAATCTTGTAATTTTTTTATAAAACTGAATTAACAAACGAACTTCTAGTCTACCTGATGTTAAGTGGCCACTCAGTCCATGGACATTCGCAGCCTACTCAAATAAAGAAGACAGATACGTTGTCACTTCTAAGAACTAAGCTGGAAAGTACCATAATCTGTAATTATAATGGCGCCTATTCATACTTACTTTTCAGACCGAATCTGTTATTTGCCAGCAGAAATAAGCAAAAGGGTGGTATCTACCTAGACCTACCTCTTACTTCTACAAAATAAAAGGGAAGAGGATCAAGCATTTCAATCATTTCATCTAATGCAGTGCGAGTTGACTTAATGATTACAAAATTCATGGGCAAGGAAAAGAAGTATATGAGCCATTATGAACAAAAAGACGCCCAATAATCTATTGTAAGATTTGATATAAAACTTTTTTTTAATATAGAAGAGGGGTCAAACGAGCATGCGGCTCACCTGATGGTAAGTGACTACCGCCGGCCATGAACAAGCGCAACACCTGGGGAATTGCAGATGCGTTGCCGGCCTTTTAGAAATGTGTAAGATCTTTTCTTGAAGTTTCCTAAGGTGTTGGTGTTCCATTTGTTGCGATAACGAGTGTAATAATTTAAAATATATGCAAAATAAAGTCGTGGTAGCTCAAGGACTAAGTGCTCAACGTAAATTTCACAGTGCGGTAGCGATACCCGCTGGCACCAGCGCAAAGTACTTTCTGTACACCAAACCGCTGATTTACCACGTAAAGATCCTTATCGCGAGAAAACTTCCAAATTGAAGAAATAACACATTTCTTCGATCTTCCAATTGCTCTTAACCTTCTTATAACATGGGAGACCTATGCTCAACAGTGAAACACATTACAGGCTGTAGCTCCACTTTGCCTTTTTAACTTTACCAATAAAATATTATTACGATTAAGCAATAAAAAAATATTTACAACATAATTTTATGGAAATCTTCGACAAATTCAAAAGTGGAATTATCAATTTTGCAAGATTTGTACTTTGATGACGCAAATATTTAGCGTTCCCACATAGTATTGGAAACCAATATTATGCATTCTTCATAAAGTAACAGTATTTTGTGTCATTAAGTTTCTTTCTTTGCTATATGCATGATGCCTTTTGCTTTCTTTTTTGTTTTTATGTTTATTACACGTTGCATGTTTTTAAAAACAAAAAGTGAAAAAATAAACCTAAACATCACTTTAAAACTCTATAATCTATTTAATTTTAATAAAAAGACAATCCCGCCGTTAAATAATGTACTGTGATATCAATCCCCAATGCCGTTATGGGTATAAGCGTTTTTCATTTCGAGATAAGGTTGTGTTATTACGTTGTATGGTTGTATAACATATTATGTCGTATTAATTTTTATATCAAAAAATCATTAACTAAAAGTTTCATGTTACTATTTTATTATTTTAATTTTTTTCATATTGATACCTCTTAAAACTTAAATGGACTCTAATAACACAGTTTAGAAATGACATACCCACTCTATTTCCGACGGTTTCCATGTTTGCTTAAAAGTAGAATATCACTAAAAACCTTGTGGTCACGGAACCTAGGGTTATCACAGAACTTTATAATTTAAATGAGATACAATAATGTTATTTTAATGGTAATATTAATGCCATAAACATCAAAACTTTGAAGATAAGGTCCTAATTTTCATGGTCACATTTTTGTGTACTTTTATTTATTTAAGTTCGAGTCCAAGGCAGCCGGGCGTACGTGCGTGCGTACGTGCATGCGTACTTGCTTACGTCCGTGCGTGCGTGTGTGTGTGCGTGTGTATTTTATTAAAATTATGTTTTTTGCCCTAGCCCACTGCAGTACAAACTTCTCCAAGTTTCCGCTTGGCTGGTAGAAAATGCCATTAGTATTAATTCCGTCATTTATTCCTTCTAGTACAAGAGAGTGTTAAATAAATAAATATTCATTACAGACCTTCACAATCTTGTATAATTGATATTGAATGTTAATGTTTCAAAATATTTAATTTTTATAATATTCGAGTGACAAACTAACAGTCCACCTGTATGTAATTAATGCATCTCGTGGATATCTGCAACCGAATTTAACACCCAGTTAGTAGTAGTAGAATACTTACTACTACTACTAATCCGGAATGAGTGAGTCGAAACATTGCAGTGGTTATGTCTGCTTGGCGGCAGAAATATGCAAGAGGATGTTACCACCCAGATCGACACCAACTAAAAAGGAACTACTAAAACTACATACGTAAAGTTTGAAAGTAAAACAACAAAATTGCAAAAAATATTCAGATTACAGTGCTATAAAAACAATACGTAAACAACGGTTAGCAGAATGTGATCTTAAATAAGTGGAGTTCATGATTTAAAAATGGCCAGAGCGAGGGCGATAAATTAGTGAAACTTATTTATAAATACAGTAAACATACTGATATTAATACAAATAATAGTAATTTCCACGTAATTGCGTCAGAAGTCGGCGTTAAGACATGGTGTATCGAATATTTACAAGTAAAGCCCCTCAAACTCTGTTATATAAGACCAGACTCAATTATATGAAAATTAAATTTTTTTGTTTATAAAGACAGTTATACTTTTTGTTGCAAGTTTTATTATTTTATCCTTTCGTCTCTCCTACCGAATATTACCCACCCCTATGATACAATCTATTAGAGAGACCTATGATTGGTAGTGGACTGGAGTCTTACAAGTTTCTTATTATTAAATTATAGGAATTACATTAACATTTGTCACTCTCATACTTATAAATTCAATGATCAGATAAAAGCCATACATTCTGAAAAGTCTGAGAAGTTTTTAATCCTCTTTTTTAACTGAAAACAATCCGCTATATGACGCAATTGTTGAAAAATATTAAACGCTAGACGTCGTATTCTGTATACTCCGTCTGAAGTGTACCAAAATCTTTGTAGAAAATTAAACCAGTTATAAGCATGTATTTCAACAAAACGTCATAAAGGATTTGTTTTCAAATAAAACCCATTATAGCTCTATTGTCGTACAAAATCGACAAGTATTAGTTCAGCCGGTGTCCGGTAACTTATCTAGTTGCCAACAATATTACCTTTTACAATAGTATGCCTTTTGTGATAGGGTTGTTCCTCCTTTGAAAGTTTTATAACTATATTATATAGTTTATAACACTAAATTGTGATTTAAAGCTAATTCGAAGAATAATAAATAAATTTGATGTAATTAAACTCAAAAAAACACAGTCGATAATTCGTCGGACCAGAGAAGAAATAACTTTTCGATTTATATGGCCAGCCCATTGCCACTTCAGCTTATTGATTCGCAGGGATATGCCGGTCGCTCTTGTTCTGCTTTGGATATCATCATTGGTACGTTTATCTCCAACTATTATGAAGTAAAATGTTAACTCAATAATGAAATCTCAGCTGATAGCAGCCCTAGCCTTGATCATTTATCAGTTTGTATAAGTGAACGTGAATTATTATAGTGGATATTTTCTCGAGTTATAGACACTGCTACACTAGCTTCCTGAAACCTAATAATTATATTGTTAAAAGAATTCTAAGTTCTTATAATGTGACATAGTGCCGGTTTAAAAAGAATGCGTCCACATAATATGTTTCCGTATATTTTGTTTTAACGAACTGCAGATACTAAATCAAGTTACAGACCAGCATATCAATAGTATTCCTTTGATTTTGTACAAGTTATTTTTATAATTTTTCAATCGTCATTTAACCTTCGAGAGAATAAAGATCTCTTCCTTCTGTCCAATTGGAAACTAAAAATTACAGTTTAGCACTACGCTAAAACTTTGACGGCTGAGTTACGCAGTGATTTAGCATTGAGTTACGACTCTGAGAGCCGCGGGTACGAATCCCGCACGAAAATATTATTTCTACGGCCTAGAAATAATCGTTCGGGGTCTAGATGTTTGCAGTTGTGCAATTTAGGTATGTGAACTGTCTGAAAAAAATCGTAGTGTTTTATAAAAAAAAAAAGTCCATTAACAGCCTACGTGCGTCCGATTCCTGGCACCGGCTTCCTTACATTACCAAGAGGGTTTTGCACCAGGGAAAACCCCAAAAGCGTTGCCTCAATGCATGTTAGTGATCTCCACATGTCCTAGTTTTATTTTTATTTTTAACATGTCGGTTTCCTTATGGTGATCTCCTGACTAGCATTATCAGTCTTGGCTCTTCGCTTACAAACAGAGTGATACGTACGTAGTAAGTACAGACAAATTTCGGTCTCTTCAGAATTCTTTGGGCAGTGTTAGATTAACATCAAGCGAGGACTGTAAAAACTGTTTGTTGCATTTTTTTGATCAAAAATCCCAACATTTCTACAACAACGTCGAACTAAGTTATGGAACATAATCGCACATGTATATTATAATAAAACGTGATAAAAATTTGAAAAAAAAATGTCTTTAATCTATACATCTATACAAATAAATAAAATTGAAGTGTCTGTTTGTAATGTCAATATTACAGCTTTTTACTAAATGCTTATGAAAGTACATACGGTACTAATAACAAAAATACAATTTTTAAAGTTTTTGTCTGTCGGTCTGTCCGTCTGTCTGTCCGTCTGTCTGTCCGTCTGTCCGTCTGTCTGTCCGTCTGTCTGTGTGTTTGTTCCGGCTAATCTCCGAAACGGCTGGACCGATTTTGACGGGATTCTCACTGGCAGATAGCTGATGTCACAAGGAGTAACTTAGACTACTTTTATTTTAGAAAAAGCATTAGGGTTCCGCGCAAAACAATTAAAACCCCAAATAACACGCGAGCGAAGTCGCGGAATAGGAAGAAACTTTTTCCCCGACCTTACATCTTCGCCGCCAAATAGAGCTTGCAGTAACGTGTGCCGGCCTGAAGGGTGTAGAAAGCCAGTATCATAATAGGCCGTGAGGCATACCCATTGAGTTATATGTACTACGTACTAGAGAAGCTAATCCAAACAAAAATTGTGCGCTACTCTATGTCTTCGCGCATGCGCGGGAGATAGTAGAGTCATTCATGCGCGAATACTTTAATCTTTATATATAAATATTACGTGTCACGTTGTTTATCCGCGATGGACTCCTAAACTACTGAACTGATTTCAATGAAATTTTGCATACTGTGTCCATTTTGGTCCAACTTGATAGATAGGATAGTTTTTATCCTCATAAGTGACACTCAAAATTTTTATTACGAATTTAAGGATTTTTTATATGAAGGGTAGTCGAAAGGGCAGAACAACGTCTGTCTGGTTAGCTAGTTAAATATAAAATAAGATATTAATATAAAATAAATGTAAGAATTTAATATAAAATACTAATAAAAAATACTAATATATAAAATATCTTATTTTAATCTAAACAAACATATTTGTCAATAACATGTAACAATAATTATCTTATGAAATTCACAAATCCTTAATTTATGCAATATTTCGTTTAGTGTACGGATTGCAGTAGAGTTGGTACAGTTGAGTTGAACATAGTCAATGTTTGGAATGCGAAATCTAGTGCGTAGTACATATATTTCGATGTGCATACAATTATAATCCTCAGAGATGACAACGCATCTGTATATTTGGTTAGTAGTAGTATAAGTTGGTAATAGTGTCTATAGGCTACAGTAGCAACTTACCCTCGGGTGTACTGTTCGTTTGTTACTTCAGTGCTCAGTATTTAATAATTTACATGACATCGCAACTGCCTAAAAAGTGACGCTTTAATAAACTTATCAATGTATAATTAATGGATATTATTATTAATAATTATTATTAATTGTTTTGTATGTTTTATGACATGGTAATATTTAACTAACACGAGAAAATTTTTCTATTTAGTTTCTAATTAAATTAATATAATTCCCACGTTTGTATCAAATCATTTTGCATTCCGAACTTCATTGCAATATATGTTGGGATAAGACGTATTATAACACATTTACCTCTGTTCTCACATTCTTATACAAATTAATTACTCATTATTGTTCATAATAAAGGTTAAATTATATTGTCTGTATAGATTTCAGTTATGTCTTTTTGTAATTGTAATTTTCTTATTTTTACTTCCTTAAATAAGCATGAATGCTGGTGATACGTTTCGTTTTATAGAGTCGGTTCAATGAACCCGTAAAGTTCTTATTTGATTTAGTTTAGTTTCATTCATTAACGTACAATATAATCACATACATGTATAAAGGGACAAGCTTTATGAATAAAGTTATGGCCTATAAACGTGCCCTTGCTGGGCATATGCCTCCTCTCATTTCTGAGAGCATTGTGGTGAACTTGACATGTCCTCAAAATATTTCATTTCTCAGACATGCAGGTTTCCTGGCGATATTTTCCTTCACTGTCAAGCAAGTCAGTCAATCAGCACTTAACTGCAATTAGTTATTCATTGTAGCCGGCGGGCATCGGTTTAGGCTGATCGCGTACTGTGTAATTTGCAACGATCGCTTAGGCCCTGAGCTACTACGGTTCAGAGGCTGAGTTGTATTTGTATAGTTACGTTCAATTTAGAAAAATTGATAAAGTGCAGGCTTTCTACTTAGTGTTCTGTGTCACTTTTCAATCAAGAAGACTTTTCGTATATTATAATTTTTATACAAAAATTACGGAAAATAAATACAAAAAAAAAACGTGTAAAAAACGAGTAATTATGAATCTTAAAAATACAACGAATAGCAAAAATATATTACTTTTATAAAGAAGCCTATTTAATTTCAACTTATTTTATTGAATATATTTACCTTCTTAGAAAATATTATGTTTTTATTTAGTTATTAGCCAATGGAATTTTTTATAGGATAGAGTGACAATCGAGCATACATATTCCACCTGATTGTAAGTGGTTGCTGTGGCCCATAGACATCTACGTCTATCCTCAATAAAGAATCAAAATGCACATGCGTCGTTACCCGTGAGGACTAAGATGGAATGCCTCTTTTCCAGTAAAAAGGGTCTCCGGTTCTCAACACTCATCATACGAAACACAGCAGTGTCAAGCTGCCATTTTACGCTGGTATCCTGTGAGAGCGTGGTCCTTCCCCGGTCGAGCCGACCTATTCGTGCTACAACTATATTACTAATATAGCTGCAGCATGACTTTGCCCCGTATATTTGCTCGCCGATTGACTTTTTCGGCTGACCGGAGGTTCTACCAACTACAGGAGAATCCTAGCAATTAATATCTAGTAATATAAAGTGGCATGTTTGAGAAATAAGAAAAAAAATCGAAAATATGTGAAGTTCGCATACACACATTGGGGCAGCGTGGCGGAAATTCACTTGCCCTGAAACTTTCTCAGAAAAAATGAGTGATCTTGTTCCCAGCTGTGGGACATATATAGGCTGTAACTTTAATTTACTTTACTTTAATATAAAATGCTTTAAACTATAATGTTACTCTGAGCTTTAAAATACCGCGACTCTTTTTTAATTCTCTGTACAAAGTAGTACGTACATTTTAAAAATTTCTCTTCTTCCTACAAGTAGTGATAATAGAAAGCACAATTTAATTCTTGTGAACCCTAAGATCTATAGCAGGAAGGCGTAAATGGAAATGAGTGCCGAGTGCCGATAGAGTTGGCGAAATTGCATTATTTCCGAGTTCCATTGCACAGCTGCGAGCGGTCGCCTGTAGTCGTAAATCAGTGGCACAGTACCGGCTCACGGCACATCTCGAGCTTGTTGAATGTCCATTAAAAAGTAAAATAAAGGTAATTATTCTTCTATAACCTGTAAAGAGTAAAGCAAAAATATATTTACTGTATAACCGATAATAATTCATAACATACTTGTATACATATATCAGACTGGAAACTAATTAGTGCCACTTACGTTCATCGATGACTCCCTGCATGCCGTCACGTCCTGTACGGTCATCCTATATCATTCAATATATTGTTGTACTTATATAAGTAGCGGCCCCAAAGTCTAGCGGTGACCGCTATTGCGTATGATTCGAGCTGATTAGCTTATTGCACATAAGTCGCGCTGATTGGCTCGTGGGTACCATTCACACGCGCTGATTAGCTCTCCAGTCGCATTCGTGCAATTCAATTCGTGCGCGTGCCCTCCACGTTTCGTTCAGTGCTAGACTTACGTGCCGCGACTTGTACCTGTCGATCGACTCCTGGGGGCGGCCAATGCTTAACTAGGAGAACTGCCCATTTCGCATGAGTTTTCTTTGGCATCGAATTCATGTCCTCCAGGGGCGCATGTTCATATTTCCATAAAATTTTATATAACTAAAAACAACTTTAGTTGATAACTAATAACTACTATACCCAAAAGTAATAATTAAAAATGTGTTAAGGGCGACGCTTTTTTATATTTTTGAACCTACAAAATATTTTTACATCCCGTTTTACTCTATGATTTTTCGGATATTTTAAAAACATTAGTTGCAATTGATAAATTTGCTGGAACGTAACAAATATTACCGACCATACATCTATTGACACGTACAGAAAACAAAAACAAATCCACAATCCGCAATAATCCAAATAAACGCTTATAATAATAATAATAATAATTCTTTTATTTCAGACCTTGATCCATAATTTGTTAGTAATACATTATACACCTTAAATACTAATGCTAGTTTAAATATTAAGCTTAGCTGCTTACTTAGCCGCTGTGCTATCGAACTTTCAAGTAAATATTCATAATCTCTACTTGTGACGGCGTTCTGTGGTTTGTGGTTGATACAATGATTAAACGATCGAACTTGGTCCGCTCCTTACTAAACCTGTTCGTGTCTGCCGACAACAATTATAATTATTACATATTTCGTGTCTGCGCGTTCCGATGGTATAAACGACAAGCTTGGTATGCTCCGTATCAAGTCCGCCCGAGTACCGTCAATCGGACATCAGACAAGCCGGCGTTAGTCATGGACGAATCGTTGTAGAGTGTGGAGCATGGTAGAAATTATAAAGAAACTGGCACATGACAAATAACACTATTTCATTACACAGCTATAGTCTAATGATTTCTTAATGTTGTTATTAACATTAATGATTACATACTTAAACGATATAACATTCTCACAGAATACCAGCGTAAAATAGCAGCTTAACGCTGCTGTGTTTCGTATGGTGAGTGTAGAGAACCGGAACTAGACTGGAATACTGGAAACGAGGCATTCCATCTTAGTACTCACGGGTGACAACGCTTCTGCATTTTTATTCGTAATCGAGTATATGTATTTAGACGTCTATGGACCACGGCAACCATTTACAATCACAAGTGGACTGTGTGCTCGTTTGTTACACTTATCCTATTATATATAGATATGTAATGTGTATATAATGTGTATTTTATTAGTATATTATTACATTACATACGTCAATATAATGAATATATTTTAAAATACTACTATTTAATTTGAAATCATAAAATAATAATATAAACAAACTGTTAACCAAATATTCACAATATAAACGATGGACATATGCACAATGCACTAACAGAGCACACAAACTATAGTAAACAACAATAGTTAGATAATCTCTATCTATATATAAAAATCAATTGCTGTCCGTTAGTCTCATAAAAACTCGAAAACGTCTGGACCGATTTTGGTGATTTTTTGTGTGTGTGTGTTTGAGTGGGTCCCTGAATAATCTAAACGATTCACAATTGGACCCGGTATGTGCCGTTGTTGTCGAGATCTAGAAAACACAAGTGCGAATCCGGGGCGGATAGCTAGTAGTAAATAATAATTATAAACAAAATTATCTCACTCCCTTCATTTCTTTCGTTGCTTATGGCCCTACACTCTTTTATTCCGTAGTCTTTTCCGTGTTTGTGTACAGTGTAGCATATACTTAAATAAAAGGGCATGTGATTGTCAAATACGTCTGTCATATGCTCGGATCTCCGTGATCAAGTTAGTCATAATTATCATCATCAGAGCCTCCTATCAAAACCCACTTCAGAACATAGGCCTCCCCATAGATTGCCTCTTAGTCATAATATTCCCCATACTTGTCATAGTTGGCATGCTTGGCAAGCGGCTTGGCAACCGCAGTTTTTTATTTTATTATTCTGAGTTATTTGTAGGAATATGCTGCTTGCTACTGTTTCAGTTTCTCCCTGTCATAGATAACTATGTAACTTTTAAGTTACTAAACCTAAAGGTTTCAATGTGAATCTAAAGTATTTTTTGCAGATAGTAAACGTATCAACCCTACCAAGAAACAGTTTGTGGTTAGAAGGCTAAACAGAAATAGGTAAGAGATAAGATCCCAGTGTTGAAAATAATTGTTACAATTTAATCGTAAAGACGGAACGACCGGGCAAGACCATTTTGTGTTGTGAAAATTAACTTTTTTTATAGAGAATGGGGTAAACGAGCATGCGGCTCACTTGATGGTAAGTGACTACCGCTGCCCCTGAACAACTGCAATACCAGGCGAGTTGCTGATGCGTTGCCGGCCTTTAAAAAAAAACAATAAGCTCTTTTCTTGAAGGACCCTAAGTCGTATCGGTTCGGAAAAGTTGCTAGTGATAGTCAATTCCAAAAGGAATTGCGATTTTAATAAAAAGTAAAAGCCGACTTCCTTGGGGGAGGCCTATGTTCATCAGGGGACTTATGAAGGGCTGTACTGATGATGATAGTTGAGAATAGATGTAGATGTCTATGGGTTACGGAAATCACTTACCATTAGGTGGACTGTGTGCTCATTTCTCACACTATCCTATAAAAAAAATTCGGAAAAGAGACTCAGAAAAAATATTTTTCTAAAAAAAAAAGAACTTAATCCAGTAGTTTAAAGGCTAGTGTTTCGTATGAGCGAGACTTGAACTGGAGACTCTTAACTTGTAACGAGACATTCCACCTTAATCATCAAGGGTAACAACAAAATGTAATGTGGTGCTTTGCACGTGCGCCATACGCACAACATACATTAAAAACTCACAACATATTAGGCTCGTTGTCATAACGCAATAAGCACAAGAAATTAGTATTTATTGCCTTGTTTTTGTTATTATATACGTCCACTCTAATCGATTATACAAGTAGATCTATGTTTTGGCATATTTTATGTCAGGTATTATAAAACTAAAATATTGGAGCTGTAAATAAAGTTTAAAGCGACGTAATAATATATTAAACGATTTAGACACTTGCTTTGCTAGATGGTACTCTCTTTAGTTCTAAAGAGTCAGTTTTTGTAGTTACCTTTTTTGCCGCCAAGCGATAGGACACTTTACTGAGTTCTAATTTGAACAATAAGACAACCTCTATACTTATTATATACAAGCTGTGAGGTATTTCATCTTAGTTCTTTTAATTATCAATGAAAAACCTTCTATAGATCTTCTTGTTGTACACAAATAATTCACATTTTACTGACATCACTGTTATTGTCAGTTATTAATGTATATATGTATATTTTTTACGTGCTAGAGCCACGCTGCAGCTATATTAATAGTATAGTTGTAGTACGAATTGGTTGGCTCGACCGGGGAAGGACCACGCTCTCACAGAATACCAGCGTAAAATAGCAGCTTAACGCTGCTGTGTTTCGTATGGTGAGTGTAGAGAACCGGAGACCCTTTTTACTGGAAATGAGGCATTCTATCTTAGTCCTCACGGGTGACAACGCATCTGCATTTTGATTCCCAAACGAGGATAGATATAGATGTCTATGGGCCACAGCAACCACTTACCATCAGGTGGATTGTGTGCTCGTTTGTCACCCTTATCCTATAAAAAAAAAAACAAATTTAGTAAGAAAAGAAAACAAAAAGAGGAAAGGTATGTATGTGTACTCATCATCATCATTTTAGATTATTACAAGCCTGCTGTTAAACACAAAAAAGGTTCTCGAGTGGCATCCTCGTACCGGTAGGCGAAGTGCAGGGCAAACCCCCCCTCCCCCTTCAGTAAATGAAGTGAAGACTTTGTAAGACACACAGAAAGTAGATGGATGCAGGTGGCTCAGGACCGTGTTATGTGGCATTCCTTGGGGGAGGCCTATGTTCGGCAGCAGACTTGTGAAGGGCTGTAATGATGAATGATGATGTTAAACACAGGCCTTCTTTATAGATATTTACAAATCACGATCCTGAGGCATCTCTATCCATCGACTCCCTTCATATTTTATCTAGTTTTAATCCATTTTATAAGCTTATTAAATAAGCGACCATGTAATTTATGTAACCAAAATTATTTTCTATAAAAACATCTGATGATAAAGTAAACTTAATACAACATAGCATTGCTTATTTTTCCATAAACTTTATTCAACTCTCCGTTAGAGTGAATACAAAGACCAAGGTGTATAGAACATATAGGTACTTATATAATAAACTTTGGCATTGCTAGAATTGCTAGCGGCGTAAAATTCTATGATATTTGACATATTTTCTAAGCTAATCATTCTAGTTATTTATTGGGTTAAGGCGACACTAAATTCGTTCCCTGGGGCGAAAAATTCTCGTTTGTCGTTCATGACATTATTACTTCATCATTCTGAATATGTCGAAATATAAAAACTTGTAGTCACTTTGCACTTGAAATAATTAATATTCATTTGTGATATATTGAAGCATAATTCAGCCGGAGAAGGACCACGCTCTCACAGAATAACAGCGTAAAATAGCAGCTTAACACTGCTGTGTTTTCCATATGATGAGTGTAGAGAACCAAAGGATTCTCCCCTTTAACTTTTTTTATAGTATATGGTGACAAGCGAGCACACAGTCTAATCGATGGTAAGTGGTTGCTGTGGAACATAGACATATCTTTGTTTGCGAATCAAAATTCAAATGCGTTGTCAACCGTGAGGACTAAGATGGAATGCCTCTTTTTCAGTACAAAAGGTCTCCGGTTATCTACACTAACTGTACGAAACACAACAGCATTAAGCTGCTATTTTACGCTAGTATTCTGTGAGAGCGTGGTCCTCCCCGTGTCGAGCCGACCCATTCGTGCTACAACTATACAATTAATATAGCTGCAGCATGGCTCTACCCACGTTTAACGCAACGAGACATTCCGTCTAAGTTATCACGGGTGAATACGCATCTGCATTTTGGTTCGTGGTAGAGGATAAATGTAGAATGGAATAGAATAGAATAGAATATTTTTTATTGAATATTGATTGTTACATAATATTGATTGAAATTGATGGTTCGGAAAATACCTCTGTCCTGGGAAGAACCAGCAAGAAACCCAGCGGGTCTCTTTCTTTAACATATTTTACCTAACAATAATAATAAATTAATAATAATAATAATATTTATACAGCCCAACCAGATGAGAAAACTATACAAATACCCCATAATAATAATAAATTTTATTAGAACTCAAATAAATGTTACACTTGTTCCGATTGAGCCCTAACTCCTGAACTAGGAATCCTGTATGTCAGGAGCTAGTCCCTTCCATTACATTATGCACAAACATTATTAACATTAATTATACATTTCAATTTAATTTAATTATACCTAATTATATTTAATTATATTCTACTTTATTTTATTTCAAATTGACAAGAACAGTTTACATAAATTATTAAATTCGAATAAGTTGTTTATACAATTTTTAAATAAATTTTCATAGAACCAGCATGGTTCCCAGGGTTTATTTTCATTCATGTATTCCTTGATATTGTAATAACCCTTTTTGTACAGTTATTCTTTAATAAAACTTTTAAACTTTGAACATGTTCCGAGATTTTGTTGTGAAAGCGTATACATTGCCCCATAAATGAATTACTATGATGAATTATTATGATGTCTATGGGCCACAGCAACTACTTACAATCAGGTGGGCTATGTGCTCATTTGTCACCCTTATCCTATAAAAAAATATTGTAACTAAATTAAATTTGTTTATTTCGGGTAATTACATTCACCACGTTTAAACTCATTAAATAAGTTGTAAACAGTGGCACGAGATAGGGCTTCATCGTGAAAGGCCAATCGAAATCTATCATAACTTTCTTGATGACATAAATGACATCGAAAGTCATAAAAATCATTGTACGAAAAATTTCTCGCACTAAATTCATTCTGACGTGACACAGACAATTTTCAATTTGCTGCCAAATCGTAAACAAATGACAAGTTATTAAAATACACAATAATATTGGCACAGTTTCATTTTCAAAATTTGAACTTATTTTTTTATTATATCGTTTACAAGTGGCCAGTTCTAAAAACTTTAAGTGTCATCCTTGTATGGCGTTATTTCTACTTAAGATAATTAAAAACCATTATTTGTTTTAACATCTCAAAATTTTATCTTCTTTAAACTTTTTGGATAACATTTAGTCTAGATCACTGCTAGTATATTAATCTGTATATGTTCGTAAAGTTATATATTTTTTTAAATTTTCAGTTAGTTGAGGCATTAAGATTCTTGGACAGCGGTCTGTATTTTTGTCTGTACAAACGAAAATTTTTAAATTAGTCATGTCTCAATAGAATTACAAAATTATTTATTTATATACTATTATAAGAAAACATACAAAATCAACAATAATAACGAAGAAAACTCTCAGAACGCGTCATAGTAATAGCTAAGAAATTAGCGAAATCGGAATGAATTTTTTTTGTTATTTGTGGAATTTTGTTATCATTAATTCCAATGACAAGTTGGACTAAAGTTATTGAATGTACAAAAGACGCAAATGGCAACGTAGTTTTTTTTTCAGTCTTTACTAACGGGTGTGAGTAATAGCGACAGTGTGCGAGCGAGAGGTGAATAGAGGCGACCCCATTTTCAATTCCATACCTGAACCGCACGGGCAGTTATTTTTATTACACATATGGTAATACGTCAGATTTTGAGTTTGATTGTTTCCTATACCGTTGAAATTATCAACCGCATTATTAAATTCTTACATTAATAATAATATCCTGACTAAATTTGAGTCACGGCGGCCTGTTTCAACGGAGAATAGCTATCTGCACAGAACAGCCCTTACCATCACAGTCCGAGGGACCCGGTCACCCGACAACACCGTAGAGAGATCACGCAGGACTAATGGCTTTGCGCGCTTTCCAAGGTAAAACACCGCCAATTTCCTGACTCTGGGTTGACCTGGGCCATAATCAGTTATTAAGTTCTTTAGTCATGATTTCTTGATTAAACATCTTAATAACTGATTATGGCCCGACTGGGGATTCATACGTGGGACTTAATGATCAGCAGTCGAAGTTACGACCACTAAACCCACGCAGTAGTCAGATTATTTTTCTGCACTCTTAAATTGCCATAATATGCTCGGCAGTGGAGTCTAACATTGTTGGTAAACCTGCATGTCAGGAGAATAAAATATTTCGAAGACACAAGTTCGCTAACAACTGGAGCAGCACGGTAGTCTAACAATTGTTCCGTCGCCTTCTCAAAAATGAGAGATTTCTTTTTTTATGTGCTTAGTAGCGAGGTCTAAGGAATCATAATTATTCAACATATTACAAAAATCATGTGGTTCTCGTTAAGTGCGTTATAAGAATCAGTATTGTTAAAGACTCAAAAAGAAAGAAAGGGGTCTTTGACCGGCCATACTCCCCGCAGCCAATGCCGAGGTAATAAAAACACATACAATTTGCAAATAAAAATTTATTTTAATTTAATTTAATTATTTTATTATCAAGTTTTCTGAAGTAAAGTTGTTTCTATACCTTTGAATACTGATTTTGATGTTGTATAGATATAGTGGTCATGTGAACACCGATAACTCATACTGGAGCAGCATACCGTCGCATGTAAAAACAACTCTTTGTTACCTTTAGGAAACGTCTCGTCTGTATTGCAGTACGGATTCGGGGCAATTTTTCGAAATCGGGACGCGTATTAAAGGTAAAAAAATCATGAAAGCCATTAGATTCGTGAAGGCCATTATTTAAATAAATGAAAGTGCTACCACTCGAATGTATCTTGTTAGATAAAAAATTTGTCAACAAAAACTTTCCTAGTGATTATCTTTTTTAAAATAGAAATTTCAGAGAAAATTATTAAAATAGGTTATACCCTACTTACCTTCCAAAATATAAATTGATATTTTTTCAAAGGACTATGGCGCTTTACATGATGAGCTAAAAAATTTCGAATGACAAAGTTATTAGCAAACTGCACGAATGGGTTTGCTTAATTGTGTTTATATCATAAATGAGTATCTAGATTCTAGGCCATGAAAATAAAAAAGTACGTTAAAAACCGTATCCAAATTGCATGATGTTTGCTGTCTTTAAATAAGATAAGACCGTTTTCTTTTCGTTACTGAATAATTATTGCTAATATTAGATTTTGAAGTGAAACAGAAATTTTGTACAATATTTTAAAAAGGTCAAGTTTTCTTGCAATGTTTTCTTGTAACGTTTCACCGCCGGGGCTGCATGAGTATACTATTATTTAATCTACTTTACTAAGATATAAATTAAAAGAAGAATGACATATCGTAGAGAAGTTTCATTTCGTACAATTACACGCACAAATTTTTATCTGAATTTATGTTAATTACTTAATTTATAATTTGATTATATAACGCTCAATTAGTAAGCATTTATGTAACACTGTTTCCTACTTCTTATTTCGATATTTTCTTATTATTTATACATTTTTAAATTAAAAGACAGTAATTAATATAGAATTGGCAGCAACTGGGTGCGTGAAGCCGAAGATTCGGGTTTTGTGGTGCGCCTTGAAAGGGGCTTGTGTCCAAAAGTGGATTAGCGGAGGCTGATGATAATGATAAAAAACGATTCATTAAAATTTTAATGAAAAGTAATTAAAATGAATTAATAAACATTTATAAATTTAAATTTGCACGCTGCTTTTTTTTCGGAATGTGATGGAACTAATCTGATAATTTTAAATAATTATTTTGTAACACTTACATTCTATGCTAATAAATAATTGTGAATTATGAAGTTGTGGTAACCGGATGTTTGCACATTGCGAATAACATACGTTTTAAATTAGGTCTTGATATCTCTGATAACGTGTGACCATGTGCAGTAATCTAGCCTAAGGTGGACCGGTGATCAGGGTTACGTAATGGAACAAAAGGGGTCATGTATTCCAAATTGCTAACTGCAAGGTTATTAATTGACCTCTCCGGGCGTGCTAAAAGTGGGCCACATGCTTTATTATAACGTATTTCTCTAGTATTTGTCTAGTATAATACAAGAACCAGACTCTTGACATATAGAACGAGTTTAAGTTGATTTTTTATTATGAAACTTGCCTTGTGTTATATAAAAATATCTTATTTTGGAGACAATTAAATTATATTCCAATATCTTATTATTTTACGTGGTAGAGCCATGCTGTATCTATATTATGGTTGTAGCATGAATGGATCGTCAGCTCGACCAGGTGAGGACCACGATCTTACATAATACCAGCGTAAAATAGCAGCTGAATGTTGCTGTGTTCGTATAGTGAGTGTAGATGACTAGAGACCCTATTTATTGGAAACGAGGCATTCCATCTGTCCCCGAGAATGCAAATGCAGCTGCATTTTACTTCTTAAATCGAAGATATATGTAGATGTCTATGTATCACATCATCTATTTAACATCAGGTGAACATTGTGCTCGTTTGTCACCCTTATTCTATGAAAAATATACTAATTAAATCTCTTTATAGAAATCTGCTCAAGACAAAGCAGGAATAAGTGATTCTGATTTATGTTCAGTTTAAAAGAGTTTTTATGCAATTTTAATTTAAGAAACCTAAATATATATTTTATTAGCTATAACTGTCAATGATTCTCGTCCCTGAGGTTAGCACTGAAACGTTATAACCACCACACAGTGGTTAAAATTTTCATTACAGCTCATCTAATATGTTTCATTGGGTCGTCACATCACCTAGGCTTCCGCACGCAATCTTTTCTTTTCCATCGGTTGTCGGATCTTTGAGCTATGTGATCGATCCGTTGCTAATTCAGTTTACGGTTCTACAGCGGATATTGAGCCTACTATACAGTGTGTAATAAATATTAAACAATATATAATTATAATAATATGTGCCCTGGGCATACCCCTACAAAAATTAATTTAGATACCATTAGAAAAATCTGTGAATTCTTTTAAATAGACAATTATTTTTAAAGTATCAATGCCAATGAATAGCTGTAATTGATCGCTATTGCAGTTTGATTTATTAACTCTTGCATTTATGGTCAGGAGCCTTGATGTTGCCGCTCGTTTAAGGCCTGCAGTTATTAGACATTACGGCGCTCTATCTAGTCATATTAATTTTGCTCCAATAACGTGAGCGAAGAGCTTTATTTAGATTTTTGTAGTTTATAATAAATGTTACTCCCACATTATGATTTTGTCCTGCATTGTGGAAGCAGTTTATTTATTTAGGCACCAACAAGATATAGCGCTGATTTCTTATGTTTACGTGAACATTAAAAATTTAAATGAAACTAAGTTTTACGGATTTCATCGCGTATATTAACTTATTTTAAATACCCCAAATTTTTAGGGGAAAAATTATAGAGGAATTTTAAAGTGAATTTAAAATAAGCTAAAGACCGTAAAACTTAGTTTCATATATAGATATAAGCTCCACAAATTGAAATAAAAACACTTATACCCAAATAATCAAACGCACAGTCACAGATGTCACAGTCACTTTGACTTAAAGTGATAGAGACAGCACGGAACTTAACGGCATCTTAAAATTGAACAGCGTTTGAGTATTTGGCCATGAATCTAAGAACGAAACATGCAACAAGTTTATCTCAATTATGAGTAACCATGGCTAGTAAAAATAACAAGATTAAGACAAAACACAAAACAGCTTAAAAATGAAAATTGTGTGAAAAACGAACTAAACAGACTAGCTACATTGTTTTTGATAGTTTTTAATTATGAATATTTAATTTTTTATTTATATGGTTTATTGATTGATTTTTGGATTACGCATAAGACAGATTTTCATGCATATAATGCAAGAACGTACATCCAGACCCGGAAAAGTTATTTATACAATATACAATATACAAATACTTGTTCCGTGAGAGATCAGAACTCGAGTCACTCAGCACCGCAAATCAATACCTCAAGCAGCATGGAAGCTGTATACGAGCTGTATTGAAATTCGTTTTTATACCAGAAGCTGTATTTTCTGGCTGTATAAAAGCTGTATAAGCGCTTATACAGTTCTTATAAGTAAATACTTAGCACAAGTTAGGCATCTTTATGCGTTAGTAGCGCTGTACTGTAATCAGGCCGTATAACTGCTGTATTAAAGCTGTTATTTGGTGTGCAAGGAAACTATTACACTACAGATATTGTCTTAAAGGTACTTTTAAAAACAAACGTTCTAAATTTGTTTTTAACGGGATTACAAATTAATGAAAAACAATAAGAACGTTTATTGAATGATGGCGACATTTAATATCTTATCATATTAATATTATATTCGTATGATGAATATTCGAAAATTGAATTTTCAAAAAAATAATTATAAATTAACTAATTTGAATAGATGTGGAGCAATTACGGGTTTTAATAGAGCATTTAAGGAGCAATTAACTGACATACAGGTTAGATATTTCATGTTATATAGCAAAATAAAATTTTTGAAAATTATTTTTTTATTTAATTATAAATTAAGTCATAATATTAGACGTGGAGCACTTACGGTTTCTAAGACAACATTTAAGGAGCAATCAATTGGCAGATAGCTTAATTAAAAAATGTTGATATTTTATGTTGTATAGCAAAATTAAATTTTCGACACTTGATTTTTTTAATTAATTATAAATTAGCTAATAGCAATAGACGTGGAGAAATTATGGATTCTAAGAGAACATTTAAGAAGCAATTAATTGGCATACAGTTTAATTTAAAAAAATAATATACTACGCTAACTTCCTTCCGGGTTGGTATTTGGCAGCAAAATGTCAAACTTTGCGAAGAATGTTGCGTCCGAGACTATCATGAAACCAGTCTTTGTAACAAGGCGGATTAAGTCTTATTGATATTTATATTCTATGCATTTTTACTCGACTTAACAATAAAATAACAAAGAAAATCATGGAGTGCGCTTTAGTGTGCCGTACCTTGACCTCATAAGTTTTGTTATGTGAGAGAGTATCTACTGTATTGTGTCGTGGCGGTAAAAGAATATACACCATCCATGACAATATGGAGTAGTGCTTCATATTAAGTAGTGCTCCATATTATTGCTCCATGTTAGTAAGAGGTGACAGAGAGAAACAAACCAGGAGATGGGCCGCAGCATCTTCCTGATAACAACTAGAAAAAAAAACTCCGGTTGCCGAACTGCCTGCCAAGCGTGGCAACCATGGCAAGTGTGAAGGAGACCACGCAATGATGGTCAGTATTTATCTACTAACGTGGTTTTCAATAGACGTAACTTTCTGACATATTGGATTAGAAGCTTGGTCTTGAACTATATATTATTATTAATATATAAATATATTTATTGTCTTTACTTTTTTTTTGCTTTTTTTTTAAAAACGTTACCCCCACACTAGGATTTTCTCCTGTGTCGTGGAGGCAGTTTACAAACATAAATTGCACAAGGACAAACATCCAGACCCGGAACAATTATTTGTAGGCCATACAAATACTTGTTCCGTGCGGGATTCGAACCCGCGGCCCCCAGCGCCATTACTGATTGCTAAGCCACTGTGCCACGGAGCCGTAAAGTAGTTTGTAGTAGTTTGTTTTTAGTAGTTGTAATTTTATTAACTTGATATCTGAGTGTTCCTGTTATTCCATTTAAATAAAATTATGTAAAGTGACAATTAAACTAATAGAAGTATTAGAATTTATCAACTCTTTAAAATATGGGATATACTTACTTTAAAATTTTAATAGTTATTTTTTACTATTCGAAAACAGTGTTTTTTTTAATAATCTTGTATATTTATTTTGCATTAACGAAACAATGTAATTTAGATGAACAAAATTTTCTCGATAAGCCTACGTAATAAACTTTAAACTGTCTAGCGGTTATTATATATTAAGAGATAGTATAGGATATATAGTTACAGATAATTTATTATTAAAAACGACTGCTGAAGTAGTTGGAGTTTGGTCATTGGGTCAGCATAATCGTTACCTACATACATACATAATGTTTAAATACGCTTCAAAGCTAGTTCTATAATTTTTAATGGTATATTATTTCTCAGTAATCTGCAATTATTCGTTTGGAATCAAAAACATGGTCCTTAACTGCTAAGCGAGTTATGGATTATATGTTCGGAGTTTCTCTGCGTGCTAGGCTTCGTAATGAGGATATCAGCCGTAGAACCAGAGCAACTGACATAGCGCAACGCTTCAGTAAGATGAAGTTGCAATGGACCGGCCATATAGCTCGAAGAACCAACAAACGCTGAGAAAGAAAGTTCCTCGTACCGAATGGAGTAACAACCTGGTAAGACATGTAGGAAGGCGTTATGTGCAGGTGGTTCAGTACTATGATTTGTGCTAGCAGAATTACAGTCTGTGATGATGGTGATTCGTGTTGGGATTATCTTTATTATACGTTATAAGCTTTTATGATACGTTTCGTTATAATAAAGACAATTTACTCAAGATTATAATGCTAACGTACATTGTATATTACGACTGTGAATGTAACAACAGACAGCAAGTCTACGAAGTGAAAGCTTGCTGACTCATTGAACAGTGGTAGCCTTCCAATGCGGAACAAAATATAATAATACTTAAGCTAAACTTTATAAAGGAAATATGTTTGGTTTCATGGTTTATATTTTTAAGATCGTTTTTTCCTAACTTTTTGTATTTTATTAAAAGTTTTATATGTAAATTCTGGGAAACAGTAAATAATCAAAAATAACCGTTCGCTGTTATAAAGTTTCCGACAACTTATTAATTATTTAAAAGGGAGACTTTCAAAATGACATACGTTATTTATGTTACCAATTTACGGAAAGAACTATAACACAGTTATTGATAAAACAAATGCATGAATCGATTTTGCTAAATCAATTTACGTCATTTTGTCAATGGGTTTTTACCAATGCGTGTGGATATCGCGTAACGATAAAGCGTAACTTTCCAATAAAATATATATATTTTTTTTACATTACATAAAAACTGTAAGGTTGAATTAGAATTTCTTATTCGATATATATATATATATACATATATATATATATATATATATATATATATCTTTTAAATAAATTTATCGATACCTATGGTTGTACTATGCCTATAACCGCGCAAGTGCAAGTAATAAGTTGACAAAGTTTTACCGCAATCTATTGAACGGTGTGGCAGCACATGGTTTACGAACAAACATAATTTTTTATGAATTATAGATTTTGTTTTTGTACATTTCAGAATATTTACAGTGATACGAGTATACATAATTTAATTGAAAATGTGTGTCTGTAATATCTAAATAAATGAATTTTATTGAGCTAAGAGGGTATACATATAAATATAACCTATCTAAACGAAGCCAGGATGCGTCGCTGGTATAATATAAAAATGTACATCATGCATTTTTATATTATCCCGGTTAAGTACGCCAGTCGCCAATAAAAACATACTTTTAATATAATATTTAATAAATAATTTTTTTTTATAAATTTGTACAACGGTGCAAATATTGACATTAATTGTTCTTCGTCAATACGGTTTCCATAGACATTTGATTATATTTAATTTATTAGATGCCTAAATGCCTAAAAACACCATCACATTGTCAGAAAATATATCTATAAATTCTTACATGGCAAAACATAAATTAGCGAAAATATTTATTTTAGTATCTTGCCCCAGCTGTTTATAATACCACGAGGTCAAAACTTAGCGCAGATAAAATGTTAAAACAGTGTTCGCAACACAAAAGTAAATTCCAGTGCAGATAGTAACTGGTAAATAATGACAGCTGGATAGCGCAGTAGTTGAGAGTCCGGCTGCGATACTGCGTGTCATCGGTTCGACCCCGCACAAAAGTAGTATTAGTATGGCCTACTATTATTTACTCTGTAGTATGACTTACAAATAAATGTACCGAGTCTGGCTATACACGTATGTAAAACGTATGAATGCATCACGTGTCTACAATAAAATAAAAATCCTTGTATAACGTCAGAAAAAATCCGAAAGAGGTCCATGCCCAACACGTTAATTGGCTAGTGATGACGTCGAATTTATAATGGTGATTTCAAAATAGCTTAGCGACTATCAAAGTTATTTTTAGATTTTAAACAAATAACGTTATTTCCTCGGTCAGGTGATTATAACACAATAAGATCATATTAAAATTATTCAAACGGATACGGAACTGTTTTCAAACTAGTTTTGTACTACGTAATTTGTAACCGCCATGACAGCAGGTCCGTATTCGGTTATATTATAACGCCCTTCAAGTGCTCTTATCTTTTTATATTATCAGTACCGTTTATAATAGCTGTCTACAGCTAAATTTGGTCTCTCTCTATTGTGTGGAGAATTTACTACAATCGCCACAATTGGTGGGCGAATTCTTAACATTTAGCTCACAACCATCTGCTCCCAGTCTTCGATGTAGGTCAAGTCACTCAGATTATTTTTATAAGAAATAATATGTATTTCTAAGTAGTACTTAGTATTACTTAGTATTCTAGTAAGCCTGTGTGCGGGTAGGGCATGACCTGTCACCCATGTTTAACGTCCAAACGGGCGTAAAGCAGGGTTGTGTCATGTCTTCCTGGCTGTTCATACTGTATCTCGACAGCTGTTTACAGAATCTGAAAGATAGCTGTTTGGGTGTGAAATTGGGTGACATAAAAGTAAATTGTCTGCTGTATGCTGATGATGCAGTGCTTATTGCACCATCAGAGGCAGAACTGCAGGCATTAGTCACGTGTATGAAAGAGGAATGTGAAATTAAAGGTCTCCGTTTGAATGCTAATAAAACTAAGGTTCTGGTATTTGAAAGGGACGAAGAGAGAACGAAGTGTGAAATATGGGTAAATCAGGAATGTCTAGAACAGGTAAATGAAATTGTATACTTGGGGAGTGCTTTTAGCCGGGATGGAAGATGTGATTTAGATGTGGACAGGCGTGTCGCTGCCGGGAACAAAGTCAATGGTGCCCTGACTGCGTTAGTCAAAAGGCAAGGCGTAGCGAAGAGTGCACGCCTTGCAATACATAACGCAGTGTTGGTACCGACTTTGTTATATGGCAGCGAAACCTGGGTATGCCAGAAGAAGCATAAAAGTAAGTTGAATGCAGTGGAGATGCGATCTCTTCGTAAAATGTGCGGCGTTACCATGGCCGACCGAAAGCGAAACGAAGAGATTCTCAATATGGCAGGTTTGAAAGATGACCTTATCACAAAAATTGATAAGGGCGTGCTTCGGTGGTATGGGCACGTTGAGCGAATGAGTGAAGACCGAATGGTGAAGAAAATATATAGCGCGAAAGTTAATTGTCGTGTGTTAAGTGTCGAGGTAGACCGAGACTAACTTTCGAAGACCATGTGAGCAAATTGCTCGAAGAGGGGAGGGTCAAGAGTACTCGGATACCTAGACGTGCATGCATGAAGAAGATAATGAATCTGAAAGAAGCGAAAGAGGTTTGTAAGGATCGTGACACTTGGCGATCTGTTCTCTCTGGCTACCCCGTTAGGGATTGTGCGTGAAGATAAGTAAAGTAAAGTATATGTATTCCTAATTTTATGAAATACAAGTAACAAGCAAACTTACAGGTAACCTGCTGGTAAGTGACCACTGCACGTAATGAACAAGTGCACGCACTGCTGTTTGGCGGCAAAAAAAAGTAAGATGGTGGGTACCTGTTCAAACGGAATCTTAAACAAAAAAGGTCTCACCAACTAATAAATTATGCTCTCGTCTCGATAGGGTGCATACAACTTATAAAAATGTTTAAAGATATATTTTTATTAGGTGATTAGGTGACGGGTTACCTTAATCTTCATTGCAAAGGGAGAGGTCCATACGAGTATCCAGCAGTGGACATTTACGGGCCGATAAAGAGAATAAAGATAAAGCTGTAGCAGCCTAATCGTTAAGTAGGTGAACTTAACAGACGTGGGTTCGATCCGCCAATCGACTACTGTCGTGAACCACACATTTTACCTGGTAAGTATCATCATCATTCATCATAACAGCCCTTTACAAGTCCACTGCTGAACATAGGCCTCCCCCAAAGAATGCCACAAAGCACGGTCCTGAGCCACCTGCATCCATCGACTTCCTGCATGTCTTACCAGGTCGTCACTCCATCTCGTGGGGGGACGCCCTACACTTCGCCTACCGGTACGAGGCTGCCACTCGAGAACCTTTCTTCCCCATCGGTTGTCGGTTCTTCGAGCTATATGGCCGGCCCACTGCCACTTCAGCTTACTAATTCGTTGGGCTATGTCGGTTATTCTGGTTCTACTGCGGATATCCTCATTCCTAAGTTTATCACGCAGAGAAACTCCGAGCATAGCCCTCTCCATAGCTCGCTGAGCGACCTTGAGCTTCCTCATACGGCCAGCAGTGAAGGACCACGTCTCAGTTCCGTAAGTCATCACTGGCAACACGCACTGGTTGTACAATTTCGTTTTAAGGTTTTGAGGTATGTCTGACGAGAAGATGTGTCGTAGCTTCCCAACGCTGCCCAGCCGAGTTGAATCCGTCGATTGACCTCTCGGTCGAAGTTGGACTTACCTAGTCGGACTATTTGTTCCAGGTAAACATACTCGTCAACAACTTCGAGCTTAGTACTCCCAACAACTACCGGCATAGGTGTGACATGGACATTAAACATGATCTTTGTTTTGTCCATGTTCATCTTAAGACCTATCCGTTGGGAAACACTATTGAGGTCATTGAGCATAGTGCTTAGGCCCTCCAGCGATTCTGCCATGAGGACTATATCGTCGGCAAATCGAAGGTGAGTGATGTACTCGCCATTGATGTTGATACCGTATCCTTTCCAGTCCAGAAGCTTGAAAACGTCTTCCAATGCAGCGGTGAAGAGTTTCGGGGATATGACGTCACCCTGTCTTACACCTCTCTGCAATTGGATAGGTTTCGTACTCTGGTTCTGTACTCGGATAGCCAACGTAGCCCTACTATAGAAGCACTTCAACACTTCGATATACCGACAGTCAACTTGGCACCGCTGAAGGGACTGCAGCACCGCCCAAATTTCGACGGAATCAAAGGCTTTCTCATAGTCCACATACGCCAGACATAGTGGCAAATTGTAGTCTTCGGACTTCTGTACAACTTGCCGAAGGGTATGTATGTGGTCTATGGTGCTAAAGCCCTTTCGGAAACTGGCTTGTTCGGGAGGCTGGAAGTCGTCAAGTCTGCGAGCGAGACGATTCGTAATGACTCTCGAAAACAGCACGTAGACGCGGCTCAGAAGGGAAATCGGTCTGTAGTTCTTCAAGAGAGCGTTGTCACCTTTCTTGAAGAACAAGACCACCGCACTTCTGCTCCAAGCCTCCGGTGTAATGCCACCATGGAGGACGGAATTAAAGAGCTTTTGAAGGACTTCAAGTAACGGTCTTCCACCCGCTTTCAGAAGCTCCGCTGTAATTCCATCTTCGCCTGGGGCCTTACCGTTTTTAAGGTGCTGGAGAGCCACTCTAATCTCGCTCAGACTGACGTCCGGGATATCTT